>CM028326.1:17976275-18594400 GCA_016647705.1 Eucommia ulmoides
TCCAAGCTCGACTAACTATCTGGCTCATTCCTTGTCCTTACTGGCCGACACTCTGTTCGGATACATTCTGCTATCGCCCAGAGAATGATTGTCGTGAACCTCAGCTCCTAGCTGACTAGTGGGTTGTTGGGGCTTGAGCAAGTGGTGGTCAAGCTACAACTCCTCAAGAAATGCCACCTGGATATCTATTAGGTGACTCGAATCTACTCTTTTTGTATTGCTCATGGTTCTCGGCTGCTTCTTGTACATCATTTTCTATTAATTTTGCTGTGTTTACCAATTTCGCATAACCTTTCGTCTGTATGCTTGTCAGTCTGGAACGTATTTCTAAATCGAGTCCTTTCTAGAATCTTCTACATCTTGCCTCTTCAGTTTTCACCAAATCAGGTGTAAATTGGGACGTGGCATCGAATTTGATTTCATACTGCAGGACGATCATCTTCCTCTGTTTCAGTAATATGAACTCCTCCTCTATCTGGAACTGATAGGATTCAAGAAAATATTTTTCATTAAACATAGCAACGAATCGATCCCAAGAAATATTCTCGCCTGGAACTGAAATTAACTTCTTCATTTCCTCCCACTAATGTTTGGCTACTCCTTTCAACTGGAAGGTGGCAAGAGGAACTCGGCTGTCATCGGTAATTCTCATTACCTCGAATATGTGCCTTACGCTCCTCAACCAATTTTCAGCATCAGCAGGACCTGTAGTTTCTGTAAAAGCCGAGGGGTCCAATTCCTTGAATCTTTTCAGAAGTACTGCCTGGGAAGTAGCTGTTTCGGTTTAGGCCTTTTGGCATTCCATCATCCTTGCCTACTGCTCTATTAATTGTGCAACCGCCTATAAAATTTGCTTAACTGCATCCAAGCTTTCTTGCATCCTATCCATTTTTCTCTTGGGTCTAGTACTCCCAATACTTTCATTTTCATACTCCATACTCAAGATTTGAAATAAAATTTAATAAGCAACAGGGCCAACAAGGCAAACGACAGTGCATGACGCAAATACGTTATTTAATCCAGTAAAATAACTACCACTCACGTGCCGAACTCACCTATCGACACCCTATCTCATGATCCACTACTGACTATACAATTTGACACGTCTATAGAGCCTATAACCTAAGCAATGACACCAAAAACTGTCACACCCCTCCCCGGGCCCCTATCGCCCGAGGTCGGCTGTGAAGTTGACTTGACGTTTTCTGACTGATCAACAAATATACCTACATATATATATACATGTACTGCTATAATTTTTTTTTCCAAAAAATATATTTACTCACTTCAAAATTTGAGAATACACCTGCCCCAAATATTCACAACAAATCCACAAAAAGAAAACTGAACATTTCATGGTTCACACCTGTCCAGCCAACCCTCCAAAACAACCCCACCTCCTAATAGTGTCAATAGTAGACCTGTCTCTAGTTGCGATACCTGAAACCAAATATTTATCGGTGTATTATCTTCATAATAAAAATGTTTATGGATCAAGCACAATTATCAAATATCACTTTTCAAAATATAATATACTATAACCGCATACCATGCCAGAATAAAATTTCACTATCATCATTGTAATAAAATAATATATTTAAATCAACCAATTCAAACATTTCGACATATAATAAAATACCGCACTAATATTTTTATACTAGCCATAGGATCGTTTCACCTTACTATCGGAAGTTACGACGGTACCGTAACCTATACAACTGTGCCATCTAAGATGGCTATCAGTGTTAGGGTCATTTCATATCCACCAATGGTAGAGGCAGCCACCTGCAGGATTTGCACTCCTAACAGGTCTTAATATATCAACAACATAATTAATCACCTGTAGGATTTGCCCTCCTGACAGGCCTCAACATATCAATAATTTAATCAATCAGCTGTAGGACTTGCCCTCTTGACAGCTCACAATATATCGTCCTACAGGACATGTCCTCCTGTTAGGACCAACAACATCCTGCATGACATGTCCTCTTGTCGGGATCACACTATGGCTTAGTTGGATAGTAAAAAATCACTTTCATATTTAAAAATCTATTTGATCCGCATAACGTTAAAAAATAATCCATTTTAATAAACCTTTTTTTTTTTTTCCACATTTTAGTATGAAAATATAATTGGATAATTTACATAGAAGACAATACACTCATCTTGATTTTTGTGCTACCAAAAACACTGTCGCCAAAAATACTATATGGGCGGCGGCGCCTGTAAACCTAATCACCAAAGGGCCTAAACTAAAAATTTATTTAAAATAAATCTACTATGCGATGCGTGGCCCTAAAATGCACTATTTTTCCATTCCCAATTTTTTTTTTGATTATACAAAATTATCAAACGCCTAGTTTTCGTAGGTTAATAATAACTCTATAGAAATTATTAAAACAACGATTATAAAATTCTTTCCGTTAATAATGTAATTAGCAGAAAATATTAATCGATTGTCAAAAATTTAATTAGTCAAGGGAATACTAAAAATTATCGTTTTAGTAAAATTTACAATTTTTATTTTAAATTGTATTCTTTGAAAATTATATTTGTCTATACCTACTATATTTCTCGAATTCACGTATATATTTTGAACATGTAAATATACGTGTATATATGTCTGTATAAATAGTCCCACGAATTAAACGTAATAAACAATTTATTTTTGCAATACACACACACACATACACACACACGCACACACACACACACACACACATATATATATATATGTTAAAATGAACTATATCACACGTTCAATTTATGGGACTAATTATGCGGACAGATATATATGTATATTTATGTCACAATATACATATAGTGGGTTTGAGAAATATAGAAATATCTAATCTGGGAAGAATACCATTTAAAATAAAAATTACAAATTTTATTAAAACGACAATTTTTAGTATTTCATCAACTAATAAAATTTTTAACAGTCAATTAATATTTTTCTACAAATTAAATTATTAACACAAAATTTTTGTAATCGTTACTATAATAATTTTCATACAGTTAATATTGACATAGAAAATTGGGCGTATAACAATTTTGTATAACCAAAATTTGGGGAATGAAAAATAGTGCATTTTAGGTCCATGCATTGCATATTATATTTATTTTAAATAAATTATTAATTTAGGCCATATCGCTGTAAGGTTCACAGGCGACGCCGCCCACGTAGTCTTTTGACGACAGTATTTTTGTAGCGCGAAAATTGAGGTGAGTGTATTGTCTTCTATGTAAGTTGACAAATTATATTTTTGTATAAATTGTGGAAAAAAATATTTATTAAAATAGACGATGTTATAACGTTATGTGGATTAAGTAGATTTTTAAATGTGAAAAATAGTTTTGTTATCCGACTATGCCATAGTTGTCTTCTCGTCAAGAAGGCATGTCCTACGAGATGTGGATTACCTGTTAGGTAAGACCTGTAGGGTGGATATTTATTATTACCCGTCAGACAAGTCCTACAGGGTGTATATTTGTTATTACTTGTTAGGCAAATCCTGCAGGGTGGATATATGTGGACCTATCAGGATTGCAAATCCTGCGGGTGGCTGCCCCTACCATTAAGGATATTAAATGGTCATGACACTAATAGTTACTTTAGATAACACAGTTATACAAGTTACAGTACCGTTGTAACTCTCGATCGTGAGATGAAACGATCCTATGACTAGTAGAAAATATGAGTGCGGTATTTTATTATATGTCGGAATATTGGATTAGAGGATTTAAATATATGATCTTACTACAATGATGACAGTGCAATTTTATTTTGGCTTGGTATGCAGTTATATTATATTATATTCGAAAAAGTGGTACTTGATAATTATGCTTGATCTATGAAATGTTTTTATATTATGAAGATAATACATCGATAAAATATTTGGTTCCAGGTGCTGCAATTAAGGGTGAGTCCACTACTGGCACTAGGTAGAGTCAGGTGGTAGTGTCATTTTGGAGGGTTAACTTGGCAGGTGTGAACCGTGGAAGGTTCAGGTTTTTTTTTTTTTTTGAATATTTGGGATAGGTGTATTCCCAAATCTTGAAGTGAGTAAATATATTTTTGGAGGAAATTTTTTTTACCACAGTGCGTGTATATATATATATGTATATGTATATTTGTTGATTGATCAGGTAACGTCAATTCGGTACGTGATTATATATATATATATATAAGAACAAATATGAGATACATGTTCCTGCTCTTTTCCGTTTTTGGCCGGAAGCCTTTCTCTAGTTTTTTTTTTTTTTTTACAAGCGTAGATGTATATATATAAATATAGGATAGCAATGGTTTTCACCGCCAACCTTATCTGCCTATTATTATTATTTTATTAATTTTTTTTTTTTTATTGCCACATGTTCAAGTCCACTAGGTGGGTTTTTTATTTATTTATTTATTTATTTTTGATTCCTTATCCACGAAGATAAGGTTAATTAATTTTTTTTTAAATGATATTATATTTATTTATTAATAATTTTTTTTAATATTACATATATAGCCCTAGGACAATGTTATATATTTATTGAATCCAAGTCTTAAAAGTAATTTTTAAAATTACAAATTAACCCCCAAGACTTTTAAAAGTTAAAGTCAACATTAACATATTAACCCCTACAATTTTTAAACTAAATATTAATTAGCGCAATGCAACCCATTATTTTCTAAATGTTCTAAAATGCAACTAAAAATATACACATGTAAATATTGGGTCTTACAACATTTGCCAAGAATAGGGCGTGGAACAGCTCGAGGGATGGGGTGATCCCCTCTACCAGACAGATCACATGGAAAGACACAACCATACGCATGCTATTGGGAGATAGTTGTGACAGACACTGACTTAGGTCCCAACAGAGCCCCCTTACCAAGGGGTGGATAGGGAATCGCAGCCCGGCCTGCAGTTGCTGGTCGTGGACTGTGGTAAACTTCTTAGGTGGGGCGCAAGTCCGGTCGTTCTCCCTAGGAACGTACGTCTTCACTGAGCTCAGAATCGTGTATCTGGAGTGCAATTCTCGATCGTCCTTCTCCGTCAGGTCGGATTCCATCCTCCAGACCCAAGCGTCCGGGAGAATTTCGCACACCGACCGATGGGAAATCGAACTCATCCTGAGAAGGTGGCCGGACGTCGATGGTTGAGCGGCCACCTCCTCTGAGGACGTGGCCTTTGTATCGAACGCTACGGTTGGACCCGTGCCGATCTCAACCACGGGCCCCTCGGTGGAGCCCGCCTCGCTCCTCGTCCTCCTTCTTAGAGACTCGAGGGATGCGCCGGGCGCATGGCGTGCCCCCACTCCGGTCTCCCCATAGGACTCCTCGGATTAAGATGTCCACTGGACGATGAGCTCTTGCTCACCCACTGGCCCAGTGGCGAAGGGAGCACCTGTCTCATTGATTTTCGTCGCAAACGAGCTGAGCTCGATCTGGACGACTTGGGAGTCAACCGCGTCCACATCGGATCCAGATGAGCTACTCCCCGACGAGGCGGACTCATAAATAGAAGACATAAAAAATAAGAAGAAGATGAGTACCGTGCTCGGAGGTCGGGTTGATCTTTCACACTACTCTGGTGAAGAAACCTGAGAAATGAAGCGCGTATTTATAGGGCTTCCGAGTAGTTGAACCGTCGCGTTGATCAGACGATTCGTAGCACTTCGATTCATACGCCTTCAGCCATATGTCGTGCATCCGGTCAATGTGACCGTCAAGCTTCCTGGGGAAGCCGAGAGGCACGTCCAGTCAAATTTCTCCAACCGAGCTAGCCTGAGCCCCCGAACTGCGTCATCTCAGTGCTATTGTCCCCACTCTCCATCAGGTCGGCTGACCGTTCCCAGTAGTCCGACGACAGAACCCTCAGCGTCTCATGTCCCATTTCCACTCTAAGGCTTGGGAGGCAACTGATGAGGATAAAATCGGGCTCCCTCCACGTGTCAGCCACTTAGACTGGACTTACCACGTCACCAGCCCCACGTCATGACGACTTGGGTCAGCCCGGTGTATAGATAGCCTAGGTGGATTCCCAGGTCGATGGATTGGAAGCATTCCCGGATTACCAACCAGCAACCTCTCCGAAGGATCATCGCATGATCACAAGTCGGCATACCTAGACCGACTTGTGCCCTGTTACCCAGGCCAATCTGCTTCTGTGCCAAGTCGGCCCATATTTTCTCCATCTACCGAAAAGGGCCCAAGGTCCAGGCCCATGTCTCTAATCAGCCGTGTTGCCCACGCGCCTGACGACTTAGAGCTAATCCGAGCTTAAGGCCCTAATCTTACTGACGCTAATCACATCTCCACCTATAAATAGAAGACTTCTCCAACACTTTTGGGAGCATGAATTTTAGAGAGAGAAACTCCACTATAGGTCGCTCAGATAGGTCGAGATAACAGTAACTTTCCGATCTATATTTCTACCTCGGGCTCTTACTCCCACGCTGGAGGGGACACGTCGGGAAAAATTTGGTCCGTCCTGTGTAGGTGACAGATTGGAGCTTGGCCGGGACAACGGCAAGGAACATCAGGCCAGGAACACGAGACTTGGGCTCGGACGTAAGTCAGATAACACATGTTCAGCCCGGCTGCGATATACAAGAGACGACAAGGATCACCCAAGCACTATCTCCATTTTCCCCAATCCGAGGGTGTCCAGACCATACTACTGATCGGTCAATTCCCGACACCAACACATTTATATTAAGAACAAGGCTAAGTAAAACTACTGGAATTGGGGGGGGGGGGGGGGGGGGGGGGGGGGGGGGGGGAAGGGGAATAGGGATTTATTCTAAAGTCAGTTATAGGAGAAATGTAAATAGCATAAAGTACAGGGTACAAAAGAGGAAACCGAACCAGAACGTTCATGGCACCGGCTTTGTAATGATGGTGATGCTTCGGGCGCTTCTCTCTGGAGATGTAGACGATATGGGGAAGAGCATTTGGAACATCAGTTGTCTTAGTCTCCCATATAACCTATGAAACATCCATAACTTTTGTAAATTTTTCCTTTCATTAGTTAGCATTCTTATTAATTTTTTCGAATTTATATTCGTTTTTTTTTCCCACTAATTTTTAAGATTTTTTTAAGCAAAAATAGAGTTTAGAAAAATAAAATAATTAGAAATAAACTCTACACGTGTAATTCATAATGATTTAATTGCATTCATCAAATTTTGTCCGACTTTTTAATTCATTCTGTTGATACTCGGTTTTAGAGATGAGTTACCTTTACAATCGCGGGATGGTTTCTTCGTTCGCTATTTGAGGAAAACAGCAAAGTCGCCATTGGGATCACAAGGTATGGGTGTTTGGGAAGCATCTTTCGGCAAAGCTCCTTATACTCTTCCTACAAAACACATGAAAGACAAACCAAATTTTTTATTCAACTTTAGAAACTGCCAGCAACAACTTTTTGTCTATGGTATATGCTGATGTAATCAAGATAAATTCGACAAAAAAAGGGGAAAAAGCACCAATTCAATGGATTATAAGGTTGAAAGTGCAATTATACTGGATATGAATTTAATTATTTACCTTCATTGTTCTCCATTCTTTCTGGAACTCCTACAAAATATGTTCAGCCGATGAGGGATCGGACATAAAATATCGGAACGGAGCCCTAATGGGAACACTATACTTCTTGGAGAAAGGGACCTAACGCTTAGTGAAATTGGAGGTTTTGACAAGGGAGTAGTAAGTAAGAGGAGAGCCACCGTCGTCTGAGACATAGCAAGCCAATTTTTCGGCTGGATAATCAACCGCCAACAGCGATAGCACCGTGTTCATGGTGATGATTGGCGGTTCGAGAATGGGGTCCGCTGTAGTAATGAACACGTCCACCGGAAGTAGCTCGTGTGCCCTATCAGATTAATTTGATAAAAAAAATTATAAGCAAGATGAAATATGTCATCATGCATATTGGGAGTTTCACATACAAGCTATACACACACACATATATACTAGCGTATAACCCGTGCCTAAAGGCACGGGTGTAAAAAGTATTTAATAATGCGTATTACAAATGCAACAAAAATTTCTAAATACTTAATCCGTGACTCATAAAAAAATTGGGAACAAAATATAGAAATACTTATTGCTCCCGATTTACCTTCTTGCATTTTCTGGTGATGATCCCACTCCGATCAAACACCCTGCGTTCAAGTCAACCGATCTAATTACACAACCATTTGATGAAAAATAATACCAAACAATCCTTCAATATACCAATAACCTAACTAAAAACCAAATAGAAACAAAACACATACACACTAATCATTTCATACCCATTCGCATGATGTAAATAAAATATTTAACATTAATTCAAACAGTTCACAGACTGAATATGAAATCAGTAGAAACCATAATACTTTTCAATTTCTAGTCTTAATTTCTTTGGTAAAGAAACACTAAACAATCGTCATCTCTATATCGATATCTCCTTTTTTTTTTGGGACAAAAACACTGTTCTCATATTCCTGTTTTCATTCCAAAAACCTAAGAACAATCATGGGTTCTTGAAGTTTCTTGAGAACAAAAATAGATATTTTGAGAATAGATAGATATTTCGAGAAATCCAACATCCTACATTATCAAAATCTAAATTTTTATGGACATAATTGAAATCCAAATTTTAATCCATAACTTAAACAAAATTGAAATCTTAAATCTAAAACTCAAAACAAATTAAATTCAAAAATAGAATTCATACACGGATAAGGGAAGCGCGGCTTCATTAGGGTACGACTGTCCATGATTGCATCAATGGTGGTGGTTTCACTACTAATGTCATGGTGCTGGTGGGCTGGCATCGCGTGATGGCTGGTATGATTCGGATGTGGTTTGCGAAGGGAGATAAAGAGGGAGTAAAAGATACAATGAATTGGAAGATAAAGACGTTTATGAAAAAAGGATGAGAGGATTTACCTTTTTGCATTTTCTGGTGATGATCCCACTCCGATCAAACTCCCCTGCGTTCAAATCAACCGATCTAATTACACAACCATTTGATGAAAAATAATACCAAACAATCCTTCAATATACCAATAACCTAACTAAAAATCAAATAGAAACATAAACATACACACTAATCATTTCATACCCATTCGCATGATGATATACATACAGTAGAGTGAGTCAGGTTAGAAAATATGGATTTGAGGGTTAAAAATTAAATCTGAGAGTGTTTCGAAATATGGGTGGTGGTGAGACATGCGATTCTGATGAGTAAGAGCGAGAGAGATGCGAATTTGAGAACTGAAAGAAAAGTGTACCTGTAAGCTACAATTAATGGATGAAGAGGGCAAGACCAAGAGAGAGAGACCAACCTTAATTACCTTCGACGACTGCTGACCAAGAGAGAGACTATGTTCCCACCGACAATATTGCTCACCGAATCAAAATTATAACATTATTCCTCACGCAAATCTGAAAAATTGGGAATTAGAATTTTCAGATCAAATCTGAAAATTTCTCCCAAAAGATGCCACAGGAATTGAACACGGGCATGATGCCACAATTCCAACAGAACAACACAATTCAAACTCATATCATATCAATCCAACTATAAATTGCAAAGATTGTGGTTGAGATCAACACACATATGACAAAGTACACTACTAATCATCAAATTGATTATCAGACGCAAACATAATTTAAAAATGAACAGAACAGGAACAGGAGCAGAACAGAAACAGAAACAGAAACAGGAACAGAACAGGAACATAACAGGAACAGGAACAGGAACAAAACAGAAACAGGAACGCAAACAGAAACGGAATCAAATCCCTAACTGGAAAACTTAGGGATTTGATTTGTGAATGCTGAAAACTTACTAAGACCCCCCAACATTTTATATTTTCCAGTCAAAAACCCCTACAAATCAAAGCGAAGGTAATCAGCTGTTGGGTGTATAAATTCAGCATAAAAATTTAACCCTCCATAACTAACTATTTTTTTTTTTTCTCGTTTAAACTCATTTATAAATTTTGGGTGTATAAAGACAGTTGTATTTTTTTCTGTTCTGAGAGTTCTGTTTTTGCTTTTTTTGGAAGAAGAAAAAACAGAAATCCAAAAACCATTACATTCAAAACCCATATATTTTTGTTCCAAAACAAAAACCCATTTTTTTTTTTGGTTTCCGTATAACTTTTTCCGTTCCCAAAAGAAATTAAGAAAACAAAAATCTGTGACAAAAAACACTAAACGAACGTGACCATGAAACAACTACCAAAAATGGAATTCACAGCTGTTTAGTGGCGTTTGTTTAGTGTTTCTCTTCCCAGATTTCAACTTTTGTTCCCCAAAAAACATGAAACAGAAACAGAAACAGATTAATGCGATCATAATAAAACACTAAGTAAACGTGACCTTACAGCTACGAAATTTGGGAAATTCACATTCAAGTTAACATCAAGCAAATGTGATTGGAAACAAAAGAAAGTGGGTGCATTATCATCTTACCTATTATTTAAATCAGAGAACATGTTTAAAAAATGCTCACCTCAATTTTCTTCGGAGAAGGATGGACAAATATCAAATACCTGGAAATTACATCAAAATCCGTCAATAGTCCACAATATTATTTATAATGAATCATTATAAATTCAAATAAAACAAAACATAAAGGCTTAAATACCATAAAAGCTTAAAAACTATGTGGTTGTAATAAAAGATTAAAACAGAGAAATAAATCAAATATAAAAATAGTATCATATGAATGCAAAACCAAACTATTTTCAGCAAAATTAACCAAATGTTCTAGTACAAACTAACCGAATTGTTTTACTGAACATGTAAAATGTGTGATCTTAAAATGGCGTATTTTTGCAAGTTCTATTTGGATCATGAGCATTCTAAAAAAGAAAAAGAAAATTGCAATTTAAAATTGTAAAGAAACTCAATTTTGTGTTTGTGAAAAGTTAGCTTTAACTTCTTGGATATTATAGATTGACACAAAATCAAAAAACAAAAATAAAAAAAACAAAAATAAAAAAATAATACTGCACATAAAATAAGCAATCCCAAACTGTAAGAATTATAAAATAAAAAAGTAACTAAATCGATAGCAAGGAAGAAATCTTCAAAATGCACCAAAAATCTATAGATTTCGCATCTACAATAGATTTAATTCTCAACTACTGCACAAAAAGAAATATAAAGACGGACAATGAGAACCCATTGATTTAAACAAACCTTGAGGTCGTTGCGAGAGTGAAAGAGCAAGAGCGAAACATCATTGGCGTCTGGAGCTCAACAACATCATCAGCTTCATCTCTTGAAACATAGGGGGAAGCCCAACAGCATCATTAGCTTCACTTTCTATTTCAAAAGCAGTGAGTGGACTTACTTGGAAAGAAGTCAATGCGTTAATAAGTAGCAAGCTGAAAAAACTGTAAAAAAGCTTTTGAAATAGAAAATGAACTGAGGAATTACTACAGGAGATAAATTAATACTCCCTATAGTTCAACAAACACTTGTTATCTCCTGCATTTAATACCATCCTGCAGTGGAATTACTTGGAAAGAAGTCAATACTCCCTATTAGTTCTGATGAGCAAGACGTGTCATTGGTTATCTAATTTTCAGATATATATATACAGAGAGGAGAGTACCTATGAAGCTTTGGGCGGCTGACGACCATCCAAATGCGACCATCGACGAACTTCACCGTCCTCGCCGAACACCGACGACCACCAGTGCACCGTCGTCATTAAGGGTTTCGAAATAGAAAAACAGAGACAATCAAACCCAAAATCCAAAGAGAGAGGGAGAAATTACAGTGTCTAGATATGGGAACAGAAATTGGGAACATAAACAGAGATATGGGAACAAAAAAAATATCTTCATGTTCGACTCCTAGATTTTCAGAAACTGGGAACATATGCGAATTCTTCCTAGATTTCTGTTTCAGTTCCAAGTGTTTTGGGAACATAAACAGTAATCTGGGAACAAAAACACTAAACAAATGCCACCTTCAGTACCATGACCAGTCAATAACAATGCATCCTATTTGCAGGGATTAGTGGTCTCAGGGGTGATAATATTAGTTTCAATTCTAGCATACTTTGTTCTAGAGAAACTATAAATTGGCAGGTAAAAAATACACAATATTATAAGCAAAAAGGAAGCAAAAGGCGTGTTTTTGTTCAGCGCTTTTGTTCCTGAAATCTGGGAACAAAAACAGAATTTTTGGGAACCAAAAATATTTTTAGGTTGTTCTAAATGTTTTCTAGAACAGAAGCAGAAACAGAAACACTAAACAAACCAAAGAGTCCCATTATCAAACAGATGAAATTTCTGTTCCAAGTTTTCTGAGAACTGAAACACTAAACAAACGCCATCTAAATGAACATTAAACAAACGCCATCAAAAAGGAAGCAAAAGGCGCGTTTTTGTTCAACGCTTTTGTTCCTGAAATCTGGGAACAAAAACAGAATTTTTGGGAACCAAAAATATATTTAGGTTGTTCTAAATGTTTTCTAGAACAGAAGCAGAAACATAAACACTAAACAAACCAAAGAGTCCCATTATCAAACAGATGAAATTCCTGTTCCAAGTTTTCTGAGAACTGAAACACTAAACAAATGCCATCTAAATGAACATTAAACAAACGCCATCAAAGAGAAATGGATTTCACCATGAAAAGGAGTCTGATAATTAGGAAACGACATTGCTTCAGCTCCAGGGGTCGCCGTCCAAGCATCAATTGGAGAATCTGAAATTGAAAAAGAAAAATCGCAAGGAAAAAAAAACAGTCGAAGAAAACCTAAATAGAGAACAGAGAATCAAATGAGATGAAGATGGAAAACCTGGATTCAAACCACCGTTGTGTTTTGGAGGTGATGACGCCGTCGAACCTTGAATATGGAAAGAGTAGCGACGGGTGGTGAGGAATCGAAGCTACCTGGCCGGCGGCGAGTTCGATTGACGGGTGGAGAAGAGAGCGTTGGTGATGGCGACGACGGCGGTGGTGATCGATCGAAGGTTGAGCGAAGAGGACCGATCGATCGATTTTGGTTGGGAGCATTGAGGATCTAGCAATGGCGATGGCGATGGTGAGGGATAGAGAGACGGCGAGGGCACCGCAGTGCTCTAGAGAGAAGCAACGGCGACGGAGTGTGAGTGAGAGAGAGGATTGATAGAGAGAAGCGAGAACATGATAGTGAGAGAGAGAATGAGAGGGCATCGGTATCAGTTCCAAAAAAAGGAATCAAATAACCTTGTTTGATTTGGACCGTCGGATGTTAGATCAAGGGCCTTAAATGTTTCCCACCCAAGAAAATACTGTAGCTACAGTAAGGCGTTTTCAAACTGAAATGATTTTTGATCTAACGGCTACGAATATCTAGAGACATCGGACGGCTGTGAATGTAAATGAGCTGATTTATTATATAGATTGGTTGAGTACCACTTGAGTAGCCGTTGAGGTGGGTTTTGAAATCAAGCAGAGTCCACTTGGAGTTGACATTGAGAATCCAGATAAAAGTGAACCATGATTTACACCAGAGGCGATAGTCTATGATGAGAGTCCATCACCATGGGTTTTTGTAAACTTATGCGGAAACATAAAAACGAAAGCGTACCTTTCAGATTTGGCAGACTCTTTTACAACCCGTTTCTCGTTTCTTCTCTCGTCGGCAAGAAAAATACAACTAGAATATTTTTCGATAATATTCACACATTCACTTATCAAGACCACTCAAATTATCTGTAATCTGATAGGATAGAGACCTTAATATATCAACGCATATTTATAGAGAAAATCTCAAAGGATGTGTTCATTCCAATGGGTACATACCGAAAGGGTATATCCATTCTAACAGGTGTCTATCGAAAAGACGTGATCATTAAGATCAAGAGGTGCATCTATTTACATGGTGACTCTCCATGAATCATGGAGCCCATGTGGACGCTCCACGGGTCGACCCGATCCGCTCTATAAGCCAACATCTCCCACTCGGATACAATGGGCACTAAATGTGTTTCTTTCTCTAAATTCATGCATTATACCCTCTTCATACAGGTTAGTGGTGTGTGCGACCGACGAGTGTCTTCAAACAATGTGGGAGCACCATATTAAGTTTCTATCAAACTAATATGGCAATATCCCGCTGCAAAATAAAATACTCGTTTATGCCGCAGACCAATTCAGTCATATCAAATTAAGCATTTCTAACCCCTCTAGAGTTTAAAACTCAGAACATGCTTAATCTCCTTTTACAGTAGCGTGCTTATTTCCAAAAAATATAATATATATAATATAATTTTGAAAAATAACTTTATATGTGGTGGCCACCATTAAGCACCGTACACTGCAATTTTCACAAGATGTGTTACTAAATTGTCTTCCTTTGATCCTCATGTTACTCAACTTCTATTTGACTGCTTTCCTAGACATGTCCCTTTAGACCGCATCATTCATGGCTATAGGATAACAAACTAAAGTAGCAACATCAAATTTCTGAATCATAACATAGTTCAAAGTCATAAGGGCACAATTAAATCATTATTAGTGATCTACATATATATATATATATAGGGCTCACACAGTAAGAAAGTATGAATCTATTTCTCACTCCCTATGTGGTCGTCTTAAAGCACATGTAGTATGATTTTACATGCTATGGTATTATACTCACAAAAGAAAATAAAGATATCAATCTAAATTACCGTACGAATTTAAGTCCAATTACTACATAAGTGATTGACTTGAGAACTTCAAGCTGATATTTCCTCGAGTATCCACTTGAAATCTCACATTTGGCTATTCTCACGCTACATGAAGTGTGGGAAACTTTCATGTTCAGTTTTTCATAAACCTCATCTTCGCTCGTCCAAAGCGACATTGTAAAGAATTCTCTAACTCAATCTTTAGAATTCTAAAGCCTCATCTCGCATGCTATCTCAGCGCCGAGGCTGGTTGCTATGTGAGTAGCCAACCATTTAGCCTTGTGACATCTACCATCATGGTAAAATGTGTGCTATAACAAATATCTTAAATCATTTATCATACTTTTAATAAATGCAAATAAAGTATGAAATTGTAAATGTGTATTGCGGTACAAATATATGAAGCCAATAAATCAAACATATCTTTTACAATCTACGAAGACCCAAAGACCTTACATGAGATTGGAACAAATTTCTAGAAATAGGTTTGGTTAAGGGATCAACCACCATTTTACTCGTAGAAATATGCTTGAGTACCACTTTTCCATGTGAGACTCTATCTCGGATGTAGTGATATCGAGTCTGAATATGCTTCATCTTTCCATGATATTTAGGATCCTTGATATATGCGAGAGCAACCATACTATCACAATGTATGGTTACAAGATTTGTAGAATGTGGTACTATCTCAAGACTTTCTAAAAATCTTTTTAACCAAACAACCTCTTGAACTGCTGAAGCACAAGCAACATATTCTGCTTCCATAGTAGATAGTGCTATGTAGGATTAATTTTTGCTAGACCACGAAATAGTACCATTGCTGAATATGAAAGCATATCCTGATGTCGACTTACGTTCGTCCAAGTCACCACTCCAATCTGCATCACTATATCCTTGCAAATATATATTCCCACCACGATAACAAAGCATATAGTCTGCAGTTCCACGAAGGTATCTCAAGATCCTTTTAACTGCTCTCTAATTAACAATTCCTGGATTGCTCTAGAAACGACTAACCAACCCCACATCATAACATATGTCTGGTCGTGTACACATCATGACATACATTAGACTTCCAATTGCACTTGCATATGGTATACGGGACATCTCATCTTTTTCAGTATTAGTTCTAGGACAAAAATCAAGACTCAAGGTACTACCTTTCTCTACAGGAGTATCTATAGGATTAGCATTATGCATTCGTAATCGTTCAAGTACCTTTCTGATATAAGCCTCTTGAGACAAAACAAGAAGTTTCTCAGAACGGTCTCGAATAATTTTAACACCAAGTACATAATTTGCTTCACCTATGTCCTTCATATCAAAAGTAAAGGACAATCACTCTTTAGTGGAGACAATCATTGATAGGTGTAAAATATCTATCTACTTCTAAGCCAAAATTGCCAGTTTTCGAGTGTTTTATTAATGTTTAATTTGCATTTTAGTTGTTTTTATATAAATCAAGTGTAGGGACATAAACAAGTGACAAACGAGCGAAACGATGAGAAACCAGTAAAGAAAATATAAGAGAATAATGTTTCAAGAACAGTAAAACCACCGCCTAGGCGAGGAAACCACCGCCTAGGCAGAGAAGGATCAGGGAGTTGGAGTGTAGTCCACCGCCTAGGCGAGAAAACAACTGCCTAGGTGGAAAACCGTCAGAAAGTTGAGAGTTGTTTCACCTCCTAGGCGAAGAAACCACCACCTAGGCGGAGAAGAGTTATAGAATTGTGTGCCAGCCCACTGCCTAGGCAGTAAGAAAACCGACTTAACCTCCGCCTAGGCAGTCTGCTCTATATAGAGGAAAATATCTTTTAGATATTTTTGAAACCTTAGGCCTATAAATACCACTCTTCCACGTCTGAAACTGGTTGTTGAATGTTCCTAACCCTAGAATAGTGAGTTTCATTTGCTCCCAAGAATCAGGTAAAGAGCGAAGCACAGTTAGGATCTGTTGCTCATCAGATAAGTTGTTAGCAGCTGTTTTTAGGTCGCGTATCATAGCCGATATTTTTTTAAGATGCTTAACCATCTTTGTTTTGGAAGACATCTTATAAGTTTCAAACTTAAGTGTCAAGGCTCGCAACCTAATTGTTAATGTACCAGCAAATGCCAACTTCAAGGCATTCCACATCTTTAGTGCGGTGGCATAACCTTCATAATCACCAATTAGATCATCATGAATATAGCTTAACATAGTGAATCTTGCACTACGATCTTTCTTGGCCCAACTTTGATAGGTTTCCATCTCACGCTGGTGTTGGGCAGAATTACCTCCGGGAGGTAATTCCATGTTGTGTGTCAGTATTTCCAAAACCTCTCGCTCATTTAGAAGATACTGGATTTTACGATGCCAAATATCGTTGTTATTCTTATCCAATTTCTCAAGTTTAACAAGATCTGCTACTATATTCGTTAAATCCATTTCACTACATTTTATGCACATTTAAGATATTAGCACACACTAATTATTTTGCCACAATAATCGAATATAAAAATAATACATATCTCTATAGTATAAAATTGAAAATTTCGCTATACTCATAATCATCTCTTGCATTTATAGATTTAAATATCATTTCTAGATACATTATGCGCAAAACAAAAAAACGAGAAAAACATATCTCAACCCATTATTGTTCACACATTTTAATTTGGTATTTTTCTAAATGAAATAAATGGTATACCAAAATTAAATAACATGTTGAGAGTGCATTGTAACTTGTGAATATATTAATAAAAAAATGAATGGGCATAGCATATGACTGCTTGTCCTAGTGGTGACTGAGTGGCTATAGTCTCCTTGAGGGGAAGGGTTCGGATTCTATTAGGCACTTTCTCTTACTGTTTTTCGCTATTTAAAAAAGTACTAAAAAAAAAAATGCTGAAAGTTAGACAGCAGGAATCAAACCCATGACCTACCACTCTCAACCAATCCCCACTCCAAGTGTGCGGCCAATGAACCAACACAAAAATTTAACACCAAGGTGCGAATAAATATTAAAAGAACCAACGCGCCATTTCATTAACTAAACGAAACGACGTCGTTTTAGGTCGTCTTCTTCACGATTCCAGAACCCAAACAGTGGGCATGAACAGAAGAACAAATTCTACGTTTTCGATCTTGAAAAAATCATATAAAATCAACCGTACGTACAAATTTTATGAAATTTATATCGTTGAACTCGTAATGAAACGTAGAATTTTTCTGTATAAATTGTTTCCAAAAATATCAAACTTTTCAAAAAAAATATATATTTCAGCCATGAACAAAAAAAAAAACAATTTTTCTTCCATGGACAACATGATTTGGTGAAATGAGTCTATAAGGCTCCAATACCAATGCAAACTTATGCGGAAACATAAAAACAGAAGCGTACTTTTCGGATTCGGCAAACTCGTTTACAACCCGTTTCTCGTTTCTTCTCTCGTCGGCAAAAAAAATACTACTAGAATATTTTTCGATAATATTCATACATTCACTAACCAATGCCACTTAAATTATCTGTAATCTGATGGAATAGAGACTTTGATATATCAACGCATATTTATAGAAAAAATCTCAAAAGATGTGTCTGTTCCAATGGTTACATATTGAAAAGGTATGTCCATTCTAACGAGTGTCTTTCGAAAAGACGTGAAACTTAAGACCAAGAGGTATACCCATTCACATGATGACTCTCCATGAATCATGGGACCCATGTGGATGCTTCACGGGTTGACCCAACTAGCTCCATAATTCAACAATTTTGATATGGTAGAGTCGATAAATGAGGATAGAGAAGAGGAGGAAGAGGATGATGAGTTTCACTGTTCGTGAGACCGTGTTCTTACTTGGAATCCTTTCATGGAGAGGCAGAGCAGCCATTAATGGAGTAAGACTCTTTTAACAGAAATAACAGAAAAGAGTATTGCAGCCTCTGGCTTGTATTTCTAGTTGTGTTTAGTATTTATAATGGATTTTGTCTGCTAGGTGGCTTCAAGGCCATTAAAACTATTGAATTGAAAGTCTCGTTTACTTTTAATTTCAAAAATTGTTTTCATCCAATAAAAAAATATTTTTCTTGAGAACAATTTATGCACGTGTGTGTATATATAGAGCTAATGGCATTTTACCCCTTTAATTGAATTGCAGTTATCCCGTGTTATTTTGGTAAGCAATTTATCCCTCTGGTGTTAACTAGAGTGCAACATTTACGTTTTCTGTTAAAACTAACGGTCATGTCTCAAAAACTAAAAATTAATAATTCATTTAATATTAATTAATATTTATACCTTCGGTTGGGTAGAGTTAAATCAAATAATATCTATTTGGTCTCCTTTTTTTTTCCTTTTCCGTTATACCACGGGGTCAAATCAAGTCGGGTTTAATATATTTGAAAATTTATTATTTTATGTAATTATTTAACTGTTACATTTAGTTTAAAATATAAGAGGGTAAAGTGCTTTATCAAAATACTGCAGGGGCAAACTGTAATTCAGGCAAAGTGTGATACCCGAAATAACTTTTCATTTGGGGAGAGCAATAAACCTTAGAGAAGAACCATGGATTATCTTGTTGTGATCAACCGAAAAAATACAAAGAGGCATGGGGTACAGAGGACCATTCTCAATCCACCTCTAGCAGCCACAACCTTCCATCTCATCTGTATAGCAATTTCCAGCGATTGATTTTCAGTCATAACTGTTCAGCAACTAGGCAAAGGAAAGATTTTTATACAAATTTATTTGGAGGCAATCATGTTATGCAAAACTCATTCACAAAAATTGTTTGGTTTATCCCATATCGGGCCAATGTAGGCTGGTCTTAGGCCTCTCTCAAATCTCAACCCCAAAAGTTAACTCACGACCACCAGTTCCTTTCACATTCAATCTAGGATAAACTCAATAAAGATAACTCAAATTCTGATAAGTTTATGTTATTTGTACTTTAATTTGATTTTTTTTTTATTTGTGATAAATAAAAAATCAAAAAATAAAATTTTATAAATTTTAGTAAGTAATGACGTTTTATAAATATCGAAAATAATTATATTATTAAAAATTACATAAATAATTATAGTAAAATAGTATTTGTACAAATTAATTTTTTACTAATATACTATAAAATAATAAACAAATAACTATAAATTAAGATTAATTTTATCAATTTTTATAAGTCAACAAATTCTAATTTTATATATAAAGAAATAAAAAAAATTAGAACCCATAAAAAAACTTAAAAAATGCATTTTTTAACCTCATTAAACCCTTCTCTCTCATCCCACTTTTAAGTATGAGATAGATTTGGGGGTAGGAATTCTGATAAGCCCTAAGTGCAAAATCAACATGTTAGAATGGCATATAACACTCTTCGAGCGAGTGTCAACTCCGGAAGAAAATGGAAAGAGATAAAAGAGAGAAGAAATAAGAAGAAGAGTAGAGAATTCAAGAGGAAGAGCATAGAGAATTGAGAGGAAGAAGATCTATCAATTTCTCATTCTCCTCGTGAACACAAGAGCTATAGTATTTATAGCTTCACCTAACCTACCAAGCTAACAACCCAACAAACCAAACCAAACCAACAAACAGCTAATAATACCAAACCAACAAAATAACAACCCAAACTAACAAAGGAATCCATGGCAGCCATGAGATGATGATGATCCTGGCAGGGTCGTATCAAACTCTGCTTCTGGGATAATCTATTAGGACTCCCACCAGAAAGAAATTCAAAAGAACCAAGGAAACCTATGTGCTTAGAAACATTAAAATGCAAAAGGTTTGCTTTCATTGCTATGATTAATAAGCATAAAATAAATCAAACTAACAACTTGACCCCTACCCAATAATCAAATCCTTTTCTTTATCATTATCAAATCCTCGCTCTCAAATTTACCCTAGATCGTTCGGGGTGGTCGACGTTGGTTGTGGCGAGGTCGGATCTGGATGGCCACGGCCAGCAGTGGTCGGATTTGCATGACCTCTCACCGATTTCACTGATATCTCCCTCTCGCTTCCCCAATCTGTCGCCGCCACTGAGATCGTCGCCATCGCCAACGAATCGCCGTCGTCGTTTCTCCGCCACTTCGTCATCGCCAACGATTTGCCGTGACCGTCTCTCGATCTCGATCTCCGCTGTCTCGATGGTGTTGGGTAGAAATGGGAAGGGGAGGAGAAGATCTATGGGACGATTTTGCTCTCATTAACGTCTTCGAAGACGCCATCTCCAAGTACAAGGTCCTCTCTCTCTCTAGAAACTCGGCTCCTTGTTTCTCGCTTTTACTTCAATGCTTAAACACAACATAGAGATCAACACAGAGGTAGAAGACTTAGATAAACTCTGTAATTGCGGTTCATTGAGAAGTAGAAGACTTTGATAAACTCTGTAATTGAGAGCAATGCGTTGGTGTCAAATTTTCTGTGGCAGAGGTTTCATTGAAAGTGAAGAGAAATTGAGAGGAGAAATTAATCAAGGACATGAATAATTTATGGTGTGGAATTTGAGATTAATTGTCAGATATGCCTTAGTAGGGCATATTCTTGTTTGATTTTGCAGAAAATTCTCACAAGTATATGAACAAAGCTTTACTATTCACTATTAGTTTTGATTTTTCCACCGTCCTCCACCATTCCACGTTTCCAAGTGGTCTAATCTTGCCAGATTTGGGTTTGATTTGGTTCAAAATGGCCTAGACGAAATCAATTTTAACTTTCACTTTCAATTGCGATGAAGGAGAAAGGCTATTCGTTCGTCTAATTTTCGATCAAAGGTGACACGGTTTTTGCTTCATTTTCTTCGGTGTTTTGAAGTTTTAGGGAAATCAATTGCTTGGTGTTTGTTTATTGTTCCTATTCTTTCATTTTTGTCCCTAGAAAACTGGATGGATTTGGTCTCTGTTACCAAATTCTCTATAAAATCCATTTTCGTATCTTTATTGCTTTCATTTTCTTCCTATGGTTCTTAAGTCTTTTCCTTTGGTTCTTAAGTCTTATTTATTGTTCCAGGAATTTTCAAGAATTTGCAGGGGCTTGAGGTTGAATTTGTTGTTCAAGAACTGTGCCTGAACAAAAATTGAGGTTGAATTTTTTTATTTGTGGGTTTTTGAGTTGTGAATTACTGCGACATTTTCTTTATGGGTTTTTGAGTTATGAATTGCTACTGTGAATCTGTGCAGATAGTGTTTTATCGGGGCTTGAACTTAAATTTGTTGTTCAAGAACTGCGCTTAAACAAAAATTGAGGTTGAAATTGGACGTGTTTAAAAAGTCATATTGTTGGATATCCTTTTTTTTTTTTTTTTTTTTTTTACATTTTTCGGATAGTGTTTTAATATATTGTTGTTGATGTATTGAAGAATAAGTGAATTATAAGAAGTGAATTATAGTTTTTTTATTAGTGAATTTTAGTAGATTGTTATTGAAGTATTTTGATGGGAAATTTTGGATTACCATGGTACTTCATAGTGAAATGTAATTTATTGATATATTTTGATATATTAATATGGTGTATTATGGTGAAATTGTGCAATTTAAAATGTATTAAAAGATCGTATATTTTATGATAATTCATATTTTATTATTTCGATGCATGAGAAAAGCGCTGAAAACCTAGAGAGAGAACCCGCAGCCGCCACATGCAATCGTGAAACCCTAGCCGCTGCCGGCTAGGGGGGTCACTGCCGATTTCTTTGCCAGTGCGGGAGTTATCGCTCCTCCAAGGCAGAACCACTGTTCTTTGCTGTTTCTCTCTCTCTCTCCTCTCTCTAGGATTCTCCCGCTGCAGATACCCTAGTCGCTGCAAGCACTACTGTTGTTTGATGTTTACTGCTTTGTTCCGGACACGGAAGCTCCATCAGCACTGCCTGTAAGAAATACAGGTTTTGTGCGATCCTATGCAGCTACTCTACAAAAAGAAGTTTGTCTTCTACCTATAGAGGTGGAATCTCGATTATACATAAAAGATGGCATGCCGGCTGTCTCATTCTCTCCCTCCACGCTGTCCCAATCAGAGGCCCTCTTTGATCAAGCAACGGTTTTGAAATTTCACAATGGTTGTCCCTCTTTGGAAGTTATCCAAACAGAAATAAGAACTTGGAATCTCACAGGGCAGTTCCTAATGGGGTTGATTGACTCAAAAACGTTTCTTCTTCGATTCCTTAATGATAGCGATCTTCTCAAAGTCCTGTCCCGTGAAGTTAACGCGATAAAGGGATTTTATTACAAGGTATTCCGATGGAATAAAGTTTTTAATTCCAAAAACGATGCCTCTATTCTTCCATTTTGGATTCAATTCCCAAAGCTTCCAATCAATTATTTTGTTCCCGATATCCTAAAAGCGATAGCTAGCACGATTGGTAAAGTTGTCACTATTGATTCCACTACTTTAACCTTGACAAGATTGAACTCCGCTAGGGTGTGTGTAGAGGTAGATCTCTCTAAACCTTTACCACCCAAAATCTAGATCGGAAAGTAAGACGGGTTTTCTCAAGAGGTTATGTACGATCGGATTCATTCCTTTTGTTCCTATTGTAATATTCAGGGTCACTCTCTAGACATATGTTGGAGGAAAAACCCTCCGTTGAACGACAAGAAAAATGCAAGGGAAGAAGGCTCTGATAATCTAGAAAACACACTATCAAAAAGCTTCAAAAGATGACGTAATAGGGCATTGCAGAAATCAGTCCCAGAAGTTCCGATTCAAGGTGCTAGTGGGTAGCAAGAAAGTGGTGCCGATCCGCATGAAAATGATGCAAATTCTGGTATACTACAGGAGGCTATTTTGGGTACCGTTTTGATGCAAAATAATGATGTTTTACTGCAAGTTCCAGGTTCAGTTGTTGAGCTTCCGCAGGGGGCCGTTTTGGGTACTGTTTTGACGCAAAAAAATTATGTTTTACTGCAGGTTGCAGGTTCGGTTGCTGAGCTAACGCAGGGGGCTATTTTGGATATTGTTTTGAAGCAAAAAAGGTTGTTTTACCGCAAGCTGCAGGTTCGGTTGTTGAGCTACCGCAGGGGGCTGTTTTGGGTACTATTTTGACGGAAAAAAAATGTTGTTTTACCACAAGCTGCAGGTTCGGTTGTTGAGCTACCGCAGGGGGCTGTTTTGGGTAATGTTGTGTTGAAAAACACAACTATTTTACCGCAAGTTGCTGGTCCAATTAATGAACGAACACCGGAGGTTGCTGATACTGGTCTAGATACACTGCAAGGGACTGTTCCAGCAGCTGTTTTATCGCATGGGGCTGTTTTGCTAGACAGTTCTAATATTGCAGTTGAAACCGGAATGCAATCTGGTCCGACGATGACAGTTCCGTCCGAAAACATGGTTACTGTTGATTCAGGCTCTCCTCCTTTGCATGTAGTGATTCGTGATCATATTCAGACTTTTCAAGTTCCTTTTGTGGATGAAGAGAGAGGAAATTTTGTCGCCAAAAGGGACTCTCAATCGGAGCAAGTGGATTCTTTGTCTGATGATAAGGGAACAACTGGTTATGCTACGGATATGACAAACAAGAAACCGGATGGCTTTCAAATCGTCCGAAGAAAGAAAGGAAAATTGCAGGTTCCAGAGTCGGTTGGAGGTCCCTCCAAGACTTCGGGAATGGTAACACGCCATCAAGTGAAGTTTAATGTCTGACTCCATTCTGTTTTGGAACTGTAGGGGGATCGCTAAACTAAAACGAATAGTGAAGTCTTCGAAAATTTCTTTTGCCGGAGTTATCGATTCGTGGATTGATGATTCTAATATGCGGAGGGTTAATAAAGCTATCAAGTTTCATAATGCAGTGTCTAATCAAGGTGAGTTGGGAAAAAATTGGGTTTTATGGAGAAATAATCTGGAAGTTCAAATAGTTCGTACGCATCGCCAATTTTTTGCTTGTAAGTTATCTTGGTTAAATTTAGATTTTTTTATTGTGGTGGTTTATGCTAGCTGCTCTCAAATCGAACGCCGAATTCTCTGGGAGGATCTTCTCATTACAATTGCCTCAATCTCTATTTCGATAATTTGGGGGGGTGATTCTAATGTTGTTAGGAGTATGTCCAAGAAGTTGGGTCGTTTAACCCCTTCTTGGAGCGCCATGCAAGAGTTTAATGTATGTATTAATTTAGCCGGACTAGTGGATCCCCCGTTCGCTGGGTCTACCTTTACTTTTTGTAATAATTGTCAAGGGTTATCTCGCCAATATTCTCGATTAGATAGAATCCTGGTATCGCCAATGATTTGTAATTAGTTTGAAGACCGGGTAGAGCATTTGGCATGTATTAATTCGGACCACTGCCCGTTGATTATGCATTCCTCATCTTTCTCATATAATGGTCCGAAGATTTTTCGGTTTCAGTGAACGTGGACCCTGCATGAGGGATTTCTGGACGTGGTTAAACTTGCATGAAAGGCTTCTCATCAAAACCCCTTGGTTCGTTTAAGTCTTAACATCAAATCGACGAGAGCGGCCCTTAAAGTTTGGAATGCTCAGACTTTTGGGAACGTTTTTATTGAGTTAAATTCTTGGAAGGATAGAATAGAAGCTTATGATTCTATGCTTCAAACCAACTGGTCTCAGAGTGTTTCAGATTTATTTGATCAGGCTACTATGAAATATAATAATCTTCTTAAGAGAGAGGAAGTATATTGGAAACAAAAGTCTTGAGAGCATTGGCTAGCAGAGGGGAATAGCAATTCTAAATTCTTTCATGCATCCATTAAAATGCATAATTCCCCTCTTTGTTTGTCTGTAATTCGTTATGAAGATGGGAGTAGCTTGGCGGAGCCCAATAAGTTTCATTAAGCTGCAATTGAATTTTTTAACGATATACTCTACTGCCCAGGTGACCGTTTCTGACACTGTCTTTGATTCCATCCCTCGTATTGTTACAGATATGGATAATGATATGTTATTGGCTCCTTTTTGGTTTGAGGAAATCAAATATACTCTTTGGTCCATTTCCATTGATGGTGCATCAGGTATGGATTCTCTATCTTCTAGGTTTTTCAAATTTTCCTGGGAAATAGTGGGTAAAGATATTTGGGAAGCCGCTAATTATTTTCTTAAAAGGAACCCCCTTCCTAGTGCTCTCTCTAGTACCTTACTGGTCCTTATTCCAAAGAAATCTCAACCGTCTTCTCTAAAAGATTTTTGCCTGATCAGTTTATGTAATATTTGTTATAAAATCTTTTCAAAGGCTTTAGCTACCACATTGGCATCTCTTCTGCCCAAGTTGATTTATGTTCAGCAACATGGTTTTGTTAAAGGCCGATCCATCATGTTAGCAATTGGGCTTGCCCAAGAGCTACTCAAGGATTTGGATAAGGATATACGTAGGCGTAATATTATGCTCAAACTCGACATGGCCAAAGCTTATGATCGAATCGAGTGGAATTTCTTAATAGAGGTGCTTAATCGATTTGGTTTCAACTTCGGATTTATTGTTGCTGCTTCTAGATGTTTTGACTCGACTTATTTTTCCGTGGTGTTCCAAGGGGTATATAAGGGTTGGTTTCCTGCTTCTAGAGGACTTCGTCAGGGCGACCCTATTTCTCCTTTATTGTTTATCTTAGCTCAAGAGGTCCTCAGTCGAAATATCTATCGATCCATGATAGATGGTTGGGTTCGATCTTTTGTTACAAAAAGACGTTGTCCTCTGATTTCTCATTTGATGTTTGTAGATGATACCCTTATATTTTGTAACGGAAGCTCTCGCAGCATTAGAAACTTAATGAAGGTGCTTGAAGAATATCAATTAGCCTCGGGTCAACTTGTGAGTGCTCCAAAAAGTAATTTATATATTCATCATAATAGTCCTAATGCTCGTTGCTTGGCTATCGATCTTTCCACAGGTTTTAGTCAAGGTGTTTTTCCTTATACTTACCTTGGAGTGCCACTCACATATGGTCATCTTAAAGTGAGCCACTTTGTTGGTCTTATTGAGAAAGTATTCAAGACCATTGATGGGTGGAAAGCTAAGCTTCTATCGAGTGGAGGTAAACTTGTTCTGCTAAAGCATGTTTTATCCTCTTTCCCTCTGCATCTTTTGGCTTCCACTTGTGTTCATAATAGCATTCTGGCGGATATGGAATCCATGTTTTTGAATTTCTTTTGGGGGTACTCGGATTCAAGAAAGAAAAGGCATTGGGTGGCTTGGCAAAAAATCTGTCAAGATACCTCTTCAAGCGGTCTTGGTCTTTGTAATCTGAAGAATATGAAGCTGGCTTTCTCTTTCAAGAGGATTTGGGCTCTTCTAAAAGGGAATTCTCTCTGGTGTGATTTTATGCGGTCCAAGTACACTAATAATCTACCTTTATCTCTATGGATGGATCAGATTGGGAGTTCCAAAATATGAAAAGATATCCTGTCGGCTAAAAATACTTTTATGTAGTTATCGAGATGGAAAGTTAGTAATGGCGAGCTCACTAGTTTTTGGCATGATGATTGGGGCCTTGGTATCATTGCTAATGACCTAAATTTTACCAACAAGTTGTCTTCTGTCAAAATTTTCTTTCAAGATAAGGAATGGATCTCCCTAGACTTAGAAGATGATGTTCAGGATTTCTTGGAGGGCTCTCTCCCTTCATTGTCATCAGAATCCGATTCTCTTATTTGGCTTCCTAGCGATAATGGCGTTTTCTCCATCAAATCAGCTTGGAGGGCTATTCAAGGCGAGGTAATCCCGATTGATCATTATTCTAAGCGTTGGAGTCTTCGCTTTCCTTTTAAGATTAAGCTTTTCATGTGGCGGTTGTTAAAAAATAGACTAGCAGTTGATGCTTCCATCCAAAGAATGAGAGTGATTTTGGTTTTGGGATGTCGATGCTGCCTCTTTCATTCTACTGAGAACATCCAACATTTTTTTCTAGAGAGTGAGGTTGCTTCAAAAGTGTGGCAGAATTTTAGCTCCTTCTTTAATATTCATTTTATCCCTCAACCCTTAATACACCGTATTAAGTTGTGGTGGAGTAGACTTAAAGGAAGTTCTCAGTTTCATAAATTATGGGCGTTGATCCCATCACTGATTTGTTGGGAGATATGGTTAAGTCAGAACCGTGCCATCCATGATAATATCTCCATGTATGATAAATATATTATTTCCAAAGTTAGGAACTGGGTTAATACGCTGAGCCCTCTGATTATCTCTAAGTCGGTTTACTCTTCTTTTGGGGTCTATTCTCTGGCTCTATTGGGTTGCCCGATCAAGCAGGTTATTCGTCGACAGCCGCTGGTTTGCCATTGGTCCCGTCCGCTTGAGGGGGTTTTCGAGCTAAATGTGGATGGAGCTTTGACACGGGAGACCATGACGTCTTCTTTGTGGTGGGGTTGTTCGCGACAGTACTAAAGCTGTTAGTTGGGCTTTCTTCTGCCCTCTAACGGTTAGTTCGAATTTCCTAACTGAGTTTCACGGGTTGTTCTTGGGGATTCAAGAAACTCTGCGTTTGGGCCAGCTCCCCTTGCTGGTGGAGAGCAATTCATTAGCTTTGGTTCATTCTATAAGGAAGGATAGTCTAGCTAATATTGTTTCGAACAACCCTTTATTATTTTTTATAGATAGCCCATTACCTCACGACGTTCTTTCTTACGTTCGTGAGGATCAAGAGGGTTTTCCACGTCTTAGATTGTAACTTTTTCGCTATTTTAATATAGAGCTCGTTTTTTTTTTGTTTTTTTTTTTTAAATGTTTGAAGAAATTAATTGTTATATTCATATATAGGATACTCTGGAAGTGATCTACAAGCGCTGTGAAGAAGCGGCCATGATGCCAATCAGAGAGCTTGGCGCAAATATTATCAATGTGAAGGCCAATCAGGCAAGGCGATTAAGATATAGAGATTTTCAAAAGGCAATGACTATAATTAGGCCGAGTCTGCATAAAAGCAAGTGGCAAGAGCTTGAACAATGGAACCAGGAGTTCGTCTCTAATTAAGGACTTTCCATAAGTAACTTGAGTTCTATTGTAAAGCATCCAAATTTGAGACCCTTTTGATTTTGAAAGGTTCAGAAAGCATGTACATGTGTTCATTCATACTACAAATTATGAATCAAAAGAATAAATGTAAGTTATGCTATGTGTTTGAAATTTGATTGATGATGGAAAAAAGAGTTATTCTTGAAAAAAAAAATCATATTTTATTATTTCAAATATTATACATTCATTTTATTGTCATAAGCATAGTTAGAATTGTAATAACAAACACATAAAATAATTTTTTTTTAGAAAATGAAAATATCTTTGAACAACTTTCAAGTCGGATATTCAATCACATTTGCATTTTTTTTTTCTTTCCCAAATTCAATCTAATATCACAACCATAATCACTTGAAGAATATGTGGAAAATAAAAATAAGAGAAGTAGGGGTAAGAAATTGTGTTAGAAAGATGAATTTTTTGTTAGAAGAGAATAAGGGGTAAAATAAGTATAAAAAGTATGAGTTTTTTAGAGAATCACCAAAAAAACATGCCTAGCTTCATAAATGATGCGTGAGCTGCAATTCTGTTAACTTTGACAGAAAATGTTAGATTTGTACTTAAATCCAAGACTACAGGGAGGGTAAGTAACGAAGTTCAAACTATAGGAGGGATAAAGTACAAATGGGTCAAATCACAGGGGGATAAAGTACTATTAACCCTATAAAAAATAGGTAATTTTAAAATGACAATTTTTTTTTTTTTTAATACTTGTGGCATAAGTTAGATATGACTTGTAATTAAGAATTTAATCTAATCTAATATAATATCAAGACCTAAAATTGAAAGACATTGAAAAACATTTAACTATTATTCATCTCTTCAATTCTAGCACATTATTCAATCATATTTGAACGGATGACCAAGATTAATTATTAACATCCATCATTAATATATTCTAACCCTTCTATTCAAATGGATGGCCAAACATGCTGATAAAACAAATACAAAAAATACCTAAAAAAAAATAAAAACAAAAACCACAATAATATTATAATTTAATTTATATTTTTTCAATTATAAACACAAAAATTAAGTCGCTAATATATATTTTTAAAATTCGAATTTTAATCAACTAAAATTATAGTATTAAACAAACACTGATATTAAATGACTATTTAACACTACATCATATGCAATATAACTTTTTAACACTTTATGATAATATTAATTAAAACCAAAAAAACAATTACCGAATTAATTTCACATAATTTTCTAAAATGTGATATTTTTCTGACTATATTATAAATACAAAAAATAATTTAAACACGCATATTTTTTTTAAAAATTAAAATTATGTTGAACTAAAATTTCGTCATTTTATCGAGCATTAAACAATATTCTTAATTTCAACATCTAACCCTAAAATGTTCATATTACTAATTGAAAATAAATATTACAAAAGAGAAAACATAAATATTTCAAATTCTCCAGTATAATACATAGTTCACTCTTAGAAATTAAAAAAAAAAAAAAAAAAAAAAAAAAAAATACAAACCTCACTAACTAATAATAAATATTTTCTCAAAAACAACAAAATATAAAATTACATTTAAATAATCAAATAAAATATATATGTAAAAATTATTTTAAAACTCATGCTCAGCGCAAGAATAAAACTAGGATATCATATATTTTGGAAGCCATAAAAAAAATTATAAAAATATTAGCATAATCTGATTTCGGATCTTTTAATAATGTTGTGACCGAACTTGCAAGCTTATGAAGAAGTCCAGTTACAGAAGTAAACAAAAGACAGTGCTAAACCAACCGACTTAAAGATGGAAGATAATGGAACCCCATATTTACCTCTCCCAAATAGCCCTTCAAGAAACCACCAGAACAACGCCACCACCCACGCGCTACAAACAAACTCCTCCACCAACCATAACCCGTTTCCATCGCGGAGGGTCCTCAATAACCCGACGGTCAACCCGATTAGATTCACCAGCAAAATAGTGAAACCAGGCAGAAATATTGAAGAATCGTCGAAGGTGAACCTGCCGAAATTGGCATCGTCGTCAGTGGTTGTTTGATCTTTCTTGGTGACTTCAAAAACCGTTTCGGAGAGTCCGAGGAGTTTGAGGATGCATGCGAGGAATCCAAATAACCAGGCTGTCATAGCAACTATTCTCCACGCTCTCCGGTTATCCTACCATGCATGTGCTGAGAATCCCATTATGTGGTACTCTGACAATGTGTAGAGGTTGAAGACTACGAAGAGAGCCAAGGGTATGAGTATGGCCGGTTCATTCACCTGCATTGTATGGTTGCCGATAGTAAGGGTATGTTTGGATGAAAGAATGGAAAATGAAAAGGAAAAAAAAAAATGAGAGGATAATATTTTTATCTATTACAACAATAACAACAACTAAGTTTTTATTCCACTTATGTAGCCTTTGTCAATTGTAAAAGGAAAATTATTTTTTCTGATATTGTTTGGTTGAGAAAGAAAATGAAAAGAGAGAAAATAATTCACTTTAATATAATTTACTATTTTGCCCTCATATATTATAAAAATAAATTAAAAAAATCTATTATTAAAGGAATAATTGTAATTTTGATACCTTTAACCATTTTTCTTCCATTTTCCTCCCAAATTTGTGAGGAAAAAAGTTGTCTAAAAAATTGTGTTTTATCCATCTTATTTTCTTTTCCCTTTCATTTTTCATCCAACCAAATATGACTTCTTTTTTTTTTTTTTCATTTTCCATTTTATTTTTCTTTTTATTTTCTTTCATTCATTTTCCATCCAACCAAATACACCCTAACAGTGCGTCTGGATGAGGTAGTTGAAAAATATTTAATGTAAATGAAATTATAAAACTTAAAGAATAATTCATTTTGTAAAAAATTTACAAATTTATTTTCAAAAATCAAATTCCTTCTTTTAATACTTTGTTATTCTAATTATTTTGTTTTGTTTTTCACTATAGGTAAAAATATTTTTTTATTCTAATATATACTTCTGTGCATGTCAGTTAAAAAATATAATTGGATTGACCTGCAAGTCGCACAGGTTAAAATGCTAGTTGTAACTAAAAAGTGAAGTTCATTTTATTTAAAATCATCAAAAAAAAAATTGTTATAAATTTGATAGTTTTAATTACAAAGTGAGTGATGGTGATGGAAGTGGCAGCAGCGGAGGCGACAGATAGTGAATTCCGGTAATAGTCAATGCTGATCAACAACGGAACTTCAATTTCATTGTTGAAATTCATGGTAAAGTATAGTGTAGAATATGACTATCTTTCTACAATTTTGGGGGAGTGGTCATCACCCCTAACCCCGTCTGCCTTTATGCATGGATATAGGCTAAGGTAGTTTCCGGTAGCACGAAAAGCACGAAATTAAAGTCTTGAAATTGAATGAACACATTCAAATTTTCAAATTTTTACATGTGTCCTATTCCGAATTGGAATTCGAAGGTTTCAATACTGCACAACCACACATAATTTAAAACAAGTTTAAATTGAGTGGAAAAAAAAAAAAAAAAACTCCGTGTTCAAACAAAAACTAAGCTCATTTTGGTTTGTGATTCAAAAAATTATTTTTGATTTTTGTAATTTTTCATTTTTCAGGGATGAAGCACTAATTCTGAGGGTGGCCCAAATGTGACCCTCAAACAGTAAACCCTCATTTTTCGTGCAGTTGCACGGCAATGATCTGTATCCCACATCAATAATGCAATGGAGACAATATATACTTATATGAGGGTTCAAAAATCCTAAATGTCACCTTCAGCTGGCATTTTTGGATGAGAGCTACCGCTCGGTCAAACTGATCCCAAAAAACCTTTTTTGCAATAACCATCATAAATTATCATTTTTAATTAATGAGATACTTATTGAGTTAAACAGGGATAGTTAACTATAATAACTAATATCAATCACGTATAGAAACTCAACGTGGTTAACTTACCTTGGACAAGAATTTTGAGTTGGTGATAATACAGTAGGCCGGCAGAACAGCGTAAACTATCTCAGGAATCGATCGCAAAGCCCACACCAAAATCCACAAGTAGCCCAAGCATTGCCGGAACCGAAGTTTGCCATAGAGGGTGAGTAGGATTGGACTTTTCGAGCTGAACAAGATTTCCAAAAGTCCTGTGGCCCATCTCTTTTGTTGGGCCATTGACACTGGCCCACCTGAGGAAGCAATCCTGAGGAAACCGGGCGATCGGGCATACAGAGGTTGGATCTCCAACCCCGCCCATGGATGGCCAGACCCGTGAGGACATCTTCTGTTGTAGATCCATACATCCAACCAACCTAAATTATCAAAAATAAAATGATATCATTCAGTCAATTGTCCAACAGATTTTCATTGATGAAAATAATGCTAAAAATTTGTTTCCAAAAAATTGATTTAGGGCGTGTTTGGTTGTTTCCAAAAACAATTTTTTGTTTTCGAAAATAAAATATTTCTACGACTACTCTTTCAACAACACAACTCAAACAATTTTACAAAAATTATTTTTAGAATACTCAATTTATTCACATACTTTTATTATTTTTATATATTTAATTTTAATTTTTTCTCTAACATCTTTATTTTTTATTTTTTTCCCACGAACTTTCTTCACTAGACATTCACCCAACAAACACCATTAGTCTCTCTTTTTGAATGTCAGATTTCAATCTATCACATCACTTTCACTTTTTTCATATGTTTAGACAATTTTAATAACTATTCCCCCTTTATAATTTTTTCAATACTAAAACAAACTTTAACAATTTTCCAAAAATTGTTTTAAAAAAAATGGGAGGTTCTTACCTTTGTACCCCAAGAAGATCCATATTCATAGCTACAACTTGCAACTTGACATGCAGCCTCAATATGGTCCATAAGAGAGTCTGGAGTAACTTCCTTGACGTTAGACGCCGATAAAATCTGAGCCGTTGATTTGATGAATTCCTTTGATTCTCCAAATGTCCTTTGTAAATCCACAAAATTCAATTTTCCTTCACCAAAATGAAGAAAATTTAAAGGTGAATGAAGAAAATTCAAGATATGATAATAAATTTAACAGGAAAAGAGTCATATTTAGTTGAAGTAAAATCAGGTTACCGTTTGTTATTTTGTCATGTGGCGATAAACCGTAAATAACTCCTCTTCTGTGGAAACAACCAGTTCCTGCATAAAAGGGTCCTTGAATCCCCCCAATTCCACGTCCGACGTACTGAGACATTTACATGGAAAATTGTTCATAAACAGTGAAAAGGATGAATTACAGTGAGACCCTCCTAAGTTTTCGAACAAGAACAAACATAAGCATATTGTAAGATGATACAATGAAATTTATTGTCTGTATTGTATATTCCTTTTCCTCTTTTGAAAAAAAAAAATCAACAAAATTCTATGCAAATTGTTGGGAAATAATTCATAAACTTTTCTCAATTCCGATAAATGGAAAAAAGAAAATCATTTTGCAGAGGAATTATTTCTTGAATGCTTTTTCCATTTATTTTTTAGTTCTTTGAACAAGTTTTTAGCCCCTCAATTAAAATCAACTACATTGAATCAATTGAGTTAATGTTAACTAGATGTGGAATGTGTATTCAATATTCATATTAACTAAAATATTGGTAAAGATTACAAAATAAGTTGAAAATAAATTGTTAAGGAACAAAAAATAAGCTGCTCTATTAGTAGAATTAAAATTTTAAAAACCAAAAATAGATAACCATACAATAAGAACCCCTTTCGTTTCTTTTAGAAATTGCTGCATCTCTATACTTCTTTCCCCGGGGAGGGGGGAGGGGAGGGGGGGTTGTTAAATGTAACTTTACCTACAACATAACTCCGTTTAAAATGGTGAATTAGTACGCACCTCATGGAGGACATCCAATTGATTACTGTTGTAGAAATATTGTGGGAACTGAACAAACGCGCAATCTGATTCGTGTTGCACGTCAAGCAGAGTACACATCGCGTGAAGAAAAATATGGGGGTTGTTTGCGTACATATCACAGTCCACATTCAGCATGAATGGAGCGTTTGTCATCACTCCAGAGACTCTCGTCTGTTCTTTGCCACAATGCAAAGGAAAAAAAAAACTGACATTAGATTTATATTAAGAACAAGGCTAAATAAAACTACTGGCATTATGGGTGGTGATGGGATTTATTCTAAAGTCAGTCATAAGAGAAGTGTAAATAGCATAAAGTAGAGGGTACAAAAGAGGAAATCTAACCAGAACGTTCATGGCACCGGCTTTGTAATGATGGTGATGCTTCGGACGCTTCTCTCTGGAGATGTAGACAATATGGGGAATAGCATTTGGAACATCAGTTGTCTTGTTCTCCCACACAACCTATGAAACATCCATAATTTTTGTAAATTTTTCCTTTAATTAGTTAGCATTCTTATTAATTTTTACGAATTTTTATTTATTTTTTTCACTAATTTTAAGAATTTTTTAAGCAAAAACAAAGTTCAGAAAAATAAAATAATTAGAAATAAACTCTACACGTGCAATTCATAGTGATTTAATTGTATTTATCAAATCCTGTCCAACTTCTAATTCTTCCTGTTGATACTCGGTTTTGGAGATGAATTACCTTTACAATAGCGGGATGGTTTCTTCGTTCAATATTTGAGAAAACAGCAAAGTCTCCATTGGGATCACAAGGCATGGGCGTTTGGGAAGCATTTTCTATCTTTAGGCAAAGATCCTTATACTCTTCCTACAAAATACATGAAAGACAAACCAAAATTTTTATTAAAATTTAGAAACTGCCAGCAACAATTCTTGTCTTTCATATATGCTGATGTAATCAAGATTACTTCGACAAAAAAAGAGGGGCAAAAGCACAAATTCAATGGATTATAAGGTTGAAAGTGCAATTATCCTGGATATGAATTTAATTATTTACCTTCATTGTTCTCCATTCTTCTAGGAACTCTGACGAAATACGTTCGGCCAAAGAGGGATCCGACGTAAAATATCGGAACGGAGCCCTAATGGGAACACTATACATCTTGCAGAACGGGACCCAACGCTGAGCAAAATTGGAGGTTTCGATGAGCGAGTAGTAAGTGAGAGGAGAGCCACCGTCGTCGGAGACATAGCAGGTTAATTTTTCGGCCGGATAATCTACCGCCAACAGCGATAGCACCGTGTTCATGGTGATGATTGGCGGTTCAAGAATGGGGTCTGATGTAGTAATGAACATGTCCACCGGAGGTAGCTCGTCTGCCCTATCAGAGAAATTTGATAAAAAATTATAAGCAAGATGAAATCTGTCATCATGCATATTGGGAGTTTCACATACAAGCTACACACACACACACACACACATATATATATATTGGTTGAGTACCACTTGAGTAGCCGTTGCGGGTGGGTTTTGAAATCAAGCAGAGTCCACTTGGAGTTGACAGTGAGAATCCAGATGAAAGTGAACCATGATTCACACCAGAAGGCGATAGTCCATGATGAGAGTCCATCACCATGGGTTTTGATATGGTGGAGTCGATAAAAGAGGAGAGAGAAGAGGAGGAAGAGGATGGTGAGTTCCACTGTTCGTGAGACTGTGTTCTTCCGTGGAATCCTTTCATGGAGAGGCAGAGCAGCCATTGATGGAGTAAGACTCGTAACAGAAATAACAGAAAAGAGTATTGCCGCCTCTGGCTTGTATTTCTTGTTGTGCTTAGTATTTATATTGGATTTTGTCTGCTAGGTGGCTTCAAGGCCATAAAAATATTGAATTGAAAAGTCTCTTTTACTTTTAATTTGAAAAATAGCTTTCATCCAATATAAAAATATTTTTCTTGACAACAATTTATATACATGTGTGTATGTATATATATAGAGAGAGAGAGTTATTGGCATTTTACCCTTTTGTGGTTTAACTGAATTGTAGTTACCCAATGTGTTATTCTGATAAGCACTTTAGCCCCCATGTGGAGAAAGATGAAATTTCTATTCTCATTAATTGATTAGGAGTGGGTACGCGGCTTCTCTTATAGGAGAGAAGATACAGAAAAAAGGAAACAAGACAAATACAAGAATAGGAAACTAGCTAATCAGGAAACTATCAAGAAAAGGAAACTAACCACTAATTAGCCTAAGAATCTGTCAATTAGTTACAGCTACTAATTAGCCTAGTAGAGAGAGTTGACCTATTCTATATTTACAGCAGAATATCTACAATATTCGGTAATGACTATACCGAATCCTCCAACACCCCATATGGTATTAACTAAAGTGCAATTGTTATATTTTCTTTCAAAACTAACGGTCAAGTCTCAAACACAAAAAAATAAAATAAATAAATAAAATAAAAATAAAAGAATTCATTTAATATTAATTGACATTTATACCCTCGGTCGGATCGGGTTGGGTTGGGTTAGATAATATCTTTTTCTTTCTTTTTTTTCCGTTAAACTGTCGGATCGGATATGACTTGATGCGAAACTTGCAAACCTCATCGGTTGTGATATTGAGACACCTGGTGGACTGCCTAGCTATGAGTCCTACGACACTAGAGTAGGATTCTCTAAAAAGGATCAAGTCAGGTTTAATATAAGGGCAAATTTGTTATTTCATGCAATTCTATTAAGGGATTTTAATTTTATAGTCCTGAGAGATTTGCATCTTATAAAATGAACCTTTAACAACCTAAAAAAATTTTCGAGACCACATAAAAACTTATCAAATGGTCCCTAACTTATGCCCTTTCATTTGGTTCTATTTACACATGCTTGCCATCGGATTCTCTGTAATTCACATAAATGAGTATATGGGAAGTGACAGTTCACACTATTACTCCCTCGCTCAAGAAACCAGTTGATTCATCGTGAGTCTTTGTCCAAAATCGATAACAAAGAAACCAAATTAGTCGGAAAAAAATTCTCTTTCTAATGATGTATTTTTCAAATTTCTTGGGTCCGATTTCAGTGTTGGGGAACATTCATCGTGTAAGTTTTTTGCTGCCCGTTTGGTTATCGACGGCGTTTTCCTAAAATATCGAACACACTTACCACTAATAAAATGCCCCCCCCCCCCATATAGGAATTCCCTATTGCTAGATTATTGCTCATTGCGAAAACACGCTCGCATCTCAGACCCAGAGCATTTCGACTGAAACCCTAAATTCCAGTTTGTAAACGGCGGTGCACCGTCTGAAAAATGACGAAGAAGCTTGAAACGCAATCCTCTCCGTCGCGAAAGCAAAAGAATCCCGACTCCTTGCAAGGTTAGTGCGTTTTTGGACCGACGAGTATGTCGATTTGGACTGTGAATGTTCGTAAATATTGTGAATGTCCATGATTTGGCTGAGACTGTATATTTATACATACTCTGATATTTATGTTCTATTCAGTATAATACAACGCCCCACGTGTTTTATGCTTTTCGGCGGTTGTTTTTTAATGTAGAATGTTCTTGTGGGTCACCAGTTTTTACTTTTGATAATATTCTGATAAGTGTGCACTTTTTGTTTGTGGCGTGTGTGTGTGAATGTTCTTATATTTTAGAAAAACGTGTTCCCATTTTTTGTGACTGTTCTTACATGAAACTTACCTGTTTGTTGATGTATTGTCTTGTGTATGTTCAATTTGATTGTGAATGTTCGTTCGTCTGTGTGAATGTCAAAATATTAACATGCATGTGTTTCCATGGTACCCCTGTATTTTTTATTTATGATCTGTTGAAGGTCCGATTGACTGTTTGGGGTCCATGTTCCCGTGAGTTATTTCGACGAATGTTTACTTACGGATTTTGTTACTTTTTGTGAATAATCTGATAAGAGTGCCTAATGTGATTGTGCGCTGGTTTTTGACAATGCCATTAGATTGTTAAATGTACAAATTGGGGTTGTGAATGTCCATAATTTGTTCCAATTTGTGAATGTTCTTACACGAACTTACCCTGCCGATGTAGTTCGTTAGTGTAAATGTTCATTCGATTATGAACGTTCCTACTCTGATAAGAGTGCCTAATGTGATTGTGCGCTGGTTTTTGACAATGCCATTAGATTATTAATATGTACAAAATGGAGTTGTGAATGTCCATAATTGTTCCAATTTATGAATGTTCTTATACGAACTTACCCTGTTGATGTAGTTTGTTGGTGTAAATGTTCATTCAATTATGAATGTTCCTAGTCTCGTGAACGTCCATGTTTGCTATTTGTCGACTCCTTGTGCATTATTTATGAATGTTTACTTTAGTGCATGCATATACGCTGGCATTCCCTCTTTTGAAAAATGGTTTATAACATTGAGGATTGTGAAGCCGAAGGCTAAAAATAAGTCTCAATCTCAGAGTAGACAGTTTTCGTACCAATGTAATCTAAAACAAGTAGTTGACCTTCTTAAAGATTGCAAACTCCACGCGAAGCACAAGGACTCGTTGTCGAAAACACCATTTGCAAAAAAAATTGAGGCATTATATGACAATAAATTGTCATTGGAGAACGTTTAAAATAATGATAGCCTGATAGAGCGAGTGGTTATGAGTTACAATCCGTCCAGAGGTACGTTTAGGCTGGGTGATAAGAGTGTTAGTATGACACCGCTCGATATCCAGGTGATATTCGGGCTGCCTTTGGGGGATGAGCTCGTCGTTCAAACTCGATACACGCTGGCCGACTCTACATTTCTCAGCAAACTAACGTATCAACCCCGCGAGTTCAATGTCGCGTTCCTCAAATCATTGATTGAACAACGGGTTTCGCAAATAGGTGAAGATGACGTATAAGATACTGTGAAACTCCTCTGTTTGCACCTGCTGACGACATATTTCTTTGCAACCACTGGTCAACAAGTCCCTAAGTGGTTGGTGCGCTATATTAAGAACCTTGATGATATGTGTACCTACAATTGGCCACAAACGATCTTCACAGATTTGGAAACTAGTTTAAAGAAGTCATACACAGAACCAAGGTCGGTTACGGGGTGTGTCATTGCGCTGCAGGTACTTAGTTTTTTTAACATTCTGTGTCAGTCGTATTGAATGTTTACTCTTTTTTTTTTACATTGGATTTTTCTCCGTTTTGACAGTACTGGCTGTGCGAACACACCAACTTGATTACCCCAATTGATGGGCGAGATGTTTGAGTGCCATGTATGTTGAGATGGTACCTGACCACATATTCAAACGCAATTGGATTGACGCCGTTGACTCACTTGCCGAATCATCAGGTGACTTTTTTGCGGTTGCTAAACGTGTTTGCACATTTATGTTGTTGTTTGAAATGTGAATGTTAATCTGAATCCAATCAACGTCCAAAATATGTTTCAGGTGAAGGGGTGCATGACAGAGGAAACGTTGATTGAGATTCGATTAGAGATCATTGGGCGCATTGAAAATGACGAAGAAGTTGTTGTCAAAGAAACACCAGTAGACGTGATGCCAAAAGTGGACAAGGGGAAGGCGCCAATGATCGAAGATGACGTTGATGTTGGTGCAATGATTGATAATCTTATGAGCACATATATCAACCCCGCCCTCACCCAACCAAGGAAAAGCGCCGCGCAGTTAATGTTCGATTTGGGTGTCGATTTTACCCAGGCCGAAAGTACTATGCCCACCCAACAAACACAGGACATCGCAGTCGATGACGTTTACTGTGCATTGGATGAAATGCAGGAAGACTACTACATGAGGAAGTTGGAGGCTGAAGAACGTAATGAAGCCATGTTGAAAGTTTTGGCAAATGTAACAATGAAGAGCATAAACCCACAAACTGATATTGAAGGACTAGTCGCGTCACTTGCTAGCCAAAAAGTCAAATACGATAATGATGTGGGTGTTCTCAATGCAAGGATCGCAACTCTCGAAAAAGAGAGGGAGACAATACTTATTGAGATGGGCATTCATGAAATCACGCAAAGACATAGGGATCAACCGGTTAATACCGAACTTGAGGAGCTAAAAAAGAGATACGCAGATCTCGAACTGGAAGTAAAGGTAGCAGATCAGATCGTGAAGGAGGCAAAAGAGTCACAGGAGGCTAGTCGTAGAAGCTACATCTCGAAAATTAAGGAGCTTGCAGACGAATACAGAGAGTTAGGGGACTGAATCAGCAGGTGCGTGTGTGCTGGGAAAAGACGTGTTGATTGTGCTCCCACTGCCCATGGGGGAGCTGCGGTCGGTGAACGTTCTATTCCATCGTCCGTGATTCCCAAATGTGAATCATCTTCTATTGCAACTGAAAAATCGTCGCGTTCCCCACGTCGTGAAAGGGTAGATCTTATATATGCATAACCGATAATAATGATTATGCCCGACGACGACGACGTGGTAGATGTGACTCCAATGCCATGTTTGACCTGCCCCCCACAACCAACTGATAACACACCGAAAGTCAGTTCAATGATAAAACGTATGAAGGGTAGGGTAAGGAATGAACGTAAAATGGGTAGCGATTATGTGTATCCTAAGGAAAAGGGCAAAGGGAAGATCGTGGAAGAAAAAGACTCCATCGATGTCAATTAGCTACCCGAGAGGGATTATGAAGACACCGTAAAAATGCCCATCCGGAAACGATCAAAAGTAGCAACGATGCTTGACGATAGGGATTGGGAGTTATTGCAGTTGATACATACTGAGGAAGGGGTCGGGTGTGTGCTGGAAATTTTTATACTTGTTACCTTATTTTTTCTGATGATATTTTTGAGCTGATTGCTTGATTCTCATTTTTTGCAATGCATTTGTGTGGGGTAGTGAGGGTCCGACTTCCACATTCACAGGCGATGATGCAATATGTTTAATTCAGGGCAAGCAAGTCGCAGATAATGTATGCATCTCAACCGACATTGTTGTTGTGGGGCGTTCATTAAAATTATGATCCCCGTAAATGTGTTTGTATGATATTACATGTGAATGTTAATGTTTTCGTTTTTCCACTTTTTCAATTCACAGGTTATTGATTCATTTGGCGAATTCTTGGAAATACAGATGCGGACAATCAACACTATACGCAACACAAATGGGGTGGGCATGCTGGACCAGTCGAAATTCGTTATCGCGAGTGTGTGGGTAAGCATTAATTGTCTTAATTTGTCTACTACTAATAAAATCGAGGCTAACATATGATTTATGCCACACAGACTGTTCTAAAGAAAAAACAACAGAAACTGTTGGATTATTTACATGCAACGATCCAAGCTGCGTTTATCAACAACTGCCGGTACCTACTGTTCCCCATAAATTCTGATGGACATTATGCGTACGCAAATCATTGGACGTTATTAGTACTTGATATAATATATATATATATATATATATATATATATATATATATATATATATATATATATATAAAAGTGGACATTCTATAACTCCATATTGCCTAGAGACCCGATGTCTGACCACTACTTCAAGGATGCTCGATGGGTGGTATGTAATATACAGTGCTTAATTTTCGTACACATTTGTTTGCTAAAAAATCACACAAAAATGCTGAAAAAAATCTTATTGTGAATGTTCTATAGAAAACTGTCGTTGAGTTGTTTCTCAACAAACAAATTGACCACGAATGGGGGGATGCTACCATTGAACAATGTCTTGGAACGCCACAGCAAAAAGGATCGTAAGTGTCTATAACTACTTTTTATGTACCAACCGTTTTTATGTAAATGTATAAATCAAAATTTCTTTGCCGTTCACAGGACTGATTATGGTGTGTACGTGATGTATATGATGCTCCAGCATGCCGAGAACAAACTTGTTGCAAAAAAAATAAAAGCAGAAGAGCTTAAAACGTCCGTAAGACAGTCCTCCATTACTTGTTGAACGATCGGAAACGAACTTGGTCTCTTTCAGCTACCAAACTGAGGAAGAAGCATGACGGGTCTCTATAAGTGATTGAACAATCAATGGACTTACGGTTTTTGGGTTCCGTTTTGTTGTAGACATTTAGTATGACGGCCACCACATAGGTTTTTTTTGTTGTAGACATTTAGTATGACGACTTGTTTTAGATTTAGTTATTTGTACTTAACACGGATTTGGATTTTGGGCTCTATGTGCACATTCACAAGAATACCACCACACACCATACCTTCATCACCAAAAATCATATCTGAGTTAGTGAACGTTCATGTGCAACTTGAACATTCAGAATGCACATAGAATAAGACAGCTTTTTGGAAATCTGAATGTTCATGTATGGTTGTATTGCATAAGTTTATACTTATGGGTTCGAAAAATTCTGTAATGCAAAAAAACGTAAAAAAACACATGATCACAAGAGAAATTTGCAAAAAAAATAGGGAATGCTAGATATATACCCATCTTAACAAAAGCAAAATATAAGCATCCATACCCACAAAAAGAAAAAGAAAACAAAAATTGTTCAAACTTAAAACATATGCTTTCGTAGATTGATGTATCAAAAAATAGACCCAGGTCAGATAATCACTCCGCCATGTCGATGGACGATTCGCTCGGCGCCGGCGGAGCAAAACCAAGGCCAAGGTAGCTCCTCAGACGCTCGACCTCTTCCTCTAGGTCAGCAACATGTCTGCGAAAGTACTTCACTTCCACCCTCATTTTGTCAGTCTCGTCACATTTGTCGTGGTACCTCCAGCGTGCCCCGCCCATCCTCCATTGCATCGATCTTGGTAGCTCCATCAGTCTCTTGGCATCCTCGTCCCACCGACTAACTTGTGCATCAAACACATCGTTCGCGTTGTTTTGCTGGTTGTCAGCGTGAATGTTTCTCTCGTTATCCATTGTCTAACACACAAAGTCAACCCATATGGGTTTGTCAGTCCGAAACATCACGAAAATAGTGTGTGATATTCAACCGCCCACTAAAAAAATCTGAAAAAATATTCATGAATTGGAATTTATAAGTGGGAGGGGATGAACATTCATACAAGGGGAAAAAAATGTCCCCCCCTAGTTTGCCCGTATTCAAACACACATATTCAAACCATCGAAACCCTGGATGGAAAAAAAGAGACGTACTAACCATGTGTTCCCATAAATGAAACATGTATCTGTTTGTAAAAAATAGTATACTACATACCACAAATGTGCGGACAAGTAAACGTGGTTCTTAAAATAGGGCTAAAAAAAACTTAGAACCACCAACCAACAAAAACATCTTACAAAATGTGTTATGATAGTCTGGTCGTAAAAAACCAAAAAGCCATATGTGTGCTAACACATGCGAATTGTAGATTAAGAGCGGTAAATAGACTTACCAATTTCTCGTTGTGTTCTCGCCGGTAGAACTTCGAACGTTATTTTATGAGGAATGTCAGGTAACTCAAAATCGATCTCTATGTGGGCGTGGATTGGAATGCAGATCGTCATATATATAGATCCATTCCCTTTGGCCTCCGTACCTGGCTCGATGTTTGGGGTGTGGCGTTCCATTATCCAAAGCACGAAACCGGCGATGTGTGGTGACGCTTCACATAGAGTCATAAATGTTCATTCTAACTCTTTTCTTATCGATCCACGAAACGACGACTGGCTCATGTCACCAAGGCTAAAATCTGTACGAAAAAATTGGGGAGTTTATAAATGTTAATTTTTTTAAGATGCAATAATGAGAAGGGTGAGAAACACTTGAGTTAGTTTTTGTGTATGTTCATATTTGAGTGACTTCCCAGCAAGGTTTTAAATCGCAGTATCGTATTACGTAACGGTAACGGTCGTGGTGTAACGGTATCGGGAATATCGGCCTGTCCGTAACGGGAATCGGCCGTAACAGGAATCGGCCGTAACGGTCGTGAATTTTTTAAAATCACTAGAACATCCCCAAAAACTCAATAAGAGTAATTGTTTCACTTATTTAACAGTTAATAAACACATTATAATAGATATTATGATATTTTAGGGTTATATACAACACAATAAAGACATAAAAAATACAAAAAACCGTTGTACTTAACAATTTTAAAAGAATAAGATGATACACACAATACTTAATAAAAATATATTACACAAACATAATAAAAGAGTAAATTGTACTTTTACATCATATTACAAAAACAATACACTCATATAAAATTATCAATACCAAAACGAATTGCGCGCAGGCTCTTCATAGTCGGCATCGGCATGATCACCACTCTGATTTTGTTATGCAGCACCATAACCATCAAAGTAGTTAAAGGTGCAATGATCATAAATAGTGTTGCTAAGACCACTACCATCGGTACCACTAGATTCTGTTTTTTCTTCGTAGTAACCGAAAGTAGAACTCGAACTCTCTTGATGTGGAGGAGGGACACCGTATTGGTAAGAAGGTGATGGTGGATATGAGTATCCAGTAGCAGGAGGTTGTGGGCATCCTAAAGGACCCATACCCACATAATGTGGTGCCGAAACATATTCCGATGAAGGATAATAAGGGTAAGGATATGGTTGTGGTTGAGGCCACCGATGATAATTATCCCCTTGATATCCATATCCGTATCCTCCAACTCCAAGCATACCAAAGCGGTTTGCCATGTCATCATATTCTTCGGAATTTGAGGATTGTGGGTTTGGTCTTCTTCTTGATGATCCAATTGCACTAGAAACAAAATGCCTTCGTGGCTCACTAATATCCCCACGTGCGACATCGTCTGCAAATCCAGCCATTCCTAACTCTCCATGATATGGCGATCGTCTAGTGTCTCCTCCACTTCCACCATCATCACCACTAGACTCTCCACTATGTGGGCTCAAACCACGACCACGATTAGTATCACTTCCATCTCCAGATGGACTATCATTCTGCCAACGTCGAGGTGCTTGGCTACTGGCAGTAGCGACCTCATCATCGCTTACGTCTAACCATCCAGAGTTGTCCTGATCATCTAGCAATGGTTCTTCTCTCTCTTGAAGCCATGGAGATAGTGGATCATCTTCCTCAAAGATATAATCCAAGTTTATAGGGTTGAAGTTATCTTCAATTTCACTTTGGCTTAATCTCGTAGCATATCTAATTTTCAACCTCATATTATAAGCCACGTAAACAAGTTTATTCAGTTTTTGATACTTTAGACGATTTCTCGTCTTTGTATGTATCAAGCTGAATGTGCTCCAATTACGCTCGCAATTAGAAGACGATGTTGTTTGGCTCAACACTTTAACTGCAATCTCTTGAATTTCAGGGGCAGATGTACCAAAGTGGATCCACCATTCAGCTGTAGAAATAATATGAATTAAAACGATACGAAGATTGAGATTCTTATATTAATAGTTAATTGTTCATTGTATTACCCGGATTCGTACGTGTTACTACTTTTTGAGCCAATACTGTCCCGAAAGAATGTTTTTTGTCACGAAACGTCATAATCTATATTTAGAACGTAACAAATCAAAAACCCACAAATAAAACACAGAAAACTTAGTAACTTGTTAGTCTCTAGTTATTACTTAAAAAAAAAAAAAAGAACTAACTTGATTAATAGCTTGAATTTGTTTATCAATATTCGGCTCCAATCTTTGAATCACATTTTGAACTCCCTCCATTACCTCTCTATGGTCAGAAAGTTTACCACCATATTGAAATTGAGGATTTAAAAAATAACTTACATGAATTCAAAACAAAAAACACATTTTGTTAAAGGAAGTTTAATTCTAACAAGTAACAAGAGTTTTTAAAATTGAATTTACAATTAGTGAATTACTTACCAGCCGCATGCAAATCATGGTGTAATTGGAATTGCCATCTTTTGTCGATTATATTCCAATATTTTTTGTAGTAACGACAATTTTTTTCAATGGCCATCTTCGCTTTGTCCATAGCTTCAGAGACGAATCCCATTGTAGGCTTCTCATCTCCATCAACAAGCCTAAACACCCTCACCAATGGTTCTTGAACTTTTAAAATTTCAATGGCTTTTTTCCAAAAACCATTGTCGTTCACAATTTTTCTAACTTTTTTTCCACACTTCTCCTTCGCCCATCTTTTGCTTTTCCACTCATCACAATTAAACATATCTTGTAAGGCATTCTTATACCTTACAATGTTTTCCAGCATAATGAAATTGGTGGCAAAGCGTGTGATCCCGGGGAATAATAACTCTTTTCCTTCAGTGAATCTCTTCATAAAATCAAGAACACAACTAGAGTTATAAATGAAGCGTGATATTCTTCTTGCATCATCCAAGACTTTCAGCACATTTGTTTTCTCTCCAATATCTTTCAATATCAAATCAAGGCAATGTGCAGCACAACCTGTCCAATATAAATTTGGTCTTTTTAACGTAAGTTTTTTCCCCGCCGCTTTTATTGCAGGCTCATTATCAGTGACAATTTGGACAATATATTTTTCACTAATTTCATCCACCACCTTGTCCATAAACCCGAAGTAATAATCAGCAGCTCTGTTAACATCGGTGGCATCCACTGATTTATGAAAAACAGTTCCTCAATTACTATAAATCAAAAAATTGATAATGTGCTTCCGGGTAAGTCCGCTCCATCCATCATACATGATCGTAACGCCCCTCTCCTCCCAACTTGGTTTATGAGATTCGATCCACTTTCTCAATTCTTCATATTCTCTAGGTAAGAAAACTTCAATCACCTCGTAAGGAGTAGGGACTTTCACTCTTTTTCCAACCTCCCTCGCAACATCCAACATTAGCTCAAGCCATGGCGAATTAACGTTTGTTGGCAAACGTGTGTATAACACAAATTGACTAACTGCGACCCTTAATTTTTTCCTCAACCCTTTTATTACCCTTGTTGAGATCTTTTGTTGTTTGGGGGCTTTGCTACGGTGTAGATCAACATCAATCTCGGCCAACCGTGCTTCAGGTAAAGACGAATCAATCCAAGTTTTTTTCGAACTCGATTCACGGACAGTAGAAGATCGTCGAAACATATTAGCAATGCGAGTAGTAGTGCTTCCCTGCCTAGTGCTTTCACCAACCCCGCTATTACTCCCAGTCTCATATCGGTTGCCTGCATCCCTCCTATATCTCTCCCTATCTTCTTCTTCTCTATGCAACCTCATACTTTCTTTTCGTGCATAAGCCATATCCGGATCATCCGAGTTATCATCATCACTCAAATCGTAAGGATCATCTTCATCACGTTGAGAAGCTCGAATTTGTTCAATCACTTCTTCTCTTTGTTTTCTTTTATTCATTTTTTTCTCCAAGCTACCTTCAAGATGTTTCATCATAAGCGTTCTAACATCGGCACTAACACTTTGGCATGGAGCTACTTGACCCTTTTTGGCCGCCACGTGTTGCTTCAATCTAGTTATTCCGCTATTTATCTCTCTACCACAAAATTTACATTTTAATTTGTGTCTAGAACCACTAATAGGAATCCCGAATTTCCATCCAATATCATCACTAAGAGGATGTGATCCTTCTTCACCCGATATTGTTAAATTTTAATTTTCTGTAATTTACATACACAAATTTAATTCATACTATTTACTAAAATTATAATTGAAGCTAATTAACACCACATTAACCATTATATATATATATATATATATATATAATGTGATAAATAATAATGACAAAAAAACAAATTGCTATTAAAATATAAGTTAAAAAATTTTAGGACTAAATTGTAATTGTAAAAAAAGCTAATTAACAATTTTAGGACTAAATTGTAATTGTAAACAAGTTAATTAACAATTTTAGGACTAAATTGTAAACAAAAATTATTTCTAAACCCCCTAATTATATTCAGCATTTCAGCCATACCCACACACCCAAATCAAACGCGACACTCACACACCCGAATGGAGAGAGAGAGACAAACGGAGCGGAGGTGAGTAGGCGACAGAGACGGCGACGAGCTGCAACGCAAAGGAGAGAAGACGTCGCCGGCGACGCGAGAGCTACGTTCGGCGGCGGCGAGCTGTTTCTGTTACGGTTTGGCAACACCGCGACGAAAATCTCAATGTTTTACGAGCTCTTTGGATGGATACGGTCTAATTGGTAAGTGTTTTGTTATCTTCTATTAGTTTTTTCTCCTCCTTGCTCAATTATATGAAGAATCTCTGAAGAAAGCTGAAAAGCTTGAGCTGGCTGTCGGTCTGTGAAGAATTTCTGAAGAAAGCATGTCTTTACAGACCGTAACGGCCATTACAGTCTCAGTAACGGCTGTAACGGCCCATATCGGCCCGTATCGGGCCGTAACGGCCCGATACGGTGTGATTCAGCCCTAGATTCCGGAATCGGCCGTGTATCGGTATCGGCCTACCCATTTTCCGGTACAAATCGGCCGTTACGGTACATAACGGCCGATATTTAAAACCCTGCTTCCCAGTGAAAATTTGTGTTGAAAAAAAATTGAAATCTAATATCTGTACTTATTTGATGCAAAGTAATTGTGAGAGAGCGTAAGTGCAAACATGTGTTGTTGATGGGTTGCGTGAATATTCATGATGACTTTCACCAAAAGCATATCTTTGTTACTCTGTCCGATAAAAATTGGGTGCATGGTCATGATGGCTTCCTTTTTTTTTTTTTGCTAATGTCAACTGTACATATTCTGCTTAGTTCTGTGGGAATGGAACCCCTTCAAGATAACTAATGTTATTGTGTGGTCAAAACATCCCACTCCACAAAATACATAAGAAAAATGAAGCTGAAATTAACAATCTGAAAATTTATATAAATCATCTAAGTAGCAATAAAACGAATCAAAAAAGGATGCATTGTCTCGGAAAAAATGCTCCAAACGTCTATAAAATGAATAAATGAAACAAAATAAATTGAGATGCTAAATTGGGTCTGTGCACGTCTTTCGATTGTGACGCCCAATCTTTTTGCAACGGCTGCAACAAATTTCAGCGATCTCGCCCTTGGACGGTATACGCTTCTTCCTGGGACGTCCAAGTTGCTTTTTGGTAATTAGTAGGATGATAAAAGTTTCGTCTTCTTTCCACACCGGCCTCTCAAGTATCAGGACGCCAAAAATTCCTTCCACGTATGTTTGTCTATAGTAGTCCACTAAGAAGTAAACTTCAATAAATGTATGCATGTTCTGGCCGCTCTTCAAAATAGCTGAACACGCATGTGCGCATGGGAAACCGTTGACTTGCCAGCTCAAACATGTGCATGACATGTTCTTCAAGTCAACCAACACAGACGGGTATGATAGAACTTCGTAAACGTTATTCCCACATTCAATGACCATCCAAGTTCGTCCTAAGCTAATATTTTGTGCAATCATTTCGTCGCGGCACGGCAAAATAACTCCCACCATCGTCAATGACTCAGCGCATTTGGCTAACATTTGTGCCATTAACTTACATCTGATTTTGTCGATCATCGTTATAATTGTCAGGTGTCATAGATCACGAATCCATGCATTGAATGATTCCGCAAGGTTTGATGACATTTCGCCGTACCGTTGGACTTGAAAGAACAGGTTACAAAATCTATCCGGCAGGACGTCATGTAATAAAATTTCAACTCGAGCTCTACCCTCGGCCTTCAGGGCATCAAGCATTTCGTTGTATTTGTCAAATGTCATGGCATATGCCATTTTTGTAAATTTGAAGACCAAGCTCTCTTTCAATCCTTGCTTCATTCCGGTTAACTTGTCCTTCAGGCAAGGTTTTAAATCCCGGTATCGGGTTACGGAACGATAACAGTCGCGGTGTAACGGTATCGGGAGTATCGGCTTGTCCGTAACGGGAATCGGCCGTAACGGTCGTGAATTTATTAAAATCACCAGAATATCCTCAAAAACTCAATAAGAGTAATTTTTTTACTCATTTAACCTTTAATAAACACATTATAATAGGTATTATGACATTTTAGGGTTATATACAACACAATAAAGACAAAAAAAAAGACGAAAAACCGTCGTACTTAACAATCTTAAAAGAATAAGATGATGCACAAAATACTTAATAAAAATATATTACACAAACATAATAAAAGAGTAAAATATACTTCTACATCATATTACAAAAACAATACACTCATATAAAATTATCAATACCAAAACGAATTGCGCTCAGGCTCTTCATAGTCGGCGTCGGCATAATTCATACTATTTACTAAAATCATAATTAAAACTAATTAATACTAAATTAACCATTATATATATAGTTATACATATAATGTCATAAATAATAATGACAAAAAAAATGCTATAAAAATAAAAGTTAGAAAATTTTAGGACTAAATTATAAACAAGTCATTTATCATTTTATAAATCAATATTATTTCCAAACCCCCTCAATTATCAACCAAACACACCCATGACCCACCCAAATCAACCGACACACTCACTCACACGCCCAAATGAGATGGAGAGAGAGAGAGAGAGACGAACGGAGTGAGGCGAAGACGAGGAGCTGCGACGCGACGGAGAGAGCTGCGACTGTGATGTCTCCGGCAACAGCGAGAGCTATGTTTGGCGACGAATTGTTTCTGTTAGGGTTTGGCGACGCCGCGATTAATATCAGCTCTTTGATTTTCTGCTAATTGGTAAGTTTTTTTTTGTCTTCTACTATTTTTTTCTTCACCTCTGCTCAATTATATGGAAGATTCTCTGAAGAAAGCTGAAAAACTAGAGCTCACATGGGTGTTGGACCTAAAAATAGAGCTGTAACGGCCGTAACGGCTATAACGGCTGTAACGGCCTCAGTAACGGCCGTTACAGCACCGTATCGGTCCGTAACAGCCCGATACGGTGCGAATCGTCCCTAGACTCCGAAATCGGCTGTGTAACGGTATCGGAGGGTTCGATTTCCGATACGAATCGGCCGTTACGGTATGTAACGGCCGATATTTAAAACCTTGCCTTCAGGTGATTGAGGTAGAATGCGTGGAAACAGTTTGGGAACATTCTCCCCACACCATCGATGATTCCGTTGTGTCTGTCTGATATGAATGTTAACACTTGTTCGTGCGAAACAATTATGGATAAATTGGTTAAGAACCACCGCCAATTGTCGTCGTTCTCCGTATCTACGACCGAAAACACAATCGGGAACATTTCTGTGAATACCAACAAATCGTCAAAGTTATGTATTAGACTGTCGCCAAAAAATGCAGAAAAGAAACTAAATATATTTTACATTGGTTTATCATTTTAATTACCATTTGCTCTTTCTTTTGCATTCGCTGCCAACAGACATTCCTTGTACCAACCACATAGGAAGGTCCCATCCAGAAAAATCATGGGGCAGCAATTGTTGAAACCTTTAATGCTAGCGTTAAATGCAATAAAAATTCTCTTAAAGTGACCCGTTTCTTTGTCATAATCTAGAACAAAATGACTCCCTGGGTTCATACAAGCATCGATGTACCATCAGACTTGGTCGTATGAAAATTTGTAATCCCCGTATAACTCATTCCGGGCTTTCTCAACGCCGTTTCACGCAATGTGGTATGGGATATCAATCCTGTAATCATTCTTAAACGCATGAACGACATCAATGGGGATAACATCAAGTGTGTTTCTCACCAAATCAACCAAGCAAGACTTCACAACATTTGAATTCATGTTTGCGTTCAGGGCCGACATATAAACAGCCCCGCATGAATGTACATTGTTGAACTTCCATATGTAGAAAAACTCATTGCTCTCATCCACCCTCCCGTGTACTTCCCATTCGCACCCTATTTCTTCATTTCGTGAACATTCTGCCGTGACTCTCTTTTTATCGTTTTTCTTCAATTTGAAGGTAAAACCTCCATTAACAGCAAACTTCCTAAGAATTTCCCTAAATTCGGGAACCCCACCCATAAAAATTTGTCCCACCTCTTTGATGCCTTCACCCCATCAATCCGACAACAATGTTTTTTGTGACAACGGACAAAAAATCGACAACAAATCATGATCTCTCAATTCGTCTCCTCCGTTGCCCCAACACGTTGATGGCTCAATTGTCATTATGGGTCCATTGCCATCCGATCCACTCCCGCTGCCACACACTTTGATGTTGACACAGATGTATTCGAACTTCAAAATCCGAGAAATTCTATAGACAACTTCAAAGTCGGCTTCGGATGACAGTATATACTTGTCGTGTCCAGTGATGGAATAGTATAGCTCAAAAGTGTCACGCCTCAGTATCTCCCACCTCGCTATTATTTTTTGAACCAACATGTCAAACGTGACATAATCCGCACGTTTAATTCCGTATGAATACCCATCAAGCTTGCACATCAACACTAGTTTGTATGCCATATCCATTTCGTTTGTTATCTGCCCATTTACAAACTAAGGCTCACAAAAAATAACATATTAATGTGCGGAAAAAATTCGAAAAGTATGCTACCATTAAAAATGCAATTTGGAGTTTCTCTGTCTGTTTCAAACACACCAATTGACAAAGTGATTTTGAAAGAACATTCACAACGTATTAACATGTTAAAATCCATTTTACAAAGAGATGTTTCTTTGTTCATTCCATGCACACCCTTCACATGTTGAACATTCGCTCCGCCCCTGAACATTTCATATTCATATGTTCATCCTGTGAATGTTCTCGAATGCAGGTTAAAAATAACATTTTTCATAATAGTTTAGTGAATGTTCTCTAACACTCCTCTCCCCCCCCCCCCCCCCCCCCCCCAGTATTCCCATACACTGTGACTTTGTTCATGTCTCACAACTATAGATAATGCAAAACAAAACCTTCTTTGTGAATGTTATCGAATGTCACCAAATATGAGGTTTTTCATAACATGTTGTAAATGTTCTACTCTATGGATATTCCCATACACTGTGCATTTATGTGACTTGTTCAGATCTCAAAACTATGGATATGGCAAAATAAAACCGAACTGATTTTGCAGAATGAAAATTGATTTTTGCAAAAAGCATAAACGGGTGAAACTTTGACAGTCGAAAAAAACACAATATACTCACCACACCACACGATATCTTGCTTCCGTTTCAATACATAACCCCGAGCTCGATGGATCAAATAAATCGTGACTACAATCCACAGTTCCACCTGTTCTTTCTAATGGATTCGAACTCTGTTTTGGTCGTCTCTTCGTTTACCAAAATTATGGGTTGATTGAATTAAGAAAAGATGCCATAAATAAGATGGATTAATGAACCTACCTAATTAATCTGTAAATGGGAACTTATCAAAATCGCCTGCTCAGCCAACATGGAGGTATCGACGTCCATGCATTTTGTATTTTGAACTGTCAGAGATCATATTATTAGAATGTTTTATAAAAGGTTGAAATAATAATCTCTAATCCATATTGGTTTGATGAGGAAAGAGAATATGCAATTTGGTCTAAATAATAAAAATCCCTTGTATTAATTATTTAAATGTTGCACTTAGTTTAAAACATAAGGGGGTAAAGTGCTTTATCAAAATATCATAGGGGGCAAACTACAATTCCAGCAAAGTGTTATTAACCCTAAATATATTTTCATGTGGGGAGAACAATAAACCTTAGGGAAGAACCTTTGATTCTCTTCTTGTAATCATCCGAAAAACCACAAAAAAGCATGGGATACAAGGGACCATTCTCAATCCACCTCTAGCACCCACAACCTTCCATCTCATCTGAATAGCAATTTCCAGCCATTGATTTTCAATCATAACTGTTCAGCAACTAGGCAAAAGAGAGCTTTTTATACAAATTTATTTTGGAGGCAATCATATTATGCAAAACTCGTTCACAAAATTTGTTGAGTTTATTTATCCTACGTCGGATGTGGAAGAAGTTGGTAGTCAGATTATAATTGTCAAGGAAAGCCTCACTTCATGAGCTAACTTTTATGGTTGAACTCTGTCCAAGACCATCCTACAGTGGTATCAAGAACTAGCTTACGAGACAAGACTTTCCCACACATTTATAATCTGACCACCAACCCCTTTTATATCCGATGTGGGATAAACTCAACAAAATTTTATGGTTTTCAAAAAAATAACTCATATTCTGATTAGTTAATGTTATTTGATAGTTTTGAAGAAAAATACAATATCGGTGACAAAGGGAATGACGTATCAGTTTCTTGGAGAATATAGTACAAAATCACATAGATAAAGCAGTAAGCGATTTGAACTCTTTTTGTATTATCTTTTTGTTTTCTTATCATCTTCAAGTATCTTCAAGCAACAAACATATGGCCCTCATTTCAACACATAAAATTGGTTCAATAATGATGTAATTTCTAAAGCATGCTCTTGCAAATGCAAACAAAACCACGCCGCGATTTTCCCAATTGCTCTAGTCCAAACAAATAGTCTAAACTGGACAAACAACAAAAGAAATAATGCTAGATAATGATTAGGAACAATCACAGATATTAAGAATAAGAAGAAACCTGAATTTTTTAATATCCCAAATGACATAAATAGACCAAAAGGTCAATGTAACTTTAGATACTATTGGCCAAATTTCACTTTCAACACCACTGTATTGGCAAAATTTGAAAGGGTAAATGGCACTTTGCCCCCTGAGATTGACTGAATTGCACTTTACACCCCTATGGTAAAGTTAACAATCAAATTTCAAAAAGTCAAAATTAATAGATCATTTAATATTGATTAACAATTATACCCCGGGTCGGGTTGGGTAATACTCCATTTTCTCTTTCTTTTCTTTTATTTTTTCCTTTCCTTTATTCCTTGGGGTCGGGCCGGGTCGGGTATAAGGGTAGATTTGTCATGTTACAAAATTTTGTTAATTATTTAATCATTACACTTAAGCTGAATCACAGAGGAGTAAGTGATGACGAAAATAACATAGGAGTATAAAGTTTTATTCGGACAAACCACATGGGGATAAAGTGCCACTAACCCAATTTTAAATAAAAAAAAATTTATCTTTCGCTAAGTGCAAAATTTTAGATAATAAAACAAAGAGTGATATAATACTTAATCAAGCAATAAAATCTGATTGAAAAAATTATAGGTAAAATAGGTGGCCGTTTACTAGGCATTAGAGTAGAGTCAATAATGAGAATAGATGTCAATTAGTTGTCTTCTTAATGAACATTAGGTAGGTAGTAAGGAGGTTTGAAGTCTCCAAAAAATTAGTCTAATTGGAGGCTTTAGCCGCCTTCCCCATCAAAGTAGGTTTTTGATAGGCCTCAAGTTCGTTTTACTTATTCCAGGTACAGGGGCAGGTTGGACAATTAGGGCAGGGGGAATCTGTTAACCTCAGGCAGTCTGTTGGGGTGAGAATATTTGTTAGATTCTGTGTATTTTCTGTTAAGCAAATTAGTTATGCTTTTGGGGGGGAAGGTCGATTTAAGGAGAGAAGAGAAGAGAGAGGGATATGTGTGATTTCTTGGTGAATTTGAGCTTTGCTCTTGAGGAGAGTCCTAAGTCTTTCGAATACTTGGTGAACGTTTAAGGTAATTTTATTTCCATTCCAATACTCAATAAAATTCTCATTCCATTTCCATACGATTACTAGTTAGAGCTTATCATTTGGTATCAAGAGCACCTGGGGTGTTGCTGTGCGATCGTTGAATTTGTTCATCATCATCTTCACCATTGATGACTGATGGCAGCCAAAAATGTTGCTCAATGGATCGATGCGATGGAGGAGGACCAGAAGGAAATTCAACAGGAAGTAGAATCGATGAAGAGATGCAGAATATGAATGAGGAGATGCAGAATATAAACAAAAGATTGGACCAACTCCTTAAGTTCTATGAGGATTCAGCTCGACATGCTTCATCTTCGTCGTTTGGCAAAGTGACGAAGGGTAGGGTGCTCAGACCAATGGTAGGAGATTCACAAGCAAATGAAGGTAACCCCAATTTTCCCAATTCGATTACCCATCTTCCCGATCCGACAACCCATCTTTTCGATTCGCACTCTGATTTCTGATTTCAGAAATTAGAGATGCCACCGTTCGATAGCATTAATCTCGATGGTTGGATCTTGAAGGCCAAATGCTATTTGCTCTCCACCGGTTCACGAACGACGAGAAGATTGAAGCGGCGGTCATTGGCTTCGAAGGTGACGCCTTACTGTGGTACCAGTGGGAAACCAAGCGCTGATCCATCGCGTCATGGGAGGAATTTAAGACCCCGTTGCTAAAACAATTTCGTTCAACTCATATGGGGTCGCTCCACGAACAGTGGTTGGCCTTGGAGCAAGTCGGCGACGTTCGTGGGTATCGCCGGAGCTTCATTGAGTTATCGGCACTACTGGAGAATGTACCGAATGAGCTAGCTTTGGGACATTTCATCAATGGGCTAAAACTTGATATACGGGCCGAACTAATGGTGTTGGACCCAAGTAACCTGGGCCGGGCCATGGAGTTAGCCCAACGAATTGAATAGAAAATGGTGGCCCAATCTGCCAACCTCAATTTCCCAAAACAAGCTGATGATGCTTTAAAGTTCGGCCAATATTTCAGGGCCAGCAGTTTGGGCTGACCCACTACTCCAGCAGGGGGATTTCAATCGTCCGTGGCTAGTAGCATTTCCGGAACTAAGCCGTATGGTGAAGTATGAAGATTGACGGATTTTGAATTACAAAAGAAAGGCGAAAGAGGATTGTGTTATCAGTGTGACGATAAGTGGTCACCTGGGCATAAATGCAAAAACAAAGAATTGAGTGTTCTGGTTACCTAAGAAATGGAAGATGACTTGGAGGACACAGAGGAACAACTGGAACATGATGGGCTGATGTTAGAAACTATCGAATTGTCTCCAATTGCAGAAGTATCGCTAAATTATGTAGTTGGTCTTACTTCACCGAAGACTATAAAGGTGGAAGGGCTAATTGGGGATCAACGAGTGGGGATCAACGAGTGGTGACCCTAGTGGATACCGGGGCCACACATAATGTTATATCCACAGCTCTGGTTGAGAAACTGAAGTTACCAATTACAGCTACAGAAGCTTATGGAGTGACTATTGGTATAGGAGAAGCAGTTAAGGGAGAAAGCGTGTGTAAGGGCGTTCATTTGCAACTTCAAGGAATTGATATTGTGAAAGAATTCATGCCCCTGGGGTTGGGAAGTTCTGATGTTATTTTGGGAATTCAATAGCCGGTTTGGGCATGACGTATACGAATTGGAAGACACAAGTTATGAAATTCCAATTGGGCAATGATACAGTCACGCTGCGAGAAGATCCTTCTTTGGGAAAGACCTTGGTGTCTTTAAAGGTCATGATGCGTACTTTGAAACGTGAAGGGTCGGGCATTTTAGTAGAGTTGAATCCACTCTCTATGGAATTGGAGAAAGTAACAGACACGCCGGCGTTCGTGTAACCCGTCTTATCCAAATATAACCAGGTTTTCTGTCTGCCAGCAGGATTACCACCAACATGGGGATGAGAACACTCCATCATCCTTAAGGACGGCACGTCTCCAATCAGTGTGAGACCTTACAAGTACCCACAAGCCCAGAAGGATGAGATCGAGAAGCCCATTAAGGAGATGCTAACTGCTAGAATTATTCAAGTGAGTACTAGCCCATTTTCTAATCTGGTGCTGTTGTTCAAGAAAAAATATGGGAGCTGGAGGTTCTGTGTAGATTATAGGGCTTTAAATAAAGCCACCTTATCTGACAAATTTCCAATCCCAGTCATTGATGAGTTATTGGATGAAGTATATGGGGCTCAAGTTTTCTCCAAGTTAGACCTCAAGTCTGGTTATCACCAGATTCCAATCAAGAATGCCGATGTGCCAAAGACCGTTTTTCAAACACATGAAGGACATTACAAGTTTCTGGTGATGCCCTTCGAGCTTATGAATGCACTGGCCACTTTCCAATCCTTGATGAACGAGGTATTCCGACCTTTTGAAAATTTGTATTGGTGTTTTTCGATGACATTCTAGTGTATAGCCCGACGGAGGAGTTACATGTGGAGCATTTGGCTGAAATGTTGGAGTTGCTGCAGCTCAATAGTCTATATGCCAACTGCAAGAAGTGTGAGTTTGGAAAAACTCAACTTGCTTATTTGGGGCACATAATATTAGGAGATGGGGTAGCAGTTGACCCATCTAAGGTTCAAGCAATGCTATCTTGGCCCACGCCTAATACATTTAAGGAGCTTCGTGGATTTTTGGGGCTAATAGGGCCACAGGAAGTTCATTTCTGGTTATGGGAAGATAGCTCGGCCACTGACTGAGCAACTTAAAAAAGATAAGTTTGGGTGGAGTGTGGAGGCAAAAGAGGCTTTTCAAAATTTGATGCGCGCTATGACTCAAGTGTCTGTGCTAGCTATGCCCGATTTTACTCAGTCTTTTACTATTGAGACGGACACGTTTGGATTTGGCTTGGGGCCGGTGCTACTTCAAGGGCAACATCCAATAGTTTTTTATAGTTGTACTCTCAGGCCTCAAGCACACCTAAAATCTATCTATGAAAAGGAGCTAGTGGCAATTGCGTTTGCGGTATTGAAGTGGCAGCCTTACCTCTTGGGTCGCAAGTTCATAGTTAAAACCGATCAACAAAACCTCAAATTTTTACTGGAATAACGATTTGTGGGTACTGGACACCAAAAGTGGATCACCAAATTGATGAGCTATGATTTTGTTATCCAGTACAAACTGGGGACTTGTAACAAGGTAGCGGATGCTCTATCTCGTATTTCGGACCGCATCTCTTGCAACCAACTAGCCGTACCTCAGTGGCAACATTGGGACAACTTACGAGAAGAATTGGAGGATGATGCCTTCTTACAAAAGTTACGGACAGATATCACCACTAGCACAGTTGTACATGCGGGTTTTTCGGCTGAAAATGAGGTATTGTACTACAAGAGCAGGTTAGTCATTCCCCAAAAATCTCAATTAATTCCGATTATCATTGCTGAGTTTCATGGTTCTCCTTTGGGTAGTCATTCGGGTGAAACGAAAACCTATCAGCGGATTGTAGCAAAAGTGTATTGGTTCGGCATGAAGAAGGATATCATTCAGTACGTGCCGGAATGCGAAGTGTGTCAATGAAACAAACACTTGGCAACTTCACCGACAGGACTCTTACAACCCATTCCTCTTCCAGCGCAAATATGGGATGAATTGACGATAGATTTTATCGAAGGGTTACCTCGCTCAGATGGATGGGACACTATCTTAGTCGTGGTAAACCAGTTGAGCAAGTACGCCCATTTTGTGGGGCTTAATCACCCATTTACTGTTGTTTTTGTGGCTGGCATTTTTATGAAAGAGGTGGTCGGGTTACATAGAGTTCCAAATTCAATAATCTCTGATCGTGACAAGATCTTCATAAGTCAATTTTGGCAAGAATTGTTCAGATTACAAGGTACTACTTTGAAAAGTAACACTGCCTACCATCCTCAAACTGATGGACAGTCGAAGGTGGTCAATAGGTGCTTGGAGACATACCTCCATTGTTTTGTGTCTAAGAAACCACGTTGTTGGTTCCGGTGGTTGGCATGGGCCGAGTATTGGTACAACACAATCGTTCATTCCGCCACTCGTTGTACTCCTTTCTGTGCCCTGTATAGGAAAGATCCACCACCGATTCTTCGTTATAAAAGGGGGCCCACTCCGATGTCTGCGGTCAATGAATTGTTGGAGGATAAGAATGCTATTTTGGATGATTTGAGAATGTACTTGCTCTGTGTACAACAGCGAATGAAGGCGCGACCTGATGGGAAAAGAAGCGATGAAGAGTTTTTTGTAGGGGACTTAGTTTTCCTCAAGTTGTGCCCTTATAGGAAGCATTTTCTTGCTCAATGACGAAATGAGAAGTTATCAGCTCGCTATTATTAGCCTTTCCAAATCCTTCAGCGTATTGGGCGGGTCGCATATAAGTTGGAGCCTCCATCTTCCGCAACTTTACATCCTGTTTTTCATGTCTCTCAGCTGTGGTGTGCTAAGGGAGTCTCCAACTCTTCCCCTGTTATTCCACAACAGCTTTCACCGGACTTGAAGTTAGTGGTCATTCCTGAAGTGCTACTTGGAGTACGTCTCAAATGGAATGGCAGCCCGAGGGAGCTGTAAGTATTGCTACAATGGAAATCTTTACCTTATTTTGAAGCCATTTAGGAAGATTACCACTCCATATTGGGGCAATTTCCGGATTTTCACCTTGAGGACAGGGTGAAAGTTTGGGCAAGGGGTAATGATAGGCCCCAGGTTCGTTTTACTTATTCCAGGAGCAAGGGCAGGTCGGGCAGTTAGGGCAGGGGGAATCTATTGTCCTCAGGCAGTCTATTCGGGTGGGAATATTTATTAGATTCTGTGTATTTTCTGTTAGGCAAATTAGTTATGCTTTTGGGGGGGAAGGTCGATGTAAGGAAAGAAGAGAAAAGAGAGGTATATGTGAGATTTCTTGGTGAATTTGAGCTTTGCTCTTGAGGAGAGTCCCAAGTCTCTCGAATACTTGGTGAGCGTTCAATGTAATTTCATTTCCATTCCAGTACTTAATAAAATTCCCATTCCATTTCCATACGATTACTAGTTAGAGCTTATCAGTTTTTTCATCCCCCTTACATATATTCATTATATTATTATTTTTTTATTTAGAAAACTAATGTTAATTAGATTATTATTATTATTAGCTTCAAACCAAAAGCATGTGTGGGGAATGAATTTGAATTTTAAGCGGCCAATTCATTCCTAATGCAATTTGACTTTGAGGGCAAGGGTAAATTTTGATCGAGGATGAATAAGTAATTTCACGAGCCTTCCTCCTGACTAGTAGAGTTGACTACATAAATCAGTTTGCGTCATAAAGATCTTTCCAAAATTATCGCCTTAGTTAAGTTCAAGGCCATCAAATCCTTACTAATTGTTTCGTCCCTTGTTTTATTAGGCCGCCATCTCCCTCTTGTAGCACCCTCACTTGAATAAATCACATTTCCTCACTGGTGCTTCTCTAGGTCTTCCATGCACATATCCGAATAATCATAAATAATTTTTCTCATCTTCTCCTCTATGAGTGTTATTCCTAACTTCTCTCTAATAACTTCATTCATAACTTTATTCATTATAGTCTTGTCACTCATCCATCTTAGTATCCCCACCTCTGTTACACTTAATTTTTGAGCATGCTTCTTGTTTTACTGCCCAACATTCTAGACCACATAGAATTATCGGTTGTATTGTAATTTTGTAGAATTTTTCTTTGAACTTCAATTATATCCTATGATCACATATTATCTCGACTACACTTTTCCAATTCAACCATCCAGACTTGACTCTATGCATAATATCATTCTCAATTTCACCGTTAACCTGAATCATAGAACCTAAATATCTAAAATGATCAATCTTAGGACCTCCTAATCTCCAATTTTTGCCACACCATCATATCTTTGAGTATTACTAGCAGTACATGTATTCCATTTTATTTCTACTAATCCTTAAGTCCATAGACTTTAAAGCTTCTCTCCCAATTTCTATATTAGTGTTAATCCCTCTTCAAGTTTCATCAGTTAGTACTATGTCATCCGACATACTCCAGAGTACGCAAGTCACAAGAGTTCTAACAAAATTTTACGTTGGTTGTTAACTACCTAAGGCAACCCTCTTTCTTTACTTGGAATTTGGGACCGATTGTGTAAAGAACAAAGAAAAAAAAAAAAACACAAGCACGTCATCATTAGCCCTATAAATAGAAGTGCATACAAATGCATACATAATATTTTTAAAAGGAGAGAACCTTACCCATGAGAGAGTCTTTGGGCATTAGTTAACGAGAACTTCATTTATCCTTCGACTCAAACCGGGTTCAAAGCAATATTCACATTGAATTGGTCACACAATAGGCAGGAATCTTATGAATTCCAGCATCCATCATTGCCCTCCTCAGAGCAGCAGCATGGTCCCATTTCTCAGCTTCAGCATAAATAATAGACAGAAGCACGTATCGTCCACAATGCTGTGGCTGCAACTGAAGCAGCCTTCTCCCCACTTCATTTCCCAACTCAACAGCACCATGAACTCTACAAGCACCAAGAAGAGCCCCCAAAACAGAGGCGTCAGGCTCAAAAGGCATCATTTTCACAAACTCATAAGCTTCCCTCAACAGCCCAGCTCTACCCAAGAGATCAACTACACATCCATAATGCACCATTTTTGGAATAACCCCACGTACACGTGACATTGATTGAAACAACTCCAAACCCAATTCCAAAAGTTTCCCGCGAGAACATGCAGCCAAAACAGCCACAAAAGTAACCTCATTTGGTTGTAAATTCCTAACCTTCATCATTTTAAACATGTCTAATGCCTGCTTTTCCCTACCATTTAGAGCAAGAGATGAAATCATAGAGTTCCAAGTGCAGATCTCCTTTGCCGCCATTTTATCGAACACTCTCAAGGCGTATTCCAAACAACCCATTTTCCCATAGAGAGCTATCATTGCTGTTCCCATGTACACTGTCAATCTTGTCTGGTTTTTAATCATATACCCGTGAATCTGTTTTCCTTGATACAAAGCTCCTGCAGTATCCGAATTAGCACATGAAAAGAGAAGACTAACAAATGTAGCTTCATTGGGTTTCACAAAACCAAACATTACATCTCTATGCCCCATCATCGCCTTAAAGAAACGCATTGCCTCACTAAAATACCCATTCCTTCCGTACCCGTTAATAATACTCGTCCAGGAAACAACATCTCTCTCGGGCATGCCTCGAAAAAGCAAAACCGCAGAACCCATATCCCCATTTTTCCCAAAAGCATCGAGCATGGCATTATAAGAAACAATGCACGGTTCAGAAATTTCATCGAACACATTGCGCACATGGCCAAGATCACCAAGTTGCCCATACATCGTCACGAAGGAAGTCCGCACAAATGGGTCATTCAACACACCACGCTTTAGGGCCTGCGTGTGGAGGGAAGCCAGAGAGGGCTGGGAAGAGACGGCCTTGATGACGGAAGGGAAAGTGTGGTCGTTGGGTGGGGCTCGATGGGAAAGCATTTGAGCGAAGAGAATCAAGGTTTTGTGAGGCTGATCAAGATTGACGTAGGCTCTAATGAGAGCGTTGTAGAGGAGAGTGTTCATCCATCTGAAAATCGGTGGAACTTGCGACTCCGAGATAAATTGGCCGGTTGTGATTAGGAGGGAATGGATTTGGCGGATTTGGCGGGACTGTTTGATGAAACGCTGGAGGAGTTGAACCAAGAACTCGGGTGAGCGTGACACTGACATTCCAACGCCACCTAATTGTACGAGTTCTTTAACTATATATTGTTAAATTAAGGATGGTATTGAATGTTCGAGTTTTTTACTTTTCTAGAAATTTTTTTTAAAACTAAAATATTGAACTAGTGTTGTTTAACTTAATTACAAAAATAGAGTTATCCGAGGATCACATCTCCGGGTCTGTGGGGCCCCCTGTATACCGGGGTTCGGAACCCCGGGTATTCAAAAAAAAAGTATTTTTTTTTGGCATTTTATACCCAGAGTTTGGAACCCCGGGTTCTATATAGAACCCGGGGTTCCAAACCTCGGGTTTAAACCAACCCCCCCCAAAAAAAAAAAAAAAAATTCGTTTTGGCCCACTAAATTTATAAAATTTTCGGCAACTTTGAGTTGATTAACGGCGATCTATCGATATTTTAAATAAATCTAATTTTTTTGTGCATAAATTAGATTCAAAACACTCCATAATACTTTTTACAACACTAAAAACGGACATGTGGATGAATTTTAAAAAATCGTCAAAGTTGACCAGATGAACTATTTCAATAACGGCAGAATTTTTTTCGGCAATTTAGAATTAATAAAAGATTGTATTATTCATAACAGAAATGAACTAATTTTTTTGTATATAAATTATATTCATAACACTACATAACAAAATTTAGAACACTAAAAACGGATTAGTGAATAATTTTTAAATAATCGTCAAAATTGGTCGGATGAGTTGTTTCGATGATGATGCAGTTTTTTTTTAAAACTTAGTTAACAAAAAATGGTCGTCTATCCGTAACAAAAATGAATCTGATTTTTTTGCATACAAACTACGTTCATAAGAGCGATTATTTAAAAATTATTTACTAATTCGTTTTTGGTGTTCACAATTCAAAAACACTATATTGCACTTAAAAATTTGGATGAACATAACTTTGCACTCGGAGGTCCGTTGAGGGCGATTTTATTTTTAAAAGTTGGATCTGATTTGAGTCATTACTCTGGATTTTGAAGATTTCAATTTTACCAAGAGGACAAGACGCACGCTCTCGACAAAGATTACAAATTTAGTCACCTAACACTTGAAATTGAAAATTGAAGGTGAAAACGGACTTTATTTGAAAAAAATACTAGACCAAACCACCTACGGCAGTTTGCGGCGCCTAGATCTCAAAAAAATATCTGAAATCAAAAAAAAAAAAAAAATCGGCCCAAACGGACCATCAAGCGCAAAATTATGTCCATCCAAACTTTTTCTATTATTTTACGTAAGTTTTATTTTCTCTCGATAACATATTATCCGTTTTTGGTATTTTCGATTTTATTATTTAGCGTTATGAACGTAATTTGTATGCAAAAAAATCAAATTCATTTCTGTTACGGATAGACGACCATTTTTTGTTAATTAAGTTTTCAAAAAAAACTGCATTGTCATCGAAACAACTCATCCGACCAACTTTGACGATTATTTAAAAATTATTCACTAGTCTGTTTTTAGTGTTCTAAATTTTGTTATGTAGTGTTATAAACATAATTTATATACAAAAAATTTAGTTCATTTCTGTTATGAATAATGCAATCTTTTATTTATTCTAAATTGCCGAAAAAAATTCTGCCATTATCGAAATAGCTCATCTGGTCAACTTTGGCGATTTTTTAAAATTCATCCATATGTCTATTTTTAGTGTTGTAAAAAGTATTATGAAGTGTTTTGAATCTAATTTATGCAAAAAAAAAAATTAATTTTATTTAAAATATCGATAGATTGTCGTTAATCAACTCAAAGTTGCCGAAAATTTTATAAATTTAGTGGGCCAAAACGTTTTTTTTTTTTTGGGGGGGGTAAACCCAGGGTTTGGAACCCCAGGTATAAAATGCCAAAAAAAAAAAAAAAATGCAATTTTTTTTTTTTTTTTTGTATACCCGAGGTTTCGAACCCCGGGTATACAAGGGACCCCACAGACCCGGGGATGTGATCCCCGGGTAACTCTATTTTCGTAATTAAGTTTAAAACAGCACTAGTTTAGTATTTGTGTTTTAAAAAAAATCTAGAAACGTAAACAACTCTTGAATATTCTACCTCTACAATTATAACAATTTTAATGATATAATTACAATAATAATACCAATAATATCTTCTATTAATAATTGAAACATTTTATAGATATAAGACTTAAATATTCTTGATTTGAATAAGAATATTAGTAATTATTAATTGTACAATTCTAGACTACATATAGGAGCAGCTGTGCAACAATCATGCCTAACAAAGAACACAATCTTAGGAACAAAATCAGCAATTAAATAATTCCTAATAAGCTATTTTTCTAATTTACATATTTGATTTTTCCTATGTTAGTAAATACAAATAAGAAAATATCAATCAAATCTTTCAACACTCTCCCTCAAACTCGTATAAAGATATCTTCTAATGTTAGCTTGCCTATTAGATAGTCGAATCTCTTCTTTAGTAATCATTTTGTTAGAATATTTGCGATATGTTCGGTAGTTGCTATATATGGCATACATATTTGTCCACTCTCGATATTTCCATTGATGAAATGCTTGTCAACTTCCACATATTTTGTCCGATCATGTAGCACCGGATTGTAAGCAATTGTAATAGTTGATTTGTTATCACATTGGACTTTCATAAGTGTTGAATTGGATATCTTCAACTGTTCTAATAATCTGTTAATCCATAATACTTCACACATACCGTGAGTCCTTGATCTGTACTCCGATCTGTGCTACTTCTAGTTATGACATTTTATTTTTTGCTCCGACATATGATGAGGTTTCCACCAACAAATATGCAATAACCGGAGGTTGATCTTCTGTCTGTGATGCTCCCAGCCCAATCTGCATCGATATATAATTATACCAGTTGGTGGCCACGTTTTTCATACAAAATTCCTTTTTCGAGTGTACCCTTCAAGTACCTTAGGATTCTATAGGCAGCTTCAAAGTGTTCTTGTCCCGATAAGTGCTTAAATTAGCTAACCCTGATTACAACAACAACTATATCTGAACGGGTATGTGACAAGTAGATTAACCGCCCCACTAGCCTTGGATATTGTTCTTAGTTTAGCACTACTTCAGGTTTGAGTTGTAGTTTCTCATTCGGTTCGCTTGGAGTTTATGCATGAGTGTCCCCTGTTTCATTTAATAGGTTGAGTACATACTTCCTTTTACTCAAAAATATGCCTCCCTTTGATCTAACAAACTCTATTCCAATAAAATACTACAACGGACCTAAGTCTTTGATCTCAAAGTGACTCACAAGTTTTCTTTTAAGTCTTCTTAACTCGTCACTATCACTTCCTAGTAAGATGATATCATCTACATAGACAATTAAAATGACAATCTTACCATCAGTTGAGTGTCTATAAAACATAGTATGATCTACTTAACTTTGTTGATAACCATAACCTTTTAAAGTAGTTCTGAAGCGTTCAAACCACACTCTAGGAGACTATTTTAGGCCGTATAGTCACTTTCTTAACTTACACAGCTTTTCTTGTCCTATTTTTTTTCCAAAGCTCGGTGGTAAACTCATGAACACTTCCTCTTTCAAGTCTCCATTTAGAAAGACAATTTTAACGTTTAATTGATATAAGGGCCAATCAAAATTCACTACTAAGGACAATAGAACCCAAATAGAGTTTATCTTAGCAACTGGAGTAAACGTTTCTTGATAGTATATCCCATATATCTGTGTGAATCCTTTAGCTACAAGCCTTGCTTTGTACCGTTCTATACTTCCATCTGTCTTACACTTGACGGTGAATACCCACTTACACCCGACTATCTTTGTTTATTTTGGCAAATCAACTATTTTTCGCGTACCACTTTTTTTAAGAGCATTCATTTCTTTCAAAACTGCTAACTTCCAATCTCGATCACCTAGTACTTCCGCAATATTCCTTGGAATAAACAGATTATTATCCTTAGAAGTAAAGGCTCTATACGGTTTGAAAAGTTTTGTGTAGGATACATATCTGAATATGGGGTGATTAATGTATGTTCCGACTCCTTTCCTGATGGTTATAGGAATATTGACATCTAAAGGAATATTGGAATGAGAGGGTTCATTAGGTGGTGGTAAAGAAATAGGATTATCTGGATGAGAGAGTTCATTAGGAAATAGCAGAGAAATAGGATTACCTAGATCATTACCTGGAGAGTCGGATTGATCTTGTCCTAGAACGGTAGGCTGGTCTTTGTTCTTCTTTGTATCTCTCCAAGTATAAGTATAAACCAACCCACAACTCAGAATGTGATCGTGTTATTTCCTTATATGTTTGTAAGGGAATTATACTCGGCACTAGTTGTAATTCCCTAAAAATTTATATTTTGGGAAATATTATTTTATATAAGTTTAATATTTTTGGGATTTATTTTATAAATTTATGGTATAAATAATATTTGATAATTTTGTGAATTGGACTATTGTATTATTTAAAATATACTTTTTCAGAATTTTGAGATATGATTAATATTTTTTTTATTTTAAAGAGGATATTGTGTAAATAAATAAATATATGGTTGAATTAGTTTCCTTCGTAACGAAGGAAACTAATTATAACCACAATATATATATATATATATATATAATGTCTTTGAGCGAAAAATTATTCGAGTTAGATTTCGGTTTCAGATTTCAGGTAGAATTTTTAACTCATTTAATATATGTATTTAATCTCTCTACTGTGTAATTTATGCTATTATTATTTCCATGTAATAATGGTGATTATGTGGAAATCATGCCAATGTGTTTAATTGTTGTATTAAATTAGATACACGTATTAGAGGGGTTGAAATTCTACTGAGTGTTGATTCACAACCCTACAATTTTAATTGTAGGGCCGATAGGAGAATAAAACTGCGTCGGAAATTTTATTTGGATTCCTATTTAATTTGTAATAGTTGTATTAGCAATTATAAAATTGAGAAATAATTCAGTTAAATTATTTGAACAATTATTTGTAACGATATATGATCACGGCTATATTTGAAACAGTGACACATATTAAAATATAGCCATTTCAAGATGGGAAAAACCTATATGATCATATTAACTGTTTTCAAAATTCACCACCCACAAATAGCATAATATAAATCCATTCAATATGATTTATAATGATTATAAATTTTATTACTGTTTTATTTATGAGAAACCTATAAATTTTATATCAACACATATACAACTTTATTTCGACATGTATTAAATTTTGAACAATTGTTTCCCAGTTACATTTTACTATAACTGAGAAATATTTGCAATTTGCCGGTAAGAATAAAATGGCGCCGGGAATTTATTTGAATGTATTTGAAAATAGTGCTGTGCCAGGAATAACATAGGAATTCCTATTTAACTTGTAATAATTGTATTTATTATTCACTGTCGTAAAATTGATTCAATAAATGGATATTTATAATTATCGTGTTTATTATAATTATAATTCAATTTACGGTTATACATTTATTAGTTAAACTTGATCAAGCTGATTAATAAAACACTCAAAAATGTTTTGTAAAAATTAGCGTCCATTATGACGCTTTGTACTCCTAAAGTTTGACATGAATTTCGTTTTGGACCATTTGGTTTCAAATTGAACATATTAACATCGTAGTACAAAAATTGACTCAATGAAATCGGGGTTAGAAATTAAATTATTATTTTTTTGTAATAAAATATTTGTAGATTCGCTATAATTCGATAATTATAATTATCGCCGTGATAATTATAATAAAATATTTGTGGATAATTATAATATACAAAAATTTATATATTTCTGTAATTTATTCCCTAACAACATGATGTAATGGGCAAAAATATAATTTGATATTGGCCAAGTTTAATATTGTATACACAGTGTCATACAAATATAAATTTGCATTAATTTATACAAATTCATTTTCTAACAACATGAATTAACTTGGAGCGTTAATTCTCCAAGCATATTTTATACAAATATAAATGTTGTTGATGTAAAATCAACTCAAAATTTTGATAATTATAATTATCGCCTTAAAATTTGAAATTTCTCGGATTTATATGAAATGAAATATTGGATATTTGATTTTAGTGTAAATTCTTCTACGGGAGAAATCGCGTGGCAACCAGGGGAAACTAGGTCATTACACTAGTGGACTAGTAAGGATCCCTTTTTGTTTTTCAATATTTTCATCACTTGTTCTTGACTGATTTGGAGTAATAGTTTCTAAGACTATGATAGGAATAGGATCATCAGTGACCCAAAAATTTCCTTCCATTAAATTCTTCCTCTAAAGGGAATTTTTGTCAAAGAAAGGGACATTTTCCAAAAATGTGACATCTATACTAACATGATTTTTTTTTTGTTAGCGGATTGTAGCACTTTATACCCTTTTCGATTTGGTGCATAACCTATGAAAACACATTTTTCTGCTCTAGGATCAAGTTTAGACCGAAATTAGCTAGGAATATGAACACAGGAGGTGCAACCAAATACCTTAAGAGGCAAGTCGACTGATATCTTAGATACTGGAAAATGTATTTTGAAATTATCAAATGGTGTGGTGTAGTTTAGAACACGTGTAGGCATGTGATTGATTAAACATGTAGTTGTTCAAAGTGCATCGCCCTACAAATATTTTGGAATATGTATAGAAATATGAGTGCACAAGCTACTTCAAGTAAGTGTTTATTTTTCAATTCAACGATGCCATTTTGTTTTGATGTGTCACGACATGTGGATTGATGAAAAATACCATTTGTTTTTAAAAAAAAAAAACTTCATAAACATTCGTTGAAATATTCTATGCCATTATTTGTGTGAAGAATGCTATGCTTTATTTCAAATTGATTTTCGAGCATGTTGCAAAAGTCTTTAAACAAGGTTTTTACATCAAATTTTGCACGCATCAAGTATGTCCAACATAAACGTGTGTGATCATTAATAAATGTCATAAACCATCTTTTTCGGATAGTCTTGTGATTTTTGAGGGACCACATACAGCTCTGTGAATTAAATAGAAAGGTTTTGATGCACGATATGGTTTTGAAATATAAAAAAGTACGCTGACTTTTTGCTAGTAAACAACTTTCACAGTGAAAGATGAACAATCCACATTCTTAAATAAAGTTGGAAAGAAATGTTTAAGATATTGAAAACTAGGATGTCTTAGTCTAAGATGTCAAAGCATTATTTTATCACGAACAGACGTTGAACTCATACCACTAGGGCCGTGAGTTGTTTTATTTTTGGAGGAGTTATCATCAAAGTAATAAAGGTCATCCACCATTCTAACACTACCAATCGTCTTCCGTGAGCCCTAGTCTTGAAATAGACATTAAGATTTAGAGAATGTAGCATGATAGTTAAAATCTCGCGATATTTTACTTACAAATAAGAGATTACTAGTAAGTTCAGGAACGTGAATGATCATTTTTAGGCTAATGCTATCTTAGATTTTTATTTGGCCTTTTCTTGCAATAGGTGAGAAACTACCATCTGCAATCCTAATTCTTTTATTACCAGAACATGGTGAATAGGTATTAAAAAGATGAAAAAAAACTTGTCATGTGGTCAGAAGCACCTGAATCAATAATCCAAGGTACTTAGTTTAAGGAACAAGAGAGGGCTCCAGATTTACTACTTGTTTGAGCTAAAGAATCATTAGGAGTACCGAATGATGGATTGGAAGTTAGCAGTTTTAGAAGTTGATCAATCTACTCTTTGTTGAATGGAGTGGTCTCAACTTCATGCACAGAAGGATAAGGTTAGTTGGATTTTTCTCCCAATTTGTTGCTCTTCCAATTGGCTGGTTTCCCATGGATTTTCTAGCATGTTCCAGTGTATGATGGGACTTGTTGCAGTAGTCACACATATACGAGGGCGTTCCTCTACTCGGCGTTGAAACTTGCTGGAGTTAGTATCAACGGCAGCCAAAGCTGACTGGTCAATTGAAGCAGCTGCAAAACCAACATTTTGCTTCTTGTTGAGCATGACGTTACGATAGGTCTTCTCCATTCGGACCTCCGAGAAAATCTCACCGATTGAGGAAAGAGTTTGACGACCAATGATTTGTCCCCTAACTTCGTCGACTTCTGATTTTAGTCCTGCAAGGAACTTAAAAACACAGTTGTCCTCTACCAATTTCTTATAGTAATTATAATCCTTGGTCGAATGCCACTCATGATCATTGAACATATCCTGATCCTGTTATATTCTCTTTAATGAATTGAAATACTTGGTGATACTTTCCTCTCCTTGACGAATATCACAAAGTTTTAGAGTTAATTCATACGTTTGAGATTGATTTCCCAAGTCAAAATATATCTGATTGACATTGTCCAAATAATCTACTTACCTAATAAGTTATTTTCCTAATAAGCTATTTTCATAATTTACATATTTGACTTTTCCTATATTAGTAAATACAAATAACAAAATATCAGCCAAATCTTCCAACAAATATAAAATTACAAAATTGACTATAGGACTTACATTCAATAATAACAGGGCGATTTATTCCGAACACGAGATACACCCGAGTTGGGAGTAATACAATGTTATCTTAGGTGGTCTTGAGGATGAAATAAACATGTAGTTAAGCCAATGTTCTTAGTTTAGACTTCCTTTTTTGCTCCATAGCTCATGCCTTTAATTTTCTTCAAGTACTGAGTAGTATCATCGGTTACCAACTTATGGGCTAGAGATCACGTGCTTGGTACGTGGTTATTATCCAAGTTGTTTAGGAACACATGCTTAGCATGTGTGTTTATTATTTACATGTGTCCATATTTTAGGTTGGTTGGGAAAATCCCTCATCACATGCTCCTTATTTTCGATGTTTAAAGCCTTCGAGGCTTAGGAATACATGTTCGTAGTTGAACCAAAATCACGAAAAGCCGAAAAGCTATGCTCGGATGGAAATTGATTAGTCACAGTGCGCTAGTATTGGCGCCAAAAAAACTGTCATGCATTAAATACATGGCATTAATTGAATAGGTGGTGTCTCTTCATTTTGACAAACATTCCCTTCCAAGCAAATCCTAGTATGTAAATGAAATGAGCCACATTTGGGATCATTATATATAATTTGAGAATCGTGTAGTCCACCTTCAGAATTTATGAGTTTTTGGGCTATTGGCTTCTTGTTCTGGTGACTATTCCTTCCAAGTCTGATACAATTTCACATTTTCAATCCATCCATTATTCTTCATTTTCTTTTGCCTTCACTTCTATCCATACATCTTTTTCATTTTATTTTGCCTTCATTTTTTCACTTTTTTTTTTTTTTGTTATTTTTCTATTTTTCAACGATTTTATTTATTTTCTTCCTTCTTTAGTTGCCTTCTGCAGCAATGCCTAGGAGACTTTGTTTATTTTCTTCCTTCTCTAGTCGCCTTCTACGGCAACGCCTAGGAGGCTTGGTTCTTGTTCCATGGCCTAATGAAGAGGCTAAGGCAACTATTCCAACCAGCTCAGCTCTTTGAGTTAGTAAAAGGGTTAGTCCTCCATAAGGGCTGACCCCGTTGATGTTATCGAGTCTTTTGGATGTAGACACGGCATTTTGACCGTCCCGTAAAAAAATTATATTTTATTTTAAAATTTATTTTATTTTTATTTTCAAAAAAATAAAAAAAAATAGAGAAAAAAAAAAGAAAAAATGAAAAAAGAAAGAAAGATAAAGGAAAAAAATAAAAAAAAATAAAACTTTTCTCAATTTGACTCGATGAGCATTTAGACGAGGACACCCGTATCTCGCTATTTTTTTATTTTTTTTCTTTTTTTATTTTCTGCATCTTTTCTATTTTATTATAATAAAGAGGAAAAACTAAAAAAACAAGTCGTCCGATGATCCGATGAAAACGCCGGAGTGGGTTTCTCATGCTTAAACCTAACTCCGAGCGTTAGGTGAATGATGTTTTATTATTTATTTTGCTGCATTTTTTTTATTTTGTATTTTTCTGCATTTTTAAAATTAGTTTTTTTATTTTTTTCTTCTTATCAAAACCCTAAAATAAATAAATAATAATAATAAAATCTTTTATTGGTAGGAATTAATCCTTACGAACCTTAAATTGAATTCGACGATTCGATAAATCGTGGGAGAGTTTTCCGTGGCCTCGATTCCATTCCCCGACCCGAGTGGAATTTAGAAACGAATGGTTTTAGAAAATCTCTTCCCTCGGTAGATTTTTCGTGGGATTTCGTTTAAGTTTCTAAAAGATTAATTTCAACTAAATTATTTTCGCGAACCTCTCTCGATTCTCATATCTATAGAATTCAAGGAGATTTCAAATTGGGACTTCTTTAAATTAATCGGGAAAAGTCAAAGTAGACTTTTCTTTGCTTGCATTATTTAGACGACATGTTTAGTACACTTTCATCACTCACATATTGTTTTCTACACATGGTTTTTTAATTTCATAAATCCATGTTATTTTTTCATACCTAGTCACGACACCACTTACGTTTTTTGTTATAATTAAATCATTATCATATATAATCATGTTAATTCACGTAGTATTCATATCAGTTTGTATTGACATATTTAAATTAAACTGTCTAGTTTTTTTTTGGTCATTTTTGCATATAAAATAAACTCATAATTTTAGTTGTTACATTCGTATTTTCATATTTATTCACTTATTTGAGTTTACCCATTTCAAGTAAAGAAATCTTTAGGAAACATATATAAATACCCCCTGGGGATCATCTTTATCGAATCTTTAATATTTTATAAGAAGTTATACCGAGGGAACATTCCCAAAAATTCAAAAACTTGTCTCACCTTATTTGTGAAAATACCAAAAAGATTTTATAAGAAGTGAATGATTTCAAAATAAAGTAAAACACTCGGACTAAACTAATTGGATTTAATTGGACATAAGGTACCGTTTTCGGACGGGCGTCTTGGGGTGCCTAACACCTTCCCCGAGCATAACCGACCCCCGAGCCTTTAAATGAATCTTTGGTTTGACAGTGTTTTTTGGAGTCAATTTTTTACTTAGGCATTTTAAATTATTTTCTAAAAATTAGGTGACCTAGTACACCATTTAAACCCAATACTTGGTGGCGACTCCTTATTTTTTAAAACGGCCTAAGTATATATTTTTGAAAAAACTGGCGCTTTCAAAAACCCCCTCTCTTTAAGCTTATATTTATTATTTATTATTCTTTTCCTTTTTGGAAAATCGGGGCGCGCTAGCTAGTAACTTCGCTAGGGTATATTAAAGGGTTAAGCCTAATATGTCTAAATAAGTCCAACCATTCCATGTTCGAATGTTATATTTTATTTTGTTATATTTTTCTTCTATTTTTGTAAATAAGTTGTGATGTTTTTTTTTTTTTTTTTTTTCTCAGGCTCTTATATTGTTATAAACCTTCTGACACCAGTACGGTCGTCTTGTATCCATATTATCCCCTTAGGATTCTATGATACAAGATGGGGGGTTTCATACTTGATGGATTGATGATATCTTAGGAAATCTTAAAAACCAAATGAGTTCAGAGTTTCCAATACCGATTAAGCTACGAAAGAATTTTCATAAATCATTATCTATTTTGATCGGTCATTATCAGAATTGAAAACTTTGAACTTAGATGGGTTTTAAAACTATCTAAGACCCACGTGAACTAATAAATGGGTTTGTTGTAAGAACAGGACGAGACAGAAAAATTGGTCCCAGAAAAATAATTTCGGTTCCCCCCATCTGAAGTCCGATCTTTACTCGCAGCCGGGCCCAGACTCACCCCAGGATGATATCAGAAAGCAATCCCGAATCTCCCCGTGCAACCCAGATGGCTCGTATGCAGGAAACCATTGACATGCTGAGGGAAATGATCAATGAACTTAGTCGGCCTTAGAAGGCGCCTGTTCCCCCGTCCAGTGGAACTCCCGTGACTGAATTACCAAATAAAAACTCTCCAAGTGCCGGGATGGAGAACTCTGTGCCGAATCAGAATCATGCCGGCTCGAACTTCGCGTGATCAGTCTACTATGGACCCTAGATGGGCCCTCATCCTTTCGTCTATGGATCACCGGTATACCCCAGCCAGGGGCATATTATTAGGCTCCACCCGAAGGTTCAGCCCCTTTCGTAGCCCAGATCTTCATCCACACGGAGAGGGTCGTTACTCTGTTGAATGATCCAAATGCCAATCGACCGGCCCCAGCCATTGAAACCGCAAATAGAAACGAAGATGGACCCCCTCCAGCCTGGGTTCTGAAAATAGAGAAATTGGAAAAAACCATAGAAGAACTAAAAAGGGAGAATCCATCCAGAAAAGCGGCGTACAAGGAGCTGTCAACACCACCCCGGGTGGTGTATCCGAAAAACTTTGTAGTTTCGGAGTTCACAAAATATAACGGTACTGGCCCCCCAGAATGGCATATTAGTATCTACAAGGAGGAGTTGGGAGTTTATGCTCGGAATGAAGACCTTTGCCTGAAGATATTCCCATGATCGTTGAAAGGACCGGCTCTCAGCTGATATATAACCTTGGACTTGGCACAGATTAAGACTTTCAATAATCTGGTATAGGCCTTCTATGAACAGTATGTGTACAATAAAGAGATCTCTCAAGCATAGTAGTGATATCCTTCGGCGATACGATCAAGCAAGCCGAGGTGACAGAAGAATGAATAAGAAGTGGAAAGATTGAAGGGGCCTCGCTCGACTCAACAAAAAAGTCAGCTCCTTCAAAAAAAAGAGAAGATGAGGTAGTTGTCATCGTTTTCCCCCAACAAACCCTCTATCGAAACAATCCCCAAGCATCCTATCCCCAAAACTACCCGAACCAAAACAATCAATATCGCAACTATTCCCCTCAAAATCGCCAAAACCAACATTACCCCCGAAACCAACCCTATTCCCAAAGCTAATCCCCGTTACTACCAAAACGCACCTCCACCTTACCAAAATCACACTCCCCAATACTATCCTCAAGCCTACCAAACACCCGCTTACCATATACCCTCATATCAGCCAAACCAAAATCTACCATCTCAAATTCCTAACCACACCTTGATGCCAGGAACCAAATACCACCAAGGTTATCTACCTCGTGCTACTGGGAAAAACTTTTGGCATGATGACAAGGAACTACTAGACCTTCTGGTCTCAATAACCGAGCTTTACCGGAATTGTTTGAAGCAGGGGATGCTGACACCCCTTCCATCATACGAACTTAAGCTTGGGAGTAAAATAGCTTCTTCGAATGCTTTCTGTGAATACTACTTGGGAACCAAAGGACATGCGACCGAGCAGTGCTTTCAGCTAAAGGACAAGATCCGAGAGTTTATACGGATATGAGCCATCACGTTTCCTAAAAAGCTTGAGACTGGTACGCCAAACTGTCAACAGAATTCGTTGCCTAAGCATGCACATTCAGGGAGTGGTGAAGTCAATCTTTACCAAAAAGTTGGTGGAGATAGGAGCGAGTCATGTGCCTGAGGCTCGATTTGAAAAATCTAAAGGCTGCAAAACTGGGTTTTCTTGTTTACTTTAAATTTGCTAGAAGCTTTGATAAAATTGGGACATTTTCATATACTCACCTCTCCATCCCGTTAGTCTTTTGGTTGGAAAGAAATTTACTCTGTAATGGATTTTTAAATTTCAATAATGCAACACTGTTTATCCAAAACTGTGGTTTAATGTTTGAATTTTACTCTTTCAGGTACCCAAAATCGCTTGCATATGTTGTATGTGATGTGACTGAGCGAGGATGTAAGTATATGATTTCAATATAGAGTTAGACCACGATCTAATAGGAATAGCAACAAAGAAAGATTATGTTTAGCCAAATGATGGTAAGATCCAAAAGGCTCCTGACCAAATTCGACAGCAATTCCAGAGTACTGAAGGATTCGAAAGTCAAGATTGGCTTTCATTGCCCTAACGACGCTTTGATATATTGTTGCAAGCTGGTCAAGTTATCTCCAATGGTCCTCTAGTGAAATCGGGTGTAAACATCCTAGTTTGTCGACTATTGGACCCAAGAGGATCAGTTTCATTGATAAGGTCGGCCGCCCCTGAATTATTGTAAGTTTGATCATCTATTAAAAAAATAAAAAAATAAAAAAGAAAAAATGAAAAGTAGGGTAACCAAGCAAGAAGCGCTGTTGCAAATGTGGAAGAGATTTGAAGAGAAAAGAAAGAAGATAAATTGATTTGTTCAAGTTTTTCGCCTCAGTCTAAATTGGAGGGCAAATGACGTTTTTCAAAATCAAAACTTGATGGATTTGAATAGAATCAGAATTTGTGAAAAGAAACATTGGTCGTGGTCTGGAAGTGTACTAGAACCATATTTCTTTGTAATCTTGACTCAAGATTTCACAGACAATCATATCGGGTATTGAAGGTACTCGTTTTAGTAATTTTTGACATTTGCCCATTTTGGACTAAATCAGTTTTGTAGGACTTGAGAAAACACAGAGTATGCAGGAGTATTAGAACCCCAAGTATCGAAGTACTTAAAAATTTGAAAAGACAAGAATCTAGTCGAGTAAGTCAAGGAGACCTTTATGAGGCATGTTAGGCTCTCCCATGAGTTGAAAAGTGAAATCTCAGAAGTTCAAAAAAAAAAAAGTTTCATTGAATCACCCGAAACATGCCCTGCCTTGAGTTAGAAAGCGAAACTTCTAAATTCAAATGGAAGAATCTCCCGATATCGCTCCGATCCAAGCACCATCAACTGAAGCGATTACGACTGAAAGGGGGGAACAGAATTGCGGGCCATCAAAGGCAGCAAGTTTTTCAGACTAAAATTTTATTTTGCATGTGTTTTCTTGTCCACTTACAGGGATTTCAAAAAGGATCGAAAGCATGGACGTTAGGACCTCTCACCTTTCGACTGACTTAAATTGAAAACCATTATTGCTGAAATTCAAATGGCTCTAAATGAGCGTCTAGGTATGTGTTTTACCTTGAAAATGGGCATTCAGTGAACTATGCTAAACTTGATCATCGGCGTAATACTAAGGTACGTACGCAACCTGTAAAGGTTCGGTCATCAAAGTATAAATTTCGCCTTTGTCTATTTTTGCATTTAGGGAGTTTTTGAACTGGGCAGCCCCAGCCACTGGCTGGGATACATGTTATATCCTACCCTTAGTTTACACCTGCCCCTACGTGGTAGCTTTTCCATTTGTAATTTGCCTCTCCGTGATGGCATTTCTTTTTGCATTATACCCCCCCGTGGCAACTTTTCATTTTTGCATTTGGCCTCTTCATGATGAACTTTTCATTTTTGCATTCGGCCTCTCCGTGATGGCCTTTTTATTTTTGCATTTTGCCTCTCTGTGATGGCCTTTCATTTTTGCATTATGCCCCTTCGCGGTGGTTTTTCATTCCGCATTACACCCTCCGTGGTGACTTTTTCTATTTACATTTTGCCCCTCAGTGGTGGCTTTTCATTTTTTGCATTTTGCGCCTCTGTGGTGGCTTTTCATTTTTTACATTATGCCCCTCCGTGGTGGCTTTTCATTTTTGCATTTTTGCCTCTCCGTGATGACCTTTTCATTTTGCATTTTGTCTCTCTGTGATGGTTTTTTCATTTTTGCATTTGGCCTCTCCGTGATGGCTTTTTATTTTGCATTTGTGCCTTTCCGTAATGGCCTTTCATTTTTGCATTATGCCCCTCCGTGGTGGCTTGTCAATTTTTTGCATTATGCCCCCCATGGTAGCTTTTCATTTTTTGCATTTTTCTCTCTCCGTGATGGCTCTTTTCTATATTCTGCATTGTCTCTCCATGAGAACCATTTTATTTTTGCATTCTTTCATCGCCCCGCTTAGGGCATATGCTGAACTACGTGTAACTTGATTCTTGGTACTGTCGAGATACGTAGGCAACCCTCGTAGGGTTCGGTTGCAATTCATCCATATTCCATTCCCATCTTTTTCCATAATGCCTTGAAAATTATCGCTTTTGTCTAATTTTGTCTTTTGTTATAAAACTTCGAAAAATAAATATGCTTTGAAAAATTCAAAAAATGGGACTATCAAAATAACGTGATCTTTCGTCTTTGTCAAGTAAGTAGAACTCGTATGATAAAGAGAGACAGCTGTAGACACGGCATTTTAACCGTCCCGCAAAAATTTTATACTTTATTTTATTTTTATTTTCAAAAAAATAAAAAAAAATAGAGAAAAAAGAAAAGAAAAAATAAAAAAAGAAAGAAAGATAAAGGAAAAAAAGAAAAAAAAAAATAAAACTGAAAAAAATGGGGAAAAAAAAAAGTTTCCTTGTCAAAATGGGATTAAGTTTCATTTTTCCTTTCCTTTTAGGTTTTGTTTCCTTCTCCTCGTCGAATTGGGATTAGGGTTTCCTAGGGTTTCTAGGATTTCTCACTCCACATCATTCCTATAAATAAGACACTCCTCCTCATAGTTTAGATAAAAATTCAGAGAAAAACCCTTTAGGGAGATTCAGAAATTAAGAGAAAAAATCGTTAGAGAGTGATTCTCATCGTAAAACCTTTCGGGAAGCTGTTTACGCGAGAGAAATACCCGAGTATCGAGATTCTTGACCTAAGAACATGTATGTTTTCTGATTTTTAATTCTTTTTTCAGTTTACTTTATTATCTTCGCAACTTAAATTCCTGCAAGCTTTCTTTTTATATTGTCCGATGACTCAATGAAAAACGCTAGGATAAGGTTTCCCATTATCGGTCTGAATCTTTGAGCTTTTAAACAAGGACACTTGTATCTCGCTCTTTTTTTATTTTTTTATTTTCTGCATCTTTTTTATTTCATTATAATAAAGTGAAAAAACTAAAAAAACAAGTTGTTCGATGATCCGATGAAAATACCAGAGTGGGTTTCTCATGCTTAAACCTAACTCCGAGCGTTAGGTGAATGATGTTTTATTATTTATTTTGCTGTATTTTTTTATTTTTTTTTATTTTGTATTTTTCTGTATTTTTAAAATTTTTATTTTTATTTTTTTTCTTCTTATCAAACCCCTAAAAAATAAAAAATATTAAAATAATAATAAAATCTTTTAATGGTTGGAATTAATCCTTACGAACCTTAAATTGAATCCGATGATTCAATAAATCGTGGAAGAGTTTTCCATGGCCTCGTTTCCATTTCCCGATGCGAGTGGAATTTAAAAACGAATGGTTTTAGGAAATCTCTTCCCTCGGTAGATTTTTCGTAGGATTTCGTTTAAATTTCGGAAAGATTAATTTCAACTAAATTATTTTCGCGAACCTCTCTCGATTCTCATGTTCATAGAATTTGAGGAGATTTCAAATTGGGACTTCTTTAAATTAATCGGGCAAACTCAAAGTAAACTTTTCTTTGCTTGCATTATTTAGACGGCATGTTTAGTACACTTTTATTACTCACATATTTTTTTCTACACATAGTTTTTTTAATTTCATAAATCCATGTTACTTTTTCATACCTAGTCACGACACGTGCACCACTTACGTTTTTTGTTATAATTAAATCATTATCAGATATAATCAAGTTAATTCATGTAGTATTCATATCAATTTGCATTGACATATTTAAATTAAACCGTCTAGTTCTTTTTTGGTCATTTTTGCATATAAAATAAACTCATATAATTTTAGTTTTTGCATTCGTATTTTCATATTTATTTACTTATTTGACTTTGCCCATTTAAAGTAAAGAAATCTTTAGGAAACATATATAAATACCCTCCGGGGACCATCCTTATCGAATCTTTAATATTCGATAAGAGGTTATACCGGAGGAACATTCCCAAAAATCTAAAAACTTGTCTCACCTTATTTGTGAAAATACCAAAAAGATTTTATAAGAAGTGAATGATTTCAAAATAAAATAAAACACCCAGACTAAACTAATTGGACTTAATTGGACATAAGGTATCGTTTTCAGATGGGCGTCTTGGGGTGCCTAATACCTTCCCCGAGTGTAACCGACCCTCGAGTCTTTAAATGAATCTTTGGTTTGACAGTGTTTTTTGGAGTCAATTTTTTACTTAGGCATTTTAAATTGTTTTCTAAAAATTCGGTGACCTAGCACACCATTTAAACGCAATACTAGATGGCGACTCCTTATTTTTTAAAACGGCCTAAGTATATTTTTTGAGAAAACCGGCGCTTTCAAAACCCCCCTCTCCTTAAGCTTATATTTATTATTCTTTTCCTTTTTGGAAAATTGGGGCGCATCATTGGTGCTCAAGCGAAAACTCCTCACCTCGTGCTCCTGGCTTGGGTTAAGCCCCACTTCCTCTTTTTGTCATGAGGCCTTGCTAGTCAAGAGCCTTCGTAAGATCCCATTCAAAACTACAGGAGCATAATGACAGAGGCACAATTAGTTGAGCTCTTGAAGATGTGTCACATCCCCAATTCCATGAGAATGGCCTTTCCATTGGAAGTCATCCACCGAGTGCACGGTCTGTATCTAAACAATATAGTTTTTTATGAAAAATTCATTGGATAGAGGACCTCGGTTCCCCCTATCCATTTTTTTTAGGGAGCTCCTGATAGGTGTAAAATACCTATCTACTTCTAAACCGGATTTGATAGTTTTCGAGTGTTTTATTTATATTTAATTGTTTTTTAGATTGTTTTTAGATAATTCATGTGTAGGGACACAAACAAGAGGCAAACAAGCGAAAACGATGGAAAAATGGAGAAAATGTCCAAAGCCGGTGTAGGTGCTATAACTTCAATCCTATTCTTGACTACGATTCAATCCTACTTTGGAACAACTCAAAACATGGAAGTTGTAAATCGCTCTCTTAGCTTTCCATAGATTTTTTAATCACCTCAATCGGAGCTCGGACGAAGAAGTTACAGCCAAAATAAAAAAGTGTGTCACTGCCAAGGCGAAAATAACTTCGCCTAGGCGAAGTAGCGGTAGAAAGTTAACCGACTTAACTTCACCTAGGCGGAAATTCCTTCACCTAGGCAAAAATCCGACAGCACAGAGATATTTTCTGAGATATTTTGAACCCTTGTGCCTATTTATATCATTTCTCCCACTTCCCTTATGATGCTTGGATGTTTTGAGACCCTCTTTTCACCATAGATAGGATTAGATAATTTAGGAGTAGATTAGATTAGTTTTAGGAAGTGTTCTTGGCCAAATCTTGAAGAGCTAAAAGATGAAGATCATCAATGGAGAAGAGGAAGCTCAGGAGGATCGTTCTTTGGCAAAAGTGGACTACTTTACTTTGAGATTTGATTTTTCTTTCCTTGTTTTCATCTTTGTACTTAATGTTTATTATTGATGATGATTATTTCCTCTTGATTTAATATTGTAATGGCTAAGATCATGTTAGTTTAGTTAGATATTAGTTAGGGTTAGATATAATTCATGTAAATATCTCTTTGGTTGAATATAAGTTATTTTGATGGTTTGTTATCTGATTCTAATTGTGTTTACCGTTATTTCACGTTTATTATGCTTATTACGATAAACCTAGAATACGGGATTTGACACTTGGGAGAGGTGACCCCGGATTCGGATTAGGGATAAACACAACGCGACGATCCAATAACCCGGGAGGGAGTTGGATTCTGTGCAATCCATAAGGTTGGGTCAAGACTCACGTGACTATGTGTTCGGAAAGGCATTCGAGGGGGACTTCGGCGTTAATGCGAAGTCAAGTATTCGCTCGCTTTTCACTCGAAAGAGGGAGCAAAAGAGTTATAGATACCGAGATTGTTGGATGTTATAATAACCGTTATTGATAACTAAACTAATCCAAAAAGATATTAAGTGAATGAAATCGATCCCTAGTTAATTAGTGTAATTAGAATTAATCCTTAGGAGTAGTTTTAATTAGTCCAATTTAAATATTAATTGAATCGCCAGGATAATATGAGATTACATAAATTGCGGTACTCAATTTTTCACACTTTCCCTGTAGACACGATACCCGATCTTAACCAATCCACTATTCTAAAACTTTGACCTCGTATACTTGCGAGTGTAAGTAGCGGTGTATTTTATGCCCTACCAGCTCCTCATCTGATTCAACATTTATTCTCTCCAACTAACTCCCAATGCTTGGAGGATAATGGTTAGATTTGTGTACTCTGTCGTTGCAACAACATTAGCCCCACCTACCCTCTATTAATCAATTTCTACCAATTAGCGAGGAACCCGACATTAGACTTAAGTTGGTGGTACTTCTGGACCTGAGCCCACATGTTGAAATTGATCATGAAATATCTCAACCACAGTAAGGGTAGGAAGGAAAAATGGTTTCTTCTTGGCAAGAACTCAGAGTGTCCAGTGAACGAGAAGAAAAACAAATCTTGATCCAGTTCGATGGTCAGCCCCTCATATGTCCCCGAGCTTATTTCTTCTTTTTCTTTGCATATGTTTGTGTTATTTTCGTGTCTTCTCATGTTGCATTTGTCTTGCATACCCACATCGATATCCCTTCTTAGTGTAATCGAGAAAGCCAATGCAAAAAAACGTTTTGGCATCAGTGAGGCTTGACGGGATCTAACGCCTTTCTACAAGTCTACCATCCATCTCTATTTTGAGATTCCAAGTCGTCTTATGCTTTGGATGAGTGAATGAGCAATCGAAGTTGATCCCAATTTGATTGAAGGGAAAGGCATTCAAGAAAATATTTATTTTCTGTTATAAAATATGGTTAAGCTTTTTACGTTCTTCTCATTTTTTGTCTTGACAAATGTTCATTTCAAATAATGGCGTTATCTTCTAGGGACCGGGTTGCCTTGAGGAAAAAAGAAGTCATTGCTACAGCTAAAGCTGTAAGACCCTGATTTTTGACATACGAATAATTTAAGTAGCGTTTTAAAATATTTTGGAAATAACGGGATTGATGGTATTATTGATTATTTAATTTAAAATTTGAGGGGTCAAATTGTAATTTTGTAAACATTAAAAGTTAGAAATTGCTTTAATTAATATCCTAGCTAAAGTAAATGGAGGTTTGTGTAAATTTAATATTTATATATAGAGAGAGAGAGATAGGCGTGAAGGAATCGGGGAGAGGAGAGCCGGTCATTTGGCTGGCTATTTGTCACACACACACACATATATATACACACACACATACATATCCACACACTCTCGGGAGGAGAGAAGAAAAATCCAAAGATAACGAGAAAAAGGAAGAGAATGAGAGGTCCGCCGGTGTGGTTTCGGTTGTTCATCGTTCGGCCGGCAGTATGATCAATGTGATTCAGTCCATCTTGAGTGTGTGTGCGTGTTGTTTTGTGGTCCCACATTGCCGTCGTGGTTTTGGGGTCGTCGTTGGTTGGCTAAAAGGAAACCGAAACAGAAAGTGAAGAGAGAGAGATGGGTTTAGGTCGGTGGTAGGTATCATCGTCCGACGGTGTGGTCGTCACTTTGGTGAGTGTGTATATGCTCTGTTTCTAATTTATTCATGTGCGTGTGTGCTGTTCCGTTGTCCGTCCATGTGTTGTGGCCGTCGTTATGGGCGTGTGATTGTCGTTGTTTGGTTCGATGGCATTGGTGTTGTCGGTGGTGGACGTTCATTGTAAAACCTAAGTTGTAGAACGTACGTCATAAATAATTGCATTATAGAACATTAGAGAATTTTAGGATAAAAATTTTATTGATTAAAATTCAAATCAAAAGTTGGGGGGGCAAATTGGAAATTTAGAAACACAAAAAAATTTAAACTTGAGATTTGAATTGGCAATTAGAAATCAAAATTAAAAATGTTAAGGGCAAAATTATAATTTTGAAACTTTTTAAAATGGAAATTTACTGATATAAAGATCCTAAAGGAATTGGAGGGAGGAAAGTGTAATTTAACTTATATATATAAACTCATACGACTGACGGACAATCCACTGGCCAGAGGAGGGGGTGATCGAGGGGCGACGTGGCGAGCTGAGGATCACTGTGATCACTAAAATCATGCAATAAAAACCCTCCCTCATGCAAAGAAGTGAGGAAATCAGAGAAAAACTCAAGAAATTCTAGAGAGAGAGAGAGAGAACCGGAGCGGAGGGGTCGTCAGTTTTTCTTGAATCGGCGTTCTTCCTGCAGCGTGATCGTGTGGACATTGTAGACAGTTCCAGGTAGAGAGAGAGGTTGGTCCGGCCGGTGGCCTGGTTCGTCGACGAAGTGGCAATGCGCATTTTTAGCGTCGTCGGTGAGCGGGAGTTGCGGATCGCCGTCCAACCATCGACGATTGTCGGGCTAGTGAGTATTTAGGTGTATTTTCTCTAATTAATTGATAGTGTGTGCATGCATGAGCGTGACGAGCTGGGTCGGTAAATTTTGGGCGATGTGAGGTGTGCTCGGTTTTCTTCTTTCGACAGCATGTGAGTTTGTGTGTGTGTGTTCTGATTTTTCCAGTTAATGTGTGCGGGTGTGCGGGTGTGTGAAATGTGTGTCGCGTCGACGAGAATCCAGCAAAGGAAAAAAAAAAACGAGACGGAGAGAGAGAGAGAGAGAGAGAGAGGGTGATCAACGGCGGTGGCGGTGGTGTGAGTTGGTTGCGGCTGCGGTGTGCCACTGTGTGTGTAGGTCACCGTCGGCAGGGGTCGTTGGTCCCATGGCGTACCATTGGCATTGGCATGCAAGCGTAGTTGCATGCATGGGGGTGTGTGGGTGTGTTGCAGTGTGCGTGGGTATGTGAACAGTGACTGTTGGGTGTGCGGGTGAGCTGGTAAGATGGCCGGGGGTGGTGTCTGAGGGATGTCGTGGGTGGTGCAGGGTCGACAGGAAAATCGGCAAGGAGAGGGAGGCCACCGGTGGTCGGCAACCATAGAGAGAGAGAGTGGTCGGCCGTTGGTCTGGAGAAGAACCAAAAACAGAGGGAAAAAAAATGGAAGAAATTGCACGATTAACCCCAACAAAAGAAAAAACTTTAAATTCAAATTCAAATCCTTTTCGTGACCCGTGAACGATTCGGAATGGATATCGTTTTCCATTAAATTTATTATAGTTTTGTTAAATTCAATCTTAACCTAAAAATCTTTGTAACCGGAGTAATAAATTTGGAGTCGTTCATATTACAAGATTTCTTATGTAATAAATAAAAGAATTAAATTATTAGAATAATAACAAATCTCATAGATAAAATATGGGGAATGGAAAAATGCGGAACTTAGGGCCTGCATTACATGACTAGATGATTTTACATAAAATATTAATTTAGGCCCTATCATTTCTAGGTTCGCAGACGCCAACACCTCGGTAAGCTTTGGACGGTGAGGTTTTTGTAACACCAGAAACGAGGTGAGTGTACTGTCTTCTTACCAAATTATTTGTATATATAACTATGATGGAAAATGGTTGTTTTTAAATTAGAGGCTTTTGAAAATTATGCTGTGATTTGACGATGTTGATTACACGATATTAATGAATTATGTGATCCACTTCGGGGGAGTGATACTAGATGTTTATACTGCGCAGTGATTATCCGCTTCGGCAGAGTGATGGGTGTTCGTAGGAAGGCATATGCTATGGATGGTACGGTACCGTTGCAACTCCCGATCGTGAGGTTAAAACGATCACTATGGCTAGTCAGTATGTGTTGTGGGGTGGACTGGTGGCTTGGGATGTGATGTTTTGTTTATATTGGGTGATTTACTACTTATTTCGGTGATTGGTATGGTATTTATACTAGATAGTTTTTTGGTTTTTTTTTTTTTAAAAAAAAAAAGAACTTATATATATTATTCTTTGTTTTTTTACTGCATATATGATGCTTATGCTGGGTCCATGTGTAAATGTTGTTTTATCTAGAAGGTATTATTATTAAATAAGAATGATTTTTATTAAGAAGGCAGTACACTCACAGGTGAAATGGCTAGGAGTCGGTCCCCTACTGGCACGGGGTAGAGTCCGCCGATGGTATAGTAAGGGAAAATTTTGGGAAGTGCTACCTGAGGCGAACCTAGGAGAGGTTCATTGTGTTTTTCTTTTGTTGTTATTAAAAAAAATAAAAATATCAGGGATGGGTGTGACTCTTATTAAGGAAAGATGTTTATGACCTGGTTTTGGATGATTGTATAATTATGGATGCAAACTGTCGCTTTCTAGTTGGTTTGTCGCTTAGGTGATGTCGTGTCCATGTCACTCCGGCCCCACAGGTGACGGGTGTCCGGGGTGGGGTGTGACAATTTTGGTATCAGAGCCTAGGTTATAGGTTCTGTAGACTTGTCAGTTGTCGTGCCCATAAAGGATCATGAGATGGGAAACGTGCCAGTCGTCTAGTCAGTAGGGGACTCTAAGATAAGGTGTTAGTGGGTGCTTTTAATACTCACATAATAGTTAATTAACGTATATTAATTATTGGCATTTCTCTGGTTGACCTAGTTAGTCGTTGAATTGAATTTTATGACTGATAACAGGTATGGAAGGGGAAGGTGAAACCTCTGGGAGTGTGGGACCCCAGAGGCAGGCGGAACCCTTGAGGCAAGTGGAGCCCCAGGAACAGAGAAATAGGGAGCAGGAAAGTTTGGAGATTGTGGGATCCCACACGCAGGGTGATAGGTTGTAAGGAAGCTTAGACACAGTCGAAAAAATTTTACAGGCCGCTGCCCAGCTAACGGAGCAGCAAGCGAGAATTATGGAAAGTCAGAGGGCCCAAGGTAATACCGCCACATCTCAGGCGGTACGATTGAAGAGGTTCAAGGAGTTAGACCCTCTGGCTTTCACCGAGACAACGGGTCCAACTGATACTGAGAATTGGATCAGAGGCGTGGGGCACGTATTCGAGGCGATGGGGATTGTCGACGATAGTTGAGTTCCCCTTGCCACTTTTCAGTTGAGGGAGGAAGCCGAGCATTGGTGGGAAGAAATGAAAAGGTTGATTATCGGTTCTAGTGAGGAGATCACATGGGACCATTTCGTCGCCGCGTTTAATGAGAAGTACTTTCCCGAGTCTTATCGATTCCAGATGGAGGAGGAATTTATAGTTCTGAAGCAGGGAAAGATGATTGTTCAATAGTACGAAGTTAAATTCGCTGCTTTATCCCGTTTTGCCCCTGATCTAGTAAAAACGGAGGAGGAAAAATGTAGACGTTTCCAGAAGGGACTTCAGTTAGAGATCTGCTCCAAGCTGACAAGCAAGCAAATTAAGAATTATGCAGAGTTGGTGAATACGGAAAAGTTAGTGGAGAGGGATGTGCAGGAAGCCACCGAGAGTCGAGAGCAGTACAAGAAAATCAAATTTGAGTCGCCTAGCAGATTTTTGGGTAGCACTTCACGGGGGATGGTATTTCGACCGCCAATTGCTCGGGCCTCATCGTTTGGCCAATCCGCCAGGAACCGTGGTTCCCGGCAATCATACCCTAGGCAACAACAAAGTGCATTGGAAGCTAGTATTGGTTTGCAGAGGCAAGAACGGAATCAGCCGTTGAGTCGGGCTGGGGGGGATAAATGTTATCACTGTGGAGCTACGGGTCACTTTTCCAGAGACTGTCCTGTGGGAGTCTCGATATGTTTCCACTGTCATGTGCCAGGTCATAAATCTACAAATTCTCTAAAACTTGCTTCTACATTCGTACCTCCAGCGAGTAGTATGGGTAGTACGGGTCCTAGTACCACCCAGGGGCTTGGTAGAGGATCGCCGGGTAGACCTCCAACGCGAGGCCATGTTTTTGCTACTACTCGACGAGATGCTCAGGCTACTGCCAAGGTGGTCACAGGTATCATATATTTATATGCTAAAGATGCTCGTATACTTATTGATCCCGATTCTACGCATTCTTTTGTTTTGGCAACCTTTATGATGCAAGTAGGCAGATCTCCCATTTCTTTATCATACCGTATTGTTATTTCTACTCCAATGGGTGAGTCGGTATGGATCAATAGTATGTATAAAGACAGTCCCCTTCGGTTTGGTGATAGAAAGTTATTGGCAGATCTATTACCTCTGAGTACACGATTTCGATATAATACTGGGTATGGATTTTCTATCTGGATATCATACCACGGTGGACTATTTCAAGAAAGAAGTGATATTTTGAATCTCAAGCGAGCCGGAGTTTGTATTTGCTAGAGACAGAATTGTCACTCCTATCAGTTTAATTTTAGTTTTAGAAGCCAGGAAATTATTAAAGAAAGGCTGTTAGGGATACCTTGCGCATGTAATTGACACCAGTCAGAGAGAAACTCCGGTGGCAGATATTACAGTAGTCCGAGATTTTTCTGACATATTCCTAGAAGAATTTCCAGGGTTGCCCGTCGATAGGGAAATAGAATTCATGATCGAGTTACTTCCAGTCAATACCTTCTATATCGATTCTACCTTATCGTATGGCACCTACTGAATTGAAAGAGTTGAAAGTACAGTTGCAAGATTTATTAGACCGTGGGTTCATCAGGCTCAGTGTCTTCCCATGGGATACCCCAGTGTTGTTCGTAAAGAAGAAGGATGGTACGTTGAGAATGTGTATTGATTATCAGCAGCTGAATAGAGTGACGGTTAGCAATAAATATCCGTTGCCTAGGATTGATGACTTGTTTGACCAACTCCAGAAAGCTAAAGTATTTTCCAAGATAGATCTTCGATCGGGGTATCACCAACTGAAAGTCAGGGAGAGTGACGTGGCAAAAACAGCATTCCGTACGAGATATGGACACTATGAATTCTTGGTTATGCCCTTTGGATTGACAAATGCCCCTGTGGCTTTCATGGATTTGATAAACTGTATCTTTCAACCTTATCTGGACCAATTTATTATAGTGTTCATTGATGACATTTTGGTCTATTCCCAAAGTAGAGAAGAGCATATGAAGTATCTCCGGATTGTATTGCAGACGTTGCGGGAGAAGCGATTGTGTGCGAAACTTAGTAAATATGAATTCTGGTTAGATCATGTGGTATTCTTGGGTCATGTTATTTCAGGAGATGGTATTCAGGTAGACCCGAAGAAAGTTGAAGCTGTCGTTCAGTGGGAAAGACCGAAAAATATGACTGAAGTTCGAAGCTTTTTTGGATTGGTGGGTTACTATCGACGATTTGTGCAAGGATTTTCCGTTATAGCTACCCCGTTGACCCGATTGACTCGCAAGGAATCCAAATTTGAGTGGACCGATAAATGTGAGCAGAGTTTCCAGGAGTTGAAGAGTAGGTTGATATCAGCACCAATATTGTCCCTCCCGTTCGAAGGGGGTGGTTTCGTGATTTATAGTGACGCGTCACACCAAGGGCTGGGATGTGTTCTGATGCAGCATGGTCACGTGATCGCATATGCATCTTGGCAATTGAAGAACCATGAGCGTAATTACCCAACGCACGATTTGGAGTTGGCTGCAATTGTGTTCGCCCTGAAGATTTGGAGGCACCACCTGTATGGCGAGACATGTGAAATATATACCGACCATCAGAGTTTGAAGTACTTGTTTACTCATAAGGAATTAAATCTGAGGCAGAGGCGTTGGATGGAGTTGATCAAGGACTACGATTGCACCATCCATTACCATCCAGGAAAGGTTAATGTTGTAGCAGATGCTTTAAGTCAGAAATCGACAGGCTCGGTCTCACACCTTCGTGTTGCCCATGCTAACCTGTATACAGAATTGAGATCGTTGCGAGTTCAGTTAGCAGTTGGTCAGACGATAGCACTGCTTGCAACTTTGACTTTGAGACCGACGTTGATTGACCGCATTATTGAAGCTAAAAAGTCAGACATTCAATTGGAGAGGATCCGGGATGAAGTAAGAAACGGTCACAGAACTGATCAACATATCAGGGTTAGGGACGAAGCTTTGATGTGTGAAAATAGGCTGTGTGTGCCTAATGATGTCAATTTGAAAAAAGATATCTTAGAAGAGGCGCATAGCTCCGTGTACGCAATGCATCCGGGGAGCACTAAAATATATCGAGACTCGAGTGAGCATTATTGGTGGATTGGAATGAGACGGGAGATCGCAGAATTTGTTGCCAGGTACCTTGTGTGTCAACAAGTAAAGATTGAGCATCAACGGCCAGGCGGGTTGCTGCAACCCCTACCTATTCCAGAGTGGAAGTGAGAGCATATCACGATGGATTTTGTTTCGGGACTACCCCGTACTCAAAAGGGGTATAATTCCATCTGGGTGATCGTTGATAGGCTTACCAAGTCCGCTCATTTTCTAGCTGTAAAGACGACATTTTCTCTTGAAAAGTATGCCCAACTGTACATTGATGAGATTGTTAGATTGCATGGCGCACCGGTTTCTATAGTGTCGGATAGAGATCCGAGATTTACCTCGAGATTTTGGCCGAGTCTCCAAACTGCTTTAGGTACCAAGCTAAAATTTAGCACCGCTTTCCATCCTCAGACAGACGACCAGTCAGAGCGTACGATTCAGACGTTGGAAGATATGTTGAGGGGATGTGTTCTGGAATTTCCTGGAAGCTCGGATGATCATTTTCCATTGATGGAATTCGCCTACAATAACAGCTATGACTCTGCAATTCAGATGGCTCCGTATGCGACGTTGTATGGTAGGAGATGCAGAACCCCCGTTTGTTGGACTGAGGTGGGTGAATGTAAATTATTGATGTCGGACATAGCCCAACTGACAGCGGACAAAGTAGAGGTGATTCGAGAAAAGTTAAAAATCGCTCAGAGTCGGCAGAAGAGTTATGTAGATAAGCACTGGCGGGAGTTAGAGTTCGAGGTAGGAGATCATGTGTTCTTGCGTATTTCTCCGTGGAAAGGCATAATGAGGTTTGGCAAGAAAGGGAAGTTGGTCCAAGATACATTGGACCATATGAAATTCTAGAGCGGGTTGGCACGACAGCGTATAGACTTGCGTTATCACTAGAGTTATCTCGACTGGACGATGTTTTCCATGTATCGATACTCCGAAAATATGTGCCAGACCCTTCTCATGTGTTGACTTCGCAGCCAATCGAATTGGAAGCCGATTTGTCCTACGTTGAGGAGCTAGTCCAAATCCTAAGCCGTAAAGATCAAATATTGCGAATGAGGACGATCCCGTTAGTCAAAGTATTGTGGCGCAATCATGCGGTGGAAGAGGCGACATGGGAGCGAGAGGAAGAAATGAGGAGCAAATACCCGCATTTGTTTGACTAAGGAAAAAAAAAACGTTAATAAATAAATAAAATTTCAGGACGAAATTTCTTTTAGGAGGGAAGAGTTGTAAAACCTAAGTTGTAGAACGTACGTCATAAATAGTTGCATTATAGAACATTAGAGAATTTTACGGTAAAAAATTTATTGATTAAAATTCAAATCAAAAGTTGGGAGGGCAAATTGGGAATTTAGAAACACAAAAAAATTTAAACTTGAGATTTGAATTGGCAATTAGAAATCAAAAGTAAAAATGTTAAGGGCAAAATTATAATTTTGAAACTTTTTAAAATGGAAATTTACTGAAATAAAGATCCTAAAGGAATTGGAGGGAGGAAAGTATAATTTAACTTTATATATATATATATATATATATATAAACTCATACAACCGACGGATAATCCACCGTCCAGAAGAGGGGGTGATCGAAGGGCGACGTAGCGAGCTGAGGATCACTTTGATCACTAAAATCATGCAATAAAAACCCTCCCTCATACAAAGAAGTGAGGAAATCGGAGAAAAACTCGAGAAATTCTAGAGAGAGAGAGAGAACCGGAGCGGAGGGGTCGTCGGTTTTTCTTGAATTGACGTTCTTCCTGCAGCGTGGTCGTGTGGACATTGTAGACAGTTCCAGGTAGAGAGAGAGGTTGGTTCGGCCGGTGGCGTAGTTCGTCGATGGAGTGGCAGTGCGCGTTTTTAGCGTTGCCGGTGAGCGGGAGTTGCGGATAGCCGTCCAACCATTGACGATCGTCAGGCTGGTGAGTATTTAGGTGTATTTCCTCTAATTAATTGATAATGTGTGTATGCATGAGCGTGACGAGCTGGGTCGGTAAATTTCCGGCGGTGTGAGGTATACTCGGTTTTCTTCTTCCGACAGCATGTGGGTTTGTGTGTGTGTGTTCTAATTTTTTTCAGTTAATGTGTACGTGTGTGCGTGTGTATGAAATGTGTGTCGCGTCGACGAGAATCCAGCAAAGGAAAAAAAAAAACCGAGACGGAGAGAAAGAGAGAGAGAGGGCGATCAATGGCGGTGGCGGTGGTGTGAGTTGGTTGCGGCTATGGTGTGCCGCTGTGTGTGTAGGTCGCCGTCGACAGGGGTCGTTGGTCCCGTGGCGTGCCGTTGGCATTGGCATGCAAGCGTAATTGCATGCATGGGGGTATGTATGTGTGTCACAGTGTGCGTGGGTATGTGAACAGTGACTGTTGGGTGTGCGAGTGAGCTGGTGAGATGGCCGGGGGTGGTGTCTGAGGGACGTCGTGGGTGGTGCAGGGTGGACAGAAGAATCGGCAAGGACGGGGTGGCCACCGGCGGTCGGCAACCATAGAGAGAGAGAGTGGTCGGCCGTCGGTCTGGAGAAGAACCAAAAACAGAGAAAAAAAAAAGAAAAAAAGGGGAAATTGCACAATTAACCCCAACAAAAGAAAAAATTTCAAATTCAAATTCAAATCCTTTTCGCGACCCGTGAATGATTCGGAATGGATATCGTTTTCCGTTAAATTTATTATAGTTTTGTTAAATTTAATCTTAACCTAAAAATCTTTGTAACCGAAGTAATAAATTTGGAGTCGTTCATATTACAAGATTTCTTATATAATAAATAACAGAACGAAATTATTAGAATAATAACAAATCTCACGGATAAAATATGGGAAATGAAAAAATGCGAAACTTAGGGTCTGCATTACATGACTAGATGATTTTACATAAAATATTAATTTAGGCCCTATTATTTCTAGGTTCGCAGACGCTAACACCTTGGTAAGCTTTGGACGGTGAGGTTTTTGTAACACCAGAAACGAGGTGAGTATACTGTCTTCTTGCCAAATTATTTGTATATATAACTATGATGGAAAATGGTTGTTTTTAAATTAGAGGCTTTTGAAAATTATGCGGTGATTTGACGATGTTGATTACACGATATTAATGAATGATGTGATCCGCTTCGGCGGAGTGATGCTAGATGTTTATACTGTGCAGTGATTATCCGCTTCGGCAGAGTGATGGGTGTTCGTAGGAAGGCATATCCTATGGATGATACGGTACCGTTGCAACTCCCGATCGTGAGGTTAAAACGATCACTATGGCTAGCCAGTGTGTGTTGTGGTGGAATGGTGGTTTGGGATGTGATGTGATGTTTTGTTTATATTGGGTGATTTACTACTAATTTCGGTGATTGGTATGGTATTTATACTAGATGGTTTTGTTTTTGTTTTTTTTTTTTAAAAAAAAAGAACTTATATATGTTATTCTTTTTTTTTACTGCATATATTATGCTCATGCTGGGTCCATGTGTAAATGTTGTTTTATCTAGAAGGTATTATTATTAAATAAGAATGATTTTATTAAGAAGGCAGTACACTCCCAAGTGAAATGGTTAGGAGTCGGTTCCCTACTAGCATGGGGTAGAGTCCGCCGATGGTATAGTAAGGAAAATTTTTGGGAAGTGCTGCCTGAGGCGAACCTAGGAGAGGTTCATTGTGTTTTTTTTTTCTTTTGTTGTTATTAAAAAAAAATAAAAGAATATCAGGGACGGGTGTGACTCTAGTTAAGGAAAGATGTTTATAACCTGATTTTTGATGATTGTATAATTATGGATGCATATTGTCGCTTTCTAGTTGGTTTGTCGCTTAGGTGATGTCGTGTCCACGTTACTCCAGCCCCACAGGTGACGAGTGTCCGGGGTGGAGTGTGACATTCATCCTGTAAATGATTGTCACCAACCTTGTGGGTTGCATGTGGGGTGTGTTCCGTTCGGTCAGATGGGTGTGGCGGTATGGTCGCTGTCATCGCCGGAGTAGAGGATAGAGAGAGATATGTCATTGGCCGATGGGCGTCGTTCGTGGGTATGTGTGTGTTGTCCGTTCGTTGGTGAATTGTCGGTGTGTGTTTGGGGGTGTATATGTGTGTGTGATTGATTGTGGATGGTTGGCCGGCAAAGGTGGTAACTAAAGGGGGCGTGATCGGAGGTTCGTCAGTGGCGGCTGCAGCATAATAGACATAGACACGCAGAGAGGGAGAAGTGGGAAAAGAAAAAAGAAAGGAAGAAAAAGAAAAAAAAAAAAAAAAAATGAAAAAGAAGAAGAAATTGCACGAGCCATCCCCACTAAAAACGTAAATCCAACCTCGCGGCCGACGGAAAATTCGGAAGAGGTAGAATTTTGAACTCTACTATTATATGTAATTAATTGTAGTTAATTGTCTCGTGGGTAATCCTGAAATTAATGGGTATATCGTTTTGATTTTTGGCCTGCTAAATTATATGAGACAAATTACTGATAAGTAAATTGTGGGGATTTTACCTGTTGAATTACATTATATAAGTTGGACGATGCAGGATTTAGATGACGTGTACGCCTATGTGGTATACGTGTTAAATTTAATTATTAGCATAAAAAATGACGAAATGACGATAATAAATATTGAGACCGTTAACGTGACCAAATAGTATTATTTCATAATAAAAGGCGGGAAATAGGAAATTACGAAAATTAGGGTTACAAGGCATGATTAGGTTGTTTTTATACAAAATATTAATTTAGGCTCTGTCGCTATTCGGTTCGCAGGCACCGGAGTACCGGTAGAGAATAGACGGTCAAAGTCTTCGAAAATGGGTAATCAGGTGAGTGTACTGTCTTTCTTGCTAAACTATTTATATATGTGTGTGTGTGTGTGTGTGTGTGTGTGTGATGAAAAATAATTTTACTTAGACTGGATGATTTAAAAATTTATGTGGATCAAGCAGGTTTTTGGTTGAGTTGGGAAAACGAATTTTCGTTAAATTATGGTGGTTTTAAAAAAAAAAAAGTTGAAAAATGAGAATAGTTGGATTTGGGTGATTTTAAAAAAGAGTGGAAAATATCTATTTTTCTAAAAATGCCTGTTTTTTTCTAAAAATAAAGAGTGAAAAAGTATTTTTGGTAAAATCAGACGTTTTCTTTAAAAAGAAAATGAGAAATATGATTTTTGAAATAAAAGTCAGTTTTTGGGAAAAAGAAATCGATGTGGTGATTTGACGATGTTGATTTGACGATATTATTGAGTTGTGTCTTTATGATGTTGTTATTGATTTGAGGTTGTTATTGATTTGACGATGCTATTAAGATTATCTACTTCGGTAGAGCGTTGATTTGTTATTAATTTGTAGTGGGTGATGATGTTATTGATTTTATGTCTTGCCAATAGGCGGTCTGGCAGACGATTATTGATATTATATTCTGCTGATGGGTGGTCCGACAAATAATTATTGATCTTATATCCTGCCGATGGGTGGTCTGGCAGATGATTATTGATATTATATCTAGCTGATGGGCGGTCCGGCATATGGATATTGATATTATGACCAATCCGATGAGCGGTCCGGACGTATGGTCATTGTCCCGTTAGGAAGGCATATCCTACGGGTGATACGGTACCGCTGCAACTCCCTATTGTTAGGTTAAAACGATTACTATGGCTATCCAGTGTGTGTTTTGTGTGTTTGAGATGTGTCTTTAGGATGTGGTGTTTTACGTATATTGGGTGATTTATTATTTATTATGGTGATTGGTATGATTTTATATTAGTTGGATTTTGAATGAAACTTATCTATATTGATTTATTTTTACTTTTTGTATACTAGAGATTTTACGAGCTATGCGGTGTCTATATATTGACGCTTGATCTATTTAGATGTTGTAGAATGAATTACTATTATTTTAAAATATTTTTACTAAAAAGGCAGTACACTCACAGGTGAAATAGCTAGGAGTCGGTCCCCAACTGGCACTAGGTCAAATCCGGAGGTACGATAGAGAATGAATATCTTGGGGGTGCTATTTGAAGAGAAACTAAAAGAGAGACTTAGGATTTCGTATTCGTGTTATTAAATAAATTTTTGTAGGGACTGGTGTCCCTAAATGAGAGAGTGTATATACTTATGATTTATTCTGTGATTGCGTTTTTATTTTGTGACGGGTGTCCGGGGTGGGGTGTGACAATTTTGGTATCAGAGCCTAGGTTATAGATTCTGTAGACTTGTCAGTTGTTGTGTCAGTAGAGGACCATGAGATAGGAAGACGTGACAGTCGTCTAGTTAGTAGGGGACATGAGATAGGGTATTAATAGGTGAGTCGGTACGGGAGTGATATTTATTTCATTACATTATTTAGTGCATTGGCTTTGGGCATGGTTGGTTGTCTTATTGAAAATTAGTGGGTGTGATGAAATTGTGTTATGGTCAATTGATGGAGTTAGGTGGCATTGTGTTAATTGGTAGTGAAAATGGGTGGATCCCGATTGTGGGAGTATTAGTATTTGAAAAATGTGAGATTTTAAATGAGATAACTATTGGTAGCACCCAATAAGTTATTAAAATAATTGATAATATAGTAGAACACATTTAAGTTAGAATATGAAAATGACATTCAAAATAAGTATAAAACTGCCTTTTAGGCTAGACTATGGGAATCTTATAATAATAATAATAATAATAAAAAAAAAAAAAAAAAAAAAAGTTCTTATTAGTTTAAAATAGGGATATGAGAAACTATGGCGATGTTAGAAAGGATTTAAGTTGGTATTACATGGTAAACTGATTTTTATGTTCGAGTTAAGGAGAATTTCGGGCCAACCTGAGCTTACTTGGAGAAAAGTTAAGAACTCAAAAAGGGTCTGTGTGGTGGCGACATATCAGGAGGTAAAGAGATGGTTCCCATTGGTGCGATAAATACAGTAGATGATGGAAAAAAAAAAAACCTTCATTTACTTACATTTCTAGGAGGATATATCCTGATTGGTACATTCCAGTTCCTTCAAAGGGTTGTGATTGTATTGGTAGATGCTCTAATTCTCGAAAATGCTCGTGCAGTCAAGAATAGAGGAGAAATTCCATACAACCGTAATGGGGCTATTGTTGAAGCCAAACCCCTCGTGTTCGAGTGTGGTCCTTCCTGCAAGTGTTCTCCTTCTTGCTATAATAGGGTCACCCAACATGGTATTAAAATTCACCTTGAAATCTTCAAAACATAGTCAAGAGGCTGGGGTGTCAGATCCTTGAATTCTATTCTTTCAGGAACTTTTATATGCGAGTACGTAGGGGAGCTTCTTTAAGACAAGGAAGTTGAACAAATGATTGGTAATGATGAATATTTGTTTGATATCGGGCAACATTACAATGACTGTTCTATCAAGCCTGAGATAAAGTCAGATTTTAGCGAGCTTATGGAAGAGGGTGGCTATACCATAGATGCAGCACAACACGAAAATGTAGGGAGGTTTATTAATCATAGTCGCTCACCAAACCCTTATGCTCAGAATGTCCTTCATAATCACGAGGACAAAAGAATACCGCACATAATGTTATTTGCCGCTGAGAATATTCCTCCCTTACAAGAGTTTACCTACCATTATAATTACTCGTTGGAAAAGGTTCGTGATTCCAGTGGAAATATCAAGATGAAGAGCTACTATTGTGGTTCTGCAGACTATGCTGGCAAGATGTATTAGGGTGTTTGTGATGGAATGAAGTTTGGTCAGAAAAAAGTAGGAATCCTTGTTTGGTTAAATGAGAGTTAGGTTAGATCGAGTGGTAATTTTGGGTCATGTGATCTTGAGAAATAGTATTCAAGGGAATCCAAAGGAAGTCGAAGCTGTGATTTCAAGGGAAAGGCTGAAAATTGTAACCGAAGTTTGGAACTTTGTGGGGATCGGCGGGTTATTATTATTATTAATTAGTGCAGGAATTCTTTGTTATAGCTGTCCTGTTGATTTGATTGACTCGCATGAAAGTTAAATTCGAAAAGACTGATAAATATGAGCGTCATTACCTGATTCATGATCTGGAGTTGGCAGCAAGTATGGTTGTCTTGAAGTTCTCAAGACCTTACCTGTAGAATGAGACTTGTGGGATATGCACAGTTCACCAGAGTTTGAAATATTTTCTTATTCAAAAGGGGGCTAAATCTAAGGCCGAAGCATTGAAAAAAAAAATTGATAAAAAATTTTAATTGTACCATCTATTAGGATTCAGAAGAGGTAAATGGTGTAACGAATACTTCGGGTCGGAAATCGGTAAGTTTGGTTGCATATATTCAGGTTGTTCATATTAATTTATGGGTTGAGTTGAGACCCTTGTAAGTTTAGTGGGCGCTTGGTTAGGTGGCAACGTTGTTTGAGATTTTGATTTTGAAACCGACATTGATCGATTGTACTGTAGAAAGTGCAGAAGTCGGATGTCCGTGTTAAGAAAAATCTGGGATGCAGTGGGAAATGGCCGCAAAGCTGACTATTGTGTCAGAAATGATGATGAATTATGTTTCGGAATTACCTCACTTTCGGAAGAGATATAATTCCATTGAAGTAATTATAGATAGGCTTACTAAGTCTACTTATTCTCTGGTCATAAGATGTCATATTCTCTTAATACGTATGTCCAAGGGTATATTGATGAGATTGTTAGGTTGCGTGGTGCATGGATTTCCATAGTGTCGGATGGAGATCTGTGCTTTATTTTGAAGATTCCGGTTAAGGTTCCAAATTGCTTTAGGTGCCAAGTTGAAAGTTGGTACCTCTTTTTATTTATAGACAAACGGTTAATCGGGAAGTGCGATTTCGACGTTGGAGGATATGTTGAGGAGTTGCGTTTTGAAATTTTCTGGTAGTTGGGCTGATTATGTGGCGCTGATGGAATGTGTTACAATAATAGATACATTTTGATGATCAAGGTGGCATCGTATAAAGCGCTATATGCAAAAGTTGTAAGGACCCCAATCAACCAAAATGAGATAGGAAAATTCAACCAGATGTATTGATTCTCTACTACCATTAGGCGGAGTCGGCTTGTAAAGGTCATTGAGATTTCATGAGAAAAGAAAAATTTGAAATATCCTTGAGTTGATATGTACTTAGGGTACAATATTTTACAGTCAATAATTAATGACTTTTGAGATGTAACAATTTTTTTTTTATTTGGGACGTACCTATGTCCTTCGAATTATATTTATACATGGATATATGTTTAAAGCATGTTAAGTAGATTGAAACAGAATTGAGGCGCGAGACCTTGTTAGGGACTTGATTAAATGTAGAGGCATGAAATGAATTCTTATAAATGACCTGTTTGATGTATTTGAGTTGTAGCGATGTGGTTTGGCGATATCGATGTGTTGTGAAGGATATCTAAATTATTATATCATCAATTTGAAATGTATTTATGGGATTCTGATGCATTGCAAAAACTTAATAAGTTAATGGTAATACTAGAAAACGTTTATCAGAATATTAAAGTTTTGAGGTAGATATTGAAGTTAATGAGTTTGGGCTAACTGTGCTTATGAGATTGTGTATGAGTTTGGGTGTGAGTATTGTGGGTTCAAAATGTTAAGGGAGATGTTGTGGCAAACTAGTTGACTGGAAATGTCGGATGAAATGGATAAGTGTCGGTAAATTTTTTGTAAGAATGAGATAAACCCAATCAACCAAGATTACCGCAATATTTAAGCATATATTGTTGATGATTGTGATTTTTATCAGAGTGGCGTAGCGGAAGCAGTTAGAAACATAAGATTCTTTAACAATTGGTTGTCTGTGTTAAATGTTACCGATCAAAGTACACCCTATTTGTTGGTTATTGGATATAATATGGCCACTGCGAATGAAAAAGTTGCGATGGGTAGAAGTGATTTGACGGATTGGACGGTTGAGAATTAAGGGTGACTTTCAGTAATGGGACCCTACATAGAAAACAATTATTTTAGAATCAAGTGTGACTAACAAAACCATACGGTGCGAGTCTGAAATATTATTGTTTTGATTGAAAAATAAATTCCTATTGTTTGGACGAAAATTTCGGGACGAAATTTCTTTTAAGGGGAAAGAGTTATAAGACCCTGATCTTTAACATACACATAATTTAAGTAGCGTTTTAAAATATTTTGGAAATAACGAGGTTGATGGTATTATTGATTATTTAATTTAAAATTTGAGGGGTCAAATTATAATTTTGTAAACATTAAAAGTTAGAAATTGGTTTAATTAATATCCTAGCTAAAGTAAATAGAGGTTTGTGTAAATTTAATATTTATATATATAGAGAGAGAGAGAGGTGTGAAGGAATCGGAGGGAGGAGAGCTGGCCACTTGGCTGGTTATTTGTCACACACACATATATATATATATATATATATATATACATATCCACATACTCTCGGGAGGAGAGAAGAAGAATCCAGAGAAAACGAGAGAAATGGAGAGTGGGAGAGGTCCGCCGGTGTGGATTTCGGTTGTCCGTCGTTCGGCCAGCGGTATGATCGGTGTGATTCAGTCCAGCGTGAGTGTGTGCGCGTGTTGTTCTGTGGTCCGATGTTGCCGTCATGGTTTGGGGGTCGTCGTTGGTTGGCTAAAAGGAAACCGAAATAGAAAGTGAAAAGAGAGAGATGGGTTTAGGTCGGTAGTGGGTATCGTCGTCCGACGGTGTGGTCGTCACTCCAGTGAGTGTGTATATGCTCTGTTTCTGATTTATTCATGTGCGTGTGTGTTGTTCCGTTGTCCGGCCATATGTTGTGGGCGTCGTTGTGGGCCTGTGATCGTCGTTGTTTGGCTCGACGGGGTTGGTGTTGTCGGCAGTGGACGTTCGTTCAGTGAATGATCGTCGCCAACCTTGTGGGTTGCGTGTGGGATGTGTTCCGTTCGGTCAGATGGGTGTGGCGGTGTGGTCGCTGTCGTCACCGGAGTAGAAGATAGAGAGAGAGAGATGTTGTTGGCCGGTGGGCATCGTTCGTAGGTATATGTGTGTTGTCCGTTCGTTGGTGGATTGTCGGTGTGAGTGTGCGTTGTTCAGTGCTGGGGGTGTGGGTGCAGTGATCACCAGAGAGAAAAAGTGAAGAGTTAGAGAGAGAGAAAGTGCTATGGGTGCATGTGTTTATTGTGCGTGGGCATATTTAGCATTTGGGGGTGTGTATGTGTGTGTGATTGATTGTGGATGGTTGACCGACAGAGGCGGTAAATAAAGGTGGCGTGATTGGAGGTTCATCGGTGGCGGCTGCAGCAGAACAGACGCAGACATGCAGAGAGGGAGAAGCGGGAAAAGAAACAAGAAGGAAAAAAAAAAAAAAAAAAAAAAAAAAGGAAGAAAAAGAAGAAATTGCACAAGCCACCCCTACTAAAAACGTAAATCCAATCTCGCAACCGACGGAAAATTCGGAAGAGGCAGAAATTCAAACTCTATTATTATATGTATTTAATTGTAGTTAATTATCTTGTGGGTAATCCTGAAATTAATGGGTATATCGTTGTGATTTTTGGCCTACTAAAGTATATGAGATAAATTACTGATAAGTAAATTATGAGGATTTTACCTGTTGAATTACATTATATAAGTTAGACGATGCAGGATTTAGGTGACGTGCACGCCTATGTGGTATACGTGTTAAATTTAATTATTAGCATAAAAAATGACGAAATGACGATAATAAATATTGAGACCGTTAACATGACCAAATAGTATTATTTCATAATAAAAGGCGGGGAATATGAAATTACGAAAATTAGGGTTACAAGGCATGATTAGGTTGTTTTTATACAAAATATTAATTTAGACTCTGTCACTATTAGGTTCGCAGGCACCGGAGTACCGGTAGAGAATAGGCGGTCAAAGTCTTCGAAAACGAGTAATCAAGTGAGTGTACTGTCTTCTTGCTAAACTGTTTATATATATATGTGTGTGTGTGTGTGTGTGTGTGTGTGTGTGTGCGCGCGCGTGTGTGATGGAAAATGATTGTACTTAGACTGGATGATTTAAAAATTTATGTGGATCAAACAGGTTTTTAGGTGAGTTGGGAAAATAGATTTTCGTTAAATTATGATAGTTTTAAAAAAAGAAGTTGAAAAATGAGATTAGTTGGATTTGGGTGATTTTAAAAGAGAGTGGAAAATATCTATTTTTCTAAAAATGAAGAGTAGAAAAGTGTTTTTGGTAAAATCAGACTTTTTCTTTAAAAAGAAAGTGAGAAATATGATTTTTGAAATAAAAGTCGATTTTGGGAAAGAGAAATGGATGTGGTGATTTGATGATGTTGATTTGACGATATTATTGAGTTGTGTCTTTATGATGTTGTTATTGATTTGAGGTTGTTATTGATTTGACGATGCTATTGAGATTATCTGCTTTGGCAGAGCATTGATTTGTTATTAAGTTGTAGTGGGTGATGATGTTATTAATTTGATGATGTTATTGATTTTATGTCTTACCGATAGGCGGTCCGGTAGACGATTATTGATATTATATCCTGCTGATGGGTGGTCCAACAGATGATTATTGATATTATATCCTGCCGATGGGTGGTCTGGCAGATGATTATTGATATTATATCCTGCTGATGGGTGGTCCGGCAGATGATTGTTGATATTATATCCAGCCAATGGGCGGTCCGGCATATGGATATTGATATTATGACTAGTCCAATGGGCGGTCCGGACATATGGTCATTGTCCCGTTAGGAAGGCATATCCTATGGGTGATACGGTACCGTTGCAACTCCCGATCGTGAGATTAAAACAATTACTATGGCTATCCAGTGTGTGTTTGAGATGTGTGCTTGAGATGTGGTGTTTTACGTATATTGGGTGATTTATTATTTATTATGGTGTTGGTATAATTTTATACTAGTTGGATTTTGAATGAAACTTATCTATATCGCTTTATTTTCACTGCTTATATACTAGAAATTTTAGGAGCTATGTGGTGTTTATATACTGACGCTTGATCTATTTAGAAGTTTTAAAATGAATTACTATTATTTTAAAATATTTTTACTAAGAAAGTAGTACACTTGTAGGTGAAATAGTTAGGAGTCGGTCCCCTACTGGGACTAGGTCAAATCCGGAGGTGCGATAGAGAAGGAATATCTTGGGGGTGCTACTTGAAGAGAAACTAAAATAGAGACTTAGGGTTTCGTATTCGTGTTGTTAAATAAATTTTTGTAGGGACTGGTGTCCCTAAATGAGAGAGTATATATACTTATGATTTATTATGTGATTGCGTTTTTATTTTGTCATCTATAGTAGGTTGGGTATTCAGGTGATGTCGTATCGACGTCACGCCGGCCCCACAGTGACGGGTGTCCGGGGTGGGGTGTGACAAAAGCGATGTTGGGAGCTAAAGTTTCTCTCAGTCCCACTTACAAGTTGAGGTCAGTTCCAACTATAAATGAGTGAGCAGCGATGAAGCAGCCTTCTTTCAGGGGTTGAGATTCGTGATCAATCGGCCAATAGATAAAAAAAAGGTCACCTTTGAGTCAAGGACGAAAGGAAAAGATAAAAATGGAAAACCTCCTTAGTATATGGTTCAAGACCTCACCAAGGTGGATACAGTGCCGATCTCCCAACTGATTTGGTAATCCCGATGCCATGTTGTGGTGTCTACTTAATCTCCTCCCCCATGGGTTCCTGAAAGCATAGGTTTCAACATCGAGGCTCGGTGGTTAAATCTCTTGAAATCTCCAGGCCTTAGGCCAAAGCCCATATCCTTTTCTAAGACTATAGCATCATAAGGGTCGAGCAAATGCCCAAAAAGATGGTTGGTCTCTTCAGAAGCCTTGCCAAGGTAAGGAAACTTCTAACTTCCTTTTTGATTTTCAATGATAGATTACCATACATATAACCTATGTATTTTGCTAACTTTTTAAAGACCCAAGCCCGAGCTTCTATCTTGACTAACAATGAACGAAAATTGGCCGAAGATTGAGATGCCCTCAAGATTGATCTTAGGAAGAAGCTCAAGGCCCTCAAGAAGACTGGGTTGGCCAGGGAGACGATCGAGAAAGATGCCGAGAATGTGAAGAATTTGGTTGAGGAAGCAACCAAAGCCAAGAACGATGTTCTTCATCACTTAGAGAACGCTCAAACTAAATAAGATAAAGTCCTGGCAGAGCGTGCTAGATTCCCCGATGTGAAATCCAAGGCAATAGAAGAATGGAAAATTAACCTAGAGAGCTTGAAGACGAGCTTAAGGAAATAAACATGAGCATGAGGTTTCAAAACTTGAAGCATCCCCTTTTCAAAATTTTGGTTGGGCGCTAAAATTGAGGTAGAATCGCTCCAACTCCTCTTTACCGAACACATCGCTCTAGTATATTGGATTTATTCCTCCACTTGTATTCCTGAGCATACTACAACAGATCCTCAAGAATAGAGGGAATGTGATGAGGGGAATTCTAAGAAGGTCCAGATACCAACTAAATGTCCTATACCGCTAGTCACTTGCTCTGCATGTGAAACCAGACAAACAACACCATCAACAACAATATCATGAAAGTGGGGCAGGACGAGGAGATTAATGTTGGAAAGCTCGACTAGAGACCCAATTAGGCGACAACATCGAGCTCTACTATTCTCAAGCTGATGGCTAAATACATATAAAATCTGCAAGATTAATAGAAATAAGTCTTATATCCCCTATAAATACTACGAAAAAGATTTGGTCATGTTATCACAATTAACTAGTCATTACTATGTAAAAACTCCCCTAGAAACACTTAATGATTCTTACACAGGAAGTGCAAGGTTCGTAGGCCCACTTGCGGTGCATTATTTTATATGAACTGAACTTTGGAAAATTGCTCATTATGAATCTCCAAGATCTTATTTGGCAAATCAAATTTTGGTTCCATAAAAATTAAATAGTTTTTAATTAAAATAACAAAAGATTGACATTTTTGTAAATAATAACATAGATTTGTAAGTTTAACTAAGTAAAAAGTAATTGGTAAAAAAACTTTATTTTTTAACATCAAAAAAGGAAAGATGCCTTGAAGCCACTAAAAATATTGAACATGCGGACAAAACCTGTCCTAAAGCGAAGGCGGTTTGAGATCAAATTAGTTGCTTAAGTTTCAGATATTTTGCCTCTTACCAAGATATTTTGAACTTGATCAAAAAGAACTTAGAAGGGAGTTTCTCTAACCAAAAATTTTATTTGTTTGTAGCTACTAGTTGAAAAGTTTGAAAAGATAGGAATAAAAAAATTATCGAAGGTACTTGTAATCCACCTTCTTCCATGGTGTTCATGATTACAAATTACAATCGTGATCTCTCTAAATCCTTCTTGGAATCAAATTTCCTAAATGGTTTGACTTCTCTAAAACTTACTTGGTCCTTTCCTTTGGCAGGTGTTTTGAAGTTGAACACGGATAAGAGTGTTAAAGGTAATTCTGGCAAACATGGCTTTCATGGATTACCGAGAGAGAATCTAGGAGTTTGGAAAATAAGATACTATGGATGCATGGAGAATTGTACGACCCTAGAAGTGGAACTCAAAAGTTCGTCTACGGGAATCAAGATTGTCGCTGATAGAGACTGATATGGGTGAAAATCTGTCAGTCTCCAAGTAGCCCCACCTAGGCCTATCACATAGATCGAAGGAGGACACGTCATCAAACGACATGATCAGCCTGGTTGTACATTGGCCCGACATCTCATCAGGTCAATTATCTTGAAGGACTTGGGCAATCACCAAGCAGAAATCCCCAACATCTATATCTGATATGACTGACATGGATCAGGTCGGCATGACCACCTCGACGTCTGTACCGGTGCCCGGGCTAGCCCACTAATCTTAATGGCTTGGCCCATGGGCTTTTCCACCAACGTTCAAGGGCCTAGGCCCGTAGCTCTAATCCCATCGCACGTCTTCCACGCGTCGTATTAGGGTGGATAACCGAGCTTAGGGCCTTAAATTTCGAGACGCTAATCACATTTTCACCTATAAAAGGAAGGCGTGGACAAATATTTCAGCAGGTTGAAAAAGAAGGTAACAACTTTCATGTATTTAAGCAACCTTAAATTCTTCTACCCCGAGGTCTTACTCTCACTCCAAATGGGACACACCAGGCCAACCCCGGCAAGTCATTTGTGTAGGTCCTGATCTGAAGGTCAGGCTGGACAACGCCCGACTACCTCGGTCAAGTGCAAATTCAAAGATCAGAAGGCTTAAAGGATTCAGCTACATCGATGATAATCTCTAGATCATCAGCAGTTCTCTACGTGGAAGCTGATCAGACCATACTGTTGGTCCATCCATTTTTCGACACCAACAGAGACCACCCTAAAGTGATGATGGAAACGGATTCGACTGACACGGTTACATTCATCCAAAATTCTTGTCCTAAAAAGCATAGGTACAAAGACCTAATTGAAGAATACAAGAGACTCCTAATTTTTAACAACCACATATTGCAGTTCGTGCCGAGAGAATTAAACCATTGTGCAGACATTCTGGCCAAGAGAAGAGCAGATGAAGATTGTATCCTAAAATTTTTCCAAACTATAACTACAGGCTTATTTTATTTGAAAAGATGAATAAGCGGATCTTCGTGCCGCAGCTGTAACTTTTTGTTAAAAAAAAACAAAACAACAACCAAAAAAAAAAAAAAAAACTACAACAATCCGAATACGACACCTTATGGCGGTACCTTCCCATCAAACGACAGAAAACGCCTGGTTATTCTGTGGCTACAAAAAACGCCACCTCACTGAAAATTGAGCAATGATCGCCATTGCCCGTACCAGAATCTTCAGTAAACCCCTCTTTAACTCCACATCCTTTGCGCTCTCAACAGCGATCGCTCCGGCTTTTGGCCCTCGGCTTCAGGCTCGTTCAATGGCGAACTCGGCAGCAGCATCGTCCCAGTTCCGGAAAGTCCAGATTCAAAGAAACGACACTGTTAGTCTTTCTCATCCCTGTTACAGTTTTTTTCATTTGTACGCATTAATAATAATTTGATTTTAATTTCTTTGAAGTTTATACGTGTATGTATAATTAGACTTGTGCAATGGATTTGTATCGGTATAGTAATTCGATTTATTATTCTCATTTGATTGATATTTCCTTTCCCATTTTATGAACTTCGTTTTGATATCTTTATTTTGTTTAAAAAAAAAAAAATTGGAAAATTGTTAATAGGTATTTGATGCATACGTAGTTGGGAAAGAAAATGCTCCAGGAATCATTGTGCTTCAAGAGTGGTGGGGTGTCGATTATGAAATCAAGAATCACGCCCTAAAAATTTCGCAATTTGATTCTGGATATAAAGCACTCATCCCCGAGTAAGATATATACTCCTAATTGTTTCATAAATTATTTAAATTAACGTCACACTGATCGCCAAGTTCAATTTAATAATGGTTAGAATAATTGAGAGACCGAATATTAGGAGAGTATATCAGACGGTGTTTATTAGGATAACAAATTATTAAAGTTTAAATTTAATAACTTTGTTTCTGTACGATTCTGAACAACTTTTATTCGGGTTTTTTTTAAAGCTTGTACCGTGGGAAGGTCGGTTTAGATGTTGCAGAAGCAGAACATTTGATGAGTGGTCTTGACTGGCAAGGTGCTGTGAAGGACATTCAGGCTTCAGCTGACTGGCTTAAAGCAAATGGTTCTGAGAAGGTTCGTTAGTTTTTATTATTTTTATTTGAAATTTAGGCAGTTAGTTATTATTATTTTTATTTGAAATTTAGGCACTTGTTTTCGAATTAATTAGGTCGGTAATCGGTAATTATTGCATTGGTATTGTCAATTAACCTTGTCATTTGACTTGAGTGGCCTAATTAGGGGCTGAGTTCCTAATGGTCACTGGTCATGTTCATGCTGCAGTATATGATGCAACTGATCTTGCTATCAAACTTTATTTGTCTCATGCACCGTTTTGTAGAAATAAATTTTCAACAAATACGTTTATTTAGAAAAAGTGTAACCAAAGGGTGCCTGAATTAATTTTCTAATCATCTTGAATCATTTTCTTTTTGGGTAATATTGGTTCTTCTCCAGGTTTTATATCAATTTATTGATCGGGATTTGGCAATTTACTAAAATAAAAAAGTAATGAGTGTAACTTAATAGGTAGGTGTGACGGGATTCTGCATGGGAGGTGCTCTCACTATTGCAAGCTCTGTTCTGGTCTCTGGTGTTGATGCTGCTGTTGCCTTCTATGGAGTTCCTTCATCTGAGCTTGCGGACCCTGCCCAAGCTAAGGCACCCGTGCAGGCTCATTTTGGAGAGAAGGACAATTTCGTTGGATTCTCAGACGTGACGGTAAATATAGTTTGCCATGTTTTTTATTAAAATGATTATGTGATGTCGTTAGTTACTTGTTATTAATGTTAGCCAGTCTATGTTTTATTTGTGTTGTTGTCTTATATTGATCGGTTTTTGTTGTTCTGATGTAATAAGTGATAACATATAGTCCCCGTTTATTAGGAGTTTCTGATCCCACAAATTTGGGGGAACAGAACATAATTGTTTCCAGTTTTCTTTTTTAATTCTCATTTTTTTTGTGGGAACAGAAAAAAATTGTTCCCATTTCTCTATTAACATAAACATTTAAATAAACGCCACCGCAGACAGTGGTGGACGTTGGGGGTGGGGTGGGGGTGCTAGGCTAGCAACTCTGCCCAAAAAAAATCTCCAAGACCACACCTATTTTCGTGTATATTACATGTAAGTATGTAAAATTTATATACATTGGCCTGCCTGAACTTACAAAATTTTAGAACTACCCCCTATATTTTATAATCAGCCCCCTAATTCTGGAATCCGGCCGCACTGACCATAGATGCTTTGCATGATTTGTAGTTCCAGTCTAGCATCATGCACATGTTTATTCTCCATAAAGAGAAAAAAATGATAGAAGAAATTGAATTGGAAAATATTTTTGAAAAGATATTCGAATGTGGAGATGAGGAACGTTGACTTCTCTACCGAAATCTGTTTATTTATTTATTTTTCAAATTTCAGGCTGCTAAATCTTTAGAAGAAAAGCTGAAGGCATCGGGGGTTCCACACGAGGTATATATTTATCCAGGGAATGCACACGCCTTCATGAACCGGTCATTTGAGGCTGTGCAGAGGAGAAAGGGAATGGGATTAGGCGATGAAGATGAAGCCGCAGTCCAGCTGGCCTGGTCTCGCTTCCGCAATTGGATGACCCGTTTCTTGTCTCCATAAGCAGTATGTTACGAAGTTATTACATATCACAAAAATTACTGGGAGTTGGGGTACTAGTGTAATTGTAATAATCTTTTGCCTTGTTCTGAGGTGGTTACTCCTAGTATGCGTGAACTGTGAACTGAGTGTAAGTTGTGCTTGGATTTCGTGTGTGAACGAGTAGGGTTTAATTGCAAAAGCTTCAACATGATTTGGGTAGCTTGAATTAACTCGGGCATTTTGGTGTTTGTAAGGATGCATTTGTTTACTCTTCATGTTCTCATGATTCTAAGTTTTCTGCTCATAGAAATAGAAATATGAGAACAAAGAAAATATGTTTCTTATGTGATCCTAGATTTTTTCAACAGAACAAAAATTGGTTTTCTTGATATTTTGTTTATGTTAAAAAAAATGTAGAACGTAAATAGAATTTTTTATAAACAGAAACATTAAGGTCACACTTTTCCTTTTAGATTTTTTATTTTAAATGAGAACTTAAACAAATAGTTTAAGCTCGTCATACCTCTTGTTATTTCGATAAATATCAAGAAAATTTCTTATCGTTTTAATATTAGTTAAGACATTTCTTATTTTTTTCGGTTATATTTCATATCATATTTTATTAATAAAAATATCCTTCTTGCATAGTATTTTTAATTCTTAATTTTTTATTCATTTATTTTATTTTTATTTTGAACTTTTATAGTACTTACATAAAATAAAAGGGGAAAAAAATCAAAAGTAAAAACCTAGAGAACAAAAAAGTAAAATTAAACAAAAAAAAATGAAAGAATTAAAAAACAAAAACAAAAATTAGGAATTCAAATAAAATAAATAATTTTTAAAAAACAAAAAAGGAAACAAAAACATAAAAGAAAAAGCAAAACAAACAAAAAATGTTTAAATTAGAAGTTTTTCTTTTTCTTTTTCTTTTTGCTTTTATTTTCAACTTTTTGTTTTCTAATTTTTTTTACTTTTGATTTTTTTTTTTTTTTTTCCTATAAATACCATACACGAAAGGGGAGGCGGTGAATTGGCCTTAAAAAGGTTTAACCTTTTTATGTCCTTTTAAAGAAAATCATCAAAAAATTCTAATAGTATAATTAGTGTAAATATGTAGCGGAAATATGAAAAAATCCATGGCCGTGCCTCGTGGCACAACAACACCCCTACTATTGAAATGGTTCGCCAGTAGAGATATTCTCACAAGTGCTTGTCTTCTCTGATTGAAGAGGACACCAAGTCAGGTTAGCATTCTCGATGTACAATGTCATTTTGGCCGTAAATTTCATTCCAGTTAGAAGATACAGTCAGATGTTTGTAATTATATAATGCAAAGTAAAGATACCAAAGAGAGTAAGAGATCGATACAAACACATACAGGGGACACAAATATTTATAATATTTTGACAAAACTCTTTGCCTACATCTACTCTTCCGAGCTCTCATATAGAGTTCTAATTTTAACTAATTCAGTAATCTTCTTTCCAATTGAGAACCAAGCCTCTACAATTACCAAGAGACACACTCTTGGATTTCCTAATCTCTTTCTTTGGAGAGGTTAAACCTCGTTGTCAAGATACACCCTCTTGATTTCTTTACACGATCCTACTTACTGGTGAGATCAAGTTGTCATTCCAAAGGCCCCTCCTATGGTTCAACTTAGTGTTTTGATAATTCAATTCAACTTCTTAATGAATTTTCTTCTTAAGCAATACAATCAATTTGGAACAAGAAAAACTCTCAAGGTAATTTTCATAGATGAGTAAACACGATTAGTCCATCTAACGACTTTGTATTATAAGATACAAAATACAACAAAGCTTCTAATAACTTTTTATAGATATACAACATAAATAACTTTCTAGTGTTTGTGTTCCAATACAACGTTACTCAAAATAGATATTCAATTAATGCATAAGAATAAAAATGAAGAACAAGTAAACAATCAAACAATTGGCAAGATATACGCCAAGTATTAGGGTTTCACATGAAGATTTGATATTTCTCTATTTTTAGGTCAGTCCAATTAATGATAATAGAATAATTACCAATGCACAATTATGACTTTTTAAGTTTGACAAGTACTGGGGGATTTAAGATCTCAATATGAATAAATCATGCTGGCAATGCGAGTTCTTTCCGTGTGTAATATATTGTATCAAAATTAACAAGCCTTATCTTATATTAGTGAAGCTGGAATAATAAACACGTTATAATTTCAATAACATTCTCAAGTATTCTATACCAACACTAGTGATTTATATAACATGTTTTACTCAATAAACATATTTAAACCCATTTTTTGCATACGAGTATTTTCATGTATTAGAATCAAATAAATTGAACCACAATAAAAATATAAAAAAATATTAGGCTTGGGTAAATTTAAATATCATAAACTCAATAATTCATATATCAAATAATGTGCGTGAGTTTATAAGAAAAATAAGCATAAAAATTCAGAGCATATCTCAGAGTAAGCACAAAATAATTTCGATCAAAGAATTCTTGATAAATGATGATCAAATATCAAAATAAGTTCAATAAAAAATCCAAAACAATTTCATCGGATATCAATCGAAGAATAATCAAAGAATATTAGTTTTGAAACCGAAAAATGTTGATCGCATCAAGGAATCTCTCAGAAATTTCACGTTTATAATCTCAATGATTTTCACCAAAATCTTCTCTTTTTTTCTCTCAAAATTCAAGAAAATATTTTTCAAAGGGGAGAGAGTTTTTGGCTTAATTTTCTGAATATATTTTGTGATAATTGAGGGTTATTTATGTTATAAACTTTGTAAGTTTTTTTTTAAGCATTAATTGAATTTTAATTTATTAAAATTTTAGTTTTTATTTGATAATAATAATAATAATAATAATAATAATAATAATAATAATAATAATAATAATAATTATTATTATTATTATTATTATTATTATTATTATTATTATTATTATTAATTTTTAGCTTTTATTTTTGTGTTTATTGTCAATTATTGTGTTTATTATTATTTTTAACTCCTATAAATTTTTACACTATATAAAAGGGGTTGGTTACTCTTTGAAAGATATAGAAAAATATCCTAAGAGTTCTTCTTCTTAATAGTATATCTCTATATAATATATTCAAGAACAATTTGATAAAGACAGTTCATTAGTCTTCCGGTTGACGTGAACCCCGAGAGGACGTACTTGTGAGCAACAGCTGTATTTTGGAGTAGCCATTGCCACCAAAACCTTCACGTAAGGAGGTAATCGTTACTTTAGGACAATACTCATTCGTGCCTTCTTAAACTCACAGGTCAATTAATTTTTCTTACTTAGTTTATTATTTATATTTTTGTGAAGTTTATTATTTATATTTTAGTGATAGTTTTTATATTTATTGTCAAAATCATATAATTTTTCTAACAATCTAAAGTAACGATAACGTGCTATGTTTGATATAAAACAATTTCAAAATCTGTTAAAAAAATTAGAAGTGGTGTTTATATTTTATTTATTTATTTATATTGCAATATTTTTTTTCCCTTTATCTCTTCAGTCTTAAATGACAAAATTGATAATATTTATAATTATATAAATTAAGAATAAAATAATTTATTATTTATTGAGTGTGTAAATTGAGTTACTATGTATATCAATATTGCAAAACAATTGTTATAAATAAATAATTTGTTTAAATTGTTTATTTATTATCATTGTTCAAACTCCTAACATATATATATTTGTGCTTAATCATCACATAGTAATAATTCAATTTCTATATAGCATTTTATATCTATATCCTTGTCATGGCTTGTTCAAATGAAACCGATAGTGTTAAACATGAAAATTTTGATAAAGTGATTTTAGAATATGGTTTTAGCATTAATGGTCATGACAAGTGTCTATACTACAAAGAAAATAGTGGAGGTAATGTTATTTTGTGTCTTTATGTAGACGATATACTAGTTTTTTTAATTAATCTCAAGATTGTAGAGGATGTTAAATTATACTTCTCTAAGAATTTTGACATGAAAGAACTAAGAGAAGCTTATGTGATTTTAGGAATAAAAGTGGTATAACCCTTGATCAATCAAGTACTGTAGAGAAATTGTTGAAGAAGTTTGAGTATTTTGGTGTAATACGTGTTAGCACACCTTATGATTCTAATGTACATTTGGAAAAGAACAAATATCAACCAATCTCTCAATTAAAGTATTCCCAGATGATCGAATCACTTTTATATCTATCTAATAAGTCTAGATCTGTGTCTCTTATGTTGTTGCAAGATTGAGTAGATGTACTCACAACCCTAGTAAGGAACATTGGATAGCATTAGAAAAGATTTATAAGTATATTAGAAGAACTTTAGATTTCACCTTATGCTACAAAGATTATCCTAGTGTAGTTGAAGGTTTTAGTGATGCAAATTAGATTTCTAACGGTCTAGATATGAAATCCATCACTAGGTTTGTATTTTTGTTAGGAAGAGTTGTTGTGTCTTGGGGCTCTAAGAAACAAACTATTATTTCAAGGAGTACAAATGAGACATAACTTATAGTACTTGATACTACATGTGTGGAAGCAGAATGGATTTAAAACTTACTTTTAGATCTACCTTTAGTTGATAAACCTATTCCTGCTATATCCATTCGTTGTCATAATAGAGTTGTTATTGACTTAGTCAAACAAGTTTATACAAATAAGAAAATGAATAGACATATATGAGTAAGATACAAGAATGTTAAGAGTATATTGTCGCTAAATTTTGTGAGATCAAAAATTAATGATGCCAAGGCAGGAAAACCCATGCAGGGTATAGGTCACATATACCCTTGGAGGACTCACCCAAGTGAGAATTGTCATGAGGCCGCGACTATGTGAATGGGGTTGTTCCATAATAACTTTCATGAGAATCAAGATCAAAGTGCATGACCTTTAATAACACTAACCGTGAATCATGTCTAAATATCGATATTGTGTGTGTAACAGTTAAACTTTGACTTAAATGATCTAGTTCATGACATAGTTTACTATGATTCTTCAAAAGGAAAACTGTTAAAAAGGAAAAAGAAATTTTGTTTTCTTTTTATTGTTTTAAATATTCCCTAGTATGATCGTTTATCAAATATTGATATTTAATAAAGATGACCCCCAGAGGATTTTTAATGTAGCGAGTTTTAAGTTTAGGTTATGTTGATAAAAGGAAGTAACATAAATGTGTGCCAAAATGTTTTTTTTCCAGAAACGAAATATAGGGGGATTGATTGATTTAAAAAAACACAATAAAACATATTTTGAAGAAATTTTTATTCTAAAAAATACAATATTTTTACGTGAAAATCATTTGGAATCTCATTTTACTGATTTTTCGAAAATACTCCCCTTTTGAAAAGATTTTTTTTTTTTTACTATTCCCAACAACTTTTTTTATGTGTATTTTTTTTTTTAATCAAAATGATTTGATTTCATTTGATTTTTTTATTTTTTTTCCAGAAAACTCATTTTTATGAAAAGAATATTGACATGCGGAAATTTTTTAGGGAAAAATACCAAAAAGTTCACTTAAAAAGCTAAATCTACAAGTTGTCCCCACAACTCTTTTTTCGCATCAAATAGTCCTACAAAAAGCGCTATTTTACACAAGATAGTCCTGAATTTTTTGAATTGACAATTTTACCCTTCTTTTATTCCTTCCCTTGATCTCTTCCTTTTTCCACTTGATATCTACCATTTCTCAGACTAGCCGATCGATGACATTGTTGATCCTTTTTTTCCTTCTCATTCGCAGTATTAAGATGTTCACAAGGATCTGCAATGTCTTTTGTCTCCGTCGTTGTTCCCTTAGAAACTTTATCCACCCGATTAAATTTGACCAATTGTTTAATCGAAGCGCCAGTCGAAACCTTAGGCAATTTGGAGAACAACAACACAACCCGACTTCCATCGATTTCCCCGGTGTTCATCACCAATATCCTAAAAAAAAAACTCAATAAACCATAAGATTTTAGTTTTTATTCATCTTCTAATGTTTGATTTCATGGTTGAATTTATACTGATTGTGTTAATTTATGTGTGTGTTCTTCATACAGTTACCGAAATGCTCTTTGCAACAAAAAGTGAGATTCAATTCTTTTTCGATTTGTTTCTGTTTTTGTTTTTGAATTTTGAACCCTAGAATCAAGCGACTTGCAGTTCGAGGAATTGTAGAGAAATTATACACAAATTGCGAGTAGAAATCGAGTGAAAATAAGTTGATTTCCATGTAAATTTAAGTTGATCAATTGTTGTATTGATGTCAGCCTTTAGATTTCTTTGGCATGATTTACTAAGACAGCGATAGGAATCGATTGCTTGAGTTGCCGACAAAGACATTGCGGGCCAGTCCGTTACTGAATTTGCTTACCAGTCGTTAGCAAAAAGAGCGAGAGAGATTGGTAAAAATTGAGAAATTGTTCTCAAATCAAATATGAATGTATACTTAGAAAGATGAGAGAATGCATATGAATGTAGAGAAAGAGAATTATCAATTTGAATGATTTTTTTTTTTTTTAATATAACACGATGGTCGTTGGCCCCAAACTCGTCGCCTTAAACAAATATGAGAGAGAGAGAGAGACAGAGAGAAAGAGACTTAGTCTATGCCTCTGGTGGAGCGGAGTTTATGTTGCGTATATTGTATAGTTGTTTTGGTGAGATGGAATGGGTACGACGACTTAGTAGAATTTGAACGGTAGTGAAAGTGGAATATAAAATGATCTCGTGTATTCAACACAATCTCATGTTGAATATAACACGAGGGTAAAATCGTCAAAAAAAAACACAAAGACTAATTTATAACATGTTTTTTAAAAAGATATATTTAATAGTTTAGTCCTCATATGAATATTTCTTGGTAATTGTCCCAAAATTTTATTTATTTTTTTTTTTTTTCAATTTATCCCAAACTCAAAATTTGGCTCAGGAAAGTATCTTCGTAAACCCACTGGTAACGCGTAAAATATGCCGCTACTTACTCTCGCAAGTATACGAGATCTAAGTTTTAATATAGTGGATTTTTTAAGATCGAATATCGTTCTCACAGGGAAAGTGTGAATAATTGAATACCGCAATTTACGTAGTCTCATATTATCCTGACGATTCAATTAATTATTTAAATTAAACTAATTAAAGCTACTCCTAAGGATTAATTTTAATTACACTAATTACTAGGGATCGATTTCATTCACTTAGTACCTATTTGGATTAGTTTAGTTATCAATAGCGGTTATTATCACATCCAACAATCTCGGTATCTATAACTCACTTGCTTTCTCTTCCAAGTGAAAAGTGAGTGAATACATGACTTCGCGTTGACGCCGAAGTCCCTCTCGAACGCCTTTCCGAACACATAGCCACGTGAGTCTTGACCCAACCTCATGGATTACACACTCTCCAACTCTCTCCGGGGTTATTGGATCATCGCGTTGTGTTTAACCCTAGTCCGAATCCGGGATTATCTCTCTTGAATATCAAATCCCGTATTCTCGGTTTATCGTAACAAGCATAATAAACGTGAAATAACGGTAAGCACAATTGGAATTGGATAACAAACCATTAGAATAACTTATGTTCAACCAAAGATATGTTTACATAAATTACATCTAACCTTAACTAATATCTAACTAAACTAACATGATCGTAGCCATTACAATATTAAACCAAGAGGAGATAATCATCATCAATAATAAACATTAAGTACAAAGATAGAAATAAGGAAAGAAAAATCAAATCTCAAAGTGGAGTAGTCCACTTTTGCCAAAGAACGATCCTCCCGAACTTATTTTTCTCCATTGATGAACTTCCTCTTTTAGCTCTTCAAGAATTGGCCAAAAACCACTTCCTAAAACTAATCTAATCTACTTCTAAATTATCTAATCCTATCTAAGGTGAAAACGCTCTCCAAGCATAATAGGGCATAAGACAAAAAATGGGGAAGAATGGGATTAAAGTAAAGGTTTGGAAAATATCTTCAAAATATCTAAAATAAGATATTTCTCGCAGAGTGTCACCGCCTAGGAGGTGGTTAAGTCGGTTTAGGTTCTGATGGATCTTCGCCTAGGCGGTGGTTGCTCTGCCTAGGCGGTGGTTGCTAGCACAAACATTCTGATAGATCTTTGCCTAGGCGGTGGTTTTCTCGCATAGGCAGTGGTTCAGCAACCCAACTTCCTGCCTCTTCTCCGCCTAGGCGGTGGTCTTTATGCGCCAAAACCTTGTTCTTCACGTTTTGTTCACTGTTTCTCCACCGTTTTTGCTTGTTTATCACTTCTTTTCGTCCCTTCACCTGTTTTACACTAAAACAAACTAAAACGAAATTAAATATAATTAATACGCTAAAAAACTAACAAATTCGATTTAAAAGTAGATAGGTTATTTCCACCTATCACCCACCATTTGAAAATTTCACACTAGTTGGAAAATCAGAAACGGTGGTATGGAAAACTCACATTTTTTCAGATTTCAAATTAAAGATTTTTCATTTTTGTATTTTTTTTTATTTGTGATTTTTTATTTATTTATTTATTTTTGTTTTTTATTTTTTTTATATTTTTAGAACCAAAACGATCATTTCATCAAATTCATCTTTTTTTTTATGCGAGAAAATAAATATATACGGAAATATAGAGACAGTACACTAAGTGTGTAAAATAAAATCACAGAAATAAAAGCGCAAAAAGATGCATAACAAAAAAATAGATACAAGAAAATAAAAGTGCGGAAATGCACTATTCAAAAAATAAATACAACAAAATAAAAACGCGAAAAGACGCAAAACATGAAAATAAATATGAAAAATAAAAGCACGAGAAAACGCAGAATAAGAAAATAAATGTAGAAAAATAAACTGGTTTTTAAGTATTTACTGGGAACGTGCTCTTAGTTTTGTTCAATTTTAAGTCTTTCCTTTCGAGCGATTCATACAAAAAAAATAATTGTAGTTGGAAATTTTTCCCTTTTTTTTCATTTCTTCTTCTTCTTCTTTCCCTTTCTTTTTTTATTTTTTTTTTATTTTACCTTTTTTAGGGGAGGGAGGGCAGTAGGGCACGTGCACGCCTCCAACACACTTCGCGGGCAGGTGCACGCATATCCACAATTATTTTTAATTAAAAATAAATTATTTTCGCAAATGTAGCTAGCAAGCTTCGGAACCGTAGCCACTTGCGTGGAAAGAGAGCACCTTACCACCAACCATCCTTAGGCATTTGTTGTTTTTTTCTTTTTTTGTTTTGTGTTTTTTTTTCTTCATTTTAATTCATTTTATTCTCGATATTATTTTCCTTAATCGATTATAAGATAACACAATTGGATTATTCCGAATTTCAAACGATTTCAAAACGATTTTCAATTATACTTTAATTTCATGAATTTTCGAAAATGCTTAAATTTTGGGCCAATATAAAAATTTCTAAATACTTTTTATTTCACTTGTTTTTTGCCAAATTGAATTTTGAAAAGTAGAAATGAAGAAATCAATTATGATAAACTTTTCAAGATTTATTTCAATCTAATCAATTTATTCTCATAATAAATTTATAAATTTTTATTTTGACCCCAAAACTTTCTTTTAGCTTTCCGAAACTCAATTGGAGTTCCGATTAGAGTTTTTCAAAAATTAATCATCTTAAATGATTTAATAGCAAAATTCAAATGAAAAATTGGTCTTTCTAGATGCTGATTTAAAGTTTATAAAAATTTAAATTAAGCACCCTAAACTTTTCAATTCGATAAATTGTCTCAATTAGCTTATTTGGAAGTCTAATTGGGATTATGAGACTTTTATTTGACTTTCTTGGAGATTAATTGAACTTTTGAAAGTCTAATTTCGAAATTCTGGGTCCAAATATCAATCTTTCAAATTTTCAATTTAGCCCCAAAATTTTCAAAAGGCACAATTTTGATTCAAATCCTAAATTGAATAACCTTTTGACTTAGCTGGGCTTTTGAAACATTAATTTAAACCTTAGAGATTTAATTCGTTATTTCAAACTTCTGATAAAACCAATAAGATTTTCCATTTCAAAAATTTAAGCTTGAACTAATTTTTTAAACTTTCGAATCGGGATTCTCAATTTTCACTTGGCTATTTGTGAAATTCATGAATAATTAACTCAGCAAAACTTTTTTCATTTTTCATTTTATTTTTTAGGAATGCCTTGTCTAGGCGAGACAAAATGCAGCATCTACAATATTGAAGAACGGTTTGAAAATTTGAATGAAAACGTGAGAATTTTCAAGTTTGTGGGCCAAACGGTTAATTGACTTAATGGTTCAATTGAACGTTTGTTATCTAAATTCAAAAATATCGAAGCCTTGTCTGAGTCGATCAATCGGATTGGACATATTAGTCGACTGGATGAGCAATTATGTCAACCATTTTCATTAAATTTTGGGTTAATTACACTTTATTCCCTTGTGGATTGGTCGTTTTGCACTTTGCCCTATGTGGTATTCATGTCACCATTTTGCCCTTTGTGGTTAGGTCTTTGTTGTACTTTATCCCCCCGTTAGCACTTTGCCTCCTGTAGTTAGGCCTACATCATAAGGTAAAGTACAACAAAACCTAATTACTAGGGGCAAAATGGTAACGAAAGTACCACAGGGGGCAAAGTGAAAAACAACCTAACCACAGGGGACAAAAGAAAAATTGAAAATTGAAAAAAAAAAAAAAAAAAAAACGATTTTGCCTTCTAATTCTGTTAGTTTGGATGGAATTTCTAATAGAAATGTCTTCTAAAACTGTATTAATATATAGAAGTTTTAAAATGAAACGCATAAACTTAGAAGGATTATTTAGAAATGTGTCAATAATTAAAATGTTTAAAATATATTTTGCCATTTTTTTTGTAATACTCTAGGTAAAGCCTGACCCATGACCACCCCTATTTGCTGGTGGGTTGCGATGAGAATTGTTAAAAAATATATATGTTAGAAAGTCAAATGGTAAAATAATAATTTAATTAAGTAAAAGGGAGTAGTGCTAAAAAAAGCACTAAAAAAATCACTTTTAAGTACACTAAATATATCGTAACATATATAATTTTATGACGCATTAAATATTTAAATAGTTAAAAGGTGTCCCATAAAAAGTTATTCTAATAATTTATAAGGACAATTATTTTATCGCATTAGTTTATATTATTAGGATAATTTTTCATTCTTTATTATATATATTTTTGAAATGTGTGCTATTAAATAAATATTATAAGCATATTATTATTGAGTGTCTTAATAAAAATTTAAAAGAATATTATTTAATAATTATTTCTAAAAATATGTAGTTTTTGTTGTAACAGTGAATTGTACATTTAAAAATACTCATTATAAAATTAGAAGCCCTTGATATTTTTCTTCAAAATGATAAAGAATGTCTTGGATTTATGTTATGAAGAAGAAAAAAAGGTTTTTATTTGTCTCAATTTTTTAGATTTTTTTAGACAATAGAATATTTTTTGGATATTTATTATAAAAATTACTAAACAAACGTCTCAGCCAGCTAAGCAGACGTTGATTTCAGCACAAAGGCATTGACCAATGGGAGAAGTTGATAAAAAACAGCTGGTCCAATTCCACTGCCATCCAAACTAGGGTTTTGTCCAATCTCTATTGAAAATTTTGGCTGGCACTCTTTTTCTTTATGGACTGAAAGAAAATAAGGAATTATTATAAGATTTTTATTTTTTATTTTTTATTTTTTTTAAGAGTAAATAATATTATTATTTTTTTACAAAGACGAAGAAAAACAGGCCTAAAGGCACATATCCAAGCCCCCGACTTAATTTATGCAAAAATGAGATATGTCATGTTTTTAGTTGGGTTTTCTAAAATCTTCAAGCCGGTTCCGGTTTTTACTATTTTCTTCGCGAAGAAATCCGTAAAAATATTGTTCTCCTCTGGGTTGAGCTGGAGAATATTGTTGTTGAAGAATCTCTCGCAATCCTCAACCCTGCAATTGAAGTGATGCAGTTCCAGGAAGTCTTTGAACGCGCCTTTTTTCACGCCTTAATTTACTCGCAAATGTACGAGGTCAAGTTTTAATATAGTAGACCTTTCGATTGGATATCATCCACTGAAAAACATGTTTGATTAATTGAATACCACAATTTTCGTAATCTTATATTATCTCGACAGTTCAAGAAATATTTAAATTTGAATAATTAAAAACTAAGTTAAACTAAAAACTATTGAGTTAATTCTAATTAAATGGAATACCTAGGGATTGATTTCATTCACTTAATACATGTTTGACTCCGTTTAGTTAACAATAACAATGTTTATCCTATCCGACAATTTCGGTATCTTAAACTCACTCATCACATCTTCCAATTATAAAATGAGTGAATATGCGATTTCGCGTCAACAAAAAAGTCCTCTCAACGTCTTAACGACACTAGGTCACATGAGTCTTGCCCCAATGTTATGAATTGCACACTTTCTAACTCTCTCCCAGATTATTAGATCGTCGCGTTGTGTTTACCTTAATCCGAATTCGAGGTTATATCTCCCGAGTGTCAAACCTCGTATTCTCAAAATCAATCCTAATACCTTGAAAAGCATATTAAGATTGTAATAAAATGGTAAACACAATCAGATTTAGACAAACAACCGTTAAAGAAACATATATTCAATCAAATGTGTATTTACATGAACTACATCGATCCCTAGATAATATCTATCTAGCCTACCATGATCTTAGCCATTGAAACACTAAAACAAGAAGGATTCATCATCATTCACAATAAAACGTTAAGTTACAAAGATAGAAATAAAGAAAGAAAGATCAAATATTAGAGTGAAGTGGTCCACTGTCGCCAAAGATCGATCCGGAAGTGTTTCATCTTCTCCAAAATGTGAATCTCCTCTTTGAGCTCTCAAAATAGGTTTAAGATCATGTATCTAATGTTAGGGAACGTTTTTTTTTTTTTTTTTTTTACAAATGGGAGAACAAGGGGCTTAAATACAAGACTTCAAAATATCTAGAAAAATATATATTTTCTTTGTAGAGTGACTGCCGCAGTGGTGGGTATATCGATTAACTTCACCGCTAGGCGGTGAATGACCGCTGCGGTGGTAAAGATAGCCCTAAACTATCTGGACTTTCACTGTCGCAGCGGTGAGACTTCTGCAATTCTCCAAGCATTTCCAGCATCCTCACCGCCGCGGCGGTGGGTTTACTGTCTTGAAGCCTTGTTTCTTTCATCGTTTTTTTACCATTTTTTCACCGTTTCGCTTGTTCATCGCTCGTTTACGTCCCTACACCTGATTTACATAAAAACAAACAAAAACGCAATAAAATATTATTAAAACACTCGAAAACTACCAAATTCGGCTTCGAAGTAGATAGGTATTTTCAACCTATCAGTCTTCCAATATCGGGCCACTGCTTCTGCACAATCTGTTTTGACGACGACCCTAGGGATTTCTTTGCTTAAAGCAATTCCAATTCCTTGTGGACGCTCCTCAACTCCGCTTCAAGACCCGTACAAGAAGGGAAGAAGCCATATTAGCCCACTTACCAAACTCACAAATGATCTCTGAGAAGCCCACCAATCCTGCCCATCCCAGGGTTTTTTTCCACGCTTCCATCAATATTAAACTTAAAGAAACTTGTCAAAGGAGGACAACAATTAGAAAGAGAAACAAAAGAAATACCATGTGTGAGGGGTTGAGAAGTCTTTAATAATATTTTTGTAAACTTTAACAAATTAATATACCAAATGCAGAGTTAAAATCTAGTTAATATCAATTATATGTATTTAATGAACTGATATTAATTGAAAGTCGTAAAAGATTAAAAATTTATTCGAATAACTAACAGAGAAAAAAAATAGATTTAAAAATATTATAAATGATTTTTTTCAAAATAATAGAATAATTCCTCCAAATAATAATTCTTGAAATATAAAAATATTATTTTTGTAATTTACATTTATAATGTCTTTCAAGTCCGTTGAAATAAATTCCTGCCACCTTCCGTCCTCCATGGATGAAAGGTCCTCTTACTCAAATCCAAATCTTCTTAGAAATCAGTGATTTCATGTGGTTGACAAAGTGATGTAATTAATAATTTTAATCTAATTATCTCTTGCAAATTTAAATGTTTATATCAATATAATTCCATGATGTATCACCTAAAAGATAATTATTTTATATATAGCAGATTGCGGTTGAAGTCACCAAGAAACCACGGCTATAGTGTGTGTGTATGTATATATATATATATATATATACCAGACGCGGATTATTAAATTATTTTTTAGCTTCATATTTTCTTAATTATGACTTCTCCTAACTTCTGTCATTGAAAACAAGAAATATCATCTTGAAATTTTCGATTTGTCATTTTACAATTGGTTGTCTATGCCCCATCGCTGAATCGATGTTAATTTTAATCAAAATTAGGCTTATCTTATAATTGACTATAATATATAACTAGTTTTAGACTCACCTAATATACGGTTCTAGAAAAAATATATTAATATTTATTTTTAATTTAAATATTTAAATATTATAATTTTAATCTTGATCTATATATAATAGAAAATATAGAGCATTTGAAATTTATATAAATTAGAGGAGTATATGAAATTTTAAAGATTATAATTAATTTTATTTTATTTTTAAATAAAAGGAAGAAAATGTATATTTTCAAAAAATTAGGGGTGATTAGTTCATAGAAAATCTAAGGTCGGAATATTAATGCGGAAAAGAAAATCTTGGCCATTAATTTGATAGGAATAAAGATATTGGAGAGATGTTTTGTTTTGAGTTATGATTCATTCTTATTTTTTACTTTCACTTTTAAATATAGTACTAGTTTTAGACTCGTGGGATGCGCGGATTTTTAGATTTATTTTTTTATAAAAAAATTTCAATATTGCAACAAGAAACATTTAGATATCGTTCGGTTGTTTTTGTAGTAATAGCCAAGAGCAAATGAATTAGTTTCAGTGAGTAACGGAGTTTTATAAATACAAAAAATAAATATATTATTAAAAATTATATAAAGACTGATAAAAGTGAAATTATATTTCTACAAATTAATTTTTACTAACATATTATGAAATAACAATCAAATAATAATAAATCAGGATTAATTTTATCAGTTTTTGTACGTTGACAAATTCTAATCTTTAATTAATTTATATCGTATCTACTTTCTTTTTGGGGTATAAATATTTTTTGAATCACAATAATTTTTTTTAACTAATTTAAAATGTGCACTAGATGCTAGTAATCGTATTATATTTGTGCATTAATGAAAATACACATATAACTAAAACAAAAAAGAAAAAAAAAAATGATTGGGGCCAAATTTAAGTTCTTACAAAGAGGAAATGTTTCCAAATTTTTTGTATTCTTTATTGAATACATGAATTTATCAATAAGTTTTTTCATTAAAAATAAAATTATGCTAAAATTAGTAAAATTAATGAGAGCTCAAATAAGCTCTTTTAAGCTTTCTTAGGCTGTATGGATTTAAGTTTTAGACCAGCGTATTACACAGGTTTACAAAAATTATATTAAGTTTTTAATATTAAAACATGAAACAGATATCAGTTGGTTATTTTGGTAGTGTTGAAATTGATAGGAAAAGAAACTAGAGAAAAAATTAATGAAATAAAATGGAGAAATATTATATATAGAAAATTATTTTAATGGACTACATTGTTACATATGTTCTCTCTCATATATTATCACATCTAAACAATCATATATATATAACAAAATGGGTGGTGGTTCATTGATGATCTTTGGTGGTTGAGAAAGTGGTGTATTAATGAGGTGGAACATTAAATGCAAATCTTGGACTTAGACTTGATCATTAATGCATGCATTAATGGAGAGTGGGTTGGATTATCTAGACATCCCCCTTCAAACTCAAGGCGGTATATTGGATTTCACCTTGAGTTTGGAAAATAGAGTATTAGGAAGTCGCGAAGTCGAACATTGTCATGGCACAAAAGGCCGCGAGTTTGAAAACCGCAGGACAAAGAGGTCACAAAATTGGATAGCCATGATACAAATGGGGCATACTTGAAGACGCGGGACATAGGGCCGCGAGTTTGAAAATCACAGGACAAAGAGGTCACAAAGTTGGACAGTCGTGAGACAAATGGGACATACTTGAAGACGTAGGACATAGGGTCGTGAGCTTGAACACCACACGGGACAAAGGGCCGTGAACTCAGAAAGTTGCGAGACATAAGGGCCGTGAGCTTGAAAAGCCACGGAACAAAGGGCCGCGAACTCGGAAAGTCGTGGGACATAGAGGCCACGAGCTTAGAAAGCCGTGGGACAAAGGGGTTGCATACTTGAAGACACGAGACATAGGGGCCACAAGCTTGAACACCGCACAGGACAAAGAGCCGTGAACTCGAAAAGCTACGAGACAAAAGAGGCGTAAGCTTGAAAAGTCACGAACAAAGGGCTGCGAACTTGAAGACACGGGACAAAGAGGCCATGAGCTTGGAAAGTCAAGGGATAAATGGCTAGGTGCATAATACTGTGGTAATCCCTATCTATCACCTATATTCAATTTCTGCTCTAAATTTCTAGTTTCAAATGTTCTTCCATTGAGATTCAATTTGCTACTCTTTTGATTTGCTTATAATTTATTGTTTGTTTACTTAATATAAAATAATAAAAGGGAAATGAAGAATAGAACCCCCAAAATCAGTGTTGCTTGCAGTTTGCACCACAATGAGAAAGATGTTATATGCATAAAGGTTATATATCTACATATATTTATGGCCTTGTCCTCCAAAGGTCCTATTTCGAAAACCAACAATTTTTTTACTCCTATACAAATAAAACAACCTTTTAACTCCTATTTTTTTTAAAAAAATTGGTTGAGAGTCATATTCACATTTTGTAATAACAAAATTACCCTCTCTCTCTCTCTGTAGGCAGTGGGACCCGCCTCTCTCTTTCTGCAGACAGTGGACCCCGCCCCTCTCTCGCTTTGGCGCTGTGCAGTGGGCAGGTGGGCCCCGCTGCCTCTGTCTCTCTCTCTCTCTCTCTCTCTCTTCTCTTCTCTTCTCTCACCGCTCTCTCTCACTTCTCTCTCTCTCTCTCTCTCTCTCACTTACGGTTTGGACCCAAAAAAGGGCCCACTCCATTTTCTCTTATTTTTATTTTACTCTCTTTATTTAGCATTCTTTCAATTTCAAACCCCTATTTTTTTTATTTTTCAATTTCACACCTTTTTCTTTATTCCATTTTTTTTTTTTGGAACATTTCATTTGTTCTAAATTAAGTAGATATCTACTGAAAATAAATTAAGTAGATATCTACTGAAAATAAATTAAGGAGATATCTATTAAAAATAAATTAAGTAGATATCTACTAAACATTACAGAACTCACTGTGTTTCTACAAGACTTGTAGGTGAAATTAAGTAGATATCCACTGAACTAAAAAATATCACAAAGTACCACTTACATTATTTAGCATTATTTCAATTTCAAATCCGTATTTCTTTATTTTTCAATTTCACACATTTTTCTTTATTCCATTTTTTTCTTTATTTTTCAATTTCAATTGGGTCCAAACCGTGAGTGAGTAAGAGAGAGAGAGAGAGAGAGCGATGAGAGAAGAGAGGAAAGAGAGAGAGAGGCAGCGGGGCTCGCCTGCCCAATGCACAACGCTAGAGAGAGAGAGAGAGAGAGGCGGGGGGCCGCTGCCACTGCACAACGCCAAAGAGGGAGAGAGAGGCGGCGGGGCTTACCGAGGGGCATGGATTTGTAAATTACAAATTTTCTGAGGGGTAAAATCGGCAATCCAATTTTTATGGGGGTTTTGGGATGATCCAAAAACCCATGGTCCTTGAAAAGTTGTTTTTTGGCCATTTGGGACTGCAGAAATTTTTTCCCTATATTTATTTGGTTTATTTTATTTTATATGTTTATTATTATTAATGACATGATTATGACATCACGATTCAATACTGGTTCACCCGTCGGTTGAACCGGTGACCCGTGATCCGATCACATTTCCAGTTTGATGTCCAGTCTGGTTTTTAAAACATTGACACAGATAACCAATTGTCAAAGAATCTTATATTTCTAAATACTTCCGATGCGCTACTCTGATAAAAATAGTAACAAATATATTTTTATATTTATAACCAACAAATATATTTTTAAAATATCAAGGTAGTTTCACTTGAATTTAGTTTATCTCAATCTCAACAGGTCTACGACCTCAATAATTTTTCTACTTGGTATGGCTTTTCAAGTCTATTGTCATATCTCATAACTAGCATTGATTATTTCCACCTAACATTCAAACCAACATGTTCGCAACTAGTATTATAATCAGTAGATAGCCAAATTCCTTATGGACTATCCTATAAGACTAAAAATAATCAATTCCAATATTCACATTAAAATCTCAATTTAATTCCATAATTTCATAAACTTTTCATAAATATCAACACAATCCAAACTTAAATAACGGATTTTCTAAAATACGTCTGAAAACACATAAATACATCTCAACCACCTAAATACGTTCTAAATATATAAATACGTCTTAATCATATAAGTATGTCTCAAATACAGAAATACGTTTCAAACACATAAATGATATTTCATCTCAAAAGTTCAATACTCAAGCAAAACATGTATATAAAAATATTACATAAAGTCCGTCAAAAGTCTAAACAATTTTTCTACACTCCGACTCTACCAATCATTAGTAGTAGACCAATATCCATCAGAATATTTTATCGGTGTACTGTCTTCATAATACAAAACAATTTATGGATCAAATATTTTTTTATCAAAATCCATTTTTAACAAATATTACCGCACTGGGAAAAATATCAGAATTCCACAAATATTATAAAACAACCAAATTTAAATCAACTAATCAATTCACTTTTATATAATAAAATATCATACTTCCTTACTAGTCATAGAATCGTTTTATCTCACGATCGGGAGTTATCATATCAACTACCTACAGGACTTGCCCTCCAGTCATGTTTCAATACAACATCTCGATAATCAATTTTATATTCAACTTCTCTTGTCAAATCAACGACATATTTTTATCACTTGTAGGACTTGCCTTCTTGACAAGTCTCAACACAACATATCATTATCAATTTCATATTCAACTCCACCACGTTATATTGTCAATACCATATTCAACTCTACCACATTAATAATTAATATCATATTCAACTCCACCATATCGATAGTCAATAGCACATGATAAAAACCACTATATCATACCGATAATCATCGTCAACAACAACAATATACATCAATTACCTGCAGGACTTGCCCTCATGACAAGTCGCAACACAACTTCAACAAGATATGCCCTCCTGTAAAGACCAACATCTCGCAGGACATGCCCTCCTAATGAGACAATTATAGCATCATAAGATAATAAAATCTATTTTTCACCTTTAAAATTTTACTTGATCCATTTAACAAAATTTATTAATTTTTAACACTCATAATAAAAACAAAACCGTATCAACACAAAAAGAGTTAAAAACCAACAATTAGTACATTAACAATATACAGCCAATTAGTTAAAAAGAGATAAACCAACATAAACAACCTGCGTATAACACATCAAAATCAAAAAATAAAAAGCCAGATTAAAACACAAAAGCAAATTAGACTGTTAATTTTCATCAACACTTTTTTTTTTCCTATTTAATATGATAATATTATTAATAATTTACATAGAAGACAGTAAACATATTTTAAATCAATCTTTTTAATAATTTATCCTATATTCCACGACTAACACAATTCTTACCCAGTCTTACTTAACTTACTATTGATAATGGATACCATAACCTAAGTCTGGGGTGCTAGCAAATTTAAGCTTTGTCGGGGTTTACTTGAAAAAAAAATATCAAAGTATTGAGTTCCAAATAAGCTTACGAGTCAAGACCCAGATATTAATATAGTAGTTAAATTGAACAAAAGGACTACATTGTTAATTTCTTTACCTAATTTAGGAAAATAACATATAATTTAGGGATGATTTTTATTTTTTAAAAATTTCTACATAAAACCAATTACTTACAAGTCACAAGATTGTCTCTTTATATATTACGCATACAAATATACACAACCCAAGATTTTGATGGGAAAGCTACTAACCTTGATTAATACAAAAAAAAAAAAAAATCATATGTGCAAATTGAATGCTTGTGTAATTGATGAATCACCGAAAAATGGACAAAGCTCATGACCTCTCATTAAACGCTCTGCTACTATTTTTCATATCAATATTTTTTTGAATTAATGAGTTATACGAAAATTATTATTTTTAAGTATTACTTCACTTATTATGAGTAATGAGTACCATAACCCAAAGCCGCCACGCGATTTCTTCCAAAGAAAATTAATACTAAAGTTATCAATTTATAAAAATCTGAGAAAATTTTACAAACTACGGTAACAATTATATTTATCTATTTATTGAGTCAATTTTACAACGGTAAATAATAAATACAATTATTACAAATTCAATAGAAATTTAAATATAATTCATGGTGCAGTTTCATTCTCACCGGCCCTCCAATAAAAACTGTAGAGTTGTGAACCAACGCTCAGTAGAATTTTAATCCCTCTAATACATATATCTAATTAATACAACAAATAAACGCATAAACACGTATCTCATATTATTTTCACATAATACATAATCATAAATATTTTGTAAAAACAACCATTAAAACAATAATAACATAAATCACACAATTCATGAGGAGATTAAATACATATATTAAAAGAGTTAAAAATTCTACCTAAAATTCGAACCGAACTACTAAAAAAAATTTAATATATCTATATATATATATATATATATATATATATATATATATATATATATATATATATATATATATATATTATCATTTTGAATCTAAGATTTCATTTCCAATTCCTATCCTACGGCAATGTCTTGCTAATGAGATTCACTTTTTAATTTACCTATTTATTCATTATTATTATTATTATTATTATTATTATTTATTTATTTATTATTATTATTATTATTATAATCAACATACACACGTCTAACATATATATGGCTATATACATATATACATGGTTACATTTGGTTTCCTTCTTAGGAGGGAAATCATTTGAGTCATTTATTTATTTACACATATGTTTTTTTAAAAATACAAAAAATATTAATTATATCCCAAAACTCTTAAAATTATTTTTCAAATGACACAATAGTCCTAAAAATTTTAAAAGTCAATTTAAAATTAACATTTAACCCCCAAAAATTATCAAATATTATTTATACCATAAATTCTCGTAAAATACAAAATAACCCAAAAATATTAAACTTATATAAAATAATATTTTCAAAAATATAAATTTTTGGGGTGTTACACATAGGAGTAGAAAAAACAATCGGACAACCACTAGACAACAACAACGACTGCGAGAAAGTAGCGGCAAGACAATTGTCAGATAGCGGTAAAGTTGTCGAACCATAGTGAGGCTACCGTGAAAGTGGGGAAAAAAAAAACCAGAATAGCAGCGGCATCTATAAGGAAGGGTAGCAGCGAAGCTGGATCAATGACAACGGCAGACAAAAGCAGCAGTGGCAGCAATAGAATTCACTGATTGAAGGCATAAAATAAAATTGACAAAATAGGCAGTGAAATTCATCGAAACGAAACATAATATCTGAACAAATATCATGGATGGAAGCAAATGAAAATTAAGAAGGATCAATAGGCTCTTGATACCATATTGAAATTGATGGGAAAAGAAACTAGAGAAAAAATGAATGAAATAAAATAGAGAAACATTATATATGGAGAAAGATTTTAATGACCTACATTGTTATATATGTTCTCTCCCATATATTATTACATCTAAACAACCATGTATATATATATATATATATATATATATATATATATATATATATATAACAAAGTAGGTGGTGGTGCATTGATGATCTTTGATGGTTGAGAAGCTGGTGTATTAATGAGGTGGTTGAACATTAAATACAAATTTTGAACTTAGACTTGATCATTAATGCATACATTAATGGAGGGTGGTTTGGATGATTTCTAACAGATAGGGAGTGAATACATAAATTTTAGTGAATAATGACATTTTATAAATATCAAATATAAATATACTATTAAAAATTACATAAATTAGCATACAACTGAAGTAATATTTCTACTTAACTTTTACTAATATAGTATAAAATAATAAACAAATAATCATAAATTATGATTAATTTTATCAATTTTTGAATGTCAACAAATTTTAATTTAATTAATTTATATCGTATCTACTTTACTTTTGAGTGCAAATATTTTTTGAATCACAATTACTTTTTCCAATAATATAAAATATGGACTGATTAATCATATATTTGTGCATTAATTAGAAAAAAAATTAAATTAATTAAAAAAAAAGAAGAAAAAATTGAGTGGGACCACTCATTATTTGATATATATATATATATATATATATATATATATATATATATATATATATATATATATATATATATATATATATATATATAAACAAGGGGGAAATGTGCCTGGACAATTCAAAATCGTCTAGCCGTTGCAAAACACGGTCGGCGAACTTCCGGTGAGTTTCGACCCCAGTCAAGCAATCGGAAGACGGCGAATGATCGACGGCTACTGTAGATAGAGAGAGAGGATCAAAGATCTACGGAAGTATAACATCGTGGAGGAAGATCAACAAGCAACGCAAAATCGGAAGATTTCAGATTTATGGGTGGTTGTTGAAATCGATTGGTAATGGTTTGCATGTACCAAATCCAGCATTTCTAGACTAGTAGATGATACAGAGCAGGGCAAGGGAGCTGCAAACCAGACAACACATCTTCAGGGCTGAATCGGATCTTATGGGTTTCGGCGGCAGACGAGTTGCGTCGAGAGCAATTGGGTAAGGTATGGAATTGGTTGGTGTTTTCAAATTTTAAGATTAGTTCCTGTAATAACTAATTGTTGAACTAAGAGGAGGATATTTTGTGTCCTCCTTGGTTGATACCCACTAAAACAGAGGGTGTGAATCTGTTAGAGAGATAGCCTATTTGTGTGTAATGGATTATAGTAGAGGTGATTTGCTACAAGGCAAGGAGAAGGTTGTACTGTGTGGCCAATGTGGTAGAAGATTCAGCCAAAAATGGGCTCCATTCCTGGCACTGGTTCATGTGGGATATAATATGGAAGAAGCTCTAGACTCGTTGTGTGTGTATGAGGTTTGTTGCAGTAAGACCTTTCAAAGGCAATATAAATTTTGGAATAGTAATGGGGGCATGAATCCAGTAGTAATAGGGGTAGAAAAGAAGAAAGAGTCAAATGAAAGGGTGCTGGCTTCATTGTGCCCAAAGTGTAGAAGTTTTAAGAGGATAAATGTCAAGGGTATGCTCAGACTAATCAGAGACGGCTATGAGGATGATGAAGCAATGGACATTTTGGGATTGGACAATTCGTGCTGCAAGGACCATATAAGGGTAGCCTTGAGAAGAGAAAGTAGGAAAGAAAATGGGGGAGTGAGTTCCGACTCGGTTAGAGAAGGAGAGAATGGGGAATGGTTAGCCTGGAAAGAAGTTCTGAAAACAGAGCAAGGTTTTGTAAAAATGATATGTGACCAGTGCAAAGGCTTTTCTAGATTCAAACCAAAATATTGGATTAAATTGGTGGAAGACGAATGGAACGAGAATGATGCCCTTGATTCATTGGGTGTTGTCATGAACTGTTGCAAGACGCAAGCGAGATATGGTCTAAGATCGAGGGAGTGGGTAGAAAGAAGCGCGAACACAGTGATTCCTAATGGTTTGTTCTTCTCATGCTGCAAAGGCTGCAAAAAGTATATGGAAGTCAACTGCTTGGTTCTAAAGACCCAAATAAAGTTTGCCAATAGTGTGTGGAATGCTCTGCATCAAGTGGGGGTCAAAAAATGGTGTTGCAAGAATCACTTTGTTAACCAATGCGGAGAGGACATGGGAGATAACAAATTGGAAGTCCAAAGAATCAGTGAAAATATGGAGAAACAGCACAATGAAATAGTGACGGGTGAAGAAATAAGTAGAGCAGAGATAGGTAGGGACAACATCACAACTCTGTTCGTGGATAATCTGCCCTTACAAACATCAAAATTCTGGCTGCAACGCCTTTTCGGTAGATGGGGAAATATGGTGGATTGTTTCGTATCAAGTAAAAAATGGTATGCAAAACCGGTAGCATTTGGATTTGTGAGGTTTAACTCGAAATTAGAAGCTGAGGAAGTGGCAAGAAAAGCAAAAAATTACACAGTAGGAGGGAAGAGATTATGGGCATCGGTGGCAAAGTATGACCAAAAGAGAAACAAAAAGGAGGATAGTCGGAAAGCAGAAGAAGACTCAGAGCAATTACAAGAAGCAATCGGAAGACAAACAGTTAGGAGCGATCAGGGCCAACATAGTGGAGAAGGCGAAAAATTGGAATTAGGAGATCCTGAGTTGATTGGAGAAAAAAGGGGAAAGTTAGAAACAAAAGGAAGTGGTGACCGGAACGAAGAGTTAGGGTGCAGAAATTGCAACAATCCGGTGTCCTTAAGATTAACTGTTGATATGGAAGGTAGGGAATGGTTGAAAAGGGCAGCAGTGGGAAAACTTCACTCTTACATGACGATGGAGCACCTAAACTCAGCCTTTATCCAAGAGCAAGTCTATTCAACGACGGCAAAGTCGTTGGGAGGGAAATTGGTGCTTCTTACCTTTGACTCAGAGGAAACAAAGGATGTTTTATTGGATTGGAGGAGATGCAGTTGGTTAGAAAACTGGTTTGAATGGGTAGAGGATTGGAAGGAATCCTATGCTAGCAAGGAGATGCTTACATGGATTACAATTGTTGGGATCCCAGTACATGCGTGGAAATGGCAAGTATTTAGAAGCATTAGTGAATTGTGGGGAGAGCTAATTTCGGTGGAAGAGGATACGATGGAAGAAATAGAATACGATAAGGGGAGATGTTTGATTTCAACAGAGTGTAATTTCGGAATAAACTCAGAGATGGATTTGGTTATCAACGACTGTAGTTTCAAAATCAAAGTAATGGAAGAGTCTTTTCTAAGCACTTTGAGTAGATTCACTAAGGGGATTAAGAGAGAAGTGGCTAGAAGATCGTCGCCGGGGAAAAAAGCAAGCATTACTAGTGAGAAAGAAGATGGGAAATCGGTTAACTCGCTGGAGGAAATGGAAGGGGGTGATATCTACAATTTTAGCAAAATTAGAGTGAGGGGCCAAAGTACAAAAACAGTAAGTGTAGGGGCCAGTAGAGAATTTACTAGTGGGTACCCTATTCAAGAGGATGGGCACAGTCAGAAGGGTTTTTCTGAACAAAGGGGCTGTGGGAAACTTCTCTCTAACGCTTTGAGTGCTGAGAAGGAGAAAGGGGAGGAATGGAAGAAGGATCAAGATCGAGCTAAAGAAGAAATCCCTACCTTCCGAAGACCAATCGGCAACCACGTAAGGAAAGTCCTGTTCCCAACTTCTGGTGGTAAAGACGCTACATGTGGGTGCAGCGAGTTTGAAGCGGTGACAGCTGTCTCGTCCGAGTTAAAGGAAGAATGAGAGATCAAGGTTCAAGAGGAGCCTCCTCTGGTAGAAGAAGGTCAGTCATCGGCAGGAAATAAAGGTAACTTATCTAACTTTGAGGATGAACTGTTGGGGATAACATATATTTCAGAGTCCTCGCAAATAGCGGAATCTTTCTTAAATAAGAACAAGAGGCAAGAAAGATTGTTGGTAAAAAAAAAAAAGAAACTAAAGCGTTGCTTGAAAGACTTAGCGCCTATCCGGAAACAGAAGTGGTCTAGGAGAAGGAAAGGAATAACAACTTTTCCTCCGCCTAGGGAGATTACAGACATTTCGGTTTCTGATGGGGGAATTAAAAACTGTAATAAGTTGTTTTTGGAAGAATTAGATAGGTTCCTCTGCATAGGGAAACAAATGGGTTGGACCGTTAGGGATAATGAGTTGGAGATAAAAGAAAAGGTGCTTGAAATGATATCTAAAGATTGGAATGCTTTTGGAAAAGAAAGGGTAGATATAGGTCTTAAAAATTTGTAGTGTAGAGTTTCTTTTAAAAAATATAAAAAAAAAATATTATATATATAATATAATATTAATAATACCAATTTGTAGTGTAGGGCTTAGGTAGGAGTCTTTACCTTAGGTAATTTAGGAATGGTGTCTCTTATTAGCTGGAATATTAGGGGGTTTAATAGTGTGGTGAAACTTAAAGCAATTAGGGAGCTAATTAGAGTTAATAGGGTGGCAGTGTTGTTCTTACAAGAAACTAAGTTGGAATTGATTTCGGAACCTCTGGTTAGACGGATGTGGAGCAATGATGAAGTAGGGTTTGAGTTTGTCGGTTCTGTAGGGAAATCAGGGGGTATACTTTCAGTGTGGGATACTAAGTCATTTAAATTAGAATCTAAAATGGGTGGGGAAAGATGGTTACTTTTGAGAGGAATATTGATAGAGAGCAACCTAGCTTGTGTTCTCCTAAATGTATATGCTCCTAATGGAATCAAAGAGAGGGAGACTCTGTGGAGAGAATTGTCCATAATTAAGAAAAATATGGAGTTACCGTGGGTTGTAGGTGGGGACTTTAATGTTGTCCTTAAGGTTGAGGAGAGGAACCATTGCTTAGGTTTGGATAGAGGGATAATAAATTTTAGGCAATTTGTGGAAGAATTGGACCTTGTGGATCTTCCAATGCAAAGACGAAGATTTACGTGGTCCAATGCAAAGTCAGCTAGCAGGTTAGATAGATTCCTTTGTTCCCCGGAATGGTTGACTGCGCTTAGGGGTGTTGTTCAAGTTGGGCTACCCAAAGAACTCTCTGATCATGCTCCAGTTCTCTTAATGGAACCCTCAACTGATTGGGGACCTAAACCTTTTAGAACCCTAGATTGTTGGTGGGCCTCCCCTAAATTTTCAGAATTTGTTGCTACTGAATGGGCTGGAATTTCGGGTTCTTGCCCAGCAGGGAAGCTTTCTTTAGGAGATAAGTTGAGGAAGCTGAAGTGGAGACTGAAGGAATGGAATAAAAGCCATTTCGGGAATGTGGACTTGAAAGTAGCAAGGATTAAGTCTCAACTAGAAGCTTTGGATAAAATTCAAGAGATTAGAGTTTTAGATTCTCCGGAGGTAGAAAGTAGGGTTAAATTAACAGCAGAACTATGGTCAGCTAGTTGGGTTGCGGCTAGTCTGTGGAAACCAAAATCCAGGATTAGGTGGGCTCGGGAGGGTGATAGGAATACAAAGTTTTTTCATGCCACGGTTAAGATTAGAAGATCTAGGAATAATCTGAACACCCTAAAAGTGGGTGGAAATACTTTGGCTACTTCTGGCCTAATCAAAGCTGAAGTGTTTAGGTTCTTTGAAGAACATTTCAGAGGGAACCAATGGGATAGACCAAGATTTGAATCATTAGATTATGCGGTCCTAGAAGAAGATTCTAGGATGGCCATAGAGAAACCGTTCACTTTGGAAGAGGTGGAGGCAGCTTTAGAGTCCTGTGATAGGAACAAATCTCCCGGGCCGGACGGTTTCAACATTAATTTTATCAAAAAATCATGGAAGTGGTTGAAGGGGGAGATTATGTCCTTTTTCATAGACTTCTATGTTGGGGGATCTCTAAACAAAGGGGGTAAATGCAACCTTCATTGCACTAATCCCCAAAGTGTTGAACCCCATGACTCTAGGTGACTACCGACCAATTAGCATGGTCAATTGCTTATATAAACTTCTAGCTAAAACATTAGCTAGAAGACTTGGGGGAGTGTTGGGGTCGTTGATTGGAGAGTCGCAAAGTGGTTTCCTTAGAGGGAGACAAATCTGTGATAGTATCCTAATTGCAAATGAGGTAATAGAAGAGACTAAAAGAAAGAAAAAGGAAGTCCTAATGTTTAAGCTTGACTTTGAAAAAGCATACGATTGTGTAGATTGGGACTTTCTTGACTTTACCTTGTCTAAATTTGGGTTTGGAGTTAGGTGGAGAAAATGGATTGGTGAGTGCCTTAATTCGGCTTCGGTATCGGTGTTGGTCAATGGATCCCCCACTAAAGAGTTTAGAATGGGTTGTGGATTGAGACAAGGGGATCCTTTGTCTCCAGGATTATTCTTATTGGCAGCCGAAGTTCTAAACTTACTAATCCAAAAGGCGGAAAGGCTATACTTGATCCATGGAGTTGGATTAGGAAGAAATTCACTCTCAATAACTCATTTGCAATTTGCGGATGACACTTTAATCTTTTGTAGGGCGGAGGGTCAAGATGCGGTAAATATCAAGGGTGTTCTTAGGCATTTTGAGACATGTTCGGGTTTAAGGGTAAATTTTCATAAGAGTGTCTTAGTGGGAGTTGGGGTAGACGGGTGGAAGTTAAGTGGGGTCGCTTCCCTCCTAAAATGCAAAGTTGGCTCTCTTCCAATTACCTATTTAGGGATGCCTTTGGGGGCAAACTCTAATGGGATTAGCTCTTGGAATCATGTTATTGAAAAACTCCAAGCTAAATTGAGTGGGTGGAAGTCACATTTCCTATCATTGGGGGGAAGAGTGACCCTTATTAAAGCTGTTTTGTCTAGCCTACCTCTATACCATCTCTCTGTGTTTCGAATTCCGGTGGGGGTAGCGAAGCGTCTAGAGAGGATCATGAGGTGCTTCTTATGGAAGTCTTTGAAAAAAAGAAAGGTTCATTGGGCTTCTTGGGGAAAGGTGACTAGGAGAAAGAAGTGGGGAGGGCTGGGAATTAGTAGAATTATAGAGAGGAATGTGGCCTTATTGACCAAGTGGTGGTGGAGATTTGGTTTAGAGAAGGAAGCTTTGTGGAGGAAAGTAGTATGTGCCAAATACGATCTAGATGAAGAGGCTTGGCTCCCCCGAGAGGGGAAGAGAGGGCCATCCTCTTCTCCTTGGACGATTATCAAGGCTACAGTCTCAAACTTGAGATGGTCTTCAATTTTGCTAGAAAACTTTGGTTTTACAGTAGGGAATGGAAGATCAATAGTATTTTGGGAAGATAATTGGTCTCACATAGTGAAGTTGAGCTCCCTTTTTCCTAGAATCCATAACCTTGCAATTCTTAAGAAAGCAAAAGTAAGTGAATTGGGTAGTTGGGTGGAAGGGAGCTGGGTATGGTCCATCGCCCTTAGGAGACCTTGTTATGAGTGGGAAAAGGATGAATGGGTTAATCTTCTTGGTATCCTTAGATCTGTAGTTCTTTGCGAGGATCTGGAGGATTCTTTGGTTTGGAGGGACAACCCGAACGGGTTGGTTTCGGTCAAGTCTTGTTATAATCTTGCTGAAAAACTCGACTTGAGGGTGGAGGCCCCTTCTCCCTTTAAGTGGGCTGGTTGGGCTCCCCCAAAGGTAGAGACTTTTGCTTGGCTTCTAGTAGCTAACAAAGTTTTAACGAGGGGGGAGCTGGGTAGGAGGAATTTAATAGATGTGTTAGACTTAGTTTGTCCTATGTGTGAGGACGACATAGAAGATAGTGTTCATCTTTTTATTTTTTGCCCTTGGACGTGGTCTATTTGGAACTCTATTCTTGAATGGTGGGGAGTAAACTTCGTATTCCCCAATTCTTTAAGTCTTTTGTGGGAACAATGGTTAGGCCAAGATGGAGTGGGTTTGCATAAGATCATTTGGGAAACATTATTGTTTTCGGTGGTTTGGTCAGTGTGGCTTGCAAGGAATGAGAGGGTTTTTAGAGGCTCCCTTTTGGAGCCAAAGGAAGTTGTGTGGTTGATAAAGGTAAGGTTAGCTCTTTGGATCTTAGCTAAGAAGCCGGACTTAGGCTACTCAGTTAGGGATTTCATGCTAACCATTGGGGGAGTGAGATCCTACAAACCTCTATCAAAGGTTAGAGACGCTATTTCTTGGGCCCCTCCTCCGAGGGGCTTTCTCAAATTTAATGTGGATGGTTCCTCTTTGGGGAAACCGGGTCCAGCAGGTGTAGGGGGTGTTTTAAGGAGCGAGAGTGGGAACATTTTGTGCCTATTTTCGGAATCAATTGGTGTGGCAGACTCCAATGTAGCAGAACTAAAGGCGATAGCAAAAGCTTTAGAATTGTTTTCTAAATCGTCATTAAAGAGTAGATTTTCCTTGATTATTGAAAGTGATTCTAATAATGCAATTGTGTGGATGCTAAGCCATAATAAAAGGCCATGGAAGTTGAATTTTATTTTTAACCATTGCTTTAAGTTGTTGCAGGCTTTGACAATTGTACAATTTGTGCACATCCGTAGAGAAGCTAACTCAATTGCTGATAAGTTGGCAAAGGCGGGGGTCAACAGACTCACCCCTCTTTGCGAATGGTTGGTGGATCATTCCAGGCCTGAGGAAGTGTAACATGGGTTCTCTTGTCTCTAATTTAGTATAGTATTGATATTCATACTTTTGTTAACTAATTGGTTTTGTTTTGTGATTGCATAGGGATTGGTGGAGTTGTCCTTCTTGCTTACCTTAATGATTGACACTAAATTTAACAGGTTGAGAAGGTTGTTCAAAGTAAGCTAAGCGAGTAAAGGTAAGTTCAGGTTGGTGTTCTTTCTTTGGTCATAGGTATCTCTTTGGGGTGCTTTTTGGGTCTTATTGTGAGTGTTCGGTGGGTTGTTCATTGGGTTGTTGGGTGGGAAGTCCTTCTGGCTCCTTTGGTGAGGGTGGTGATAGATTTCTTGCGTGAGTATTTTGGTGCAGTAAGGGACGAATCCAAAGTCGTCTGACCTCCCGCTTCCCCACTGGAAGTGGGCATAGTGAGGCGAGGGCGGCTTAGTAGAAGTGAGGTGGTTTGCTTGATTAGTAGGTACTGGGAGATTTTTTGAGTTGAAGTTGCTGGTCTGCGAAGTCCGCTGTAAGTATTTCTATTACCTTTCCTCTCGGGGTGCTAAGGGTGGACCATATTTGTGTGACAGAGAGGTTTAGTGGGGGTGAGTTGAGGGTGAGTGTGCTCCCGAGGGTTGTTACGGGAGTCCACCTCCTTCTCCCCACTGGGAGTCGTAATATTGAGTGTTTTTTGCGGTCTTGGGATTCACTTGTGCAGAGGAGGTTGATTGGCTAATGGTTACTTTGTATGCGTAGGGCATTGTACTTGTTGTTGTTGGGTTTGCAGGGGATTGTGACAGATATGAGATGGCTCCAAATTATAAACAGAGGAAGATTTAGGTGATGTCTGATCTTGTCTGTTGCTGGTAGCTTCTCTCCCAGATTCTGCTGCAGTTTTAATTCAGACCAGCTGGTTGGAAGTGTTTTTTGTTTAAGATTGATACTGGCAGAGTTTGGTAGCATTGGAGGCGAACCTGCGCGCTTAGTCGACTGTTACTGGTTTGATGGGAATGTTCCAGTTTCTTTATTGCACGTTTAACGGGCTGTCTCCAGGCTAATCGGAGTTGCTGCCGGCAATACACTGCTGAATTGCAGTCTGTTTTGCTGAAACTGCAGCCTCAATTCACGCAGCGGAGATCTGATGTACTATGCTAGGGTCTAAATTCTACTGCAGTTTTTTAAATCAGATCAGCTGGTTGGAAGTGTATTCTGTTTACGATTGATGCTGACAGTGTGTGGTTGCGTTGGTGGCGAACCTGCGCGCTTGGCCGGCTGCTGCTGGTTTGGTGGGAATGTTCCAGATTTCTTTATTGCATGTTCAACTGGTTGTCTTTAGGCTATTCGGAGCTGCTGCCGGTACTACACTGCCGAATGGCAGACTGTTGTGCTGATCTGCAGCTGCATTTCACACAGGTTATCCATGTTCTTCAGTTTAGTTAGTTGTAGATTATTTAAGGTTGCTTTGTGGCGGAACCGGGGTGTTCTTGTACATTTCCAATTGGTTACATGTGTTTTGGAACTACACTTCGTTGTTCCTTCTGGTTTTTGTGTCTTGAAAGGTTGGCCTTCCATGTAGCGGAGATCTCTTAGAATCTCTATGCCTAGGTTCTGTATGTTTGCCTTGTCGAGATTTTGAGGGGATCTTTGCTAGGTTGGCTTGGATTTTGGTAAAATTGAGTTCGGAATTGAAGCAATTTCTTTGTTCTTCGCCGGTGGAACGTGGCCATTTCAATAGAGGAGCAAAGGAGTTGCAGGGAGTATTGCTCGGTAGAGAAGCTGTTGTATAATTAATGCTAGGAGTGTTGTAAGCGTAATTTAGGGTTGTCTTGAGTGGGTTTGTAATTGAGATCTCTTTGAATCTCTTTTGTAGGCTCATAGTTGGCCTTGTGAGATTTAAGGGGATCTTTAGTGGGCCTTAAGGACTAACCTGTTTTGTGTTCGGTCAGGGATTGAAGCAGTCTTGTGTAAGCTTCATACTCGATCGAATCTCTTTTGTAATATAACACTTTGCCTATCAAAACAAAATATATATATATATATATATATATATATATATATATATATATATATATATATATATATATATATATATATATATATATATATATATATATATATATATATAAACAAGGTAAAAATATATATAAGAATTCACCAAAGTGCTTAAAAAAGTCATTATCTAGTCACATTCTCTCCTTCCACTTTTAAGTATTAGATATTAGATGCATACATGTTGGATTATGAGTTGGGTCGGGTCAACCCGTGGAGCATCCACATGGGCCTCAAATTCCATGAATAGCAATCATATGAATCGGGACGGCTCTTGATCTTAAGGATCACATCTATTCGATAGACATCTATTGGAAATAATACATTATTTGAGATTCTCTCTATAAATAGGCATTGATATTTTTGAGATTTCTAATCCTGTTAAATAACAGAAAATTTGAGTGGCCTTCATTAGTGAATATGTGGATATTATCGAAAAATATTTTAGCAGTGTTTTTTTTTTTTTTGCCGACAAGAGAAAAATCAAAGAACGGGTTATAAACGGGTCTTCCAAAAGCTACCTTTCAAATTTGATATTTCCGCATTAGTGTACAATACATTATAAATTCAAAATCAAATTGAGATTGATTTTGATTATAGTTTATGGATAAGATTGTTCTACAAAAATTTTAGAGGAAAATTTTGTCTAAATATTTCACAATCTCACTTCTTAGACGGTTGAGTTAAATTATATTTTTTATCGGAAAAATTCTTAGTATATATATGATTAATTTAAGGCCTGAAAAACGCAATCTAAAGTCTTTAAACCATCCAACTAAAGGTACAGATGAAAACTCAACATTCATCTAGAAAACATAGAACTTCCAAATTTATCTTCTGATCAATCTAATTATTTTGAGTAACTTTGGAGATTTAAAAATTTCTTGCCGGGGTGATATTCGTTTAAAGATTTCAAATGTTTCAGTGTTAAACTAATATATATACATATATATATAAGGGTGCTCTAAAGTCTGCCTTCATTTAATCCCCACATGGAGAGTGGTTATATTTTAGTACACCATATTCACATGCTTGAGGCAAGCTTGCAGTTAGGTTGACAATGAATGACGGGCTAAACCTGCTGAAAACTTTTTTTATTTATATTTTTGACAGGGAAAAAAAAGTATAAATATATATTGCTTAATTCCCTAAAGAGACTTTTATTTATTTATTATTCGTAGTTGTAATGTGATGTCATTGATCACTGGTTCTTCAATTGACTTTGAATGTACCTTCAGAGGAATTCATCTGAACTTTGACAAGAATGACCCTTTAACATTATTTTAAACCAATCAAAATAATTGAAGTTTTTTCAAAACATTGCGGAAAACGATACTTTAAAATGAACATACACGTTTTGGCCTCACTTATTGACATCCATGTGAGAAGTATCTTTCTTCTTTTCTTCTTTCTTTGATTATTCTTTCATGGGGTGTCCCCCTAACTGTGTTATTCATTAACTGGTCCTCAGCTCAAGGGTCTGGTCTCTCTACTTTCTGAAATCATATGGACCAGCGCGCAGTGCTGATTACGCGGTTTTATTTATTTATTTTTTATTTTTATTTTTATTTTTAATACGGTAAGAGTCTCCAAGTTAGTTGACACGTATTTTGATAAATTATTTTCCCGGACGATCTTAAGGACACACTTTCCCATATTGGACTGGTGCATTCAAAATTTAATTAGGAAAGTCGAAACTTGGTTAACAAGAAAAAAGAAGACCTCTCTTTATCAATTGGACTAACACCTCTTGGGTACACGGCCTTTGTTGATGCGTACACGGTAGTCCTTGGCCAAATTTTACGTTGCCCCCATAATTATTTAAATATTTAACTGAATTGACTCCTAAAGAGAAAAGTGTCAAAAGTGTAATTAACTCTTTTTTTTTTTTTTTTTTTGGTTTTTCATTGCAATTCCTCAACGCAGATGTCTGATCTCTCTCTACTCTCAATGAAAGATGAGAAATGGGAATCGCCGGACTACCTCGGAAACCTTCTCGCTGGCAACTGCAACTGTTGTCCCTTTTTTTTTTTTTTTTTTTTTTTTTTTCATATTAAATTCTCTTCTTCTTCTTCAACAACTAGGGATGGGTCGTGTGCAAAACATGTGCCCATCGAGAATACTAAGTTATTTTGACTTTTTTTTTAATCATGAATGAAACATTACATAAATGCATCAAATACATAAAAAAAAAAAATAACAACACACAAATTTAGATGTCCCAAGCCACTTTCAATATATTTTAGATTTCTAAACTCACTTCACCTTTGTTTTTTCTTATAGATTGAGAGTGTTTTGAATTTTTTTTGTGTAAGCACTTGATTATATTAATAAGAAGAAGGGTCTTCCTTACTACACAGCAAGAATTGTTGTGTAGCCCACAAGACCTAACAATCCAAATACATAGAAAAACTACACTAATGACCCCACACCGATAGGCCCTAGAACCACCAATAAAGGATGGCGGCTATGGGACAAGGTCAACAACCATAACAAACCCTTCATGTAACTATGCATCCCCCTAGCACACAAACAACACTAGATACTTCCCATCGATGCACCCTTGAATCCACCAATAAGGGATGGCAGCTTAAGAACAAGGGCAGCAACGCAAACCAAACACCCTATGAGGCACTATATATCCCTTGTATAAATACAAAACCAAGGAAAAAAAAAAAAACAACACTAATCAAGCACAAATATATGCTTATTAAAAGGGAGAGCAAGATTATGGGAACCTTTGCTCGGAAGCCCCGGTGCTAGAAACGATTAAGGTGCACAAATGATGTCTCTGGCCACTCCTCCATACTATAAGAATATCAAAATTCACTGGAGAACCTTGTAACAAATCACACTCAATTTCACGAATTCTTTACACTATTGATGGCGAAATCCCACGCCCCTATCTGTCTTGAGTGCACAAAGATGTTTAGGCCAATAATGCTCGTCGACGACACCAAATACTCCATGACAACACTACAGATGACAACACTCTTAACTCAATCAAATTCTAGGTCAACAATGAAAAATCGCAACAACACCCACACTCAATCAACCAAGAGTTTAAAAATTAGACCCAATCTACAAGAACAATAACAAGACTAACATATTCCAAGACACAACAACCCTACTAATAGTCAATTAACCACTTGGACCCAAGCACCCTACTACTCCACTTTGGGAAACTCGACCAACCCCACTCTCCTAACAACCCAATGGCAACAAACTATGGGAAAACCTCATTTCCTGAATTCCTATTCTTTATAAACCATTTTATATACTTTCTCCTTTAAAATCCATTTCATTAAGCTTTATCTTATCCCCAAGTTGTTTCCCAACCCTTATCACCTTGCTCAATCTTCTGAAAATGATTTTTGCGCAATTGACGATCTCCTTGTCTGAACGCGCCCCGATTTTTCAGAAAAAACCAGAAAAAATATAGATATATGTTTATATGCTTGGCGCTGGTAAAACGAGAAGGGTTTTTAAAAGCGTCGATTTTCTCATTAAAATATACTTAAGCCTGTTTTAGAAAAAGGAGTCGCCACCTAGCATTGGGTTTAAATGATGTGCTAGGTCACCATATTTTTCTTTTTTGAAAATAATTTAAAAAAAATTGCTTAAGTAAAATTTGACTCCAAAAATAATATGGTCTAACCAGAGATTCGTTTAAAGAGTTCGGAGGTCAGTTACGCTCGGGGAAGGTGTCAAGCACCCCAAGACGCCCGTTCAAAAACGGTACCTTATCCGATTAAGTCCAATTAGAATTTAAATCCGAATGTTTTTATTTTATTTTTAAATCCTCCTTATATACACATATACACACACACACATTGAGGGAAGTGATCTCCTTTCTAAACCTAGACCGTTCTGATGGAAGGCTGGGAATTTTCCACCTCATCTTGTTAACACATTATATTTAATATGAGTTAAAGAAAACACACGCACCCACACGCACGCACACATTTAGGGGAATAATTTCCCTTCTAAATTTAAACCGTTCAAATGGAAGGTTGGAAATTTTTTACCTCGTATCGTTAGCACATTATATTTAATACAAATTAAATAAAACACCCGCACACACGCATCGAGGGAAGTAATTCCCTTCTAAATTTAAGCCGTTCAAATTGAAGGTTGGGAATTTTTCACCTCGTATTGTTAGCACATTATATTTAATACAATTTAAATAAAACACCCGCACACACGCATCGAGGAGAGTAATTCCCTTCTAAATTTAGCCATTCAAATTGAAGGTTGGGAATTTTCTACCTCGTATTGTTAGCACATTATATTTAATACAAATTAAATAAAACACCCGCACACACGCATCGAGGAGAGTAATTCCCTTCTAAATTTTAACCATTCAAATTGAAGGTTGGGAATTTTTCACCTCGTATTGTTAGCACATTATATTTAATATAAATTAAATAAAACACCCGCACACACGCATCGAGGAGAGTAATTCCCTTCTAAATTTTAGCCATTCAAATTGAAGGTTGGGAATTTTCCACCTCGTATTGTTAGTACATTATATTTAATACAAATTAAATAAAACACCCGCACACACGTATCGAGGAGAGTAATTCCCTTCTAAATTTTAGCCATTCAAATTGAAGGTTGGGAATTTTCCACCTCGTATTGTTAGCACATTATATTTAATACAAATTAAATAAAACACCCGCACACACGCATCGAGGGGAGTAATTCCCTTCTAAATTTTAGCCATTCAAATTGAAGGTTGGGAATTTTCCACCTCGTATTATTTACTCAAAAAAAAATAAATAAATAAAAAGTAATAAATAAATAAATAAATAAATAAACAAATAAATAATAAAGGAAGAAGAAAAAAAAAATCTAATTTACAAAAAAAAAAAAAAATAGTATAATAACAACTTAAAAAAATAAGAGTAAGATTTACAACAGATGAAAATTTACCACCTTCTTGGAGATTTTTCTTCTTCAAAATTACAATAAAATGAAAATAATATTATTTTCTTCAAAATTTTTCTCCAGATTTCCCCTCTCCCTTACAAAAATTCCTCTCAAAAATTTCTTCCCCTCCAAATTCTCCTCTCCTGAGTTGTCTGAGCCCTCTTCTATTTATAGGAAATTTCTGAAAACTCTCCCGAACAAAGGCGTGCGAAAAAGGTAAGAAAATATTAAAAAAAAAGGGGGTGGGTGCACCGAATTTCGGTGCACTCACCAGCTTTTGGGTGCACCGAATTCGGTGCACCCAAAAGCAAGGAGGACACCCCCCCTACTGGCCGCACATGCGGCCAGACCACTGGTCGCACCAGCGACCAGTGGCTGGTCGCTGGTGCGGCCAGCACAAATGGTCGCACTAGCGACCATTTTGCAGCCCCCCCCCCCCGCGTTCGGTCCAGGCCTCTCTTGTTCTCGTCTGTTTCTTGGTCCATTTTGTTCCGAATTAACGCGTTTTTATTCCACTTCGAAAAATCTACAAAACCAAAAAAAAAAAAAAAAAAATCAATTACTAATATTTAATTTACTTAAAAGATTAATAAAACTTAATTTAGCAGTATTAAACCGCATAAATACGGTACAATCAAAACAAAATAAATAAAATAAAAAAAAGGTAACTATAAAATAAAGTATAATTTTTTGCGAGGCGGTCAAAAATGCCGTGTCTACATGTCGGAAACAGAGATTTCACAAATGAGATTATTATAATTAATTTTGCCCATGGTTCAATTTTCAACTCTTTCTAATTTTTTTCTTTAACGTGACTCTAAACGAGCAATTGATTTTGTTACAAATGATATTAATTGGTAAGTGCACACTGATCTTCCAGAGAGAGGGGGGCCAACTTGTTCATAAGAAGACTTGATGGCAGTGGCTCCTATGCCATACCTACAAATTGCCACTCCGTCAACACCAAACCCTTTTTGCAATTGACAGGTTATATTCCCTTTCTCTTTTGCATCCCAATTAACCTTACCCTCTAACCCTTGTATTTTATCCTTACACGACTGATGTGCTACAATCTAAGACCCTATTTCCTCTCCATCAGTCCCATCTTTCTCAAAGTCCCCACACTCTTTTTCTTTATTCCTCCAAACAAGCTCACTCTTTGAGGATTCTGAATTCTTATGAGGTTGTTTTGTTTTTTTTTTTTTTTTTTGTTTTTTTTTTTTTATTATTATTATTATTATTATTATCAAGATAATGAATGAAAATTGAACTTCAATCATTGTTATTAGGGTTATGATTTTTGTCATTCCACAAAAAATAGGAAAACTTTACTTCGATTTAGTTTTCGCCTAAAATAACCCCATTAAGACTTTCAATTGCCACCCTAACTAGCCCGGCTAATCAAGCCAAATCTAACAAACCCAAATGCAAAATTCAACCCCTTTTTTTTCCTAGGGACAAACACATCCAAAATTTTCCCAAATTCATGAAACATTAGGCAAAGGTGATGGTTATTCATAGAGAAAGACAGATAATATACATAGAGAGCGTACACCTTACCTGCAAACCCATGCCAAAATTCCTTCAGTGATTGGAATTGCCCCCAACTAAAATATCCTCTTTTCACCATAACTCTTGTAAGATGGACTTGATTTTGTACGCCACTAACAATAGATTCCAGTCGCTCACTCATCCATCTTCTTCTACCAACCTAATAAGGATTTTTCTTCTATGGACAATCATCATGACCCCTACTTCTTTCATAGTGGTGATCAGCCTAGAATGACTCTAGTTTCTCATGTTCTTATGGGTTCAAATTACAATACCTAAAATCATGCTATGTTTACGGATCTCAATGCCAAGAATAAATTGGGATTTGTTACTGGCACTTTTCCACAGCCTCCACCGAATAATCCATCATCTGGTACTTGGTCTTGTTGCAATAGCATGGTTCCTTCCTGGCTTCCCCATTTTGTTGACAAGGAGATTGGACACAATCTCATCTACATGACTATTGCCCAGAAAGTGTGGGCTGACCTTCATACTCAATTTCGCTAGAGTAATATTGCTCGTATTTTTCAACTTAAACAACAATTAGTCGCTCTCTCTCAAGGATCTCTTGACGTTAATCAGTATTTTACAAAACTAAAAATTCTTTGGGATGAATTGAAGCATTTTCAGCCGATTCCTGTTTGCACTTGTGGAGGAATGAAGCTTTGGACTAATTGTCAATAGCAAGATCACCATATGCAGTTCCTCATAGGTCTTAACGACTCTTTTACAGTTGTTCGTGCTCAAATCCACATGCACGATCCTCTACCATCCGTCAGCAAAGCTTTCAACCTTGTTATACAGGAGGAAAGACAACGATCTATCGCATCTCCAATTTTGACATCTGAATTGATGGCCTTCTAAGTGGTTTCTTCTTCCATGGTCTCTGTCGTAGCTTCGAACCAGTGTCGACCTACCTCTCTGTGTTCTCACTGTGGCAAATTAGGGCACACAGTATCAATTTGCTATAAGCTCCATGGGTTTCCACCCTGTTTCCAATTTAAACCCTAAAATCCAACCCAACAACCCACTTGACCCTTTAACCTAAACCCCCTCCAATCTTCTGCTGGACTACCCATCCATTCTTATATGGCCCATTCACCTCAGGCCCATAATTCTTTTGTTTCGGATTTCCACTTGGCCTAACCTCTTTCCCTCCACCTTTGGCCCATGAATCCTCTATTTTTTTCGCCCCAAGCCCACTTTCCTTATTTTCTCATCCAGCCCAGTTTCAGCCTCCACCGCCTAATTCTGGTTCAACTTCTGCTTCTCGTATGTCTGCGATGGCCACTGCTGCTGGTTCTCTTCCTTTGTCTAGTCCGTCGCCACCTCTCACGGAGGATCATTGTCACCAACTAATCTCTTTTTTGGAGTTCGTAACTTCACCAAAATGCTATTATTTCAAATTCTCCTCTACCGTCTTCTCATTCATCTCTTTCCACTTTCGATTTTACTGGTAATATTTTTTTCCCCTCTATATCATCTCCATCTTCTAAATACTGGATTATTGACACTGGTGCCACACATCATATTTGTTGCGATCTCTCTTAATTTTCTTCTTATTCCCTTATATCCATCACGCACATTTCACTTCCAAATGGTCAATCCACCCTGATCACTCATGTTGGTTATGTGCATTTATCCAATTCCCAAATTATTTCCAATGTTTTTTATGTTTCTTTGTTTCATTTTAATCTATTAAGCATTAGTGCTCTGACTAAGTCTCACAATTGTTCGATTAATTTTCTCTCCAATTCTTGTGTTATCCAGGACCTTATTCAGGACAAGATGATTAGGAAGGGTAGACAAGATGATAATCTTTATGTTCTGGATTTAGGAAACATTTCATGTAATTCAAACGTTGTTTTCCATCTCACTCCTAGTTTGCATTTGTCCAATCCAAATTTTGGTATGTACAACTTGGACATCCTTCTTTTGTCAAACTTCATGTGCTTAATAAAAAATTACAACTTTCTTTATCTTCCCATATTACTCATTTTCATTGCTCTGTTTGTCCTTTAGCAAAGCAAAAACGATTGCCCTTCATTGCATATAATAACTTGTCTGATACGCCCTTTGCTTTAATTCATATTAACATTTATGGTCCATTTCATGTTGCTACCACTGGGGGATACAAATCTTTTCTTACTATTGTTGACGTGTATATACAACTTTTGACCGCCCTGCAAAAAAATTATATTTTATTTTATAGTTAACTTTATTTTATTTCAGAAAATCAAAAAAAAAAAAAAAAAAAAAAAAAAAAAAAACAGTGACTCTCATTTGAAGATTTGGATAAAAAACACACTTTCTAGAAGTGAAATGCTCAAGGAAAAGATCAAACGGATAAAAGTCGCGATTTTCGGTACTAGAATGAAGACTATTGTCCCATCTTTTGGACATAACTAAATGCGCAATTAGAATTTTGAGATGAAACAAATTGTATATGAAATTAAACTCTCTAATCTTTCCAATGACTGATTATAGAGCCAAATTGGAGTTCGTATGAAAAAAATACAACCATTCGAAGTTGGTCCTCCTATGCAGCCTCGCATTGTGCGCGGATCAAAGGTGGTTAGCCCATTTTGCATCTTATTTTCAGCCCAATCCAAACCTTCAGCCTATTAATTATTTTATTTCCAACCCACTTATTAAAACAGACCCATTTCAAATTATTTTCAGCCCAATTCAACATTTTGGGCTCATTCACTTGGAGGCCTATTTAAGCCTACCATTTCAACACGTTTTGGCCCGTTTCAGCCCGTTCACTCCAAGTGCGGACCATTTAGCTTTGTTCAGCCCATTTCCACTGAAATTACTATTCATCCGTCACTCTTGCATGATTTTTCTCCATTTTGCCACCATTTTTTATCTTGTGTGATGGTGTTTTAATGAGTCTTGTCCCCCAACTCACTCATGGATCTCTTGAGCTGTAAATACAAGATCAAAGGTTAAAGAAAAGGGGACAAAATTTGAGGGAAGAGGAGGCAACCAATTTGGGAAAGAAGTGACCAAAATTTTTGGGAATTTTTTTTGAGAGAAGTCTTAAGGAAAAATAATTTTTATTTTTATTTTTTTTATCTTTAGTTTTTGGAGAAGAAGAGAAAGGAAGAAGGGAGAAAATCTCTAAGTTAAGGTTTGTGAACTTCCATCTTTTTTAACTTTACGTATGCATTTTTAAAAAATAAAATAAAATAAGTCGTCATTATACTAAAATTTTGGTTTGTAAATTAGATATTTTTTTTCTTCTTCTTTTTTTTTAATTTTTTGTATATATAAACTTGTGAATAACTTAATGAATAGACAAAACGAGGTGAAAATCTCTCTGCCTTCTACTTGAGCGGTTTAGGTTTAGAAGGAAGATCACTCCCCCTATTATGTAAATTAATGGATCTAAAATTGGATACAACTTAAAAAGACCATCCATTGGAACACTTAAAAATCGATTTACTTTTCAACATTTATTTTCCTGTTCTACGCCTTTTCGCGCATTTATTTTGTTGTGCATATTTTCTATTTGGCGTCTTTCCGCGCTTTATTTTTTCTTTTATTTATTTTTTTGTTCTGCGTTTTTCCATACTTTTATTTTTATGTTTTGCGCCTTTCCGCGCTTTTATTTCTATGTATTGTTATTGTATTTCGGTAAATATTTATTTCCCTTGCATAAGAAAAAAAAAATGAATTGATCTTTATTATTCTAAAAAAATCAAAAAACAAAAATGAAAAAAAAATTTGCAAAAAACAAAAAGAAAAAGTCTTAACTTAAAACTCGAGACATTAAAACCCCTCGAGGGTCATCCTTATTAAATCATTGATATTTTATAAGCGATCATACCGAGGTAACATTAAAAAAAAAAATCCATTTTATTTCATGATAAAAAAAAAATCTACTTATTTAAATATATATATATATATATATATATATATATATATATATATATATAAGAAGAGATTTCAAAATCAAATAAAATATTCGAATTTAAATTTTGTTTGGACTTAACTGGACAAGGTACTGTCTTCGGACGGGCGTTTTAGGGTGCCTAACACCTTCCTCGAGCGTAACTGACCCCCGAGTCCTTTAAAATGAATCTCTAGTCGGACCGTGCTTTTTGCAGTCCAAAATTTTACTTAAGTCATTTTTCAAATTGTTTTTTTAAAAAAAATTGGTGACCTAGCACACCATTTAAATTCAATGTTAGGTGGCGACTCTTTTTTCTAAAATTGGCTTAAGTACTTTTATAAGAAAATTGATGCTTTAAAATATCCCAACTCTTTAATATTTTTTCAAAAAGCACAAAAACAAAAAACACTCTATATTCAATCATTTCATTTTTCTGAAAAATCGAGGCGCATCATGACGATTGCACTCGAGCAACTTGGTTATATCTGTTGCGTGCAAAATCCGATGTTAAATCGATCATTCCTAAATTCTGTAATTTGATTTCCACTCAATTTCACACCTCTATTCAGGCTGTTCGTTATGATAATGCCCCAAAACTTGAACTGGTTGATTTTTTTAATTCCAAAGTTGTTGTTCATTATCACTCTTGTGTTAAGACCCCTGAACAAAATTTTGTTGTGGAAAGAAAACACCAGCATATACTTAATGTCGCACGTGCATTGTTCTTTCAGTCTAGTTTACCACTTTGTTAATGTGAGGATTCTGTTCTGACTGCCGTTTATTTGATTAATCGGCTTTCGTCTCCTTTGTTAGCCAACAAAACTCCTCTTTAGCTCTTAACCCACAAATCTCCCTCTTACACTCACCTTAGAGCCTTTAGTTGTCTATGTTATGCCTCTACCTTACTTAGCCAACGCTCCAAGTTCTCTCCTCATGCTCATTCTTGCATCTTTCTTGGTTACCCTTATGGCTACAAAGGGTAAAAATTTCTTGACCTCACCACCAATTCTACTTTCATTTCTTGCCATGTCATTTTCCAAGAGACGATCTTTTTCTTTTCTGGGACTTCCATATCTTTTTCTCCTCTTCATTTCTTTCATGACCGGGTATTACCCCGTTTCATTCTTGATCGTTCTGCATTTCCTTCTCCTCATGTTCCCACTACCTCCTCACCTTCTCCCATCATTCTCATTCCTCATTCTTCTACCATTTTCACACGGTCTCATCGAGTCACTAAGCCTCTCTCATATCTTCATAATTATCATTATTCTTTGGTCATTCAGTCTTCTTCTCTTCACTCTACTTCCGCTCCTACTCTTTATCCAATTTTTTCTATTCTTAGCTATCATCATCTTTCCCCTCCTCATTATGACTTAACCTTAGCCATTTTCTCCCACACCAAGCCAAACAACTTTCCCAGGCTGTTGAGATTCCGGAGTGACATAAGGCCATGACTAATGAACTTCAAGCTTTAGACGGCAATCATACTTGGCAGATCGTTTCTTTTTCTCCAGTGAAACATTCCATTGGTTGTAAATGGGTATACAAAATCAAGTTTCATGCTAATGGGTCCATTGAGTGCTACAAAGCTCATTTGGTTGCTAAAAGATACACTCAACTGGAGAGTGTTGATTTCTTAGATACTTTCTCTCCTGTTGCCAAGCTCGTTACAGTAAAAGTCCTTTTGTCCTTAGCCGCTGACCACAGATGGTCATTGACTCAACTGGATGTCGACATTGCCTTTTAACATGGTGAATTGAATGAAGAAGTTTATATGACTATTCTACCTAGCTATTCTTGTCGTGAGGGGGGAGACTTTGCCACCTAATGCCGTTTGTCGATTAAAAAAATCCATTTACGGCTTGAGACAAACATATTGCTCTCTTGGTCTATGTCGATGATATTGTTATTGCTAGAAATGATGCAAGCTTTGTGGACAAGTTAAAGGTTTTTCTCAATAGCCGTTTCAAGTTGAAAGATTTGGGGCCTCTTAAATATTTTTTGGGCCTTGAAGTGGTCCGTTTACGTTTAGGAATTTGTTTGCCAACGCCATTATGCTTTTGAGCTGTTATCGGAAACAGGGACCTTGGCAGCTAAACTTTCTTCTACACCTATGGATCCTAATTTGAAATTGTCACAAGATGATGGTACTTTGCTTGAGGATCCCACTATGTATAGGCGGTTGATTGGGAAGTTTTTATATCTTACTATTATATGGCCAGATTTGAGTTTTGTTGTGAATCGTCTTAGCCAATTCTTGGCTACTCCTCGAACTACACATCTACATACAGCTCAAAAGATTTTACAATATAACAAAAAAGCCCCAGGACAAGGAATTTTCTTTCATGCCAACTCCACTATCCAGCTTAAGGCTTTTGTCGATGCCGATTGGGCAACATTTTCAGATACAAGGCGATCTATCAATGGATTTTGTATTTTCTTGGGTTCTTCTCTAGTATCCAGGAAATCTAAGAAGCAACACATTGTTTTCTGTTCTTCGACAGAAGTAGAGTATCGTTCCATGGCCAATGCTACTTGTGAAATAGTTTGGTTGCTCTTCTTACTTGCGATTTGAGAGTAAATCACTCAGGACCTGCATTACATTTTTGTGATAATCAAGTTGTTTTCCATATTGCGGCCAATCTCGTGTTCTATGAGCGTACCAAACACATTGAGATTGATTGTCACATTGTCAGAGAAAAACTTCAAACTGGGTTGTTGAAAACGTTTCATATCTCTAGTCAGAATCAGTTAGTCAACATCTTCACCAAGACCCTCCATCTATCCCAGTTTCACAATCTACTTAGTAAGATAGGAATTCACAATTTGTATTCTCCATCTTGATGGGGAGTATCAGAAATCACGAACGGTTCACTAGAACCTTCCATCAACAGCTTAGTTTGTTAGTTTTTGAGTTTGTTATTTTTAGTTTTCAAGTTGTTGAGAGCTGTAATTTTGTGGTTATAAATTGTAACTCCATGTTCATTCAAATCAATGAGAATTCTACATTCCATTCAATTTTTTCATTATCTCTTTATCTTATAATAGAAACTAGGGTATGCCAGAGATTTAAACACAAACAAATAAAGACCCAATATCACAAACAAAATTCAATTTTAGGTTATCGTCGAACTCTAAACTGTTGTCTACCGCCTGATTGTCTATTATTATTACCAACGTCGTTGTTGCATCTCATTCTACCCTTACTCTCTAATTCTTCGCTAAATAATGCAGTAGTACCGACCCTGGAGATGACGATGATGCTTTAGATCTTAAAGGCCATGATTATGGAAGATGGTCCAACGATCACTCTTAACAAAAGCTGTGAAAATTGTCGATCATCGACGAACAAGATGGAGAGGAAACAATTTATCCAGACACAACTCCTAAGAAAGACTTTTTTACGAAACTCTTGATCCTATCCCAAAAACTTTCATTTTGTTCTATATTTTCTATAGATCTAGTAACTCCAGCAAACACTCCTCAAACCCGATTCATTCGGTCATGGTGTGATCGAGATCTAGATGTATGGGTGCTCCAAGGGTAATCGATTGGCTCCCTGGGTGGTGAAATTGTAGCGTTTGACAATGGCGGGGCATTGCAAATTTGAAGGCTATGCTTGTGTTTGCTACTCCAGCGTTCATTCTTACGCTGATGATGAAGCTTGTTGGTCGCCGAATCTCTCTAAACTCCTACAAACATTTCTTTGTTGGGAAGATAAAGATGGTGAAGATGGTGATTCATGGTCTAATTATTGAAAGGTTCAATCTATTTTTTGAGATGGATCTCTGCAAGATGAAGATGGTGAATATGGATCTTTGCACGATGAACAACCAAATTTCAAAATTTTGCTTGGGCACAACTCCCAAGAGATACTTTCTCTCTACACTCTCCTTAGGCGTTTGTGTGTCGAATTCTTGTTGATGTTATCATTTATAGGTATGCCATTTTATTTATAAGGATTTATACCAAAGATCTCCCCTGTTTTTTGCCCTTGTACCAGAATTTTTCCCTGTCATTTAACAAATACCAATCACCTTCTATAGTTTTAAAATTGAAATCACTTAACTCCACTATCAGTGAATAGTTACTGATACAATATTGCTATTGACAAAAATACCCTCAAAATAATTTAACTTCAATAAAATAACATAAATGCCCTTTCTTAAATTAATTTTTTGGACAAATATGCCCCTCGTTTCTCTTCCTCTTTTTCTCTGCATTTCAGTTTTTTCCTTTCTCTTCTTTTCTTTTTCTTAGAGATAGTACATTTTCATTTTGTTTCCATTTTTTTTAATTCAAGCACAAAGACAAAAAACTTAAGGGAAAAGTACAATTTAGACCCTCTAACTATTGACACATTTCTAAGTGGTCCCTCTAAGTTTAAATGTTTCATTTCAAACCCTCTACGTATCATAACGTTTCTAAATGGTCCTTCCATTAGAAAATCAGTTAAAACTAACGGAATTTAGGGGTAAATGCATCATTTCACATTTTTTTAATTTTTTAATCATTTTTAATTTATTTTTTTTAATCTATCTCTTTCTTCCCCCCTTCCCCTCTCTCCTTCCCACCTCCTGCAACAGGAGGGTGGATCACAAAATGACCTTTGGGATTCTGCAAACAACCGTAGTGTTTTTCCAGCGTATCTGAATGGGAAGTGTTTTACATATATCTTTCCCTCTCTCTTAAAAATATATCAAATTGTTGAACTAACCTATTTGAAGCTTTCTCTCTCCAAAATATTTGAATGAATAATTTGCCATCCTTAAATCTTTCTTTCTCTCTCCTTCTCTCTCTCTCTCTCTATATATATATATATATCATGACCGTTAGATTTCTCTCTACATATATCATTCCCTCTCTCTCCAAAATATTTGAAACTCCTGAACTAACTTGTTTGAAGCTCTCTCAAGAACTAGAATGAGAACTCTCTCTCTCTCTCTATGTGGATATATACATAGACTGAGAGAGAGATATCTGGTTTTCTATCTAGTTCATTTAGAGATGGTGATATACGGAGGGTTGAAGAAGAATAGAGATGAAGAAGATTAGATCAATGGGATCGACGGAGCTGGACATGGCGACGGGATCAACGGGAACGATACAATTTTTCGATTACGGGGTTGGATCTTAATCTTGGTTTAAGTCCAGTTATGCTAAAACATATAGAAATGGTGACAGAGATGGTGGTGAGAGTCCAGGCACTGATAGCGACGCCAGTAATGGCCTTGACGGCCGCCGAGATAGTGGCGATATCATTGTCTCTCTCTCCTCCGGCATCGCCATTGCCACATCTTGGGTTCATTTCAGCACCGACATATAGAAACCGAATAGGGCAACAGAATCATTGCTGGCAGCCTCCGATACTGGAAGGGAGGAGCGAGATAGTTACGCAGCCATACCCCTGGGTCACGGACTGCCACGCAACAATCCACAACCTCGAGTACTTCTTCTCCCATAATCTCACCCCCTGTTGCGGGGGTGGTTACGGGGTGATCCACCCCCTGTTGTAGGGGGTGGGATGGAGAGAGGGGAAGGGGAGGAAGAGGAAGAGAGAAAGGGAGAATGAGGTGGCAGAGAGAGAGAATGAGGGAGAGAGAGGAAGGAGAGGAAGAAAGAAAGAGATTAAAAAAAATTAAAAATGATTAAAAAATTAAAAAAACATGAAATGACGCATTTACCCCTAAATTCTGTTAGTTTTAACTAATTTTTCTAACGAAATGACCATTTAGAAACGTTATGATACATAGAGGGTTTGAAATGAAACGTTTAAACTTAGAGGAACCACTTAGAAATGTGTCAATAGTTAGAGGCTCTAAATTATACTTTTACCAAAACTTAAAAACACAGTATAACACACCCTAAAAATTGTAAAAAACTGCAGGACTGTCGATGATTGTGAGACCTATTTTGGTCTTTGGTTTTAATGAATTTTTTCAACAGTTGATGAATTATATACCAAAATCATGCAATGATGGATCATATAATTGAACAATGAAATCAGTTTTGTTGATCTTAAAATTTTGATGAATAATTAAGTATTGATGTTTTGGTGGAACTAATATTTTAATTGAGTGTTTCAATGATTTAAAGTTCCAATGATGAAGATGACAAATTAAATGGATGTTAAACGATAATGTTGAAGATATTAAAGAATTAAGAGTTTGAAGAAATTAGGACGATGATGTTAAAGATATTAAAGATTTAAGAGTTTCAAAAAATTAGAGAAAATAACTCAAGTAAATTTCAACTCTTAATATCCCAATTAGGAACACACACATGGCACAAAATGTATTTTATTATTTATGTGTGTTTCGATTAAGTGAAATTATTTGCTCTTATATGTGACTTGAAAAGAAATAGTTTTTTATTGACTAAAATGGAATATTAGAAGATTAGTGGAGCAAATTTGGATGAGAAAATGGTTAAAGGGGAGAAAACGTAAAAGAAAATAAGTTAAAAACGTGTTCAGATGGGAGATCCAAAAGATGGCAGTCGATTGGGAAGTCGACCGGACCAAGAAGCTGTAACTCTCTATATCTCTAAGTTGACCGACAGGTCGACCAGCCAAGTGGGCTGAACTCTCTGAATTTACAAGTCGACAGGCAGGTCAACCGGTGAAAGAAAAATAAACTCTCTGAATGTACAGGTCGACAGGCAGGTCGACTAATGCACGCAGTAGCGATAGCTTGGCCACAACTTGAATTAGGCAGTCGACCGAACGCACTGTTTCAGGATATTGTTTTATCCGAGATTATATCCAAAAGTAGCCGTTTATGGTTGGGATTTGAGAGAGATTTTAGGGATATTTTTTATATTTAAGATATGGTTCACATATTAATTAAATCATATTAATATGGTTTATTAAATGTTAATGTTTATCAATTTAGTACTTGAAATAAATTCTATTCTTATTAATTGAGATTGAGAAAAACTTTGGGGGTTTAATTAAGAGATTTGAAAGTTGTTATGAAGTAAATTGAACCTAAATGAAGTCATTATGATATAAGGGGTCTATATGTGCTATTAATTGTCATGACACGTGCAAACATGCGAATTTAATCAAGTATGAAATCAGATTAAAATTAGATTTTTCTATATCTTGATTAAAATTAGATTTTTCTATTTCACGTTTTTCTATCACTAGATTGAGATATTAATTGAGTTATTATTTATCTAGGGTGGTAGAAGCTCCGAGTGAGATTTGATTCTTATCAATTTTTGTATTAGTAAGTTGTGATGGATTAAATACTGTTGGGGTATTTAATCAAGGGTAGCCGGGTTCAGTCTCTTCTTATAAAGAGATTGAGGTAGTGATTCTTCCTTGATAGAATTGCGATTTGAGTGATTTGTAACGGTTCCATCCTTACCTATGAAAAGAATAGTTGGAGTGTTTTGTAAGGTTTTGATTCTTGAGCCTTAGTATTAAAAAGAATTAAGTTATTCTATAGCTTGTAAAAAGTAGAGGTTCTTCCTTAACTTGAGAAAAAGATATTGTAAAGGTTGATTCTGAGCCTGTAAAAGAATTGGTGTGAGGGTTTGGTTATTACCTTTAAAGGGATCTTAGTTTTAGTGGGTGCGACCTCCGTGGAGCTCAGGAGATTGGATTAGCCAAGAGCAACTTGGTGAACCAGTATAAATATTTGGTGTGTTGCTATATTTACTTTGTTATTTTTGCTGTTTGAGTGTGCACTTCGTTGATTATATTATTTTGTTGTGATATAAAGATAATAATTGATTTAGGATTAAAATTAATTATTTCATTTATTGAATTTTATTCTGATAATTTTTTAATTACCCAATTTACCCCCATCTTGGGTATTCTACAGGGCCAACAAGTTTTGGTGTTGAAACTAGAGAAGATTTAGAAGAAGATTTACAGGAAACAAGACGACTGTCTTCTTCAAACCTCCTTGATAGCCGGAGCTTCTTCCTCGAGTTGTCGTCGTCTTCGCCGTCCTCTTCGTCGTTGATTCCGCGTGAGCAGGCGCGATCTGTAAGAACCTAAGTTTTGCATACACATAATCTTAGTTGTATTTTAGAATATTTAGAAAATAACGGGGTAGAATGTGTCATTTCTAATTTAAATTAAAAGTTTAGGGGTCAATTAACAATTTTAGAGACATTCATTTTAAATTTTGGGATTTAAATGACAACTTAAAGAAATTTAAGGGAGGTGAATTTAATTTGGAAAAAATTAATCTATATATATATACATACTAGTGGGAAAAAAAAAAAAAAAAAAAAAAAGATCAGATCAACGTGGCAATTCAGGGGATCAAGGATTTTCACTATGATCATGCATATATATATATATGTTCATGCATGTAATTCACCATCCCAACACCTCAAAAGAAGAAATCAGAAAACAGAAAAGAGAGAGGATCGGCGGTGGTGGGTCGTCGGGCGATGGGGTGTGATCGTCGCCGATCGTTCGGTGGGTTGCAGTGTTCGGTTCGTCGTATGCGTGCATGTGTGTGTGTGTGTGTGTGTGTGTGTGTGTGTGTGTGTTTTGTTTATTGGTCAGTGCGTTGTCGATGGTGATCGGACGCGTATGTGTGTGTGTGTGTGTGTCGTCGATCGTGTCACTGTGTATGTGTGTGTATTTTGTTCATCCAACATTGGTATGTGTGGGTGTCCGTCTGTTTAGCTGGTGTGAGTGTGTGTGTGCGACTATCGACTTGTGTGTGCGCGTATGGGCGTCGTTGTTGGTTGACGGGGTGTGGGGAGGTCCTGCCGACAGTGGGTGTCGTCGTCGATTGATATTCAGCCGTCAACTACATGTGTGTGTATGTGTGATCGGGTATAGCGTCACCGGCAGTGGGTAAAGAAATAGCGCACCGCCGCGGTGGTGAGCTCCAACGAGCAGTCGCAGAAAACAGCAGAAATCGGAAAAAAAAAAAAAAGAAAAAAAAAAGAGGAAAATCAAATAAAAACCAAAAATCGGAAATTCAACTTCTCGTCCTGTGAGCAATTCGGAAACAGCTAAAATTTTAATCGGGTATTATTTTCGTTAAATTAAATTGTTAGTATTAAAAGTTTCGCAATCGTAATAGTAATTTTCATAATTGTAAAATAATATTTTATTAATCGCTAATCTGAATAAATTGGTACAGTAAATATTAACATAGTGAAACGGACGAAATAGTAATTTTTCATAATGAAATTTGGGGAATGGAGAATTATGAAATTTAGGACTTTCATTTCATGTTAGTTTATTTTAAATAAAATATTAATTTAGGCCCTATTGCTATTAGGTTCGCAGGCGCTAGCGTCCTGATAGGTTTTAGACGGTGATAGTTTTGCAGTGCAAAAATCGAGGTGAGTGTATTGTCTTCTATGTAAGTTTACAAATCTTATTTCCGTATAAATCGTGAAAAATGTGTTATTTGAAATGGACGATTTTGCAACTTAAATTGATCAAGTTTGTTTCAAAGGTGGAAAATAATTTTTAGATCAAGTTGGTTTTAAAGGTGGAAAATTATTTTTGAATCAAGTTAGTTTTAAAAGTAGAAAATGATTTTATTTTATTTTTTTTGCTCAAGTTGGTTTTAAAAGGTAGAGAGTGATTTTCGTCCGACTATGCCATAGTTTTTATCCTGTTAGGAGGGCATGTCCTGCAGGATGATTTTGACATGTTAGGAGGATTAATCCTATAAGTGGTTGATTGTTATGACATGTCAGGAGGGCATGTCCTGCAAGTGGTTGATGATATTATGACCTGTTGGGAGGATTAATCCCGCAGGCGGTTGATTACATTATGACCTGTCAGGAGGATAGTCCTGCAAGTAGTTGATTATTATTACCTGTCAGGAAGGTAGCCCTGCAGATGGTTGATTATTATGACATGTTCGGAGGATTAGTCCGGTAGGTGGTTTGATTGACCTATTAGGAGTGCAAATCTTGCAGGTGGTATCCATACCATTGGGGATAATAAATGGCCCTAATACTGATAGTCACTTTAGATGTCACAGTTGTACAAGTTACGGTACTGTCGTAACTCCCGATCGTGAGGTAAAAACAATCTTATGCCTAGTAGAAAAGGAGGTATGGTGTACTTTATTATACGTTTAAATATTTAAGTTGGGTGTTAATTATATTACTTTGTTTCATTGGCGATAGTGGAACTGAATTTCTTTAACATATTATGCGGTTATATTATTATATTTTGAAACCTAGTGTTTAATTCTTCTGCTTGGTTTGAACATATTAGTATCATTACATTGGTAGCAATGGAACTAGATTCTCAACTTGGTATATGATTATAAATATTATATTTTGAAATGTGATATTTAACAATTGTAGTTGATCCATTAAATGTTTTTTTTATTATGAAAACAGTACACCGATAAAAAAAGAATTTATTTCAGGTACCGAGGTTAGGAGTTAGTTCAGTATTGGCACTAGGTAAAGTCCAGAGGTGATGTCATTTTGGAGGTAAGTCGGTCGCATAGGAACCGTAGAAGGTTTACGTTGTTTTATGATTTTGGTTGTGGATATTTGGGACAGGAGTGCTCCTAAATTTTGAAACAGGTATACATATATTTATTTCTGGGAAAAAATAATTTACAGTAACGCATATATGTATGTATTTGGTTGATTGGTCAGGTAGCACCATCTCGACGTCACGCCCGGCCGCCATGGGGGCAGGGTGGGGGTGTGACACGATCGATCTCGTGATCGTCTCTCTCTAGCTCTTCTTCCCGCTCATGCTCGAGATCGTGTTGTTCAGGGATGATACGCCGACTTCTTCGTGCGGATTCGCCGTCGACGACAGATTTCTTTCAGAAACAATCTCGTTTCGGCTCTGAGTGCGTCGGAGCTCCGATCTGCATCGATTGAGAGAAATCGTTGAGAAATTGCAGCGATGCGAACGAGATAAAGGAAAAAGCTAATGTTAAGCACAGATCTAATCGATTTAGATCGGATTTTTTTGTTGTTTTTTAAATACGTTTCTATGGAGTGAAAATCAGTGTCAATTAGTTCTTGATGAAGTTGCAAATCTGTTCACGGATGAAAAGGATAACTAGATTTGCAATTATTGAAGCTTTACACGGAGTAAATGAAGATTCATGAACATGTAGAAAGAGAGGGGGGATTGAATGTTCGAATCAAAAAAAGGGCATAGTTAGGGAAAAGGCAAGAAAGAATCTACAAAAAATGGCAAAAAAATTAGTAAAATTCGAAACAAAAAAAGGTTGAAAAAGAGAGAGAGAAAAGGTTTTGAAATCTCGAAAAGGTTCAAAGAGCAAAGACATGCAAAGATCAAAAGTCCAAATCGCCGAACCGGAGCAAGCGACGGCGTTGTTCCAAGTCGTTTTCGGTACACCGTTGAACGGCGAAGACGATTCGACGGGAGAAGAAGGCATGAGATCAGTATACTGTTGAACCCTGATAATGTTTTCACTCCTCGACGACGACGACACCAAGCAACCTCCGACGACCTTCGCCTCCGACGGTCTCTCTTCTCACTCTCTCTCTAACTCAAAGATGAAATGAGCTATTTAGCAAAGAAAAAATAAGAGGGTAGATCGGTAACTTTACTTAGATATTTTTTTAATTGTATGATATCTGACAAAAATCAAGGGGTGAAAGGGTCATTTCACACAAAAATATTGGCCAAAAGAGTTGACTGGTAAATTTTTTGTATAAAAACAAAAGATAGGGAAAGTCTTTGGTATAAACCCTTATTTACAATTTATAACATGAAGGAACCAAAACAATGGAGAGAAAAAAAAACTTAAATTCAATATATTTTTTTCCTTTATTTCTATGTTTTCATTTATTTATTTATTTTGTTTTATTTTTAATTTTTTGTTTTTTGGTTTTCCATTATAGACTATAATTTATCTCAAAATTTATAAATTAGTGGATATCTGATTTATCTTCTTTGTAGAAGGTGTAGAGTTCAACCCCTCTCCAATACAAATACCAAAAAAAAAAAAAAATCATAATCCAATAGAAAATAAAAATATTAAATTTATGAAGTCAAATGTAACTACCATAAAATTTTATGGGTAAAATTTATAATATTTTATGTATAAATTGAACACATAAATTGAGAGACAATTACTCATTGAATATTATAACATTAGGAAGTGCTAAAACTCACAATTTTTTTGAGTAAAATTAATAATTTATTCAATTAAAAAATTAAGGTGGTTATTGGAATGCCAATTTAGGGTTCTTTCTTTAAATTTGAAAATTAATAGAAAAATATAATGTAAATTACAAGAATGAAAAGAGTGATTTTGTTAAAATTGTGACTATTAACAGATAAGATCAGTCAATTAAAGTAAAAATAATATATTTTAGACTAATATGAAATATTAAGAAATTAAAAGCAGTATGTATTTTAGAGTAATATTTGGATATTAAAAGAATAACGAATGCATTGAAGGAGCTCTGTTTTGAATGAAGTTTAAAGAAAAATAATGAATTTAGCTGAGGGGACTATTATTTGTCAGAGGCTCAGACAAATCGTCGGCCTCGTTAGACTCCACAGATGGTGGTAGGGAATTTGATGGTTGCGAGATGGACAATTGCTCGGGCAGGCCAACAATGGATGAAAGCACTGCAACTGGTCAAATAACCTCGGTTGAGGTAGGCCTCAATGGTGGTTGCATAGTATGAGAAGCACAAGATGGTCCTTGATCATGTGGCCAATGAACCTGGCATAGTAAAACGAGTTGACATACACTTTGCACGTGGTTCTTGATCATGGTTTTCTTTCTTCTACTTCTTTTTTTTTTTTTTTTTTAAAGAAATCAAATTAAATTAAAGATTAAAAAAAAAAACAAAAACAAAAAGGAACTCTAAGAATCATCATTTCCAGGCAAATCGAGCTCTTACCCTTTGAAAAAATCAATTAAAAACACGTTTTTACTCAAAAAATGGCGATTCCAAGCAAATTGCGTTTTTCTTATTAAATTAAACAAATAAAATGCACTTTCAGCCATGTACCATTTAAATCATTTTTGGATCAAATTGTCAACTTAATTTAACCTTGAAAATCATATTGATGAAATTGTGTTTTCTCATTCACATATTTTTTTTTAAGGTGATACAAGTATTATATAGAGCTTAATTCTAGAACATTCCTAGAATCAAACTATTACACAAATTACTTCTCTGATTACACACTCTAATTTAGGAAAGTACCATTACATATAATCAAGCCTTATTTAACAAATCATTACATTAAAAAAATAAAAAAATAAAAAAAAGGGGGCCAAATTTATTGGTTTCAAATATAATCGAGAAAATGCGGGAGAATATTTTGCCCTTTTATTCAAAAATAATTAAAAAAAAAAGATAAAGAAAAATTAATAAGATAAAAAAAATAAACTTTTATGTCCTAAAATTTGGAACCTTATGTGGACAAAATTGACTTGTTTGGATCTAGTTTAATTAAATTTTCTTCAGAAATTTTATTATTTTTGGACGGTGTTTTGGGGTGCCTAATATATTTTCCGAGGATAATCGATTTCCCAAATTTCATAATCTTTTGGATAGACCTTTTCATTCTTTTGGAGTAAAATTTTGGGTCATTTTCAAAATAAAAAATATTTTTAAAAAATCAGTGATTTGTCACACCAATTTAACTCAATACTATATGGCGACTCTTTTAAGATTTAGGCCCAATTTTTTTTTTTATTCAAAGCTCTGGTGCTAACAAATGCCCCCCAAAACCTTTTTTCTACAATAAATAAGATTTCAAAAAATCTTTCGAAAAATACATTCGGCTTTTAAATAGCCAAAAAAAAAAATCGGGGTGCATCACTAAACCAATTGGATAGTTTAATTAATTGAATTAAATTGTCAATATTGGGATATTAATTGAGTAGGTTAATTAATCGAATAACAACGGTTCCAGCAATCCCAAATCTTTGCAACCATGGCTATTGTCTGTTAGTTTGTTTGTTTTTTTTTTTTTTACGAGCGGCACAATTGTGAGAACAAAAATACTAAAACAAACAGTCTACGGTTCAAATTGTACAGCAGAAATTGGTAACCGTCGGGGCTTGAGCAACAGCTTCAAGTGGCGACGCAATTTGAAAAGAGAAACGGAGAGACCCGGCGTCGCAGCTTGAAGAGAAAAGGGGAGGGGATTGGAGCAATTTCAACGGCAAAAAAGGTTCCAGAGTGCGAAAAGGTTAATGTAATTCATTATATTTTTTAGGTATATAATATTATTTTTTTAACAATTGGTAAGGAAGTTACATGTTGGCTATTTTTTTTTTATGTTTTAACCACAAAACAATTATCGCTAATAATTTTTTATTTATTGTTGAAAAATATTTGTGGAAATATATTTGTAATAATTTAGTAACAAATTTTACTTTTTAGTGGGCAAATTTTTTTTGGTTATTTAACATTTATCACCTTTATTATTTTGCTTAAAATTATAAATCTCCCATGTCATCTAAAAAATATCAATCACTCCCTTTGATCAATTTTTTTTTGTAAAAAGACATAATTGTCCTTCTCTTTTTTTTTTAAAAAAAAATATATATATTTTTAATATTTTTGTAAAAAAATTCACAAACACCCCTATTTTTAAAGAAAATTATTTTTTACTCCTATATTTTTTTATCCCTTTATGTTAAGATAATTGAGAAATGAAGAATGAACCATGTATTAATATATTGAGAAAGAAATACAAGATTACATGTATTAAGAATATACATAATAGAAACTATACATGACTATTTATAGGAGAAGTGGGGTTAGGGTTTTGCCCTATGGGCCAAGTGGGCTAAGCCCATTATTACACTAACATCCCCCTCAAACTCAAGGCGGTAAGTGGGAAGTGAACTTAAATTTGGAAACCAAAGAGTAAAAACGTCCGGGTGGATGAGCCTTAATGAAAATATATGTTGTCTGATCGGCTGAACTGACGGATTGTAGACGAACCGTATTCTGGAAAATATGATGACGGATGAAGTGACAATTAGTCTTGATGTGTTTTGTATGCTCGTGGAATACATCATTGTGAGCGATCTGAATGATACTCTTGTTGTCACAGTATATGATAGTGACTGCAGGAGAAGAGATGCCCATGTCAGCTAGTAGTCATCGAAGCCAGAGAAACTCTTGAGTTGCATCAGCCATGGCACAATATTCAGCTTCAATACTGAAGCGAGCAACCACAATTTATATCTTACTACGCCAGGAAATGAGAGAATTACCTAAAAAAAGAGTAATCAATGGTTGAACATCTGTCGGTGAGGTCTTTGGCCCAATCTGCATCAGAATAAGTTTATAAGACGGGAGCAGACTGAACTGAGAAATGAAGTTCATAAAATAAAGTACCCTTGACATACTAAAGAATGTGAAAAACAACTGAGTAATGAGTGGTCTGAGGAGCGGACAAGAACTGGCTGACTTGATGAACGGCATAGGCAATGTTAAGGCGAGTAACAATAAGATATACAAGACTTCCAACCAGTTGGCGATATAGGCAATATAGAAGTAAACCATGGAGTGGGGTAAGTCTGACGTTCAGCTCGAGAGGAGTAGTGGCAGTGGTTGAGTCAGTGATCCTAGCCTTGGAAAGGAGATCCGAGACATATTTGGCCTGAGAGAGAAAATATCCATCAGAACTAGATAAGACTTCGAGGCCAAGAAAATAGGTGAGCACGTCAAGATCTTTTATCTCGAATTGGCTAGTGAGAAACTTTTTGATTTTAGAAATGCCACGTTGATCATCTCCAATAATAACCATATCATCCACATACAGCAAAAAAAAGATAATATCGTTAGAAGTATGACGAATAAACAGATCTAAATCATAAGAACTAGGTGTGAACCCAAAACGATAAATAAAAGTGTTGAATTTAGCAAATCAGATACGTGGAGCTTGTTTCAAACCATATAGGGCACGTCAAATGCGACAAACTTTATTTCTAAGGGCAACCAGGTCGGGAGGTATATGCATATAGACTTCCTCAAGAAGATCACCATTGAGAAATGCATTTTTTACATCCATTTAAAAGAGAGTCCATTTTCAAATGGCGGCGACGACAAGAAGTGTACGGACATATGTTAGCCTCGCCACTGGAGCAAATGTTTCTTCATAGTCAATATCATATTCCTAAGAGAATCCTTTAGCAACAATTCGGACTTTATATCGTTCGACAGATCCATCAGAGAGTCTTGATTTTAAACACCCATTTGCACCCAATAGGAGTTTTTCCAGGAAGAAGATCAACAATATCTCAGGTATGAGTTTTAACGAGGGCCTGCAGTTCTTCATCCATTACTTTCTGCTAAAGAGGATTAGTACTAACCTCCTCATAGGATTAAGGCTCATGCAGATGAAGTATAGTGGAAAACAAGGAAAATCAGTAAGGTAATGTGGACGATGAGTTACCCTGGCAGAGCGGCGAGGGTGTTCTGGAGCGTAGGTCTCAAAGGCAATTGGTATAGAATCATCGGCCACGGGAGCAGTCTCAGCATGGTCGATGGAGCTGGAGAGGTGAGATCAACTGGTGATTTTGGAGTGGGTTCAGCCGGTGGGTCTGGGGTGGACTCAGCATAAGGTGCAAGGCTGGGTGCAACAAGTGGTACTAGAGTGGACTCAACAGTACCTAAAACTGTATCATCTGGAAATAACTCAATGGATGGATCAGTAAAGAATCTGGAGTTGGTGAGGGTTGATATGTCAAATGACCGTAAGTAAGAAAACATTTGATGTTCCCAAAAATAACATGTCGCGAGATACAAAGGGTTTAAGAAATGGGATCCCAGCACCAATACCCTTTATGTTCAATTTCATATCCAAGAAAACAACACAGACGAGCCCTTGGTTCCAATTTTTTGTGTTCATGTGATTTGAGAAGAACAAAACAGGCGCAACCAAAGACTTTGAGTTTAGAGTAATCAGGAGTTTTACCGAAAAGGCGATCAAATGGAGACTAGTTTTGGATTGTAGTGGAAGGAACACAGTTTATTGTGTAGACGGCTGTGAAGGCAGCCTCACCCCAAAAGCGCTCAAGACATGATGAAGAAATAAAAAGAGCACGAACTGTGTCAAGAATATGTCTATGTTTGCGTTCGGCTAGTCCATTTTATTGGGATGTACTAGGACGCGAGTGATGGGGGAGCGTACCATTTTTACAAAGCAGGTTAAGAAAAACACGATCCTTGTATTCCATTGCATTATCTGAGCGAAAAATTTTGATATTTCTAGAAAATTAGATTTGAACCATAGAAGAAAACTTAGAATATATTTGGAATAGGTCAGATCGATGTTTCATAAGAAACAACCATGTATATCGAGAGTAATCGTCCACAAAGATAACAAAGTAACGAAGGTCACCCATCGAGGCATGAGAAGAAGGCTCCCAAATATCAGAATGAATTAGAAGGGTGCAAAGGAAATAAACTGACTCTTTTTGAAAGGTAAGGCTGGTTATTTGGCAAGTTGGAAATGGATACATTTGAAAGACTCATGTTGAACTGAAACTAACTAATCACTAGAGATAAGCGATTTGAGTCAACTAGATGAAGTATGGCCTAACCGAGCATACCACATTTAGGATAGTGAGAGATTAGCTGGTGGTTGTGGAGATAAGGATAAGGATACCGGTGGTGGTGGGGAGGTTGCACAAGTTGATGAAGGGACTTGGGATTGTGGTGGTGTTGGAGTTGGAGATGGAAGGTAAAAACTGGTAAGTTCAAATAGGCGTCCAACTGTACGACGAGGATTTTACGCGTTCGCGAATTGATTACTAGCAAGTACATGAGGTCTAGTTTTAATATAGTGGATCTTTTAAGATGGGATATCGTTCCACTGGAAATGGTGTAATTTAGTTGAATATTGTAATTAGTATAGTCTAATATTATCCAGACAGTTAAAGAAATGTTTTAAAATTAAACTAATTAACACTAAGCTAAACTAGAATTAGTAGGTTAATCCTAACTAAGTTGATTAACTAGGGATTGATTTCGTTCACTTAATACATGTTTGATTTTGTTTTAGTTAATAATAATGGTGTTTAAGGTATCCGACAATCTCAATTCGTAAACTCATTCGCCACCTCTTCCGAGTGTAAGACGGGGGAATATGCGACTTAGTGTCAACGAAGAAGTCCCCCTCAATGTCTTAACGACTCTAGGTCACGTGAGTCTTGCCCCAACGTCATCGATTGCACACTAACTAACACCCTCCCGGGTCGTTAGATCGTAACGATGTGTTTACCTTGGTCCGAATCCAAGGTTACCTCTTCCGAGCATCAAATTCTAGATTCGCAAATTCAACTCTAATACCTTAACAATCATATTAACGTTGTAATAAAATGATAAATACAATCGGATTTAAAAGCAAACAACCGTTAAAGAAACATATATTAAACCAAACGGATATTTACGCAACTACACCGATCCCTAACTAATATTTATCTAATCTATTATGATCTTGGCCATTAGAACATTAAACCAAGAGATAATCATCATCATTTAAAATAAAACATTAAATTATAAAGAGAGAAACAAAGAGAAAAAAATCAAATCTTAAAGTGGAGTGATCCACTGTCGCCAAAGACCGATCCGCCGATGTTTTCTCTTCTTTGAATGATGAATATCCTCTTCAAGAATGGCCAAGGATCAATCTCCTAGGGTTAGGGACGTTCCATGCTCCAAGATTTCTTAAGAGAAGTGGGAGAATAGGTATTAATAGGCACAAGGTTTCAAAATATCTAAAAAATATCTATTTATTGTGCAGAGGTCATGGCCGCGGCGATGGGATCACGGCCACAGCGGTGGGATAAGTTGGTTACTTTCTGATCTTTTACAGCTGCGGCGATGGGATCATGGCCGCGGCCATGGGACAGCTCCTAACTTTCTGACGATTCTCCGCCTAGGCAGTGGTTCAGCACCCCAACATACACCAACTCTCTGACGCTTCTCTGCCTAGGCGGTGGTTCTTGTTCATTTTTAGCACATCCTCTGCATTTTCACTGCCGCGGCGGTGGATTCCTCACCTAGACGGTGGCTTCTGTGATCTTGAAACCTTATTTTTTCAACATTTTTTTACCGTTTTCGCTCGTTTGTCGCTTGTTTACGTCCCCACACCTGATTTAACTAAAAATAAACTAAAATTAAATTAAATATAAATAAAACACTCGAAAACTACCAAATTCAGTTTAGAAGTAGATAGATATTTTACACCTATCAAATACCCCCAAACTCATAATTTTGCTAGTACTCGAGCAAAACACTATCACTAAACTAAACAAACTAACTAAAAAAGAAAAACTTGAAACTCAAAATAAGTAAATGCATGTAAGTATAAAGTTCGATCGAAAGGACCAATTTGTTCCTTCCTCAACATCCCTAAATCTGATCAAGTTCGGGAAATAACCCACACCAAGTGGTGTTTTAGAATTTCAACAATCAATATCAATAAAAACCATTTTAGATCCATTGAATGTGTGTGTGTAAGAACTCAAATGCATAATTACGTACATACCGGATTAGATTATTTAATTGTTAACTTCATAACGTATACTGTTTAAGGATTCAAGAAAACCATACGATTGATTGGGGTCTAGTATCCACTAATATAGGCTCGGATATTCACAGAGATCAATAGGGCTTGGTTTGGCTTTGGAGAACAACCACGGGTATCACTGGAATTGAAAATAGATAATCGGTTTAATTGATCGATACCCAAGGTAAAATCACTTGTCGCTATCCTCTTTCATAACCCCACACTTTTAGAGTACAACTCCGAATAAGAAACGAAGATCGTGTCTATTCATTTGTCAAAAGAAAAGAAAATGAAAACACTATTCACATAGTGTTTTTTTTTTTTTTTTTTTTAATAACACATTCCTAAATTAATTCGAATAATAACCGTTTCAGGAGTGTGCAAAAAGAAGTTAGAGAAACACACCCCCAAACTTATTCGAATTTATAAAATATTAAGAATATGCAAAAAACAAAAATGGTAGAAACATACCCTCAAACTTATTTTAGGAGCGTGTGAAAGAAATACTAAAGTGACAAGTGAATATACTAATACCGAGTCAATAAAAATTCAACCGAAACCCCACTGCTCACTTGATTTTACTCAATTTGAAAATTAGGCTTAGCGACATTGGTTTAGGAAAAATTTAAATGAAAAGAGTATTTGAACATTTTCAGAATTGATTACGTTATCGACTTCGACATGGGAAATAAGGGATGAATTTTTTCAGGTTAGGTACAACGGTTCAAGCGAAAAAATGGCGGCCTAAATCACGTCTCCAGAATTACCTTACCTAGGATTTCACCTCAAGTTTCCCCCAAATCAAGTTCTAAATTCCTCATTTTTGTCATGAACTTCATATTGAATAATCGGCGTCTAATTGTTCAGATTATTATACTTTGAGTCCGAATGTCGTGCGATTTTAGGATCGAGATAATTTTTACCCAATCGACATGTTAAGCACACAAAACACACATGGAAGACATTACCCTCAATCTCAATATGCAATTAGGGGATCATTCTCATCATCGGACTTGGCCCAAATGAACTCAACAACTAAATATGTAAATACAACTTCATACATACACAATTCTAAACTAAATCTAATACTAACATACATACTAATCTAAAAACAACACATGCAAAAATAAGGATTAAACTAAACTGGAAATTAAAAACTAAAATATTAATTAAAACAATAAAATACATACATAAACATAATTTTGTACGTCAAAATTTTTTGCATTATGTTCAAAAAATAATGGTTTATCCTTCTTCTACAAAAACACAAAAATGGATGAACAACCCCCAAACTGAAACATGGCAGTGTCCACACTGTCTAGCAGCGAACCCATTAACTGAATATAGCATGTAAAAATGTAAAACTGGGTTCAGACACATACCTAGGAGATAAGACAGAAGAGTCTTACCTCCTACTGTTCACCTGGGGAAGGATCATCACCACCACTTTCACGTCGGAAAGAGAACTGTGGTGGTTGCAAGAGGTGCGGCGGCACCAGCGGCATAGTAAAAAAAAAGAATGCATATCGATGCCAAAGTGCTCGCACATAATCCAGTTGACTTGATCTTGATAGCGTCCATATTGGTCTTGGTAAGTCTATAGCTCGTATTTCCCTTGTCGAAGATCTCGAAGTTCTTGGTAAACTATCTCCCCGTCGAATCTGGTCGGTCCGGGTACCTCGGGAATTGGGGCCTCAGAAGGCCCTGCCTCGTCTCTTGCTTGCTCTTCATCCTCTTCCGCTCTTCCCGAAGTCTGGCCTTGAGCGCTCCCCTTCGACATCCTTGCAATTATGGCCGCATCGAGGGCATTGATTGGAAAAAATGGGTTATCCCCATGGATCACCACCCCGGCTCACCGACACAACTCCGTGATTAAGTTTGGAAATGGTAGGCCTCATTTGGTTGTCCCCACGGTATGTAGAATCAAATAATATATATGAGATCCGACGTCAAGCGATTTTCCCCACTGTATGGAATGTAACGCAATAGCCCGCTCCTTTGACACGTCCGAAAAGTGAGAGGTTGGAATTAGGCTACCACATATGAAGTGGTGCCATATCTTCGGCATCGGTTTTAGGAATCTGACAGGGAAATTTTCTTGATCCGGCCCTTTGATGGTCCATTGGACATTGCCCATAGTAAGGGCCCGGATTATATCTTTCATACTTGGCGTGTACCCCTCATATGGCTCTTGAAAAGGTTGTGGTAGTCCTACTCCCAATACCTCGTTCAATTTTTCAGGACTGGAGAGGATAATCTTGTCTCGGACCTTTGTCCGGTTCTGTTGAGCTTCAGTGGCATTTGCGTAGAACTCCCGGACTACGGAAACTTCACCGAGGGGAGGCGATTTGCAAAAATACTCCCAACCTCAGCGTTGAATAACGCTTTGAAATTTCGCCGAGAGATCTTCCAGGGGCCCGAATCCTCGCTGCTTTATGCACGGCCTGATGAACTCATGCTTAATGAAATGCTCATCGGCTTTCTTTGAAACGAATCGGGTGGAATCGAAGTCAGGAGCCGACCCCAATCCTTCGCCCCTTGCCCTCTTCAAAGCAACTCTTTTAGGCATGGTTCCTACAAACTCTTTTATCACCAAGAATCAAACCAAAATCCCAAAGAAATTTGAAATCGCGAAAATAGGGTTTAAGGGGTTTAGGGCAAAACTTCAAAATCAAATGATTTTTAAAATAATCATGTAAACCAACCAATAATTTCAACAACTAGACAAAATGTAAGGTAAAAGAAACTTACTTGTTGAGAAATTACGGTCAAATCGAAGAGAAATGAAGAAATTTCACTGTTCACGCAAAAACCCTAAAATTTCAGAAATGGGGGTGGAAATCTGATTCTTGGAGGGTGATTTGTGATGGAAATCAAAAAAAAATTAACTAGAAGGATGACTTTGAAGGGTTTGGAGGGGTTGGGATTAGAGGAATTTGCGTTTTAGAGAGAAGATGGAGAGTTTGTTCTTCAAATGAGCGCTGCTGTTTTAATTTGAACAGACGCATCACAGCCACGGCGGTGAGATTCTTGCCGCAGCGCTGGCAGCGCCTTTTTAAACTTGAGTTTCTAACGTTCGATCGCCGTAGCGGTAGATTTCTCGCCACGGCCTGGCAGCGTTTTTTTTTAAAACTTGAGACACTGACGGTTTACTGCCTAGGCAGTGAATCATTTGTTGAAAATGACTCATTCTGAAGTTATACCGCCACGGCGCTGGGATTTTCACCGCGGCGGTGGGCTTCTGCTGATTTTTCTTCAATTTTCTCAACAAAACTCCTCACTACTCGTTTTCACTTCGCTATTTCAACGATTTTAAGTACAAAACAGAACCCTAACTATATAAACTCCTAGATTTACCTCCAAACACACTCCGAGACCATTTCGGCCTCCAAAAAGAATTAAATAATAGCAAAAATCGGATAAAAATTGATACCCTCAGTTTTGGATTAAAAAAAAAAAATGTAACTTGCTTGATTTAGCATCCCTAGCTAGACTTAGTTAAGTATTTTTCACCAAAATCCCTCATAGACAAGGAATTTTGGTAAAAAATGCTCCGTTGGATCACGATTTATGTTATTGAAGTTGGATTCTTCTCTCTCTCCTTATCATTTTCAATTTACACCCGATCTCGGGATTAAGAGTCAAGAATTTCAAGTTCTTCTACGATGCATACACTGTTTGATCACAACTCACAAAACAAATTAACAAAATAAATAAATAAAAATTAAAACAAAAGAATTGTCTGGATTAATATTCAACTACTTAGTCGCAATATCAACCAATTCAACACCATCCCCGACAATAGCGCCAAAAACTTGTACGACGAGGATTTTACACGCTCGCGTATTGACTACTCGCAAGTGCACGAGGTCTAATTTTAATATAGTGGATCTTTTAAGATCGGATATCGTTCCATTGGGAATGATGTAATTTAGTTGAATATTGTAATTGGGATAGTCTCATATTATCTAGACGGTTAGACAAATGTTTTAAAATTAAACAAATTAACACTAAGTTAAATTACAATTAGTGGGTTAATCCTAACTAAGTTGATTAACTAGGGATTAATTTCGTTCACTTAATACATTTTTTATTTCGTTTTAGTTACAATAACGGTGTTTACGGTATCCTACAATCTCGGTTCGTAAACTCTTCCGCTACCTCTTCCGAGTGTAAGACGGGAGAATACACGACTTCGTGTCAACAAAGAGGTCCCCCTCAATGTCTTAACGACTCTAGGCTGCGTGAGTCTTATCCCAACATCATCGATTGCGCACTAACTAACATCATCTCAGGTCGTTAGATCATAACGATGTGTTTACCCTAATCCGAATTCAGGGTTACCTCTTCCGAGTGTCAAACCCTAGATTATCAAATTCAACCCTAATACCTTAATAAGCATATTAACGTTGTAATAAAATGATAAACACAATCGGATTTAAAAGCAAACAACCGTTAAAGAAACATATATTAAACCAAACAAGTATTTACACAACTACACCGATCCCTAACTAATATTTATCTAATCTATCATGATCTTGGCCATTAGAACATTAAATCAAGATATATTCATAATCATTTACAATAAAACATTAAATTATAAAGAGATAAACAAAGAAAGAGAAATCAAATCTTAAAGTGGAGTAATCCACTGTCACCAAAGACTGATCCGTCGATGTTTCTTTTCTCTGGATAATGAATATCCTCTTCAAGAATGGCCAAGGATCAATCTCCTAGGGTTAGGTACGTTCCATGCTCCAAGAGTTCTTAAGGGAAGTGGGAGAATAGGTATTAATAGGCACAAGGTTTCAAAATATCTAAAAAAAATCTATTTGTTGTGCAGAGGTCATGGCCATGACGATGGGATCACGGCCGCGGCGGTGAATAAGTCAGTTACTTTCTGATCTTTTATGGCCGCGGCGATGGGATCGCGGCTGCGGCCGTGGGACAGCTCCCAACTTTTTGACGCTTCTCCGCCTAAGCAGTGATTCTTGTTTATTTTTAGCACATCCTCTACATTCTCACCACCGCGGTGGTGGATTCCTCACCGAGGCGGTGGCTTTTGTGATCTTGAAACCTTATTTCTTCAATGTTTCTTCATTGTTTTCCCACTATTTTTGCTTGTTTGTCACTTGTTTGCATCCCTACACCTGAATTAAGTTAAAACAAACTAAAACGAAATTAAATATAAATAAAACACTCGAAAACTACCAAATTCGATTTAGAAGTAGATAGGTATTTTACACCTATCACCAACCTTACGACCATTTCCAAGAGTTTCTCCTATTCGAGGATCCTGCACATGACAACCACTATGAGAAAATATGACTTCAAATCCCAATTCACAAAGTTGCCCAACAGACAAGAGATTAAGGTGAGTTTTGGAATCAAATACTTGTTAGGAACAGAAAAATGGGAAGTAGAAACCTGACCGGTATGAGTAACATGCATTTGAGAACCATTAGTGGTATGAATACTAAGGATATTCATAGCGGAGAGTTTGGTTGCAAAAATATGGGGATCAGATGTCATATGATTGCAATAAGCAGAATCAAATAACAAAGAAGAGTTACATGTAGTAAGTGAGAGAGCCGGGAAAAGGTTTGTACCATTACCAATGTTGGAGAAGATATGAAGGAGAAGTGATGCCAAATCTACAATAGACATGGTGACAGTAGTGGATGTAGGATCTGAAACCTCGTTGGCATTGATAATGAGCGAAGAACCCACAAACATCGCTATTAATCCTGGAGAAACTATTATCATGGATGGATTCAAGATGCTGAAATTATCCAGGAATCAATCTATACTCATGAAGAACCGATTGAGATCCCTTTGAACTGATCAAATCTCCGTGATGAACCAAATCAATAATATAAAGATAACCATATTGTATGATCCGAATTTGATTTGACGGAGATCACAGATTGATCCAAAATCCTGAAATTGTCCAGGAACCAATATTGAATCTTCAAGGACTGGGTGAAAAATGGGTGAACCGGTGTAAGAATCACACGGATATAACATAAAGTATATTCTGTGAGTCTCAAATCACAAAACGAAGGCCAAAAATAGAATTATAACACCGAAAACCCTATGAATCGGTCCAATTTCACAGAAAACCGATAAAAAAAAGCCTAAACTGGTCTGAAAAAGTAGGAGGTGCGTGAGATCTGAGAGGGAGTCGACGCAGAAACTTCGAACTGTGTGTGGGAGCGCGTACCACGTCTGATTTCCTTTATTTTTGCTCCATTGGAATCGTCTCTTTGAGACGGTTCTACTGGCATATTATAAGATAGATTCCTGGTTCTAGTTGAGGAGATGGAGCCCAAAATCCGAGACAGCGCGAGCAGGCATATGGATCTGATATGAATCGGGAACAGAACTTTTGGGCCGCGCTTGTGGGCGCTTTCAGCATCATATAGTGTTGAGTCTTACTTATTTGGAATCGTCTCATTGAGATGGTTTTGACGGTATATCGTGAGATGGATTTGGAGCCCTGGTTGAGGTGGTAGAGCCCAAAATCCGAGACAGCTCAGTTTAGAGGTATTGTATGTTGTGGGAGGAGCGTGTAGGTGCGTTGGTACTCTGGTGGCGGTGATTTTGGTGGCGTTGTGTTTGTCTATGTAAGGCGAAGATGGTTGTATGGTGGTTGTTGATACTAGAGTAGTGATGAAGCCTATAACAGCAACAAATATCACGGGAGAAAAGCGAAGACGGTGGCTGAAGCTTTACGGTTTCGAAAACAAAAATGTTTAGAGAGAATAAGTCCAGGAAATACTTGCTCTTGATACCATGTTAAGATAATTGAGAAGTGTGGAATGAATTATATATTGATATATTGAGAAAAAAATACAAGGTTACATGTATTAAAAATATACAAAATAGAAACTATACATAAGTATTTATAAGGGAAGTGGGGTTAGGGTTTTGCCCTATAGGCCAAGTGAGCTAAGCCCATTATTACACTAACAATTTTTAATAGATTCAAAAAAAATCATACCCCTTTATCTTTAACAAATTAAAAATAAAAAATAAAAAAATCCCACCCTCCCCTACCCCAACTCACAAGATCAACCCCACCCCCACCTTGCCAGAAAAACTCATCTTTTTTAATGTTCATTTTTCTTTTCTCTCTCTCTCAATATATATATATATATATAATATTGATGTTACCAAAAAATCTCCGGCATGTGTAATAGCTCCGTACGTGTCAGAAATCTCTTCACTTTCCTCTAGCTACTTGCAAAATCGTGAATTTTGATGGGGGGGACACCGGTGTGGTGTCGGCCAAAGAACCTCCGGCGTGAGAATAAGTTAATCCGATATATGAAGGAAAATATACACATATTGTATTATCAAAATTACCAGTGAAATCCACCTTTTATATAGGCTCGGAAATATGTTACTGTTACTTTGGAGAGATTGTTAATCCCTTGATATGCTCCTAACGGCTTGGAAGATAACCGATATCCCCATTATTTCAAGGGCGATCTCTGTAACAGTCCCTATTAACCATAGGCTGTTACAGTCAGTCTGGCTCATCTCTTTAAGTGTAAAGGAGTCATTCAGGTTGGACTGTCCTATTCGTTCCTTGGCCTTTGACACAGTGGTGACGTGCCCCATTTTTTCAAAGAAAAAGAATAATAAATAATAATTAGCTTAAGGAGAGGTTTTTTTTAAAAGGGTCGGTTTTCTCAAAAAAATACTTAGGCCGTTTTAAAATTTGATGAGTCGCCACCTAACATTAGGTTTAAATGGTGTGCTATGTCACCGAATTTTTAGATAATAAATTTAAAAGGCCTAAGTAAAAATTAACTCCAAAAAATATGGTCAAACCAAAGATTCATTTAAAGGCTCGGGGGGTCGATTATGCTTGGGGAAAATGTTAGGCAACCCAAGACGCCTGTCCGTAAATGGAACCTTATGTCCAATTAAATCTAATTAATTTAAGTCAAAATATTTTATTTTATTTAAAAATTATTTACTTCTTATAAAATCTTTTTGGTATTTTCATAAATAAAGTGGGGCAAGTTTTTGAATTTTTTGGAATGTTCCCCCGGTACAACCTCTTATTGAATATTAAGGATTCGACAAGGATAGTCCCCGGAGGGTTCTATGTATGTTTCTGAGAGATTTCTTTAATTTAAATGGAAAAACTCAAATAAATGAATAAATATGAAAATATGGATGCAAAAACTAAAATTATATGAATTTTACTTTATATGCAAAAATGACCAAAAAAAATACTAAAGGGTTTAATTTAAATATGTCAATGCAAACTGCTATAAGTACTACGTGAATTAACCTGATTATATGTGACAATGATTTAATTATAAAGAAAAACATAAGTGGTGCACGTGTTGTGACTAAATATGAAGAAGTAGCATGAATTTATGAAATTAAAATAAAAACTATATGTAGAAAAAAACGTGTGAGTGATGAAAGTGTACTAAACATGCCGTCTAAATAATGCAAGTAAATATGCTAGATGAATGCAAAAATGTTTATTTTAAGTTTGCCCAATTAATTTAAAGAAGTCCCAATTTGAAATTTCCTCAAATTCTATAGATATGAGAATCGAGGAAGGTTCACGGAAATAATTTAGTTGAAATTAATCTTTTCGAAACTTAAACGAAATCCCATGAAAAAATTTACCGAGGGAAGAGATTTCCTAAAACTATTCGTTTCAAAATTCCACTCGAATTAGGGAGTGGAAACGAAACCACAGAAAATTCTCTCACGATTTATCGAATCGTTGGATTCAACTTAAAGTTCGTAAAGATTAATTCCTACAAATAAAAGATTTTATTATTATTTTTTTTAATTTTTAGGGTTTTGATAAGAAGAATAAAATAAAAAATAAAAAATAAAAATAAATGCAGAAAAATACAAAATAAAAATGCAGTAAAATAAATAATAAAACATCATTCACCTAACACTCGGGGTTAAGCTCAACACAAGAAATCCACCCCAACATTTTCATCGGATGATTGGAGGACTTATTTTTTTTTATACGAATTACAAACAAAAAAAAAATACAGAAATAAAATAAATAAATAAATAAAAAAAGCGAGTGTCCTCGTTTAAACGCTCAAAGGTTCAGATTGAGAATGGGGAACCTCATTCAGGCGTTTTTTATTGAGTCATTGGACAATTAAAAAAAAATGAAGCTTGCAAAAATTTAAATTATAAAGAGAATAAAATAAATTGAAAAAAATGATTAAAAATTAGAAAACATATCTGTTCTACGATAAGAATCCCATTGTTCGGGTTTTTTCTCTCTCGCAAACAGCTTCCCAAAAGGGTTTACAATGAGAATCACTCTCTAAGGATTTTTTCTCTCAATTTCTGAATGTCCCCGAAGGGTTTCTCTCGGAATTTTTGTGTGTCTAAACTATGAGGAGGATGGTCTTATTTATAGGAAGGATGTGAAGTAAAAAATCCTAGAAACCCTAGGAAACCCCAGTCCAAATTCAACGAGGAAAATGAAACAAAACCTAAAAGGAAAAGGAAAAGGGAATCTAATCCCATTTTGACAAGGAAACCTTTTCTTTTCTTTTTTTCTTTTTTTCAGATTTTTTTTTCTTTTTTTCTTTTATCTTTCTTTTCTTTTTTTCAATTTTTCTTTTCTTTTTTCTATTTTTTTATTTTTTGAAAATAAAAATAAAATAAATTTTAAAATAAAGTATAATTTTTTTACGGGACGGTCAAAATGTCGTGTCTACAGCTACCTCTCTTTGTCATACGACTTCCACTTGCTTGACAATGATAGGAGATCACGTCATTTTAAACGTCCCATTTTCTGATTTTTTCAAAATGCATTTTTCAATGACAAAACAAATAAAATAAAATGACTCATGACAATACTCATGACGAACAAGTGTTCGTTTAGAAAAATAACAAAATGACTCATGCGATACTCATGACGAATAAATGTCTGTTTCGAAAATCGTTTAGAGTAATGAAAAAAAAATACTCATGACAAACCAGTGTCCGTTTAGAGGATTGTTTAGAGTAATGAAAAATAAACTCATGACGATACTCATGATGAACAAGTATCCGTTTAGAAAATCGTTTAGAGTAATGAAAAACAGACTCATGACGATACTCATGATGAACAAGTGTCCATTTAGATGATAATTTAGAGTGATAGAAAATTGCTCAAATCCCAGCTCTCTTGGCAGGGGAACAAAAGAAAGTCCAAAGGTATAAAATATGCACATGCTTGTGCCTGGGCAAAAATGAGAGATCAAGGATATAAAATGTGCCCCAGCCTTCGGCTGGAGTTGACTCTCAGATGACCGAATCTTTACAGGTTGCCTACGTACCTTAGCATTACATCGAGGACCAGGTTTAGCGTAGTTCACTACATACCCCAAGTGGGGCGATGAAAGAATACAAAAATAAAGTGGCACTCACGAAGAGACAATGCAAAATATAGAAAAGAGCCATCACGGAGAGGCAAAATACAAATATAAAGGCCATCACGGAGAGGTAAATATGCAAAAATGAAAAGCCACCACGAAGGGGTATAATACAAAAAGAGACGTCATCACGGAGAGACATAATGTAAATAAAAAAGCCATCACGTAGAGGCAAAATGCAAAAATGAAAAGCCACCACAGGGGGACAGAACACAAATATGAAAATCTATCATGGAGAGGCAGAATGCAAATGGAAAAACCATCACAGAGAGGCAAAATGTAAAAATGAAAAGCCACCATGAAGGGGCATAATACAAAATAAAAGGCCATCATAAAGAGGTAAAATGTAACATGAAAGGCCACCATGGAGGGGCATAATGCAAAAATGAAAAGCCATCAGGGAAGGGCATAATGTAAAATAAAAAACCACCATGGAGGGGCATAATAAAATAAGGGCAAGATATAAAATGTGCCCCAACCTGTGGCTGGGGCTGCCCAGTTCAAAAACTGCCTAAATGAAAAAACAAGCAAATTCCATATAATGTGCCCTAACCTTGGGCTGGGGCGAAATTAACACTTTGATGACCGAACCTTTATAGGTTACCTACGTACCTTAGTATTACGCTGAAGATCAGGTTTAGCGTAGTTCACCAAATGCCCCTTTTAGATCAAAACGCATACCTGGATGCCCATTTAGAGCTTTTTGAATTTCAGCAATAATGGTTTCCAATTTTAGTCTGCTGGAATGTGAGAGAACCTAGTGTCTATGATTCTGATCCTTTTCGAGATCCCTATAAGTGGACAAGAAAACACATGCAAAACAAAATTTTAGTCTGAAAGCTTGTCACCTTTGATGACTCGCAATTTCGTTCCCCCCTTTCGGCCGTAATCGCTTCAGCTGATGGCGCTTAGATCGGAGCAATATCGAGAGATTCCTCCGTTTGAATTTAGAATCTTCGCTTTCCAACTCAGGGCCTGACATTCCTCGGGGTGATTCAATAAGACTTCATCTTTTTCTTTTCTTTTTTTAACTTCCAAGATTTTGCTTTTCAACTCGTGGGAGAGTTTAACATGCTTCATCAAGGTCTCCTTAGCTTGCTCGACTAGATTCTTATCTTTTCAAATTTCTAGGTGATTCGATGCTTGAGGTTCTAATACTTTTACATGCTCTGTGTTTTCTCAAATTCTGCAAAACTGAATGAGTCCAAAAAAATGGCAAAATGTCGAAAAATTACTAAAATAAGTACCTTTAATGCCCGATATGATTTTCTGTGAGATCTTGAGTCAGATTGCAAAGAAATATGGTTCCGATACATTTTCAGACCACAACCAATGTTTCTTTTCATAAATTCATATTCAATTCAAATCCATTAAGTTTTGATTCGAAGAAACGTCGTTTGCTTGTCAAATTGACTTGAGGCGAAAACCTTGAACGGACTAAACTCTCATATTTTTTTCTCTTCTAATCTCCTCCATACTAGCACTTCTTGCTCAATTACCCCCCCTATTTTCATTTTTCTTTTTCTTTTTCTTTTTTATTTTCTTTTTTTCCTTTTTTTTTTTTTTTTTTTTTTTTTGAAATAGATGAACGAACTTACAATGGTTTGGGAGCAACCGAGCTTAAAAATGAATTGGATATTCTTTGTGAATTGATATCTTCTTGCAACATTTGAGCTTTTATATTGGGATCATTGACTTGGAATGATTGTGTTCCCTTTTCGCGATTGGGTCTAACAGTAGGTGAACTAGAATGTTTACACCCGGTTTTATCAAATCACTAAAGGACTATCGGAGACGGCTTGATCAGCTTACAGCAACATATCAAAGTATTGTTAGGGCAATGAAAGCCAATCTTGATTTTTGAATCCCCTGGTACTCTGGAATTGCTGTCGGATTTGGTTAGGGGCCTTTTGGATATCACCATTGTTTGGCTAAACGTAATCTTCCTTTGTTTCGAGTCCCATTGGATCGTGGTCTAACTCTGTATTGAAATTATATACTCACATCCTCGCCCAGTCACATCACATACAACATATGCAGGTAATTTTTGGTACCTAAAATAGTAAAATTCAAACATTAGACCATAGTTTTGGATAAACAGTATTGCATTATTGAAATTTAAAAACCCATTATAGAGAAAATCCTTTTTCATCCAAAAGACCAACGAGATGGAAAGGTGGGTACGTGAAGATGTCTCAATTTTATCAAAACACCTATCAGATTGAAGGTAAACAAGAACCCCAATTTTGCAGCCTTTAGATTTTTTCAAATCGAGCCTCGAACACATGACTCACTCCCATCTCTGTCAATGTTTTGCTAAAGATCGATTTCACCACTCCCTGAAGAGGCATGCTCAGGTAGCGGATTCTCCTGACAGTTTGGTGCATTGGTCTCAAGTTTTTTAGGAATGTGATGGCTCCTATTTGTATGAACTCCAGGATCTTGTCTTTCAAGTAATAGCATTGCTTAGTCGTATATCCCCTAAATCCCAAGTGGTATTCACATAAAGCATTCGAAGATGCGGTTTTACTTCCAAGCTTAGGCTCTTAGGATGGGAGGGTTGTCAGCATCCCTTGCTTCAAACAACTTTGGTACAGCTTGGTGATTGAGATCGGAAGATCCAACAGTTCATTTTCGTCATTTTGAAAGATTCTCCCTGTAGCACGAGGTAGATAACCTTTGTGGTATTGGGTTCTGGCATTAGGGTATGGTTAGGAATTTGAGGTGGAGGGTTTTGGTTAGGTTGATATGAGGGCGTATGGTAAGCGGGTATTTGGTAGGCTTGAGGGTAGTACTGGAGAATGCAATTTTGGAAAGGGAGAGATACATTTTGGTCATAGCGGGGACGACTTTGGGAATATGGTTGGTTCCGGGGGTAATATTGCTTTTGGCGATTTTGAGGGAGGTGCTAACGGTATTGGTTATTTTGGTTCAGATAGTTTTGGGGATAAGAAGCTTGGGGCTAGTTCTGGTGATGGGTTTGCTGGGGGAAAACAACGACAGCTACTTCATTTTCTCTTTTCTTTGGTAGAGCTGACCTCTTTGTCAGGTCAGGCGTGCCCCCTTTAATCTTTCCGCTCCTTATTCCTTCTTCTGTTACTTCGGCTTGCTTGATCACATCACTAAAGAAAATCACTGTTATACTAGAGAGATCTCGATAGAAAGGCGGCGTTTGAATTGACTTGAATATCTCTAACTGAGCCTCCTCACTCAGCCTAGGGAAAACTTTGGCAGTCTCCTCCCTCCAGCGGGTAGTGTACCTCCGGAAGCTTTCATATTTTTTCTTCAGTATCTGATAGAGAGTATTGCGGTCCAGCGCAACATCCTTATTATACACATACTGCTCATAGAAGGCCTCAACCAAATTCTCAAATGTTTTAATCTGTGATAGGTCCAGCGTCATGTACCAGTTGAGAGTCGGCCCTTTCAATGATCTCCGGAACATTTTCAGACGAAGGTCTTCGTTCCTAGCATGGACTCCCAATTCTTCCTTGTAAATGCTGACATGCCATTCCAGGGGCCCGTACCTTCATACTTCGTGAACTATGGAACTACGAAGTTTTTTGGGTATACCACCCGGGGTGGTGTTGACAGTTCCTTGTACACTGCTTTCCTAGATGGTTTCTCCCTTTTTAATTCTTCTATAGTTTTCTCCAATTCCTCTATTTTCAGAACCCAGGCCGGAGGGGGTCCATTATCTTCTTCTCTATATTCGATTTCAGTGGCCGGGGCCAATTGATTAGCATTCAAATCGTTTAGTGGAGCAACGACCCTCTCCGGGTGAATGAGAATCTGCGATACGGTGGGGGCCGAGCCTTCTGGTGAGGCCTGATAGACATTCCCTTGGATGGCATATGTCGGCACTCCATAGGCGAAAGGATGAGAGCCCATCTAGGTCCATAGTAGACCGGTACCGTGAAGTTCGAGCCCGCGTGGTTCGGATTCGGCATTGAGTTCTCCATCCCGACACTTAGAGGGTTTCTATTTGGTGATTCAGTCGTAGGAGTTCCACTGGATGGGAGAACAGGCACCTCCTGGGGTTGGCTAAGTTCGTTAATCTTTTCTCTCAGCATGTCAATGGTTTCTTGCATCCGAGCCATCTGGGACGTACGGGGAGATTTGGTATTGGCTTTTGAGGTCATACTGGAATGAATCTGGGCCTAGCTACGAGTAAAGACCGGATTTTGGATGGGAAGAACTGAAATTACTTTTCTGGGACCAATTTTCCTGTCTCGTCCTGCTCTGTTCTTAAAACAAATCTCATTTATTAGTCCACGTAGGTCTTAGGTAGTCTTAAAATTCATTCGAGTTCGAAGTTCTCAATTCCGATAATGACTGATCAAAACAGATAATGATTTATGAAAATTCTTTTGTTACTTAATCGGTATTAGAAACTTTGAACTCGTTTGATTTTTAAGACTTCCTAAGATATCATCAATCCATCCAGTACAAAAAACCCTTCCACAGCTTATATTCAAAGAATCCAATGGGGATAATATGGATACAAGACGATTGTACTTGTGTCAGAGAGTTTACAACAATATAAGAGCTTGAAAGAAAAGAAAAAAAAAATAAGAAAAGAAATAAACATTACAACTTATTTATAAAAATAGAAGGAAAAGATAACAAAAATAAAATATAACATTCGCACGTGGAATAGTTGGACTTATTTGGACATATTATGCTTAACCCTTATATTATCCCCAGCGAAGTCGCTAACTGATGCGTCCCGTTTTTCCGAGAGGAAAAAAATAATAAATAATAAATAATTAGCTCAAAGAGAAGGGGTTTTTTTTAAGCGTCAGTTTTTTCAAAAATATACTTAGGTCGTTTTAAAAATAAAGAGTCATCACCTAACATTGGGTTTAAATGGTGTGCTAGGTCATCGAATTTTTAGAGAACAATTTAAAAGGTCTAAGTAAACAATTAACTCCAAAAAAATACGGTCAAACCAAATATTCATTTAAAGGCTCAGGGGTCGGTTACACTCGGGGAAGGTGTTAGGCACCCCAAGACATCCGTCCGAAAATAGTACCTTATATCCAATTAAGTTCAATTAGTTTAGTCTGAGTGTTTTATATTATTTTGAAATCATTTTCTTTTTATAAAATCTTTTTGGCATTTTCACAAATAAGGTGGGACAAATTTTTAGATTTTTTTGGAATGTCCCCCCTTGAGACCATCCTTATCGAATCCTTAATATTTGATAAGAGGTTATACTAGAGGAACATTCCAAAAAAATCCAAAAATTTGTCTTACCTTATTTGTGAAAATACCAAAAAGATTTTATAAGAAGAAAATGATTTCAAAATAAAACAAAACACTCGGACTAAACTAATTGGACTTAATTGGACATAAGGTACCGTTTTTGGACGAGCGTCTTGGGGTACCTAACACCTTTCCCTAGTGGCATGAATTTATGAAATTAAAAAAAACTATATGCAAAAAAAAAATGTGTGAGTGATGAAAGTGTACTAAACATGTCGTCTAAATCATGCAAGAAGTAAATATGTTAGATGGATGCAAAAATATCTATTTTAAATTTGCCCAATTAATTTAAATAAGTCACGATTTGAAATTCCCTCAAATTTTATGGATATGAGAATCGAGGGAGATTCGCGGAAACAATTTAGTTGAAATTAATCTTTCCAAAACTTAAACGAAATCCCACGAAAAAATTTACCGAGGGAAGAGATTTCCTAAAACCATTCGTTTCTAAATTCCACTCGAGTCGAGGAGTAGAAACAAAACCATGGAAAACTCTCCCTCGATTTATCGAATCGTCGAATTCAACTTAAGGTTCGTAAGGATTAATTTCTACAAATAAAATATTTTATTATTTTTTTTTATTTTTTGATTTTATTTTTATTTTTTTAGGGTTTTGATAAGAAGAATAAAATAAAATAAAAAATGTACAAAAATACAAAATAAAAATGGAGCAAAATAAATAATAAAACATCATTCACCTAATGCTCGGGGTTAAGCTTAACGCGAGAAACTCACCCTGGCGTTTTTATCGGATCATTGAATGATTTATTTTTTTTTATACGAATTATAAACAAACAAACAAAAAAAATACAGAAATAAAATAAACAAATCAAAACAGTGAGTGTCATCGCCTAAACGCTCAAAGGTTCAGATTGAGAATTGGGATCTTCATCCTGGCATTTTTCATTGAGTCATTGGACAATTAAAAAAAATAAAGTTTGCAGGAATTTAAATTGCGAAAAGAATAAAAAAATAAAAATAAAAAAAAGATTAAAAATTAGAAAACATATTTGTTCTAGGCCAAGAATCCCAATACTCCGGCTTTTTCTCTCTTGCAGACAGTTTCCCGAAAGGATTTACGATGAGAATCACTCTCTAAGGGATTTTTCTCTCAATTTCTGAATATCCTTTAAGGGTTTTTCTCTGAATTTTTATGTGTCTAAATTATGAAGAGGAAAATCCTAGAAACCTTAAGAAACCCTAGTCCCAATTTGACGAGGAAAAGAAAAAAAATCTAAAAGGAAAGGAAAAAGGAAACCTAATACCATTTTGACATAGAAACCTTTTCTTTTCTATTTTTTTTTGTAGGTTTTTTTTTTTTCTTTTTTTCTTTTATCTTACTTTTCCTTTTTCATTTTTTCTTTTCTTTTTTCTATATTTTTTTATTTTTTGAAAATAAAAATATAATAAATTTTAAAATGAAGTATAAATTTTTTGCGGGACGGTCAAAATGTCGTGTCTACAAGTGGATTTGAATGTACCCAAATATGGGCCTCCTTGCGGGGCCAATAGTCTTGCTCAAAAGACTGACAAAGCTACCACCCAAGTGAGCCTGTACTACTTCAGCCTAGATAACTCATTGGGTTTGTCTGTTCCGGGTCAAAATTCTTATCCGATCCAACCCGTTTAAGGCTTAATGTCTATGTCAATTATGAGAGGGAGTTTTCCCATATCAGACATGGTCCTAGATCTGTGCCGACAAGCATAGTGAGAGAAAGAGAAAAAAGAAGAAGAAGAAGTCGCTATCATTGCCACAACCTTATTCCTCTTTGGCCTAATCCCCTAGCTTGTTCTCAGAGCCTTTTGGGTTCGTTGTTGGTTCTTAGCTTTTCGTGGTGGGTGGTGGTGGACTAGTGGGGTGGGTTTTCCCGACGAGGTGGGATGGGTTTTCCGACGATGTAGGGGGGGATGTTCCAACAGGGTGGCTGTGAGAAGGAATGTTTTTTTTAATTTGTTAAAAATTTAAGGATAAAAAGATATATGTTTTTTTAAATAGGGATATTAATGTAAAAAGGTAAAGGAAGAAAACAAACTTAAAGAGATATTTATGTATTTAAATTTTTAATTATTTTTCAATGGTCAGAGGCAAAATTATTATTATAATAAAAAAATCTGTAATTTTTTACCCATAGGTAGGGGTGGTCATAGGTCGGGCTCTACCTAGAGTATTACAAAAATTTATTAGACCCAAGCCCAGGCCAGACTCTATCTTTGGATCTTATGACCTTGTCGAACCCTATCCACTATAAAATGTCTCAAACCCAAAACCGGCCTTATAATTTTTTTTAAAATTAAAAAATAATCACTAAAATAGCAAATAAAAATTATAAAATACATTCATTTCAAAATTAGGTTATTCTAGATGTAGGTCTAGTTGATAATGTAATGGAAGTAAAAATTAGGGTTAATTTCTTTATATATATATATATATAGTAATAAGCCTTTCATGCAGAAGGCTTCATGAACAAGACTCCTGAAGCTGTGCAGATGAGAAAGGGAAAGGGCTTAGCCGACGAAGATGAATCGGCAGTCCACTTGGGCTGGTCCCGTTTCCGCAATTGGATGAGCCGTGATGGTATGAAGTCATTACATATGACAATGAGGGGGGGGGGGGTTACTTTAGTGTAATAATAAACTCTTGCCTTGTTCTGAGGTTTTTACTCTCAGTATGTGTGAACTGAGTGTGTGTGAGTCGTGCATAGATTTCGTGTGTGAACGAGTAGGATTTAATTTCAAAATGAGTTGGGTAGTTTTTATTGACTGGTTTTAATCAAGAGAAGGACATGGCAAGGTGTTTGTTTGAATGAGGAAAGACTCATTTTTCCCTTGAAGACTTTTTTATGTTTTTTGGAAAATAATGGTTATGGTTAATAGCACCTACTTTGTCTCATAATAGTACATTTCTCTATCTCTCTCATAAATGTTGTCACGGTTATTTCTCTCCCATTGAAGTAATTGAGACTTTTATTTCTCCTTTTTTTCTTTGAATATCGCAATCAAAATTGCCTTTATCCCAACCTTGAAGATGAGGAAATGCAAAATGCTGACACATTGAGTCTATCCAGTGAACTCATTTTCACTTTCGGTTTTACTTTGCCTTTTGGAGAATTTTTTTTTTCCTTTTAATTTTACGGTAAGATATGTTCAGATCAATTTAAGTGTATCTTGACTAATTATTTTATCAGACGATCTTAAGAACACCCCCTCTCACATTGTTTTAATGTATTTAGGATTTAATTCCCAGATGTTGTAGTGATTAAATCAGCTTCTTTTTTCTAATTAATCTTCTCTATGTGGTTAATACATTGATCAAAGTTTTGAACATAACAAATATATGTTTTGTTTGTTCCTTAAAAAAAATAAAACTAAAAAAAATCTGGAAACACTTCTTGTTTTTGTTTTTAAAAATTGAGAACATAAACCAAAAATATGTAAACTAGGAAAAATATTTTTATTGGTCTCTTATTTAGAAATAGAACAGAATTTTCAGAAAACAGAAATAAAATTCTAAATTTTAATTTTTAATTTTTTTTAAAATAAAAAAGTAAAATTTAAGCGAAAAATACGAAACAAACGTCTGAGGCAGCTAAAGAGACGTTGATTTGAGGACAAAGGCATTGACGAATGGGAGAAGTTGATAAAAGCCAGCTGGTCCAATCCAACTGCTGTCAAAACTCTAGGGTTTTTAAGTCCAATTTCTACAAAATTTTTGGCTATCAATCCCTTTTCTTTGAGAAGTGAGAGAGAGAGATGGGGTTCCAGCGTGTAAAATAATTTTCGTAATTAAAAAACAAAAAATAGTGATTAGTCTCAAATAAAGAGTGTAATATATTATTAGTCTTATTTAAAATATAAATTTTGATTTAGTCCCTTAAATTAGTTTTTATTTGTATATTAATCTCGCATATATTCACGCATGTGTAATATTAATTATATGTACATGTATAATATTAGTTATAAGTTACAAATTATATGTTCATATGTAATATTTGTTACATCTAACAAATATTTTACACACAAATTAGATACATGTAACTGCAAGAATGTAGCACGAGTATTGGGACTTCTGTCTTTTTTTAATGCGCGGGACTAAAATACAAGTTGCAATTAAATATGGAATTTCTTTTAAATTAAGGATAAAATAAGGGACTTGCCACAAAAACACCCTTAAAAAAATCTTATTAAATAGTTTTTTATTTTAATCTTAATATTTTTTATTAAGAGAAATTAAATTTTTAATTCTCACCAATTTAACTTTTAATCTTTATCAATTTATTTTAACAGTGGTATTAAATATTAATTTAATATTCAATTGATATTAACTTATTTAATAGTGAGATCAACTAAATAAGTTTAATTTAATTCAGATTAATTAATTGAAAGATCAGGAAAAAAAAAGATAAAAAATTATAAAATAAAAATTAAGAATAATATAATAATTATTCCAAATAATAATTTTTGTAATTTATATTTACATTATCTTTTAAGTCAACACCTAACTATTTTCCAGTTGCCTCCATGGGGAAGGGTCCTCATGCTCGGATCCAAATCTTCTTAGAAATCAGTGATTACATGTGATTCACAAAGTGATGTGATTAATAGTTTTAATTTAATTATCTCTTGGAAATTGAAATGTTTATATCAATAAATCAATGATGTATCACCTAAAACATGCCCTTTCATTTTAATATTTCCTTAATTATGACTTCTTCCAACTTCTATATTGCATTGAAAACAAGAATTGTCATCAAGATATTTGTCATATTATGATTGGTTCTCTATGCTTCAACTCTCAACCCTTGTTAATTTTAATTATAATTAGCCCCATCTTATAATTGACTATGATAAGTACGTATGATTAATTTAAGGGTTAAAAAACCGCAATTCAAGTCTTTAAACCGTCCAACGAAAGAGTAACAATGAAATCTCAACATTCATCTTGAAAAGTAGCCTCCAAATGTCTCTTGTCAGAGGACCAATGTAACATATTAGAAGTCCAAAAAGAAATTTAAAAATAGAATCTTTCAATATTTTTAAAATATATATATATATATATATATATATATATATATATATATATATATATATATATATATTCATAATTTTTTTTTATAAAATTAAAATATCAAAAAAATAATTTAAATAGTGATTAAACTAAATTTGAGATTTTATTTTTTTTTATAAAATTAAAATATCAAAAAAAAATTTAAATAGCGATTAAACTAAATTTGAGAATTTTTATTTGATATAATAAATTAAAAAATATATATTTTCTAAAATAAAAATATATAGGGATCAATTTAAAGGGCTTCTAAAATTGAAGGGCCCAAAGAGACCGTTTGGTCACTTTGAGCAAAGGCCAGCTATTTCTTCTCATCAATCTAATTATTTTCAGTGATTTTAGAGATTGAAATTTTGTATTTTAGACTTGATATTCAAATTTTAAAGATCTCAAATTTTTCAAAAACAATTGAGCAATACTCTCAACATACAAATTTATTCTATAAATTAGGACATAATTTACATGTTTAATATTTTGAACTTTTAAATTAATTTTAAATCTAACGGTTAAGATCAAATAATATATTCAATATTTTTAATCTTATATCATGTATTATTTCTTGTATCAAAAAAAATATATAATATTTCTAATACTAACCACATATCCTAAAATATCTCATGTAAAAAATTCACATCCACACATCTGAAAATGTTAAATAAAATTACATTTTATATCCTTTAAACTTATATTTGTATTTAATCAGTTATTTTTTTATTTTTTTTTTATACTTATAAATTACAAAAATCAATATAATGTGTAGACACCGAGAATCCCTAGTTTATTAAGAAATCATGAGTTTTTTGTTTTTTAAATGTCTTTTTATTAAGGTTTATTTAATGTCTTTCTATAAAGGGATTAGATACATTTGAAGAGAATGAATCTATGCGAATGGGTTATATAATTTTTTGGAGAGTTTAATTATATTTATATTCTTTAAGTTTTATATATAAATATTTTATTAGTCAATTGTATATTAATTACTCTATTTTATATTTTTAAATTTTAAAAATTGATACAGTGTCTATGGAGAATCCAATATAGTGTGTTTAGGGACGGAATTCGATGTTGTTAAATCCCACTTCGCTTGTGTTAATCGATCCTGAGCTATATATAAAACCTAAGACAATCTTTATCTTACAATACGTCTTTTGAGAGTCAGTTAGGCCCATTGAATTTCTACATGGTATTAGAGATATGACTCTTGTCTGGTGTTGGGTGTGTTGAATCCTACATCGATATGAGGTCCCTCGATATCCCCTTCCAATGGTTTGTCAAATTAAAAGTTCACCCTGGCATGAGGGAGCATGTTGAATCCTACATCAATTTGGGTCATTCTCCCGAAATTTGTTCACAGTGGTTTGTCAAAAGTCTACCCTGTGTGTGAAGGGGCACGTTGAATCCCATATTGCTTGTGTTACCTGATCATGAGCAATATATAATGTCTAGGAAAATTTCCATCTTGTACATCTTGCAAGACATCTTTTGAATGTGAGTTAAATTCATTGGGTTTGTAGTGGATATAGTGCGAGGAATTCATATTATTAAATAATCAACAAGGTGCTCTAAAGTCTGCCTTCATTTAATCTGCACATGGAGAGTGGTTAAATTTTAGTACCCCATATTCACGTGTTTGAAGATCATTCTCAGCCTTAACCTGAAAATAGGAAATTTGAAAAAAAATGGAAAAATTACCAATTAAACCTAAATTAAGCATCAAATTATCAATTGATGTCAATTAGTTTAAAATAAACCAAATACTCTCATTTTACAAATTGTATGAACCGTTTATTCCCAATTTCAAAAAATGCAAAAATTGGCATGACTAATTTGCCCCTATAAATTCGCGGGATTGAGATTTTTCATATTTAACGGTTTCACACAAAATTATTCTATTTAAATCAAAATAACTATTGTTGTACATATTTTGTTTACAAGCTAATTATATATTTAGATTCGTCTGAATAAAATTTTCAAAATGATATCACATTTACTATTTTTTCATTAGTTTCATATTAGTGTTATATTCGACATACTTTCAGAATTTTTATTTTTCTTATATTCAACGTTATAATTATAAAAATTTTAATTTTTATATTTGTATTACAATTAACATGATCTCATACATTATCAGAACATAGTTGAGTTTTACATTCAAAATCTAAATCACATTTATCAGTAAGTCATGTTATATTCAACACATTCATATAATTTGTGTTATTATCAATATTAATTGATGTTATTTCTATTACATTGAATGTTATACTCAACACTCACGGAGACACATAAATTGTAGTGATGTTATATATAACATTAACATCACAGTTAATGTTATATATGACATACACATGCATACTAATTCAGAACTTCCGGAAAAAAAATTAATATCTCATTTTTAAGATCATAATTTATAGATTATTGTGGTATAAAAATATTATTGAACAACAATCATAATTGGGAGAAATTTTAAGTTTCGTGTTCAATATTATTGATAGTTTATTATCATATTTTGTTTTGCGTTTTTAAGGATGCTAAGAATATAAGAAAGGTATAGACTTATTTACGAGGAGTAAATCGGTCTGCGAAATTACAGGAGTGATCAGTGCATGAAAAATTAATTGGACTCAATTAATAGTTTCGACAGCAAAATGAGAGTTGATGGTCACCGCAGGAAAAAAAAATGTGAGGGGCAAGTTTGCAGTTAGGTTGACAATGAATGATGGGGCAAACCTGCAGAAAACCATTTTTCATTGGCCTCTTTTTTATTTATATTTTTGACAGAAAAAATAGTATATAAATATGTATTGCTTAATTCCCTAAAGAGACCTTTATTTATTTATTTATTATTTGTAGTTGTAAAGTAATGTAATTGATGAGTGGGTCTCCGATTGACTTTGAACGTACCTTCAGAGAAATCCGGTTGAACTTTGACAAAACTGGCCCTTTTACGTTATTTTAATCCAATCAAAATAATTAAAAAACATTGATGAAAAGGATAGATGATCCAACTTGAGAGTGAACATACCCACACACGTTTTGCCCTCACTTATTACTTGACATCCATGTGAAAAGTATCTTTCTTTTCCTCTTTCTTCTTTCTTTGATTTTTGATCTTTGATCTTTCCTTCATGGGGTGTCCCCTAACTGTCTTATTCGTTATCTGGTCCTCAGCTCAAGGGTCCCTGCAGGACTACCTCTCGTGTTTGGATGTAACAAAAACTAGGTATTTCAACTACGAAATTTGTATATATTGGCTTTTCTTGGGGGTATATGTGCTCATATAATTTTAGAAGTGTTAGTCTGTTAACAAGAGGAGGTGTCTCATTTCCTTATCAATCAGAGTTTTACTTCCTGAAGATTTCGGGATTTAAATCTTGAATTTAATTCTAAATACACCAGGCTAATGTGGGAAAGTGAGTTCTTAAAATTACGGGAAAATTATCGGTTACTCCCAAAATGCAGAATTATTTACTGGTTTCTCCCATTGCTTTTTTGTTGTACCAAAAACTCTTATTTCCAAAAACGGCGAGGAACAAGTTTACCAAAATGTCCTCATGTGATTCGCGTCTTCCTTCCGAAGCGTCGATCGATTTGCAGACGCGTCTTCGTCTTTGATCGATTTCCATATCCAAGCTGGACCCTTCCCACCGCAAGATCGATCGAAGACTACAAATCGATCGGATAAATTAACGATGGAAATCAATCGAAGCAAAATAGATGTCGTCAAGTGCCGATCAATTTCCATATTCAAGCTAGACCTCTCCCACCGCAAGATCTTTGTTCAGACGCCAACACCGAGGCACTCATGGATGCCTTCAAGCAGTATGGTGAGATGGTATCAGAGCTTGAATATGGAAATCACTAGAAAGAAAAGAGATTTTAGCCTTTGTTTGGGATATGGAAATGATGTTTTCAGCTGCAAAATAATGCGTGACAGCTAGCAAAATATATTTTCATCTTTTGCATTTTTTACACTTTACACCTTGATATTTGCAGTTTATTTGTGACAGTTGATATTACATTCAATATCCACAAGTGTTGAATATAACATCATATGATTTTTAACCTGTGGATGTTGAATGTAACATCAATTGTTCTTTTATTTTATGTATCCACGGTTAAAAATCATATGATGTTATATTCAACACCTGTAGATGTTGAATGTAACATCCACGCATAATATAATTCATAAAAATATGCGAACAAATGATATTACATTCAACATCCATAAATATTTGATGTTACATCAACATCCATAGGTGTTGAATATAACATCCACACATAGTACGATTCATAGAAACATGAGAACAATTGATGTTACATTCAACATCCACAGGAGTTGAATGTAACATCGTAAAAAAAAACAATTGATGTTACATTCAATATTTACAGGTGTTGAATGTTACATTCAACATACACATGAGGGGTATTTTAGTCAGAAAAAGATAAAATGAGTTATTGGTACAAAAAAAAAAGGTCATAGGCGTAATCGGTAATTTCTTCCGCATTTTGGGAGTAAATGGTGCATGTCTCTAAAATTGTCTAGTGATATTGTTAGACGAGATGCAAGTAACCTGGCCAGACGCAGACAAAAAAATCAAAATTGTCTCCATTAATAATGATATCAATGGCTATGTTTTCTAAATAGTTGTTTTTAATCTGTGCATCTGCAGTAGAAAATATGTGCAGGGATTAAAACAAAACTTAGGTATAGTTAAAGGGTGTGAAATGTAATTTAAGCTTTTATTTAATTACATATAGTCCAGTATGCATCTAGGTTTTCAACATTTTCGAATAAATAATGAATTGTTTACTTTTGTGGTTGATATGGGTTGGCATGGACGTCATCAAAATCCCAGTCTTCTTCAAACATAATAATTATTAATTAGGTTATTTTTTTAATGTCTCATTTTTTCTTTGGGGGAGGGGGTTGGCATCATTTAATTTTTTGGCCCCTGAAGTATGAGGTTGGTGTCAATTAGGTTTATCAAATTACACATTTGGCCTCTAAAATTTCAAATTTGTTTCAATCGCATAAAATAAAAAAAAATATTGTTAATAATTTTGGATGAAAAATTGACTGTGCTCAACGCGGTGGTCTTCTTATAGGGATATGCTTGTCATTTCATCACTCCACTAAAATTAAAACGGTTTTCCCTAGCATTTTTCTAACAACAATTCGTATTAAGAATGAGAAAAAACAAATTGAATTTTTATTAAGAAAAAAATATCTTACGTTTAGTGAAGCGATAAAATACCGAAAATATCCTATTAAAAAGACGTGTGTTGAGAACAACTCATTCTTCATCTAAAATTATTTTCAATTTACGGAATTGAAAGAAATGTGGAAGTTGAGGAATCAAATGTCCATTTTGACAAACTTCAAGATCTACGTGGACACCACTCTATACTTTACCGACCAAAAATATAATTTCCACAACAAAATTATATATAAATATTTTTGCGTGCAATACTGAAATTTGGAGTACTTCAAATTTAACCATTTACCAACACCCTCTCATCCAAACACCATGTGAGAAGATTTGAATAAGTAAAATTGAATCCTGTAGGGAAAACGCATCTCCCCAATTTAAATGGTGTTGTTCGATCATAAAAGCTCCGGGTATATATATATATATATATAATTACTGAAATGTGGCCACCAGGCAACCGCATCTACTTTTCCAATGAGATCATGAGAGAGAGTGGTTTAATGAAGCGACGTGGAAGAATGCATGAATTTCATCAGTTAGAAATATAAAATGACTTTTTGTAATTAAGAACCAAGTTTTAAATTAATCGAATCACGTTTAAACCGCCGCTGATTTCCTTGACCACCTAACAAACTTTTTCACAACCCCTTTTTCTTTTGTTTTCCGAGTTTTTAGATCTTCATGCATTCAACAGCGAAGACAAACCCTATTCCATCCACTTGCCTCTCTCTCTCTCTCTTTCGGTCCTATATAAGCAAGCTGTTGGTCGACGGAGCTGAATTTTCTTTCTACTTTTTTTTTTTTTTTTCACTTTTCTTTTGGCGCTTTTTCTTTTAACTTTTTTGACAATCTATACTATTCAACGTACCCTATAATTTATGTGTTCTTATTTTCTTCCATTTTCTTGCGACGTTCAAGAAAAATATTACTTAAATAATCAAGAAGAAGTTATTCTCCTCCACCTCTCAACCCAAGAATGAGTTATTTTTATTTTTATTTTTTTAAAAAAAAAAAAAGAAGGCAAATTTACCTCGCATTACCTATATTAAAAACCAAATTATTGATTAATATCAATTGTTTGTGATTAGATCAACTAATCTCATTGACTTGACTTTTTAAACTGTTTAATCCTAATTTTAAAAGGGTCAAAAAATTCATGAACAAAATAGTGCCCAAAGATCTGCGGAATTAAATAGTTTTCCTCATTAAACGATGTTAAAAAAAATGTGCTTTTACAAATAACAAGCGTCCTATTCAACGGGTGTTAAATTTAACAAACAAACAAAGGATGAGAGACACTACAACAAAATTCACAGGGTATTAAATTTGCCCTAACATATATAATTTTAGGACATATTAATATTGAAATAATTAAAAAGTGTCCTATAAAAAGTTGTCCCAATAACTTATAAGGACAATTATTTGTCGCATTAGTGCATATTTATTAGGATAATTTTTCATTATTTATTAGATATTTTTTTAAATGTGTCTTATTAAATAAATGTTATAAGGACATTATGATTAAGTGTCTCTATAACTATTTAAAAAGACATTATTTATAAATTATTTCTAAAAATATTATGTAGTTTTTGTTATAGTGGGATATGATTGTGTGCTTCGCGGAAGACATATATCCTATTTTTACAAAAAGTTCATGTTATATGTACCATCAACACACAAATATAACAATGTATTTTTTTCATGTTATGTTGACTACAACATGAATTTCTATCTAATTGTCACGGACCGTTGTTATCAAGGTGGTCAAAACGAAGAATCATGTTGGCTGGAGGATTGAGCACTCAAATGCGGCTATCAACCAGGTGTCGGCATCAACAACAAGTGGGCGTCCATTCGGAGTCAAGGCGTACCAACCCGGTTAAGTTCGGAGACTACGTCACTGATCGTGGACTTGACAAAAAAAAAGAGTTAGATCTCCCCTACATAAATTGGTCGGGAGTTAGAGTCACTCTCCTAATGAGCCCAAGCCATAGTAAAATCAGTCAGCATCCTAAAGAAGACAAGTTTGCCCCAACCTAAGCAAACGCATTGGGGCACCGCACGGGCAAATACCGCTGCAAAAATGTGAGCCGTTGTTATCAAGACGGTCAGAACGAAGAATCATGCTAGATAAAGGGTTGAGCACTCAAATGCGGCTCTCAACCAGGTGTGGGCGTCAACAACAAGTGGACGTCCATTCGGAGTCAAGGCGTATTGACCCGGTTAAATTCGGAGAATACGTCACTTGTCGTGGACTTGACAAAAGAAGAAAGGGTTAAACTTCCCCTGCACAAACTGGTCGAGAGTTGGAGCCGCTCTCCTGATAAGCCCAAGGCAAAGCAAAACTAGTCAGCATCCTAAAGAAGGCAGGCTTGCCCCAACCTAAGCGAACGCGTTGGGGCGCTGCACGGGAAAATGTCGTTGCGAAAATGTGAGTCCGTGACATAATGCTCTAAAAAGAAAACGATTGACATCTCATTTTAATGAAAGTGAACCAAAGATCATGTATAATTTGACAACAAAAACAGTAAATATATTTTGGACAAATATCTAATAATTTGAAAATATTTTTCTTGTAAACACATATGAAAATTACTCAGTAAATTGAGGTATGTGTATGAATGAAAATATTGATTGATCTAAAATAGAAAATAACAATACTTTAATAGGGCAAATCAGAATCAATTGTTCTAAGCCCCAATTCAATAGGGGTATTAATTTTTTAGGTCATGTGTATATTTGATTTTTTTATTAAATCATAAATAATTACTACACTTATTAGTGCATGAATTTAGTTCAAAATCAATCATTTTTAAAAATGAAAAAGTTCTCACATAATAATTACATAATTTTTGTCTTAAATAATACATTGTTGATTAAATTTAACTGCTCCGTAAAGGACATCAATTTAATATTTTGTTTCGGATAAACACAAATATAATAGGGTCACCCTGACTAAGTTAAAGTTCACACCCTTATAGTATGAATTTATCTTTTGTTAGTTTTACGAGTCTAAATCGCGAAACTTCTATCAATCACCTACAATTCAATGCACCCTATATTAACTCTACTAATTGCTTATAGAATTGTGTGTTCAAATGGTATGTCAAGTAGTAGCACATACACATTTAATCACATATTGGATAAATAAATACAATGTACATCATGTGATACAAAAGAATCAATTAATATCAATTTAAGCTCAAGTATAATAAGTAAGCTAAGACGAATTTCAAGATAGTATTATTCTCTTAGAAAGTTCAGTGAAATTTTTCAATTAGCTTACCTCATATTAGATTGATATGCGGGGAATTTAAGATCTTGATGAGTAACTTAATCTTGTCTGTGATAACAACAGTCTAGGACAACTACAAGGAGGATGTGAATTTTTCTACTCATCAATCTAACTATGTTTGTTCTCTTTTTGGATATCAACAAATTATGATTATTAAAGTCGAAATTTCAACTCCTCAAAATGTTACTTAATTATCATAATTTTTTTTATTTTTTTTTTTGCGTAACTAATAAGGCATTTGTGAAAACATGATTATTAGTTGAGATATAGTGCATCTTTTGTTTGTCATATAGGGTTTGACTCTTCTGATAAACATTCTCGGAATTAAATTTTTAAATTAATCATGAATGCATTAGATCGATATAAGAGAAATCCGTATTTAAAATCGTCTAGTAAAATATTTAGTTGAGGTTTGCCTAAAAAAAATAAAAAATAAAAAATAAAAAATAAAATTGAGATGTAGTCACGGTGGAAGAGACTCGTGGTGGCAGGAGAGGACCACCCTACGTGGAATAACAAAGATGGGGGCCGCTTAGTCTTCGTCTTCAAAGAGTGGGCCGGGCCATGAAAGTGGTTGACTTATGACCCCAACTCCTTTTTTACCATGAGCATGAGGAGAGTAGTGAGAAAGTGAGGGTGGCGCGCGTCGTCACGAGCTAGTGCCGGGCCGAGTGGGGAGGTGAATTTCTGGAACGCGTCAACCTCATTCTTTTGACATTACCCAGACGCAATCAATGTCATCTATGTGGACCCTCTCCCCTATTGTGGTCCCTACCTTTTTTTTTTTTTTTATCCTTTCTTTTTTTCATAAGTACGATTTTACTATTGACGCCCCTTCTTTAAGACAAAAACCAAGACAAGTCCATGTATTTTATCAAATATTACAGAGATCCTTTATCAAGAAGAAATTATTATTTAATTATCATTTTACGCTTATCTTTTAATAATAATTTTTTAATGAGATTAATGCTATACTATTTTACTCATATTTAAATTTTTTTATATCTCTTTTCTTTTTTTCTCTCTCCAACCCAGAACAACCAAAACCCCTGTCGATCATTATAACCATCCTCCACCTCCTACCATTGTCGCCCATCGACCAACCATAGGTGCACAACCATCGACCATCACTCTCCACCGTTCTCCATCATCCACCAACCCACTTGAACAACGAAACCCCAATACCACAATATCCACCCATCGCCATGACCTCCGTCAACCACCAATTCTCTCTCCACCAAACTTAGATCTACTACCCCCTCCTGCAGCTCCTATTAATGTCACTGGCACCACCCACCTCAACGCCATGGGAGCCGTTGCTGCCTCCCCTACACCAACCCTTCCACCACAATCTCCCAGACTCCCTCTATTTTCTCTATATATGTATCGAATCGAAAGAGAAATCTGAAAATCGAGAATATGAAGGATAAAAATGGAGTTTCCAGATTTCGTTTTCAAACAATAAGAATTTTCATATTTAGTTTTCAGATTTCATTTCAAGGCTTGTTTTCAGGTCTCGTTTTCAAATTTGGGTGGATATGGGCGGTGGTGTCAGATCTGAGCAACAGACGATGGTGACCAATCTAGCTAGATGGCTCTCTCTCTCTCTCTCTGATAGTGGTGGGTGATAATAGTATATGCTGGTGGCGGTGGACGGTTGTGGTGGTGCTTTGAGGGGAAGCGGAATGAGAAGAGAGGGAGTTTTATCTTTTAGAAGAAAAAAAAATGAAATGAAATGAATATGGCAGTTTTATCTTTCACATAATAAAAAAAAAAAAAAAAAAAAAAAAAAAAAAAAGATGAAATAATTAATTTCATGAATAAATTTTAATCAAAAAGATAAAATTAAAATTTAATGGATAACATTAGTTAGTGAATTTAGATTAAAGGATTTCCCAATAAGATTAGATTGACCAGCTCTTATTACTCATTCGTGTGAAATCTATTCTGTTAAATTCAACAACTATCTCGCGGTATATCAGTTAATTTTGACTTTCTAATACTAATTAACTCGACATTAAGTATTCGCAAGTGAAAAAAGAAGAAAATAGAGAAAAGAAAGTACCGGTTTTCTCCTTCTTTGAAGTACGTAGTACACATAATTACACTTTTGCTTAAAATATAAATTAAATATTACTTTGTACCCTAATATATTAATTTCATTATGTTACTCTTTCAATTTTACATTTTGTAAAATTTTAAACTGGAATTTAAAGGTGTTTAATAATTTTAATATTTTTTTTCAAAGTAAATTTCTTTCACTATTTGGTATAAATTGGTGTGGTTTGATCATACGATAAAATTAAGTCCAAGTATGTAATTGAATTGAAATATTAGGGGTAGAATAATGAAATTTCATTCGGGATAGTGTTATTAATTTTGAATTTTTTTCCCAAGACCTAGACCTCATGCAACAAGAATTAACAATATTTTTAGAGACAATTTGTAAATAATATTTTTTAAAATACACACTCAATCATAATATCTTTATAATATTTATTTAATAAGATAATTTAAAAAATATATAATAAAGACTGAAAATTACCCTAATAAATATAAATTAATCCCCGATAAAATAATTGTCTTATAAGTTATTAGGACAATCTTTTATAAGATACTTTTTAATTATCCCTATTAAATGCGTCCCAAAATTGTATATCTTAAAATAGATTTAGTACTCTTAAAAGTAAATTTTATTATAAATGAATTTTGTTATAGTGCCTCAAATTTTGCAACAATCATTTTGAAAAACTCAATAATTTTGTTAAAAGTTCAAAACTCTAAATGCATAAAAGTTATTATAATTTTTTATTATATAAAATTAAATTTTATGTAGTACAACAGTTTTGAAGCTGTGAAAAAATTAGTAAGTAATTTTTTTTGTGTGTTTTGTTGACTGAAAATCCTTAGTTTTTTAGGGTATTTAGAGGAAGGTTCAAAATGAGAAACGCTAATGTAAACTAGACCACAAAAGTAGTACGGGGTTGAGGGGAAAAAAAATAATAAATCTGCAAATATTTTCTCCTCAAGCCACCCCCCCTTGCATATTTGGTCTCCTTCTCTCTGGTCTCATCTCCCCCTCTTTTATTGCCGAGTCAGTTGCACCGTTCCAATACTTCCTACATCTCTCTCTCTCTCTCTCTCTCTCTTTCTCTCTCTCCTTATATGGCCAAACGGAGTGGACTCTCCATTGATCCAGATAGCACAGGACTATTACTACACAGACCAACTGTCATCAATTCATTCCCGGAAGACCACCACCGCCACTACAATCACCACCGCCAGTACCATCACCACCGCCTGAAGCTCGAACCACTCATGGAACCTCGTTCTCCTCCGGCCACTATTCAATTCCCAGTCAATCTCAACTGCTCACATGGTCACGAAGGATCCGATGACAAACGGAGGATCATCGGCGAGATGGACTTCTTTGCGGAAAAAAAAGTCAGCGACCTCGATCGTCGGGAAGAAACTTCCGATAGAAAAGATTTGAACGGACCCAGTGAATTGGATTTCAATGTGAACGTGAGTTACCCATTTGATCTTTCTCTTGATTCGATCTTGTTTCTGATGATGAATTATATTTTATTGATTTTTTTTTTGGGGGGGGGGAATATGTATAGACTGGTTTACACCTTGTTACTGCAAACACAAGCAGCGATCAGTCAATAGTGGACGACGGAGTGTCGCCGAACTCCGATGATAAAAGATCTAAAAACGAAGTGAGTTTCATTAATGATTTCTTAGTTCTCATCCACCATTTCATCGTGGGTCGCTTCGGAATTTCAATTTTTTTTCCATTAAATTCAGTATTTTTTATTTCCAGCTTGCGGTTCTTCATGTTGAGATGGAGAAAATGAGCTCGGAGAACCGGCGGCTCCGGGAGGTGTTGAATCAAATGACTACAAATTACAACACTCTCAAGATGCATTTCGGGATGCTGATGCAACAAACCGCCGGCGACGGTCACTCCGAAGATCAGAAGGGACAAATCGGTCAAGTCATGAAGCCTAGGCAGTTCATAGATCTTGGGTTGGCAGCCGGTGCCGGAGAAACCGATGAGCCCACGTCACTGTCTTCATCGGAAGGGAGAAACGGCCAGGAACGCTCGCGATCGCCGGTGGAAAACGACCGAGATAATAAAGCTTTGAGAAGAGATGATAGCCCAGATCATGGGTCGGATCCGGGTTGGGTCCCAAACAAGGCTGCAAGGCTAAATCCGAATTCAAAGAACGTGGATCAAGCCACCGAAGCAACCATGAGGAAAGCAAGGGTTTCCGTTAGAGCTAGATCCGAAGCTCCCATGGTATGCAAGATATTAAAATATAATTGTTTATTTATTTATTTTCAATTTTAATTAAATTCTACTAGAAAAAAGTTTATTAATTGTTACTGAAATATATATATATTTGTATTTTTTATATATTTTTTTAATGAAATTGGACACATTTTCAGATTACAGATGGATGCCAATGGAGAAAATATGGGCAAAAAATGGCAAAAGGAAACCCGTGCCCTAGAGCTTATTATCGTTGCACCATGGCCGCTGGTTGCCCTGTTCGAAAACAAGTATGTTTCTAAATTTAAATTTGAATTTCAATTCGAAGGAATTTTATTTTAAATTAGTTATTATTGTTGTTTAAATTTGTAATTAATATACTTGATTAAATTAAACTAGGTTCAAAGATGTGCTGAAGATCGAACGATCCTCATCACAACATATGAAGGCAATCACAACCATCCGTTGCCGCCTGCCGCTATGGCCATGGCCTCCACCACCTCCTCAGCAGCCCGAATGCTTCTCTCCGGCTCTATGCCGAGCGCTGATGGACTAATGAACTCGAATTTCTTGGCTAGGACCCTCCTCCCTTGCTCATCAAGCATGGCCACCATTTCTGCCTCCGCCCCATTCCCCACCGTTACATTAGACCTAACACAATCCCCTAATCCATTACCATTCCAAAGGCCGCCGAACCAATTCCAAGTCCCGTTTCCAATTCCACCCCAAAATATGGGCGGCACTGGCGGCTCAACTCCAACTGGCCCCGCATTTCCCCAAATCTTCGGGCAAGCTCTGTATAACCAGTCTAAGTTTTCTGGGCTTCAAATGTCGCATGATCACATGGAAGGTTCCCACTTGGGCGCCCACCAGCAACAATCGCCAATGCACAACTCATTGACAGACACTGTGACAGCACTCACCGCCGATCCAAATTTCACTGCCGCATTAGCTGCTGCCATCACCTCCATCATCGGAGGTTCTCAACCTAACAATAGTGTCAACATCACAAACAACAACAACGACAAAAATAAAGAAGGTTATACGGGAAATTAAAAGTGTTTAAATTTTTATTTTATTTTATTTTTTGGTTAATTTTTTTTGGGTATTTCATATATTGAATGGGGATTGGAAAGTGAATTGATCACACCTCCAATTGTTTTGGGGGGATTGGAGTTGGGTGAAGAAGGGATTTTCTTTTCTTCTTCTTTTTTTAGGGGTTGGAATAATGTGGTACAAAAATGTAAGTCAATATATAGAAAAGAAATGGTGAAAGGGAAAAATATGGACATTTTGTTTGTTTGTTTGGATAAAGAAAAATAAGGCATATAGTAAAAAAAAAAATTGTATTATTCTATCCCTTTGTTTTTTTGTCAATATTCTATGTATGTTTTTGTCCATTTTGGGAGCAAAAAGTTAAAAATGAAAATGGGTAAAAGATAATAAAGGAAGCCCTATTCATATGGCAGTCAAGTTGGGAGTCAACAAAATCGTCTCGAAGTTGTTAGAAATGCTAATGTTTTGTTTGACACGGAAGAGAGAGAATTGAGTGCTTGTCTCATTTGAATTTGTCTTTAGCCACTTTGGCCCACTCGTCTTTACAAACTTTTCTCCATTGGGATCCTAATAAGTTGGGGGAAACTTCTACCTCATATTATTTTATTTCTCCCTTTTCGACATTAAAATTAATTATCACCAAACTTTCACGCTGCACTTGGAAGGTAATTAAATGAGGATTTTCATTTTTAAAAAAATTACAATTTTTTTTTCTTAAAATCCTTTTTCTTGGTACTACTAAAAGTGATTTGTAAAATCTATTGAATTTGTAAAATGAGTTTGTAAAGAGAGAAAAAAGATATTTCTAAATCCCTTCATGTGTCAAATCCCTCTATAGAGAGATTTTATTTTTTCAAATATGTATAATTAAAATGATATTATTAAGATTATATTATTAAAATATGTATAAAAATAATATAATTAAAATAATATGCTTAAAATGATATTTCAAAAAATTAGTGATAAAATAGTATAATTAAAATTATACAATAAATATAAAGATAGTATAGTTAAAATAGGTATAAAAATAGTATAATTATAATGACATTACTAAAAGTAAAATTATACTATTAAAATAAATATAAAAATAATATTATTAGTTATATTTTCATATTTTTTATTATTAAAATTTAATGAATTTCAAAATTCAATGTACAAATATTTGTCTATCGAAAGAAAGAAATTATGAAATTAGACAATCAAAGCTTTCATCTAAAATAATTAGGAATTTGTAAATGATAAGATATTAAAATCCAGAATTTTAAAATTCTATCATTTACAAATTTCATATATTTATCAAATCTCTTACCCAAACACAACTTAGAAACCAATTTATTGAGTTGAGTGATTAGACTTCTTAAACCCCAACAATGATCGAACTATTCCTAAATAGTTGGATTTCAGGTTTTAATTTATATATATATATAAAACCCGCATTTGAAAATTAATCATGCGAAAATATTTTGCTCAGAGTTATTAGTTAGTTTTTCAACAAAATTTAAATTAACGATACAAAATATCTCTAACGACTTAATTAATGCCCATAAATATTTAACCTTAATACCCTTGTGTGATTTCAAGGTCAATAATCATCCCCTACCTCTTATGGGAATAAATACTAACACATAAACCAATTTTGTGAATGTTTATAATGGATTAAATTTATGAAAATTATACCATTACATTTCATCCTCTTCATTTTGATATCCATATCAATTATTTTTTAGTGAAAAATGTACTTAAGCAATGAATGTTCACTTAGACAATTTTATCAATAAGTATTTCGTTTGTTTATTGAATGTTCACTAAAGCAATTATCCCAAAATAATATTTATTATTTATTTTCGTGCGTGTTCACCACATATATTGTTGACCCCAAAGGTGTGAATCCCTAAAAAATTGATGATAACAATATATTTTTGGTTTTGGTATTTAATGTGGTTGTCGAATGTGTTTAGACTGATAAAAACTATATCGAATACACCACAAGGAATGATAAAGAGGATAATTCAGGAAGATGATAAAGGATACTCAAGGAAGAATCTCAAGATGGATTCAATGAAGATGAATTCATAAATGAGGAGTCAAAGAAAGACCAAGACTACAAGATATGGAAGAGGTGTGGGAGGGATTAAAATAAACCATATTGTATATTCAAAGAGAAGGTAAAACTCTATCCCTACCATCTTAATACACATTGATTCTTCTAGAACATACAAAACACTTATCACTTGTATACTTATGTGGCATCTTGAATTATCCGATATACACATGTGTTTTATTGTTTTTTAGAATATGAAAAGATAAAATGGAAAAATGATTTAAATTAAGTTGAAATAAGGTTTAAGAATGAAAAAAGCTAGAACGGATTGACTGAACCAAATAGCTGGTCAACTGATCCCACCGAGCTACCAATAACCTAATTTAAAAAACAAAAAACCTTACCCAGTCGACCAAACCGAATATCCAATCAACCAATTCCACCAGTAAGCTAGAAATTTGAAGGAATTGATCCTTAGAGCCAGAAGACCGATTACATTAGTAGGTTGTCTAGGACATTAGATTATAAATATTGGTCAACCGATTTATGAGATTGTTTTGATACATTGAGCAAAAACCTAAATTTGAACGTGAATTGAATATTATATTGATTCAAAAATGTTTGTAACTTGCATTAAACATTTTATCTTTGATTTGAAGCAACTAATCAAATTATAAGACAAGATTAAGGGGTCAAATCTCATCTAAGAGTTACAATTTTTCTATCCTAAATTGTAGCTTTTTTTTTGTTGCCACTTGTCTCCTAATGACTATATGCTCAAATTAGGATGGACTTAAACATTTAATGCTTGTATATCATCTGATTGGTTGTGTCTAACGTTCACTACATTAAATTACAATAAATTCATATCAAATTGCTCACATTGATGCACTACTCCTCTGTTTTGAAGAAGAAATATGAGAGAAAAAAACACATAATTCTTCTACTTTTTCACACTTTGTACATTCTTAGAGATCCATTCGTGTGTGAATAATAATTATCGAGTGATATAGTGATGTAATTAACGTTACATTGTAAAAAGAGTATAATCGTGTGACATTTACCTAATGAGCCTTTATAAGAGAAAATTATTGTTTCAATTGGTGAACTCCTTGAGAAATTGAATTAAGAAACAACTTCACAACGATTATTATTCATTGTGTAAATCTCATATTATGTTGGTGAGTTCGTTCTGAGTTGTATTATATTTGATTTGCTATTATTTCTCTTGTGTGTTTAACTTGCATATATCAAGAATTATTTGGACTTGTATATTTTGCTTCTAGATGATATTGCTTGAAATCGTGACAAACGAATTGGATATTCATACGTGAGCTTTTTAAGTGATTAAATCTATCACTTGTGATAACCCACATTTTTGTGAAAACCAAAAAAAAAAAGATTTCTAAGATCAGTCCAAAATGGATTTTCATCATAATCACAAAATTAATTAGAATTGGTATATTGCTGCCGGCGAGATTAAATTACTCATCGAGAAAGAATCATACCATACTGCTTGCACTTTATTGAGTTAATTGACTTTATTATATATCTCGTGATCTTACTATGAGGGTGTGAATTGTAACTTAGACAAGGGTGTTGGTCTAAGCAAGAGAACTGTAATTAGGAATAAATATAATTTGTTTAGTAAGAAAGTAATAAGATATAAACATAGCTTGTCTTGAAATAGTTATAGCAATGTATAAATGTACATTACCTTGTGAGAAAGTAGCAAGGCATAAACGTAGCTTTCCTTGTGAGAGTTGTAACAAAACGTAAATGTACCTTGTTCTGTGAGGGTGTAACGATTTAGTCTTTATGGGGTAAGAAGATTCGAATTATAGTAGATTCACAGTCCCCAAAATAACTTGGGAAAGTAGACGTAGGTAAGGAAGGGCCTTACCGAACTACTATATATCGTTGTGTCTCTTGTCTTCTACTGTATCTCTTGTGTGTGCCTATTTATAATTGTTTTAATTTTCCGCTGTACTTAATTGACATTTTTATTACGTTGAATATTTGTTAAGTGTTAAGTAAAAGAACAAAAATAAAAAGAAACAAAAAAATCAGTTAGAGCTAATTGCAATACCTACTTCACCCCCCTCTTGGACATACTCAGACCAATAATTGGTACTAGAGTTTCGTTACGTATATGCTTAAAATCCATACCAAAATTGATCCATTTCAAATAACTTTAGATTCACCTTACCTAAAGATCATCCATGCACCGGCCACATTTATTCACTGACGCTAATTATGTATCCTGGAAGGTCAGAATGATTATATTCTTTCAGGCCACCAATTATGAGGCATGCCGCGTGATTAAGAATTTTCCCTATACCTAGGAAGACCGTAGATTCACGCAAGGTCAATAAGACTGAATCTAAGTATGATGAGTCGGATGTAAAATTAATATCTTCAAATACCCAAACTACTAAAATGGAAAAAGTAATTAAATTAAGTTGAAAATTTGGTTTAAGAATGAAAATAATTGCTAGAATCGATCGACAGAACCAAATAGTTGGTCAACTGATCCCACTAGTAGTGTAATTTGAAAAACAAAAGGCCATACCAAATCGATCGATCCCAAGAATCGATCAACCGGTTCCACCAGTAGGTTAGATATCTTAGGGAATTAATTAATCGATCAACCAATTAGCACCCACTAGTTAACTGAGTACACTAGTAGGTGCAAATCTAAAATCGTAAAAGTAATTGATTAATCGATCCTTAGAACCAGTTGATTGATTACACCACTAGGTTGTCTAGGACACCAGATTATGAATATCAGTCAATCGATTTATGGGATTGTTTCGATACATTGAGGAAAAACCTAAATTTGAGCTTGAATTGGACATTATATTAATTCAAACATTTTAGAACTTTAATTAAATATTTTATATTTGATTTAAATTAATTAATTTGAATTATCAGACAAAATTAAGGGGTCAAATCTCAGATCTAAGAGTTGCAATTTCTCTGCCCTAAAGAGTAGCCTTTTTTGTTGCTACTTGTCTCCCAACGGCTATATGGTTAAATTAGGATGAATTGAAATGTTTGATACTTGTATATCATCTGATTGATTGTGTCTAACTTTCACTATATTAAATTACAACAGAGTCATACCAAAATGCTCAAATAGATGCACTATATAAGAAGAACATATGTTTTAAAAAGACTCATAAGAGAAAAGCACACGAAATTCCTCCACTCCTTCACACTTTGTACATTCTTGGAGATATATTCTTATGTGAATAATACTCCTTGTGCATAATCAAGTGATATAGTGTTGAAATTGACACTACATTGTAAAAAAAGTGAGATTGTGTGAGATTCACCTAATCAACTTTTGTAAGAGAAAAATATTATTTCAATTGATGAACTCCTTGAGAAATTGAGTTAAGGAACAACTTCACAACTATAATTCTTCATTGTGTATATCTTTGATCACGCCGGTGAGTTCGTTCTATGTTGTATTATATTTGAATTGCTATTATTTCTCTTGTGTGTTTAACTTCCGTATATCTTAATTGTTTTGACTTGCATATCCTGTTTTTAGATAATATTATTTGAAATCGTGATAAATGAATTGGATATTCATACTTGACCTTTCCAAAAGAGTAAATCTATCACTTGTGCAATTCAACATTTTTGTGAAACCAAAAAGACTTTTCAAAGATCAATCCAAAAAGGGTTTTCAATATAATCAGGAAATTAATTGGAAGTGGTATTTTAGACACGAGAACTTGCAGTGCCTGAGAGATTAATTAACTCATCAAGATATTAAATCTCCCGCATACCATTCCAATAAGAGATGAGCTAATTGGACGTTTTCACTAAGCCTTCTTAGAGGTCAACATTATATTGAAAATTGTCATAGCTCATACCTGAGAAAGAATTATACCATATTGATTGCACTTTATTAAGTTAATTGATTGTTACATATATCATATGATCTTCATCCTATACATCTATCTCTACGTGATTACTTATGTACGTACTTAATTTTCATATCATTGTACATGCACTTCTACTACCAACTACCAAGAGTCAATATAGGGTGTATTGAGATGTAGGTAATTGATAGAAACTCCAAGAAATAGACTCGTTAAAATCTAAACAAAATAAAATTTTATACTGTAAGGGTGTGAATATTAACTTAGACGAGGGTGTTGGTCTAAGCGAGAAAATTGTAGCTAGGAATAAATGTAGTTTGTCTAGTGAGAAAGTAGCAAGACATAAACGTATATTGTCTTGTAAGGAAGTTGTAGTAAGGTATAAATGTATCTTACCTTATGAGAGAGTAATAAGGTATAAACGTAACTTCCATGTGAGACTTGTAGTAGACCATAAACGTATCTTGTTATGTAAGGTGTAACGCTTTTGTCTTCACCAGGTAAGAAGATCTGAATTATAATAGATTATAAATCTCCAAATGAGCTTGTAGGACAAGACGTAGGTAAGGAGGGGTCTTACTGAACTACTGAATATCGTTGTGTTTCTCGTCTCTTACTCTATCTCTTGTGTGTGCTTGTTTATTCTTGCTTTAATATTCCGTTGTACTTGTTTAACACTTAGATTACATTACATATTTGTTAAGTAAAATAACAAAAATAAAAAGAGACTAAAAATCGGTTAGAGCTATCCACAATACCTAATTCACCCCCTTCTTGGATATATTTGGATCAACATATATTATTCCAACAAAAAATGCGACGTAATTTAGTAAACATTCACTAAATCATAATCATACTTTTGACTTAGTGAATGTTCACTAAAGCAATTAACACAACACATTATTTAACTTAGATTTGTAAATGTTCACTAAAAAACAACTATAAAAGGTATATGATTTCAATTAATAAATATTTACTGAATAAATTACCCCAAACAAAATGCAATTTATTTTAATGAACATTTACTAAATCAATTCACCAACACAACAAAATATTACTTACTTTGTGAATATTCACTTAGACAATTTTATTGGCAAATATTTATTTGTTTAGGAAATATCAATTATAATTCAAAATTTTGCAAAGAATTTTCAACAATTTCTAAACTATTTTTAATGTACATTCACTTTTGACTTTTTTTTCCTAGTAAAAAATAATCAACGTGGATATCAAAATGAAGAAAATGAAATGCACAATGATATAATTTTCATTGATTTAATCTATTGTGAATATTCACAATATAAGTTTGTTTGTTGATTTTTATTTTTACAATTGGTGAATTGTTAAGTGACATTGACTATTTTTTTTTTTTGGTGTATGTGTTTTTTTTTTTGGGTATACGACATTGACCATTTTTAGGAAATATTCACTTTTGATTTTTTTTTTTTTATTTAAAAATAATCAATGTGAATATCAATAATAATCGAAATATTCACTTTGATTTTTGACATTTTAAAAAAGAAATCAAACCAAACCATTTATATCCTCATTAATATAATCAAGAAACCAAAATTTCATGGTGTTTGGTCTACAACACGGTTTTCGTGTGTGCAATGCATCGGCTGCTATTATTTGCCTTACTGGGAAAGGCATTAAATAGATGGGTCAACTTGGACTCTAGATTATATAGATGCGCCCATTTTAGCTGGACTTATATACATTGGCCGACTTCCATGGATTTTCATGTGATTTTCTGCTCTCTCTTTTTTTTTTTTTTTTTTTTTTTTTAAAGAAGTTGAGTGTTGAAGGTTAGTTGTACATGTGGGCCCTCCAATGCTTGTTTTATAGGATTAGCTAGTTGGGAGCGGAAAGTGCGCTTTGGTGTAACACGAATTTGGTTGTAATATGACTTGGGACAAATTTTATTTTTGGACCATAATTGACAATTTTTTGTGTGGTCTAATTATTTTATTGCGTTTTTGTTTAAATTTTTTGTGAGTGTAATTTTAAAAAGTCTTTCTCCAAATTGGATGGAATTAGGGATAAAATTATAAAAAAATTTAAAAAAAACAAAATTACTTATATTTTATTATTTTTTTCTTTTTTATTCGTTTATTGTGTTTTGCCAGTACTTTCTCTATTTTTCGGAAAGTTCATCGTCCAGTATCTAAGTGTCACTTTTCTGGTGTTCTTGTTGGCCATCACCATTAGTCTCTGCTTACTCGTGATCCTCGAGATCCGATGGTCAAGAATAAATCTCTATAACTGGTGGAGGAACGGACAATTATGGTTGATCAGTGGGACCAACGCCCAACCAACAATGGTGATTCAAGGGCTGTTGAAAGTGATCACTGGAATGAATATCTCGTTCGCCTTGACATCCAAATCCAAGGCTCTTAATGACGGAGCTAACGAGTTTGTGGAGCTACACGAGTTCCGGTGGGTAATTCTAATGGTAACCATCATACTATTGAACATGACAACGATTGTGGTGGGAGTATTTCAAACAACGTATAGTCCATTCCTGCAGTGGAGCAAGCTGATCAAATGAGTGTTCTTCAAGTTCTGGGTCTCTTCCCATTTATACCCATTTGCGAAGGCGTTGATGGGGAGGAAAGGAAAGGTTCTAACGATCGTGTTCTTGTGGTCTATGCTTATTTGCATTGTGATTTCGTTGCTATGGGTTTATCAAATGCTAGCTCCTGCGGTTTACGCACAAAAAAATAAAATAAAATAAAATAAAATAAAACATAGAAAAGATGTTCTAGAGAAAGAGATGTTGTATTAAATAATTTTTTTGGTATTTTGTGACCCTATTAATTGTGGGAACCAATAATAATTTGGAACTTATAAATACACTAATGTGTTATCCTTGGTCATGAGGAGATGAATGTAGTATATGTATTTGAGTAAAATCATTTAAAAGGTGAATTAAAATTATTCATTAAAGTACTCACTTGAAGATATTGATTGAGATGTTGTGTGGATTATCCTACACCGGTAACCTGAAAAGATGGCAAGTCATTTATTAAGATTTGGGTTACCTCTTGTAAGTAAGCCCTCTAGAGCGTAGAAATAATATGGACAAAAAGTAAGTTCAAGGCTATAAAAAAATTAAAATTAAAATTAAAAAAACGCGTGCACGCACTGCCACCGACCGAATGTTCCCCCGCCCCCATGTTGAGTTGGGCACAAGTTCAGGTCTGGGTCCAGGTTTGGGTCCTGGGTCCCGAACCTTAGGTCTTGTGGAATGTTTAACTTGGATTTGATATGTTTTGAACTGAATCCAAAAAATTCCAAACCAAACATAGTCTTGCAGGTTTTATAACTTGAGAGAAGTTATAAATCTGAAAGTTGTCTGTTTAGATGTATAACTACTGAGAGTTACAAACCTGAAGCCTCTTCAGATATGTAACTACCTGAAAGTTACTGTTATTCATTGAATGCATTAAAGTTTCAAACTTCTTCAGGTTGGTTTTTTGCTCCCGATAAAAAGGCATACAATCTCAGTATTAGTTATCCTATAAACTTGCATGGCATTCTAATTTTCCAGTAGAGAGTTTTTCTTGTTTCGTTATTCTTGTTTTTAAGAGTTATTAAGAGAGTTAAGTACTTTTCTAATTTGTTCGGCTTCTAGTTTTCAATACTTGTACCAATAGTAGCTTGATCGTTGTATCTTGGTAGGCAGACGCTTATTCAACCATAAGCACCTAACAGAAGCAAAATCTATTTTAAAAATAAATCGTCAAACAATTGTCTCGATCCTTTCTTCTGGTATTTTTTTTTTTTTTTTATTGCACAGTAAGTATTTTTATTTTTATTTATTCTATTATTATACAATAACCATTCTTCTTTCTATTTTTTCTATTATGGATTCTAATTTCTTTTCTTATAATGTCATCTGGAATGTTTCTATAATAAAGAATTCAGAACTGTTTCTTCTTCATTTTTATTTTTTAATTAATAATTAATTAAATAATTATTTAATTATTTTAATTTCTCGACCATATTTTTCCAACAAGAGAGAAATTGCTGCGAAGTCAAGTTGAAATCAAGACATTGCTTGATTTTGAATCAAGCTTCGCTCTTCAAGATACAAATCTAGGTAAACATTCACACCAATCCATTGGGAAAACATATATTGCTTTGAGAATAACGTCGAATAATCGACAAAATGAGCTTCGATTCACTATGAAGGAGGAGAACGAAGATTGTACGGGCATTGATATGGACATTAATGGTGTTGACAACTGCTTTGGCCATTAGAATGGAGATTGTACGGCCATCGGAATGGAGATTTTACGGCCATCCAAAGAAGCTTCGATTCTCTATGTTGAGAACTCACTAGCCTTCTTCTGCTAAAGCTTCTTCAAAAGCTATCGTTGGCGAAGAATAAGAAGAAGAAAATAAAAGTAATAAGAGAAAAAGATGAGGGTGGGCCGTAGATGAGGACGACAGGGAGAGATACGATGGTGGTGATGGTGTAACAGAGTCGATGAAGATGCTCAAGAAAGAAAAGGAAAAAAATGAATTAAAAAAAAAAAGAAAAAGTTAAGAAGTAAAATTATAATTTTGCCCATAATTCCGTCCAATTTGAACAAAAAAAATTAATAGAAAGAACCTTTAAAAGTACGTTCATATTTGTTTAGAGGGTTTAAATTGAAATGCAAGCTACTGAACCACATAATATTTATAATTCTTGTAGGCTCTAAAATGGACTTTGTCGTATAACTTAGTATTGTATTTTAGGTTAATTGTGATTTGTCCCTTGCACTTTGATCTTATTTCATTTTGTCCTTTCTACTTTAAAAATCTAGATTTTATCTCCTTTTATTTATAATAAATTGAAAAATTATTTTTTTTAACTTAATCGAATATGCTAAAAATGAGTGAAATAAAAAATTTCGTCTAAATTTTACATGAAATAACTAAAATTGCTATTTATTTTACCTGTATTTCATTTTATTTTGCCTTTACTAAAAAATAGAGAAGTGGAGAGAGAAAGAAAGTTAGAGGTAGAAAATGTTGATTTTTGTTGTTTATTTTTTTTAAATATTAAAAATTAGCAAAGATAAAATAATTTATTTTATATTTTTTGGGGGATAAAATGTGACCCTTTAGTCAAGAGGTGATGTGTACATTTATGAAGTAAATGAATTAAAATGAGGTAAGAGCAAAGTATGAGAGGGAGAAAAAGCAATCCCCTTAAGCATTTGCGTTGAAAAACCATAAAATTACACTTTCCATTTCAAATATGGAAGGAATCGTATAATGAAGTCAAAGTGGTACTTAGTAATGCATGATGATTTGGAAACAAAAGTAGAAATTTAAGAGCAGTTTTGTTTTGTGTTCGCAATTTTTTTTCCACAATTTTGAGAACAGAATAAATTTTTTTAATTTTTTATCCCCTTATTCTATATGGGTCCTAAATTATCAATCTGAACTAGCATTTCTGACGGAAGATAGAGTGGACTCTATGGATAATGGACTTGGATCACTGATCTTACATGGACTTAATTTTGGGCTTATGTTGACTTTAGGTGATTATTTGGACCGGCCTAATTGAGCCTAAAACTTCCTAGGCATCAAGCCATCGGGTATATTTTTGTTTCTCATCGATCGGTTGAAAATTCTTAAATCCCTATATAAATTAGGAATAATTAGCCATTAATCCCAACTAATAGATGTAATTTTAAAAAAGTCATATTTGTCCAATGAGCTACACAAGAGGGGAGTTAAATTTAGTTGTTATAAAAAATTTAAACAAATAAATCTTTAACACTTAATTATCAAATAATCAATTTTTCTAAATTAATTATTATCTTTGTTACGCAGTGAATAAATATTTAACTAGGTGCACATTCAAAAAAAATATAATAAAAGTAAAGAATGCAGCACACCAAGGTATATCTTGATTCAGTAAGTTAGCCTTACTTAATCTAGTCTCCCGAGCTCTACGGAGATTCGCTACCTCTAAATCCCTTGATTCCTTTAATAGTAAGAACTAAAATCTTACAACGATTCTTTTACCAAACTCATAATCAACCTTTACAATTTTTTTTTTCCCAAACTAAAGAAGAACCTTATATTTTCATCAAGTTAAAGACTAACTTAATTATATTACAGGTAGAATCAAAACCTCACAATACTCACAAGTATCATTTTTCCAAGTAAAGATGGAACCTTTACAATTCACTCAAATTAATTCAATTTCAAAGAAAGTCAAAACCTAATTCTTTTCAAGAGAAAATAATAACTTAACATTTTTATATTTAGGACAAAGATCAAACCCTAATTTTTTTCACAAGAAAAAGATTGAAACCTAGTTATCCTGACTAGACACCGGCCCAATCGTGTCTAATCTGCTCAAACTCACAAATACAGAAAAAATAAGTTTATTTTCATAAGGAATTTCTACCACCTCAATACAATTATATTCGATTAATGTCTTGAAATTTACTACGTGATAGATACAATGTGAAACAAATTAATATCTGATTAATAAACAAATATGGGTAACACAAATTAAAGCACGTAATCAGATAAATACACAAAATCGTTTTAAAATGATTTTCAGACTCTGAAGTTTGAAAACGATTTTCTAATGATCTTAACATCAATCAATTAATAATAATATGAAATCAAAATTATGAACAATAGTTTGGAAATATCTTATTGAAAACATACCGAAGAATGAAAACAGAATCGTATGATAACATAAGTCGATGACGCCAAATCAATCAGCATTTTAGATCAAGAACTTAGCATAAAATCTCTCTAAAAAATCTTAGCAGAATAACAACTCTTAGAAAAGCGTAGGAATTGATGTTCTTGATATCTTTTATCTAAATTTCGCAGGCCTATATATAGAGATCGATAGTAAGTCCTCCAACGGCTACTTTTCAAAAGATATGCCTCTAAAATGTATTTTTAGACCTCATATAACATAATTATTCAATTATGGTGTAATTCACTTAAAAATATTTTTTACAACTCTCAAATAAGTTCATAAAATACTTTTCAATTAACAATCACAAAAATATGAAGTATTTAACTATTTAAATTGAGAGAATCATTAATTATGTGAACCAAATCAATAGAGATATAAAATATATGTAAAATTTCTTCAATAAGATCATATTCCCTGAAATTCTTCCTTTGAATCATAAAAACCTGCTTGTTTTTTACCGAAAGACCAAATTTCTTGAAATCTCAACCAAAACAGTGGGTTGACCAATCCTGGGCAGTGGATTAACCGATTGATATAATATTGAAATCAGGCCAAACCAAAATCCCAGTCGGTTGACCGATTCCTCTCTGGTCGGTTGACCGATTGATACATAGAGTTTCCATGCTAAGCCTTCATCCCAATCGGTTTGACCAATTGCTGCCCAATCGATTGATCGATTAATTCAGAGACTTTTCCTGCCAAAACATAAATTCAGTCGGTTAAACGATCACCTTCAATTGGTTGACCGATTGATGCAAAGACTACACATTTTGCTCTAAAAACTTCACAGATTCAAACGGTTGACTGATCTCTTCTAATTAGTTGACCAATTGATGCTGGGTGGTAATTTCCTTTACTAATTATGCTCTAAAACCTGCTGCTTAATTCAATTAATCGATTGCTTTTCTCAATTGACTGAATTGACCCTAAATTTCAAATTTTTATATTTGAATCCTTATTTTTAATTAGGTTAATTTCTATTTTCAATTTCACATAAGGACCACATAATAAATCAATAATTAAGATCCTAAATTCTATCATTTCAATACATAAAATATAACTCATTTAATAGTATCGTGTGTGATCTTAATTTTGATTACATTAAAAGTACAAGAGTATTGAGTTATTTTCACCTAATTCTTTCAAGGTTTTCAACACTCTTCATTTCTTTTCTGCGTATATCTTTGCACCAATAATTTTTTTCTTCATGATATCTTCAACAATATAGAATTCTTTTTTGAAATACTCAATAAATATATTAGTTTCACAAAAAATATCAACACTTAATTGTCTATTAAACCTTAGGAATCAACAAGTCCCATTTAAAACATAAAGTTTGATTTAGTCCTTTAAAGTATGTTTTACTTGCATATTAGTCTCGCATGTGCACACATTGCAGGAATTGTAGAGAGAATTTGATGAGTAAATTTATATTATAGTAGATATTAGTTACAAACTTAATAACTACAAATCATATATAATTATATTATATATATCTGTGTAATATTAGTTACATGTATCAGTGTAATATTAGTTACATGTTGTACATTATATGTATTTATATAATATTTGTTACATCTAACAAATATTTTATATATTAATTTAATATTAGTTATATATAGTTTGTGTAATATTAGTTAAATGTTATAAATTTACATGTATTTATATAATATTTGTTACATCTAATAAATTTTTATACACAAATTAGTTACATATAATTGCGCGAATGCATGCGCGTGTATTTGGGCCTTTCGTCTTTTTTAATAGACGAGATTAAAATACAAGTTGAAATTTTGTACATGAGACTTTTTTAAAATTAAATGTAAAATAAAAGACTTGTCACTTAATAACTTTATAAATTAAAAGAAATATTCTACTTAACACCATATGATTTTAAGTGGTATTTATAGTTAGTTTATCTTTTATTTCTTGTAATCAAATCATACGTGCAAGTCGAAGATTATATATTTTTGTCATTATCTTATAGTCAAATTATTCTTCCAAATAAAAAATTATATTTAAGGACAGGTGAAAATGTCTAAATCAGTCCAAAAAAATTACTTCACTTTGCATTTTAAGCCTCATGGATAGGTACAATTAATTATGAAAAATAAAATAAAATAAAAAAAAACATTGGGAAAGGCATGTTTTTTAATTAAAAAACCCACCGTTCTTACCCGCTTCATTCATAGGCAGCTTGTCCGAACGTTGACTTCAATCTTTCGTTCTTCGTTTCGCTCTCCACTGGTTTAGCAGCACATCGGCCATCGATTCTCCGGTGAGTTGAGATCTTCAATCGCTATCACTTTGTTTGTTGCCGTGATCTGAAAATTGTTGTATTTGTCCTCGATTTCTTACTAATTTGGCCTGAAATTGAACCTGTCTGCTTTGAAATCTCTCTTTATCTTGTCTGTTTCTTCATTTTTCATCAGCAAGCAAACGCAAATTTGTTCAAGGTGTATTATCGTTTTATGTTTGCACTAATTAATCTCTTGCCTGAACAGTTATTTGAAGATATAATCGCCATCTGCGTGTTAGTTAGGTTTCCCCAATTCCAAAACTAGGTTTCTCTATTTTTTACCGACAATTTTCGCTAAAAGAGCAAACGTTGTTGTTGCCGTTGCAGTTGTTAGAATGGGTACAACGTATGGAGCTACTTTGATTTCTCTCTTCCTGCTGTTCCTTCTTCTGTCCCCTGTTGCATTTTCAGCATCCAGCGATGGATTGATTAGAATTGGTCTGAAAAAGAGGAAATTGGATCAAATCAACCGCCTTGCTGGACATACCCACGGTAAGGACGGGGAGCTATTAGGAGCTCCTTCAAGAAATTATCACCTGAGCTTTAATAACGTGGGCGGTCCTGACACCGACATTATTGCACTCAAGAATTATATGGATGCTCAGTATTTTGGTGAGATTGGTATTGGATCTCCTCCCCAAAAGTTTACAGTGATTTTCGATACTGGGAGTTCTAATCTCTGGGTGCCCTCGGCCAAGTGTTTTTTCTCAGTGAGTCATGTTCGATTCATAGTTTTAAGGTTGTCCTTATAAGTTGTGTTAGTTGTAGTTATGTTTTTTCTTTCATGTGGATGACAGGTTGCTTGTCTTCTCCATTCCAAGTATAGATCAAGCCGTTCGAGCACCTACAAAAAGAATGGTCTGGTCCCATTTACGGCTACCTCAACTTCTGTTCATATAGATTTTTTCTTGTCCTTCTTCCTTAAGTAATAACTTATTTGAATATAGTGTATTGGATAAATATGAAAATAAAACATTTTCAAGGGAACGAGCATGTCGTTTTTAGGAGCCAGGTGTCATGTATCTTTTCCAATATTTTACGTCCTCTTTGTAGTTGACCAATGTTTTTTTTTTTACACATTTCATTTATTAGATCTTGATTCAATAGATGGTGATTGTTGATGGCTCCCTTGATTTGTTTTTTGAGCAGGAAAATCTGCTGAAATTCATTATGGAACTGGATCTATCTCTGGTTTCTTTAGCCAAGATTATGTCAAAGTTGGTGGTCTTGTTGTCAAGGATCAGGTAAAATATCTGATAAGTAATGTACTGTTTGGTTACACCTTTTTTAATACCTTTAAAAAAAAACAGAAGTTAATTTGACAAAAAACGCTTTTCCTAAAAAAAACAAAAGTGAAAAATCAAAGGTGTATTTGATAGTGTAGATATGAATGATCCCTTAATCCAAAAAACAAAAAATCATCGAAGATTGAAGAAAAGTGACTAGAGAGGTTCTAGTCCAATGATCTCCATTGATCTCTTATAATATAAAAAAAAAACAAAAAACAAAAAACAACTATTTTTTGCTTTTCGAAAAAAGTATAAAATCATGATTTTACCTTTTTGATTTTCAAAAGTAATTATTTGATTTTTAAAGTTGCACGAACTATCGAGATATAAAACTCATGAGCCATACTATGAAATTTTGGAAGAGAGTGATATAATATAGAATAAGACATGAAATGAGTATAGAAGAGAACCAATTTCGATTTATGCTCAGCCAATCAATCACTAAAACTATCTATTTACTTAGGAGATTAATGGAAAAATATAGAGAAAAGAAGAAAGATTTACATATGATATTTGTGGACCTAGAAAAGATTTTTGATCGGGTACCCAGAAAAATTTTGTGGTGGGTGCTCGAAAAGAAACAGGTGTCTAATGTGTATATCGAGGTAATTAAGGATATGTATGATGGTATAGTCATTAGTGTTCGAACAGGAGGAGGAGATACTTGTGCATTTCTTATTAATACAGGTTTACATCAAAGATCGTCTTTAAGTCCTTACCTCTTCGTTCTAATGATGGAAGAACTCACAAAACATATTCAAGGAGTACCTTGGAGCATGTTATTTGCGGATGACATAGTATTAGTTGACAAAAATAGAATAGATCTTAATACTAAGTTAAAAAGATGGGGAGAAGTTTTAGAGTCTAATGGTTTGAAAGTTAGTCGAAGTACGACGGAATACATGCATTACAATTTTAGTAGTACCCGGAGAGATGTTGGTGCGGTCAAAATTGGAGATGAGGAGGTGCCAAAGGTTGACTATTTTAGATATTTAGGTTCAATGATTCAGAGTAATGACGAAATTCAAGATGATATTACGTATAGAGTCAAAATATGTTGGTTAAAGTAGAGGAGTGCAGTTGGGGTAATTTGTGATTGTAGAATTCCATTGAAACTTAAAGGAAAATTCTACAAAACTGCTATAAGACCAACGCTTTTATATGATTCAAAATGTTGGGCGGTAAAAACGACACGTTCAGAAAATTGGGGTGATATAAATGAGGATGCTGCGGTGGATAACTGGGAAGACGAGAATGGATAAAATTAAGAATGAAATTATTTGAGAGAATTTAGGAATAACACCCATCGAAGAGAAAATTAGAGAAAATCGTTTATGATGGTTTGGGCATGTGTATAGAAGACCCATTGAAGCACTAGTGAGAAAATGTGATTTAGTTCAAGTGCAGGGGGCTACTAGAGAGAAAAACAGATCTTAGACGTTGGACGAGATTATTAGGATTGATTTAATGACATTGAACCTGACTGAGGGGATGACCCTTTGATCGATCATTGTGGTGTGTAGCCAACCCTATATAAGTGGGACAAATGTTTAGTTGTTGTTGTTATTGTTGTAAATCCTACTTTTAAAATTAAGCAAAAAAGTACTTAAAAAAAGTATTACCGAACGGTGCACAAGTCATTTTTAACTTAAATTTGCTAACTATAGTTCGAGCTCATCTTGCAACACTCCTCGTTTTTAGGACTTCATCGAGGCCACCAGGGAACCAGGCATCACATTTTTGGCAGCCAAGTTTGATGGTATACTTGGACTAGGGTTTCAAGAAATCTCTGTGGGAAAGGCTGTCCCCGTCTGGTATTTAGCATATTTCCTATTTAATCTCTGATGTATACCTATGTTTAAATGTGGAATTGATTCTTAATTTGCATAAATTGTTCCTTTTTTCTTTGAAATCGTGATTTTTTTGCAACATTTTTCAGGTACAATATGGTAAAACAAGGTCTTGTCAAAGAACCAGTTTTTTCATTTTGGTTTAGTCGTAATCCTGAAGAGGAAATGGGGGGTGAAATAGTTTTTGGTGGGGTTGATCCTAATCATTTCAAAGGCGAACATACCTATGTGCCCGTTACTCAAAAGGGATATTGGCAGGTAAACTTTTTCTTTTTCTTTTTTTAAGCTACACATCATGGTTTCCCATGACTAAGCATGTATCTCTCATGCTTATAAATCAGTTCAGTTGAATTTAACCATTTCTTTTTGGGTGCTCAGTTCGACATGGGTGATGTCCTAATTGATGGTGAAACAACTGGTAATTTTGAACTACTGTTAGTTTCCTTGCTATGAGAAAAAAAAAAAAAAATAAAAAAAAAAATAGTTGAGATCCTTATGCTTGTTATGGTCTTCAATAAAAAAAAAACCTTCTGTTTTTCAGGATTTTGTGCTGGTGGTTGTTCAGCAATAGCCGATTCTGGGACCTCTTTGTTGGCTGGACCTACGGTACGTGTAGCACACAGTCATGCATTCATCTAGAACATTTACACCAATCCATTCAAGTTTGCATAACGCCCCTGGTAGAACCTAAGCCAAACTTAAATTGATTTGGGATTCCTTTCATGTGCTTGGAGCTGTAAATTTATATAACCCAATTATTAGTATGATTGTTCAAGAAACATAATGATGAACGGGAAATGGGAACATACTCTGAGGGCTGCATCGATTAGTTTCAGAGCCACTGAAAATTAAGTGCTGAAAACTTTTACTAAGTACTGATTATATTAATTATTTACGTTTTTAATAATTTTAACTCCAAAAAATTTATCTTTATACAAATTTTTGTCCCTAAAATAATTTTTACGACTTTTTTTTTGCTAAAATATTCTCTCTCTACAATTTTCTCTCTCTATTTTTTTTTTCCAATTTAGCACTTTCTCTATGTATAATTGTTTGTATATAACTCTTTTTTTTTAACAAAATTTTATAATATTGATGTTAAAAGTGGTTGTGGTATATACAGATAGATGTTTGATGATTTTAAGTGAGAAGTGATAAAGAAATAAGTGAGTTTCTCATCACTTAAAATTTTGAACAATTTTTAAGTGGTACTTATATTTTAAATGGTTGTTTTATTATGTTATCAAACACACTTAATTTAATAAGTACTTCATGCATTTTGTTTTAAGTGCTGAATTGTGTTATCAAACGGGCCCTTAGTCTTGAAGTTTGGCTTAGGCTCTATAATTTTTATACTGTCTCCTATCTCTTCTATATATCTGGCAAGCTATGGTGGATCCCTTATAGAAGTATCTTGTTCTTAGACTGTGATTGCACAAATTAATCATGCCATTGGAGCAACGGGGGTTGCTAGCCAGGAATGCAAAGTGGTTGTTGCTCAGTATGGGAAGACAATATTGGATATGCTGTTGTCCGAGGTAATATTTTGATCCATTTTTTTGTCCAAATCCTCTCGCGTGGGACCTATCAGCACGCTCCTGTTACCCAATGCTTGTTGAGACTGATTTTCGATTTCTAATTCTGGTGCTTCACAGTCGCAACCTCAAAAAATATGCTCCAGAGTTGGCTTGTGCTCTTCGGATGGTACTCATGATTTTAGGTAAATTCGACTTACACAGCTGCTGAACTTTTAAGACAGGAACATTTTGATGTATCCTTAAGACAGAAATGTATGCCTGAAGCAAGGCCCTACTTTTAACTTGTATTGACAGTATGATAATTGAGAGCGTGGTCAACAAGGACAGCAGCAAGCCTTCAGGCGGTGTGCAGGATGAGATGTGTACTGTTTGTGAGATGGCGGTTGTATGGATGCAAAATCAACTCAGGCGCAATGAGACAGAAGACAAGATCTTGAACTATGCCGATGAGGTGAAGTTACCCTTCTATTAGCACTAGTATGTGCGGCACACACAATCTGTCTGCAATTTGTAAAAATTGTAAAATAAATAATTATTTCATTATAGGTGTATTATAGATATTTCACATGTTGCAACAAAAAATTAACCACCTAGCCTTTCTCTCCCTCTCTGTGTAGTATAGATATAGATGTGTTTCTTTACTTGTTAGTGCACTCAAGCTTTTAGTTGTGGGTGCAGCTTTGTGAACGGTTGCCCAGCCCAATGGGAGAATCGGCTGTTGACTGTAGCAGTCTGTCTTCCATGCCGCCTGTATCCTTTACCATTGGTGATAAAGTGTTTCACCTCACCCCAGAGCAGGTAACCATAATACATGGATCTGATTCATTCTCTCATAGTCAAGCTTTATGACTTTTTATTTTATTTTTTATTTTTTTATTTTTAGTATCTTCTTGAATGTTTTTCTCTCTTTTTTCGGTAAGTGAAAATTTTATTAAGAAGGAAGAAACTGGGCTACAAAGGAAGAACAAACCAAAAACAACATAAAGACCAAAAACCTCAGCTCAGAACAAGAGAACAACTGAAAAACAAAAGAAAAAGCTAAATAAAGAAGATAAACAAAGAAACAACTTATCAATGTAACATCCATTTTTAAGCCCATCTTTAGGTTGAGATACTCCGCCAAGTAGCCTACAAAATTTTTACATCTGACCATGGCAAATATCAATCTTTGTACACCCTCAACCTCTATAGAATGGTTTCTCTAGCATTCTTTTTCATCCAACATAATAAACCACTGCAACAAGCATGATTCTGCAAAGCACATCACTACGATGATTGCCTTCCCAACTTACGGCAACCCAAATAATAAATTGATGTAGGACAACCAACAAAGATTTCCTAGTTCAAGTAGGATTTGCACTTTTTCCTATTTTATGTTTTCTTTTCTTACAAGTATTAGGATTATTCTTACAAGTGTTAGGATTAGTTTGTTTCCTATTTTTATGCTTTCTTTTCCTACAACTATTAGGATTAATTTGTTTTCTTTTTCTTATAGGTCTACAGTTTTCTTTTCCTACAAGTCTAGGAACTATTTGAGGGCTATAAATATACTCTTCACAAATTCTTGCATTCAGTCAATTATTCTAGTCTAATATGCTTTGAGATCTTCTCTTTCTTGTTGATTCAAGAACCCTTTCTCGTGGATTCATGAGCCTCCTTGTTTGCTACAACACTATAGTCAATTTCCATCTACTAGAACTATACCTGCGTCAGATCTTTGCTTAGATCTCAAACCACATCTCCTCGTGAAGAAACTCCAAATGCTCTGTACAAAGAAATACTCAAAGGATAGGTGATCATGACACTCGAGAGTAGAATTGCATAGAACATTATTGGACAAAAGGTATATCAGAATACACAACAATTTTATCCCTAGCGTGCAGTCTCAGATTAATTGCTAACTAGGGAATAAAGGTCCATCTAGGGGTATTCGAAGGAAACTGTTGAATCCCAAATTGATGTTGGGTCCTTTCCCCTGATATCCGTTCGTAGTGGTCTGTCAAAGTTCACCCTGCGCGTGAGGGAGCGTGTTGAATCCCACTTTACTTGTGTTACATCATCCTGAGCTGTATATAAAGCCTAAGGCAATTCTTCTCTTACAAGGCGTCTTTTGAGAGTGAGTTAGGTCTATTGGGTTTCTACATGGTATCAGAGTCAGGATTCTTGTTTGATGTTAGGTGTGTTGAATCCCACATTGATATTAGGTGCCCCGATATCTGTTCGCAGTGGTTTGTCAAAAAAAGTCCACCCTGTGCGTGAGGGGGCGTGTTGAATCCCACATCGATGTTGGGTTCTCCCCCCCGGTATCTATTCGCATTGGCTTTGTCAAAGTCCATGAGGGGGCATGTTGAATCCTGAATCGCTTGTGTTACCTGATCTTGAGCTATATATAAAACGTAGGTCAATCCTCCTCTTGGAAGGCGCCTTGTGAGAGTGAGTTAGGCCTATTGCGTTTTTCTGCAGAAACCAAACCAAGTTAGACCAGGGCACCTTATTTTCCTTAGGCCTGAGTTGCTCCCAATCTGATTTGGCGCTGAACCCCTTAAAAAGAATTTGGTTTTCAAATAACCAAGTCATCACTAAGATATTGAACCGTAATCCTAGAAACCGCAGATTGTAATAACACAATATTTTGGAAAGAAGCAGGAGGCCAGGACCCATCAATAAACAAGTCACTTATCTCGGCATTTAGAGGAAGGGCTATATCATAAGCGATTCTACTGCGGATGGTAATCAATCAATGAACCAGACGCCAACCAAGGATCAAGAAATAACAAAGTAGAATACCCATTACCAATAGAGTAAGAAATAAGAAGTTGAAGCTCTTTCCTTGGGTTTAGGAGTTTCTTCCAGTTCCAAGAGCAAAATTGTGGAACCTTAAGGTGGCCTTTGGTCATTGTTTCTGTGTTTCTGATTATATTTCCAATAAATTGGGATGGAATGAGAATTTTGTTTCCATTTTGGAGTATTCCAAAAATAGAAACATTTTGATAATGACAATGCCCTGAAATTGTGGTTTTTATTTTATTTTATTTTATTATTTTAAGAACAAAAACAAGAAACATGTTTGGTTACAACATTTGTTCTTTTTTTTTTGTTTTTTTTCTCTTTAGATGTATGGTAGAAGGTTGGATGGTAGTGGGAGCGAATAGTAATTAATAATTTTTTTGTTTTTCAAATTTTTTACGAATTCAGGAGATTGTCTTAAATTACTCCCAAAACTTTGGGAACAGAAACGTGTTTACCAAACACGTTTCTGTACATTAATTCCAAAATTTTTGGAGCGGGAACAGGAATCGGGGGACAAAAACAATAACCAAATGGGGCCTAACATACCACAAACTTCCTCTCTTCAGATATTCATGAACCCAGACAACCCATAACAAAGTTTTAGAGAGCACTACTGACTACCCACAAATGCTTGAGCATAAGAATCTTTATTCCAAGTAGCAATACTTTTGATGCCCAACCCACCCTCACTTTAGGGTAAGAAAACACTATTCCAAGCAAATTTTGCCCCAACATGTCTCCTACCATGACGGCATGACCAATCTACGAAAATCTCTAAGTAATTGCTCAATCTTGAGAAGAACTTTCTTAGGCAGAAACAAGTTGGAATAAAGATGAATGCTATTTAGAATAGAAATAACCAACTGCATCCTCCCAGCGTAAGACAGATTTATTGACCCAAGACTTAATTCTGCCCCCAACCTTATCAACGAGATCTTTCAGGCAACTGCTCTTTGGTAGATATCATACAACAACAATAACTAAGCTTTTGTCCCACAGTTAAGTAGGCTCGGCTACATGAATCCGTTTAAACCATAGTGATGCATCGGTGATCGATCAAGGACCATCACCTCAGTCAGTCAGGTTTACTGGCATCAAATCAATTCTAATAGGGTCGGCTCAAGTTTTCTTAGGCATACCTCTCCCTCTAGTAGCCCTGCACTTGAACTATATCGCATTTTCTCACTGCCAGATATCATAGGGATGCCCAAATACTTAAATAGGAAGAGAGCAGACTGAAATTATACAATTTAGCTTCCCCAGCAGTAACTCCAACAAGAAACAGATTGCTCTGTATTGGTTTGCCTTAAGCCAGACATATTCTGAAATAGATCAAGGGCCTCTTAACACTTTGTTGGGCCTACTTCTCCGCTGCACACTAATAAAAGATCATCACTCTTCAATGGAATTTGGACTCCCTATGTTTAGAAACAAGCTTCTGAAGAATCTTCAAAGAATGCACCTCCATCACAATGACAAAAAGATAACGGAATATGGGATAGAGATGCCACAAAAAACCGAACCAATGGGTAACCGCGAGAAATCGAGCCGAATGGTTCGGTTTTTAAAACCGACTAAATGGTTTGGTTGCGGTTTTGGTTTTGAAATTAGCAATCGAAGCGGTTTTGGTTTTGGGATGGAAATCGCGAAACCAACCTCGAAACCGAATCACAAAACTAAACTACGAAACCGAACCGCAAAATTGTGAAATCGATATTTTAGATATATTTTTATTAAATATATACCGTATTTGTAGTTTAACCCTAATATATATGTATGTTTTTTTTATTTATTTATTTACACTTTCAACCCTCTTATATATATATATATGTGTGTGTATAAAGGGATTTAGGGTTTCATAATTTTCATTTCTGGTTAGTTACATATGTTTTTTTTTTTTTTTTTTTTTTAACACTTTTGCTTTGAAGAAATTGATTTGTATTGGTGTGACCTACTATAGTATTTCAATTATGGTTACTGGTTATAAACTTTAATTATGGTTATTTTGTGGTTTAGTTTTGGTTTTTATAATTTATGTTTTATATTTTAGTTATATTTTTGTTTATATATAAAAAACAACGGCCTGCGGTTTTGGTTTTGTTTTTAGTTTTTATAAAATTGAAAAATCTTAAATGGTTTCGCTATTTTGCTTTTGGTTTTAGTTTGGTATAAATTTAAATGGCTTGATTTTAAAACCGTTTAGAAAAAACAGACGGTTTTGGTTTGATATACTTCTAATGATTTTGGTTTTGATTTTAAAACTTTAATTATGGTTATTTTGTGGTTTAGTTTTGGTTTTTATAATTTATGTTTTATATTTTAGTTATATTTTTGTTTATATATAAAAAACAACGGCCTGCGGTTTTGGTTTTGTTTTTAGTTTTTATAAAATTGAAAAATCTTAAATGGTTTCGCTATTTTGGTTTTGGTTTTAGTTTGGTATAAATTTAAATGGCTTGATTTTAAAACCGTTTAGAAAAAACAGACGGTTTTGGTTTGATATACTTCTAATGATTTTGGTTTTGTTTTTATATGAAACCGGATCGAAACCGAACTAGTGGCATCCCTAATATGGGATCCCCTTCCTTCAACCCCCTAGTTCCTTAAAAGAATCCCACCAATTCTCCATCAACGTTGATGGAAAAAGTAGCCGTAGAAGACACTTCTGAATCCATCTGACAAACAAATGAGGAAAAGCAAAGGCCTTCAGAGCAGAGGATAAGAGTCCTCAATGTAGACTATAATTAATTCTACTTTTAAGGCACATCAAGGCACCTCTTTATTAGTATGACGGTCCTTAAAGAGCTCTTGAGCCAGCAACTCATTATCGCTTATTCTCTTTTCAGGAATAAAGCAGATTGATTTAAACTGATCAATTCAGGAACTACAATTTTCAATCCGTCAACCATAACACCTTTTTATAGGATATTGCAACAAGCAATCGGTTTGAATTCCGTCATTTTTGAAGGATTTGAGACTTTCAGAAATAGTGAAATAGCAGTGGCATTCAAGGATTTAATTAGTTTCTCAGGCTGGAGAAGAAGCTCCTTCACAGCCGAAATGATATCCTTCCCGATGATAGGCCAAGTTTTTTGAAGAAAACATAATTTTACCCATTAGGGACTGGAGCCTTGGTATCATTATAAGAGAAAAACACTCTTTCTCACCTCGTCATCTGTAACAGGAGCAATGAGTTTAAAACACAGCTCCAGACGGATTCCATTTCTAATTGTTTTCGTATTTCTCATCTTGTCACCTTCTGGGAGCACAAGATATTTTCCTCCATATCCATGTTTCAGTTAACATCTACCACCAAACATCTTTATTTCACTAGCCATAGACCTCTTTCTTGATCATCCTAACACAAATATCACTGAGGCTCAAATAGACCTCACTGATCCCCACTGACATTCCTGCTCTGTTTAAGGATCTTGAACACGACTCTTCGAATCTGTCCCAATGATTTCAGATATTGCACCAACTGAGCCTGTCTCAGAGAATTCACATCGTTCTAGTAGGTAACGCAACCTCCCTTATATCTTTATGATTATCATTGTTTTTCTACCATACTTAATTTGCATGCGCCGCAATCCTATAAGGAGGCCAATTTTAATCCTCTTTGGCAGAAAGCAATGGGCGAGGAACCTCATACCCTAACCAACATTCATACTTAGGATCTTGTTGATCTTATTATGGGAAAAACTCCTATTGGATGTAAGTGGATTTTCAAAATTAAAATAGTTTCTGATGGCTCTGTTGAACGCTATAAAGTTCGATTTGTTGTAAAAGGATTCACTCAAGAACATGGCTCGACTAAGAAGAGACATTTGCTCATGTAGCTAGAATTACATATGCTGTACTCACCTTGTTGTCGCTACCATTCACAAAAGGTCTCTCGTTCAAATGGATGTCAAGAATGTCTTCTTCAATAATGATCTCCTCGAGGAAATGTATATGCATACCCCTCCTGGTCTTGTAGCTCCTCAATACAAAGTTTGTCGCCTTTTTTCGTGTCCCATATGGTCTCAAACAAGCTCTGCGTGTTTGGTTTGCAAATTTCAGCACTGCCATCCATCAGTTCGGGTTTACATCCAGTGCTCATGATTCTGCCATGTTTATTCATTGAATTGACAACGGCAGTATCCTCCTATTGTATGTGGATAACATGATCATTACAGGAGATGATCTACTCAGAATCTCTGAACTCAAATTTTTTCTCAGTGTTTAATTTGAGATGAAAGGTCTTGGTATGCTCACTTATTTTTTTGGTCTCGAAGTTTCAACTGGTTCAGATAAATACTTTCTCTTAGGCCAAATATGCCTCTAATCTTTTTTCTAAGGCTGACTTCACCGACTCCACTACTGTCAACACTCCTATAGAGTTGAATATTAGATGGTTCTCCTCTCCTGGACGTCACTCTTTATTGCCAACTAGTTAGAAGTTTGGTATAACTCGCAGTTACTCGCTCATGTATCGTCTATGTTGTCCATAGGGGTGTTCAAGAAACCCGCCAGCCCGACTCATTCGCTGAACCCGCCCGACCTGCACCCGAAAAACGTGGGTTTTCACTCTTGATTTAGGTCGGGTCGGGTGAAACCCGCGTAATTAGCTGAGGATCATATTGGATGCCGGGTTTGCCCACTCCCACCCACTGTACCTGAAACCCGACCGAACGCTTACACTTAAATAGCAATTCTAGGGTTTGGCTGATCATTTCCTTCTTCGTTTCGGCTTGATTTGGCCGTTCATTTCCTCTCTTCTTCATCTCGATTTCCTCTTTTCTTCATTTCGTTTCGCTTTTCGAAAATCAAAGGCTCATTTCTTCATTTCGTTTCGATTTCCAAAAACCAGAGTCTCCCTTTGTCGATTCTTTCTCTCTCTGTCGTAACTTGTCCAGTCGTCGTTCATTATTTCCAAAAACCAGAGACTCTTCATTTCTCTTCCCTTTTCACTCTTTAATACTCTTCCTCCTCGATTGTTCTTCTATAGTTCTTCTCCGATGATTCTTCTTCAGTTCATTGGCTTGACCTAGTTGTCTAAAGCATTTAGATCCGATGCATGTGGAGTGTGGACAGTGATTGACAATGCTACAAGCCTACAACAATGAAATTGACGACATGAGGTGTGTTTTTGTTTCTGTTCTATTTAATATGATTATTTTTGTTTCTGTGCTTTTGTTTCTGTTTCGTATGTGTATCTGCTTACTTCTATTCATCTTTTTATCCCTCAATCCTCATCTCATTCTCAACCTCTATTTTCTGACCAAATCTAACCGGTCTCTGACACCAATTGACGTCGTCGGATATTGGATGTCATCGGTCGATAACGGGTTCCAAAAATCAGACCCAACGATTTTCGGGTCGGGTCTCAGATCCATCCAAAATTAATGCCAGCCGACCCGTGCACACCCTTAGTCTTCCATCAAGTTAGCCAGTTCTTGTCCGCTCCTCGGACCACTCATTATTCGGTTGTTCTTCGGATTCTTTAGTATGTGAAAGACACCTTATTTCACGTAATTCATCTCTGTCAAGTTCGTTTCTACCTTACAGGCTTATTTTGATGCCAATTGGCTAGAGATCCCACCGACAGATGTTCAACCACTAGTTACTGTTCATTTTCTGGCGCAGTAAAAAACACATCGTAGTTGCCCGCTCTAGCATTTAAGCTGAATACCGTGCTATCGTTAATGCAATACAAGAACTACTTTGGCTTCACTGGCTCCTCTCTGACATGTGAGTCTCCTCCCCTACTGCCACTGTTCTACATTTTGACAACAAGAGTGCTGTTCAGATAACCCATAATGATATTTTCTAAGGGCATACAAAACACATTGGGACTGACCGACTCTTCACCCATCAACATATTCTCCAAAATATTATTTGACTTCACTTCATCAGCTCAGTTGATCAGGCAACAGATATTTTCAGCAAGGCTCATCCAGACGGACGCTTTCACACTTTGTTTCCAAACTCAAGTTCGCGTCTAATTTATCGCTTTGAGTTTCAAGGGGATGTTAATATTATGTATATGAGCCTTGACTTACTAGGTTAACCAAACTCTAACCCTACTAGGGTAATCCTAGTCACTCTCTAGTTTCTATATAAAGAATCTTTTATATGTTTGTATAATGTACTTTTCATATATATCAACACAATTGCTTCATGTTCTCATAATATTTGGCCTTTCAATTATTCTTACAAAATTATAAAAAGAAAATACAATATTTTTTTTTTAATGTTTTTAATTTTTTTTTGTTTTATTATATGTTTTTTGTTTTCTACATTTTTACTTTTAATTTTTTTTTCTATAAATACCATATACAAAAAATTAATAAATAATATAGGACAAAAACAAATAATGAAAAATAAAAGACAAGAGAGAAAGAGTACAAAATAGAAAATAAACATAAAAAAAATATAGAAAATTAAAGAATAAGGAAAAAAAATGTTGAAAGAGTATTTTTGTCAACAAAATGTGATAATGATTAATGAGTGTCTCAAGTCTTGGTATTTGTCGAAATGATAAGGTGTGTCGTGTGTATAAACTCAACAAAAAACTATTCATCTCACAAAAATGTTTAGGCCCAATGTTTAAAGAATTGGATTGGTAATTCTTCACTCGGCTTATGGAATTCAAATTAAGGTAGCCTACATTTCATATGCCCGTTGTTTTGTTCCTTAGACCGTCATTATCAAGATTGTGGTCCTCATCATAGACAAAAACGAGTTGGTTTACAGTTTACTATAACATCTTTTTTTGGCTGTTCCCCCCCCCCCCCCCCCCCCCCCCCCCCCGCGAAAGCCAACAACGTGTAGCACCAGTCGGCTTTGGGAGAAATTTAAATAATGTACTATGATCAGAGTAAGTTGCAATAGTGAATGTATTGGGAGGAATGATTATTCCGTTTCCTTATCTTTTATTTCTATTAATTCTTAATTTCTTGTTTCCAATAGTGAAAATTTGAACATGTTTTATCGGCATCTTTTTTATTTTTATTTTATTTTTTGCATCGAGTGATTTATGATCTCTTATCAACTGAGGCACTTTGTTTTTTTTTTTTTTCCCTCGAGCAGTATGTTCTTCAAGTTGGCGAAGGTGCTGCTGCACAGTGCATCAGTGGATTTACGGCTTTGGATGTTCCTCCACCTCGTGGACCTCTGTGGTATATTCTTTTGGTTCCGCTTCTCTCTCTCTCTCTCTCTCTCTCTCTATATATATATATATATATATGGTTGGTTGAATGTTGATGTGTTGTATAATATATGATGCAGGATCCTGGGAGATGTTTTCATGGGTAGGTATCATACAGTGTTTGATTATGGGAACATGTCTGTGGGATTTGCAGAAGGAGCTTGACCTTGTTTTTATTCTGAATTTACTTGTTCTTTCTCGGATCTCCCTGAGTTGTTAAAACCTTCGTCCTCATGTTTGTTTGTAATTGTAAGGCGCAATGGTAGATAAAGACCTTATCCTTGACACGTGTAAATATTTCAAAAAACCTCGAATTTAGCCTTGAAAAATATAATGTCCCCCTGGAATATTCTTTGCGTTCATTCGGTATTTTTAGGGTTAATTATATTTTACCCCCATGTGGTTTGGCCTATTTGTACTTTATCTCCATGTAGTTCAAACGTTGCTACTTACTCCCCCCTATAGTTTGTGGACCTAAGTGCAATAGTAACTCTGTTAACGGAAAGGTCAAAATGTCGATTTTACCCTTATGTAAATTTTTTTTTTTTTTTTTTTTTTTTAGGGTGTAAACTGCAATCACCCCAAAATTCTCTCAGCTCTCTCTCTCTAAAAAACTTCGATCATACCCCAGCCCCCACCGACGACCAAATGACGTCCCTCAACAAAGCAGCTCCGGGGGCCTTTACGGGCTTCCACCCATCCCACCTCACCATTGCCGGCGCACCACCGCCCACATTGCTTGATGCCACGACGATTGTCTCAATTGCTCCTCTTCTTCTTCCTTTCTTCTCTCCATAGTCGAAAAACCTCGAACCCTATAAGGCCCTGTTTGGCTTCGGCTTCCCATTTTTTGTTTTCTCAAATTGAAGAATTGAAGTCGATGAAAAGAACGAACAAGATGGTGTTGGCGATGAAGATATTGAACGTGATGATTTTTATGGTAATTTGTGTGGAGATGCATACCTATTTCTTGGATCATAAATTGATTTTATGATTTCAGTATTTAAGGTTGTGGTCATAGATATGCAAGTATTCATACATATAGAGACAGAAAAACAGAGGAAAAAGAAATCCAAATCGAAATCGGAACCAGAGGAGACGAACACTTCGAAAGCCCTAAATTGAACGATTTCGAAATCGAAACCCAAATCGAAACAGGGTTTCGAATTCGATTTCGAAATCAAAATCAAAACCAGAGCTGAAGAACACTTGGAAATCGTTCGCGAGAAAGCCCTAAATCGTTCACGAGAAAGCCCCAAAATCGAAATCGAAACCCAGAGGCAAAAAATTCTTCGAAATCGAAATCAAAATGGAGAAGAAGACGAAGACGACATGAGATGACAACGAAGAAGATGAAATATGCAAACGGAGAAGAGCAGACGATCTGGGAAAAAAAATTGAAGGAAAAAAACATTTTTACCCCTTAAGTTTAACAAAATATGCAAATATATCCCATTAAATTAATAAAAATGAAATGACGTATGAACTCTTAGCCAAATAGTCACGTACTTGTCACGTGACTATTTCCATCCAATTTTTTCAAATTTTACTAACGGAACCCGACTCAGGAGCCAATTTAGAACGATTTTGAAATGTTAAGACCAAATGTGTCGGGTTTTTGATTTCAAAATATTTTTAAAAATTCAATTGAAATATTTTTAAATGAAATTGAATTTAAATTCAATTGAATTGAATTCAATTGAAAATACTTTTACTTGAATTCAATTGAAATTAAATTCAATTAAAATTTAAAAATATTTCAAGGAAGAAGAATTGTAACTCCAAATTAAGTGTTCTGGGTATAGAAATAAATTACATTATTACCTCTCAATTTGTGTTTTACTTTTGAAATAATCACTAGAATTTTTATTTAGTTATCCTTGTATTCGGGTTCAATAAATTGACCATTGACTTTATTTACAAATGCATTCAGTGCTAAAAATGGGTTTTTAATAAATAAGTGATATTAATTAAAAGGCATGAAAATCAATAAATATTTGAATAAAAAAATGTGATATTTGAATAATCAAATGAAATTAATAAGATTAATTTTAAATAAATTTTTTTGATATAATAATGATTGAATTCTTGAAAATAAATAATAAATTAAGAATTATTGTGGTATAATAAATATGAATTATTGTTGGTTTGATGCAAAAAATGAGTGAGAAATCTTGCACTTATATAGAGAAATGTGGGGATAAATTGGGAACAAAGAAAAAGGGTTTTGGAGGGAAAAAATACAGAAAACAAGCCCAACCACATTCCTGGCGCGTGGGACTCAATTCTGTCAATTTTGACAAAAAGTGTTAGTTTTGCACTTAGGTCCAAGACTATAGGGGGGTAAGTGGCAACATTTGAACTACAAGGGGGATAAAGTGCAAATGGGCCAAACTATAGGGGAATAAAGTGAAAATGGGTCAAACTATAGGGGGATAAAGTGTAATTAACCCATATTTTTATTGTTAGTCGTCACTGTGACCTCAGGAAACATGGTACCGGTTTGACATGTGTGTTGATGATTCACGGGGTTTAAGAATTTTACATTTGTTGCTAATGCCTTGACGCAAATATTTTCCAAATTTGTATGATAATGGCCCATCTATTTGTTGTGTAAATACGCATGAACAAAGCTAGGTACATTTTATATGGAGACAGTTACCAAGAAGTTCTGATACAAGGATAAAATTATCAAATATATATATTTTAAAAATATGTTACAAAATAATCTTTGTCTTTTTGTGATAATTTTACTCCTCGTGTTATATTGAACATGAGAATATAATACGAGATCATGTCATATTCCACTTTCATCACTATTCAAATTTTACCAATTCGCTGTATCTATTCCATCTCACCAAACCAACTATACAATATACTAAACATAAGTATCACAACACCCGGTGCATAGACCAAGTCTCTTCTCTCTCTCTCTCTCTCACACACACACACACACACAAAAACATTTATTTAGGGCATTGAGTTCCGGGCTGCCGCCATCGTGTTACATTCAACATGATCTCGTGTTATATTTCAATTTTTTTATTCAAATTAATAATTCTCTCCCTACATTCATATGCTTGATTTTTTTCAATACAAACCAAATCAATCCAACTAAATAAACCATTTCCCCAATATAAACCAAATCAATCCAACCCAAAAAAATAAGATAAGACTGCGTACAATAGACCTAAGTGGTCCAAATCTTCCTTGGACCCCGCGCATAGCGTGAGTTTTGTAGTACCGGACTGCCCTTTTTATATATATATATATATATATATATATATATATATATATATATATCAAATTCACATTCAATTCAACCAAAACAATCCAAACAAATCAGACAAATCAATACAATTTTTTTTTTAACAAGAAGGGCAAAAGTTGAATTCATTTTTTTTCCCCAAACAATTTTCATCATCCAAAGAACAAATAGGTTTTTATCAAGAACGAAACCCTAATCGTGAAATCAACCCGGTACCTTGGGAAAATACTGAGCTAGAACGATCACCATAGGTGTTCCAAGAATTGATCCAAATTAGTCAAATTACTCAACCTCGGCGACGATAAATGCAATGAAATAGAGGTGGTTGCTGTTGATGTCGACGCACAATTATCAAAAGACTCAAAATTCTTCTTTGAATCGACCGACGACTTTGTTTTCGCCTTCCACAACTTCAACGGTCGTTGCGAATGCAATTGCTGCTGGAAGTTGTGACTGATATGCTGTGGAAGTTGTGAGCTCGCTGCGACGGCATCGCCGACTCCAATTCAAGCTGATGGCGAAGGGATCGTGAGAGAGGTCTGGGAGGCTGGGAGCATAATAATAACATAGAAGGATAAAATCGTCAATTCAAAATATATAGGACTATTTGGTGCAAACTATAACTTTTTATAGGACTATTAGGTGCACAAAAAAAGTGTGGGACTATCTCGTAGATTTAGTAATTTAATTAGACTATTTGATATTTTTCTCTTTTATATATTTTCAGTCTCTTAATTTTATTAAATATTTTATAAAAATTTTAGGGAGAATTTTGCTTTCAACTATTAAATGAAATGGATCATGGGCCATTTTTTCTAAAGCAAATTTAATTTTTTATTTTTGTTATTTAAAAAATATTTCAATTTAAAAAAAAAAAAATTAAAAAAATTAATTAAAATGTTAGAATTCCAGGAAGAAGTAAAAACGCAAAGTGTTTGGTCTCACAAGTCAAATGTTACCTCAAGAAAAGGATGACATCCAAGAAATGGAAGTGCTTTTCACTACATTCTTGGAGCTTTGGAAAGGGAATTTTAGAACTTTTTGGTTTTCCGATGGCATACATTTATACGGAATGTCACAAAATGTAAAAAATCAAGAAATGAACCTAAAAGGTGTTTCGTACAAACTAACGTGTGTATGAGCCCATGAGCTTTGAAATTTGAAGATGTTTTTCATGCTTCATAACCATTACTCTAACTTAGGGTTGATGTGTTTATTAATATACAAATTTGAATACTTAATTCAAAATCACCGTGGAAAAACAAATAGAAAGTGACTAAGATTTTCAATTTGATTGATGAGTCAAATACTTATTCATTCAGAATCATTAAAGAATCACTATATACTTTTCAGTAGGCTTCTCTTAATAATCATGATTGGATGATATATCACAAAAGGAGAAATATCAGATCCTATGAGATATGGTCAGATCAATAATGAATCACACTACTTTATCCATTTTGGGAAAATACTCTCATTGATTGTCGCCTATTTACTAAATAAAGTTTCTATTATTTTTGTTCCGAAGACATCGTATGGGATATGGTGTGAGCAGAAGCCGAATCTCAAGTTGTTGAGATTTGGTTGGTTAAGCTCATTATCAACAAGTTGCAATAGAGAACTCATAATTTTAGGTTTGGGATGGCATATGTTTGAATAAGTGGGTTTTAACTTTATCCAAGCTCTATTAGTTCTTTCGTCATATGGTGATAGAGAGATCGAATTGAATAATAATTACAATTGAGTGAGTTCTTTGAGTAATTGTTTATCAACAGGACATAAATATGACACTTTAATAGACGTTAACCATAGTTAGTAGAAATATCATAAAGAAATAATTTCTTTATAGGGGCAAAATTATAATAGCTTTAGTTATTTAATTAATGAATAAAACTATTGCTTAATATTCACAGTTCAACTTTTGGTATGAATCTAATGGGTCACACTCCAAATAATATATTTTTTATTCGAGTTATTAATTGCATTGTTTTTAAAACTTTTTAAAACGATAAATTGCGATTTTTGGGTGTAGGCTATTAGATGTAAGCCCTATAAAAAATCTTATAATCTTACATTTATGGATTCTAACTGTAAAACGTTTCAATATCAAGTATTAATAAAAATTATTTTCGATAGTTTCTCTTAATTATATCAATATTGCTATGGACTTTAGATATGAAACTGAAGTGTCTTATTTTTTTTTTTTATAGGATCGCTTAATTTTTTTCCCATTGAGAGTGTTGAGTTTCAAACTATTAGTATAAGATATTAGAATAACTATTAGGGGACTTACACTTGTGTAGTACGGGACCGAACTTGATCATCCTTGATGTCTCACATGATTGTTTTGCTCAACGTCAAAATACGATATCTGATGTGTGATTGTATTTGAAATCTTTTTACTTGAGGTACTGCATGTTAATTTGTGAGGGGTTCGATTGTCAAATTGCTTTTCACAGGCATATTTTCGATGTATGCCTACATTGTTTTACCAAGCATGTCAACAAATGTCTTGTTAATCGATAGTTGGTACGTTGTTCCATCATTCTTCAATCCGAAGGGCAATGACCTAATAACACTACAACCCCTTGTCAGTCGTAAATATTGCCTTTTTTTTTTTTGTCAGACGGGTACATAACTATCTGGTTGTAGCCTGAAAATCAGTTCAAGAAGCTGAGCATCTCAAATTTTGTAGTAACATCCACTATGATGTCGATCTTCAAGAGCGAAAAGCAACCTTTCAGGCATGCTTTGTGGAGGTCGCTAAAGTCGGGGCGTGTGTGCCATTTACTGATCTTCTTCTTAACTAACACTACATTGGCTAAGCAAAGTGGGAAGTTGATTTCCTTAATGGTATCAACATCATGCAATTTCTTTATTTCTTCATAAATAATATTCTGCTTTTTCAGCCTGAACTTTCGATGCTTTTGTCTTACTAGTGCATAGTCAGGATCTATGTAGAGTTGATGCCTTGAAACCTATAAATTTATCCTGAGCATATACCCATAGGACCAGACAAAAACATCATGATTAAGCTTTAGGATCTCAGTCAGTCACTCCTTCAGCTCCTCAAATATCTCCAAACCTACTTTTACCATTCATTCATCATTCGTCGGATGCAATTGAACTGAGACCAACTCTTTATCAGGTTTAAGGGTTGTTATATATTCTCTTCTATCGGGTTAACAATGATTCTATTCTTTTGGGCATGCAACATGTCCTTGGGAGGGTACCCTCCTTCTCGTCAAGACTCTATCAAATCTATTAGAGAATAGCTACTTTGGTCATGAAATATTTTCAAGCTGTAGTTTGGCTTCCTTTTACTTTTTTTACCATCTTCTTGGTCGAGAATTTCATCACCAGATAATAATTTGAGGTTATGACCTTTGAAGCATTTAGGAACGGTCTCCCAGTGATTGTATTATTGGCCGATAGACATTCCACTACCATGAACTTGATATTCACAGTAGAATGTGTTGGCTTGGTCATTGCTGTGAGCTGCAACGCAATCCAACCTACTGGTCAAACAGCCTTTCCTCTGAACTCTACCAATGATGTCATTAAAAGATTCAATTTATCGGGTCCAATTCTCATATTTTGGAAGGTTAGGAGATAGATTGTTTCGATTAACTTCTACTGTCGACCTCTGAGCGACCAACATTGTAGTTGGTGATCTATAAGGTCACAACAAGGTATCATCGTGTGGAGTGTGGACTCTCCTAAGATCTTCCTTGTTAAAAGTTATTTCTTGGACACTTGGAACACTTAGTCATCACCTTTCATCTTACCTTTCTGAGCATGGACCTTATGGTCGGCCAAAGAGGTTCCTCTCGAGTAAAATCCTCCATGGATAGTCCTGATCTCTCTTGGATCTTGGGTCTCTCATTATCATTTTTACGTTGATCCTCATGTTCTTGATTATTAGTGAACCATTTCAAGTGACCTCTTCAAATGAGACCTTTAACCTCATTCTTTAGATCATAGAGAATGTCAGTGGTGTATCTGTGATCTTGATGAAAATTACACTACTAGTTTGATGCGTTAGTCTTACCCATGTTCTCTAAGGTTGCATCCATTTTATAAACTTCTAGTATTTGATATGCATCAACACTATCCTCAGTGGTGCATTCATTGGTGTGTAGTTTGAGTAATTGAGAGTGGATTTTGGCCTCTTGGACTACTTAATAAACCCACTCGAATCTTGATAATTTGTTTTTCTTCTTATTCTTCTTTTTCTTCGATCGAGATACGTCCCAACCTAACTTGTCATAATTTGACTCCTCGGCCTTTTGGTTTCTTGTATGGTCTTCTTCTTCTTTTGCTCGATCCCTGTAGACTTCCCGGTTGGAGATGAAATCCATTCATAGAGCTAGTTCCGAGGCTTTGTGCCTTGGGCATGGCCCGAAGGAAATTAGATTTATGTGAATGCAAATTTTAAAGATTTTATTTTTCACAATTAATTTCTTAAGTCCTAATTAGTTGTGATAATAAGAAATAGAAAAATAACACAAGCATATATCACATTAATTTTTATACCTCTTTTGGTGTTTTAGCCTCACAGCTAAAGCGTTATTTGATTAGACTTTTCCAAAGTGGCAAGATTAGATCATGTACGAGTGTACAACTCTGAGTGGAAGCACAAGTGTTTTACCTCCAACAATATTCATATGAAGAAATGACTACTAATTATCAAAGAATCTAATTTTAAATCAGTAGATTTAGGGTAGGTTCGATTTTATTTTAGTAGGTAGTACTAATCAAGTCGATATCACAAAGAACAAAGAGAAATAGGAGCCAATATTTGGCTCTGCACGATGTCATGGGAGGCCACATCTGATGTGGCCCATTTTATAGACTAGTTTAGGATAGAACCCTGAACTCCCTTCTTCTTATTATTGCATATTGGTCCCCGAACTTCTAAATAGTTCAACATTACTACCCATTCATTTTTCAAAGATTATTCAAACTTCCATTCTCCATTGCTTGTGACCTATTAGATTCATATGAAAAGCTGGACGACAGAAATACTTAAATAATTTACTAATTAATCAATCAATCAAAATTGGAACAATTCTAATTTTGTCCTTTTATAAAGATAATTTCTTTACAGTATCCCCCACCAACTTGGAGTTACGTATAACCATATATCATAGTTATATCTAGATGATATGAATTTAATCAGAGAACCTATCAAGTTGTAATTATCACGCAATTCGATCTTTCTATCTATATGTGCCGAAAGAACCAACTGGGCGGGATAAAGTCGAAACTCCTACTTCTATCATATGTCCATAAATCCTTGATTTATTTATGATACCAATTATAATATCAATCTAATCATAATAATATATTGGCGAAAGGCTTCAAGTAAATCATGTATGATCACGTATAACAATTCTTTTTTTGCTAAGGGATAATAGATTATCTCTTGCATACTCGCATAATCATATGTATATTCGTTATATCCAATAAATGCCATGAAAGTTTTGTGACAAGGAGATAACAATTAGTATTATCAAAGTATAGGAGCGCACTCATATGACAAACAGTACCTCAAGTCAAAAGATCACATGCACTATTACAATTCAGATATTCTATTTTGACTTTAAGCAATAGTACCCATATAGAATATCAAGTATGGTTATGCTCAGACACTCGTTAACACTTAATAAGACCCTTGTTGGTGTTTCGGTATCTTATATCAACGGATTTGACATTCTTATTAGAGAAAACACCCAACAAACTAATTCATCAGTACTATTAAGTGCCAATTAATAATCTTATGATATGAAACTTTTAGGATATTCAATTACCAAATGTCTACGATCTCACTTCCTTTAATCCCATTAAAAAGTTAAGATATTTCAATTGAATATCCATGAAATATTGGCATCTATATAATTCATAGAATTACCAAGTTTGCCTAATTAGATATTTAATTACTTGAGATTATTACAAAAAATATGTCCAACTAGGATTATCTATAGGGCTTATTCCTAACAATCTCCCACTAGTACTATAAACAATCATGTAAAGAATCGTATAATTTATTCGACTAACTACCATTAAGTTAGGGCCCCAAGTGAGTGGATTTGTCATGTTACCTATTCAGTATACTCTCTAAATAGATATATCAACTTTCAATAATTACATGAAAGTGTCACTCTTGGTGTTTTGGATATAGATGAGATCTGGGTTCCCTGGCTAAGTTATAGCCCTATCATTGTTACAATATCGAGGTATCATGACTCAATGGTTGGAACCAAGTTTGGCAATCGAACTCTTAAATCCTTACACCTAATAAGTTATATATGATACGGTAATAAACCTGACCTCTATTGTAGAATCTTAAGTTTAGGATCTCATCCATAATTTCTCCCACTAATAACCTACCTATCAAGATATAATTAAATCTCAAAAAAGACAAAGAATCATTCATATCAAATTTGAAATTCGATTCTGTAATCTATTATTACTTTTTTCTCATTTTTCATTTTCAAAAAATTTATCCTTAGTTTTTCTAAAGTACGTTAGGATATTTCTATGCCATTCATTACACTTAGTCTGAATGAGATTGATATATGTTGGTTAAGCTAATAGTTGTTTGATATTGTTGATGTCGAATCTTGGATGACTCTAACGGTGTGGTCTGGTCACTATTGGTTGAGATCTTCTTTCGTGCTGAGATGGGATGGAGAGGTCCGGGATTAGATTATCCAGACCTGGATGGGCGGGGATGGAGCAATCCGGGATGGATTCTGAGTGATGAAGCAACTTGGGAATCTTCTGGTCAGTGGAGAGTCTTCTTACCCGAGATGGAATGGGTCTGAGTTGGGATGGGTCAGAGCTGAGATGGGCAGCACCCTGTTACCTGCACAAAGGACTTGCCGAGATGGACCCGGCGTGTCCCCTCCGATGTGAGAATCAACGCTCAGGGGGAGGAGAATAAAATATGTTACCGAGAAGAGTAAACAAATTTGGTGTACCTTTGGGCGTTAGTATTATAATGACCCGGTTTTCTAGGGCTGCTACTAGGTTTCTTCTATAAAGAATTCTACCCTAAACATTCCACCATCTATAAATATATTGTTATTTTTAATAATTCTGCTCTGATACCACTTTGTAACGACCCGATTTACCAGAGTTGCCACGGGGTTTCTCCTATTGGAGAAATAAAACTAAAACCTAACACTAAAATTGAATGACCAATATTTCTTTTCATAAAAATCTGGAAAAATTTACAAATTACGACGATAATTATATTTATCTAACTCACCGAATCAATTATCAATAATGAATTATTAGTAATGGATCGTTTCATAATACAAGGCTTCAAAATCATAATAATAAATTATGTTAAATACCAAAGTGGCTTCTCAAATAATCATAATAATGAATTATGATAATTACCAGATATTTGTCCCTAAAATTTAAGAATAATGGCTTTTGAAAATTCCAATTCCGTGACTCCAAATCTTTGACAACAAAGTGGACTTTCCATATATATATATATATATATAATTACAATTATTACAAATTAAGTAGAATTGCAAATAAAATTCCTAGTGTCGTTTCATTCTCACTGGCCTTGTAATAAAAACTGTAAGGTTGTGAGCCAATACTCAGTAGAATTTCAACCTCTCTAATAGATATATTTAATTAATACTACCAATAAAGCACATAAGCAGGATTTCGACATGATTTTCACATAATCAAAATTATTTCGTGAAAATTAACAACTATAATTCGACAACAATAATAATATAAATCCCACAACAGAGAAATTAAATACATATATTAAAAGAGTTAGAAATTCTACCTGAAATTCGAAACCAAAATCTAAACCGAAACATTTTTTATCCCTAAAAAATCATTCAATAAATCCTTTAACTTTTCTTGATATATATATATATATATATAGCGTGATGTATGCTGTATGCTCTGCAACCTCCCTAAAATTGATGACTTTCCTTAATATTAATGTATACTTATGTTGATGTTATTATTATTATTATTATTATTATTATTATTATTATTATTATACGTGTCACATTTAAACATATATGTATATATGCATTATTATGTGCTGTCTTTATTTTATGAAGACAACACACTTTAATTTTTATATTATTTTTTATTATTTACATTTATTATCCCTCTTAAAATAAAAAAATATTAATTATATCTCAAAATTCTTAAAAATACATTTTAAATAACACAATAGTTGGTGGCCGCAAATAATGCGCTGCCACTTTCACCGTAAGCGTATGGATCAAGTTTTAGTATAGTGGATCTTTCGGTCGGGTATCGTATCCACAGGGATTGGTGTTGTTACTATCGAGTATCGCGATTGTCGTAACCTAACTTTATCTAGGTGACAAAAATAGAATTTAATTTAATATTAATACTAAACTAATATACTAATTAAGTTAACTATATTATAAATACTAATTTGAGATTGTTTAGGGGAGTAGATTGCCTAGGGATTAACTTTTTTTACTTACATGCGTTTGATTTTGTTTTAGTTAATATTAACGGCGTTCGGCGTGTCCGACAATCTCGATTCTTAAACTCCCTCACCACCTCTTCCGAGTGTAAGACCGGGGAATACGTGATTTCGTGTCAACGCCGAAGTCCCCTTCAACGTCTTAATGACTCTAGGTCACATGAGTCTCGTCCCAACGTCATCGATTGCATACTTTCTAATGCCCTCCCGGGTCGTTAGATTGTCGTGTTGTGTTAACCCTAGTCCAAATCCGGGGTTACCTCTCCCGAGTGTCAAACTTCGTATTCTCAATATATCTAAACTAGCATATAATAATAGAAAACACGGAAACACAATCGAAATTATAAGAAACAACCATAAACGAAACAAAAATTCAACCAAAACTACATTTTCATAAATAATACGTTAATCCCTATTACAATCCATGTTTAACTCATGGCCCTAACCATTTATACAATGTAAAAGGAGCTAAACATGCTCAACAACTACCAAAATGAAGAAAACAAAGAGAGAAAACGAGTGACTTAGCCGATATCCAAAGATTTGCCGCTAGAAACATCGATCGATCGCTTCCTCGTTGATCCTCCACCTCGGGTTGAGAGATCTCCCTAAAAAATCCCTACTCCTACTCCTAAAATATGGCCTAAGGCCTTAAGGGTTGAAGAGAGGGAAGAGAAGATGAGAGAAAGTATTAAAAAAATATCCCAAAAGATCTCAAAATATCTAATAAATATCAAAAGGGTGTGCTGCAGGATTTTCGCCTAGGCTAATAAAACTTCTCCTAGGCGAAGTTAAGTCGGTTAACTTTTTGTCAAAAATTCGTCTAGGCGAAGAAAAATTCGCCTAGGCGAAGTTACTACAGGTTTGAAATTTTATTTTGGCTGTAACTTCTTCATCCGAACTCCGATTGAGGTGATTCAAAAACATATGAAAAGCTAAGAATAATATATACAACTTCCATGTTTTGAGAATTTTCAAAATAGGATTTCATCATAGTCCAAAATAGCCTTGAAGTTATAGCACCTGTACCGGCTTTGCAGGTTTGGTGACCGCCTAGGCGAAGAAATAGGTGGTGAACTTGGAAATGTTTCTACTGGGGCTTCCACCTAGGCGGAGGAATTTCCTGCCTAGATGGTGGGCTGTCAGTAGCCTTTTTGTCATTCTCAGCATCTTCACTGCCTAGGCGGAGGTCTGGACGCTTAGGCGGTGGGCTTCCTTCATATTTTTGCCTCCTTGCTTGTTTATCCACTGTAACTTCGACTCGCCTTCGGTTCGATCTCATCGTTTTCACTCCAGTTTCTTATCTTTTTTGCTCCACACACCTGATTTATACAAAAAGTATAAAAACATATTAAAACATATAAAAATAACTATAAACGTACTCGAAAACTAACAAATTCAGATTGAAAATACGTAGGTAATTTACACCTATCAATAGTCCCAAAACTTTTAAAAGTCAAATTAAAATTAACATTTAACTTCAAAAATTATTAAATATTATTTATACTACAAATTTGCAAAACAATCCCAAAATTTCATCTGCGAAATTTAATTCAAGACAATAATAATTCAGAATTGCACCGTACTAGTCACTCTCGGTTAACCAATAATAATCAAAAGTCACCATCACGCTCTCGCTATACTATTCTAATAAAAATAACAATAAATAATAATATATCTTTAAAATATTACGATAATCTCAATGAATTTGGTCTATCTCAATTCCAACAGGTCCACGTCCTTAATAATATTTCTCGCTTGACATGACTTTTCAAGTTCACTGCCATATCCCATAACCAACATTTATCAATTTTGTCCAACATTTCAATATCGCAACAACTAACATCTTATCTAATAGATAACTCAAATTTCTTGTGGACTGTCCCGTGCGACTAAAAATAATCATCTTCAATATCCACATTAAAATTCCAATCATCTCATAAACTTTTTCATAAATATCAACACAATCCAAATTTCAAATAATAAATTTTTCGCAATAAGTCTGGAAACACATAAATACTTCTAAACCACATAAATATGTCACAAACACGTAAGTACATCTTAACCACATAACTACATACCAGAATAAATACATTTCAAACCACATAAATACGTCTCGAAACACATAAATATATTCCAAACCACATAAATATGTATCAACCACATAAGTATGTCTCAAAACACATAAATACATGTCAACCACATAAATATGCCTCGAAACATTTAAATACGTGTCAAATTATAAAAATCAAATATATCTTAAATCACATAATTACGTTTCCAAAGTTACGTAACATAACGAATTGAATAGTGAATTCAATATTCACGTAAAATGTATATATATATATATATATATATATATATATATATATATATATATATATATATATATAAAATATTACATAAAGCCTCTAATCGAATTTCTAAAATACTAGTTATGCTAAAAAATTCAAATTAACATTTCAAAATAACAATTGGCTTCTAATAGTTTCACAATAACCTCACACTCCAACTTTACCTAACGCTTGTAGTGGACCAATATCTATCTAAATTATTTTACCGGTGTGCTGTCTTCATAATACAAGAACCAGTTATCGATCAAGTGTTTTTATCAAAATCGACTTTCCAACAAATTAAAGTCATACTGGGCAGTATCTGAATCCCAACAAAAATATCATCATAACAGAACCACCAAATTAAAATCCACAAATCAACTTACTTTTATATAATAAAATACCATACTTCCTTGCTAGCCATAAAATCTTTTTCCTCATGATCGTGAGTTATAACGGTATTGTAACCTGTCTATCTGTGCAATCTAGTGTTGCAATCAGTGTCAGGGCCATTTAATATCTCCAATGGTAGGAGTCAACACGTGGTATAAACTACTATATCATGATGATAATCATCATCATCGTCAACAACAACAACAACAGATATTAACCACCCGTAGCACTTGCCCTCCTGTTAGGTTAAAATACAACATCTTACAGGAAATGCTCTCTTATTAGAATCAACAACATCTCGCAAGACATGTCCTCCTGTTGGGATCACACTATGGCATAGTCGGATAATAAAAACTACTATCTACATTTAAAAATTTACTTGATCCGCATAACGTTATAAAATAATTCATTTTAATAAACCTTTTTTTTCTTTCACATTTTAGTACAAAAATATAATTTGACAATTTATATAGAAGATAATACCCTCACTTTATTAATGTACTTGCTTTCATAATATAAAAATAATTTATAGATCAAGTATATTTATCAAACAGCACTTTTCAAAATATAATATAATCACATACTGAATAGTAGCAAAATCTCACGAATATAATTTAATTTAAGTCAATTGAATATAAATCAACCATTCAAATCACTTTTATATAATAAAATTCTCGAAATATACTTTCTTACTAGTCATAGGATCGTTTCACCTTACGATTGGGAGTTATGACAGTACCATAACCTGTACAACTGTGCAATCTAAGTTGCTATCAGTGCCAGGGCCATTCAATATCTAAGGTTGTTATCAGTGCCAGGGCCATTCAATATCTCCAATGGTAAGAGCAACAAATAGTATAACTACCATATCAACAATATAATCAACTACCTGTAGGACTTGACCTCTTGTTAGATTTCAACATATCAACAATATGTTCAACCACCTGCAGGACTTGTCATCTTGTCAGGTCTCAACAACAACGTTCTACAGGGCATGCTCTCTTGTAAGGACCAACCACATTTGCAGGACATGCACTCCTAACAAGCCGACTATGACATAACAGGATAATAAAATTATTTTTCACTTTTAAAATTTTACTTGATCCATTAATCATCGTAAAACTGTCAATTTTCATCAATACTTTTTTCCCCCACAATTTAATACGAAAGTATAATTTCACGATTTATATAGAAGACAGTAACCACCTTTTTAAACTGATTTCTATGGTCCATGACTACAAATAGTATAACTACCATATCAACAACATAATCAACTACCTGTAGGACTTGCCCTCCTGTCAGATCTCAACATATCAACAATATATTCAGCCATCTGCCGGACTTGTCCTCTTGTCAGGTCTCAACAACAACGTCCTACAGGACATGCCCTCTTGTAAGGACCAACCATATTTGCAGGACATGCCTTCCTGACAAGCCGACTATGACATAACAGGATAATAAAATCATTTTTCACTTTTAAAATTTTACTTGATCTATTAATCATCGTAAAACTGTCAATTTTCATCAACACTTTTTTCTCCCACAATTTAATATGAAAGTATAATTTCACGATTTATATAGAAGACAGTAACCACCTTTTTAAACCGATTTCTATGGTCCACGACTACAAATAGTATAACTACCATATCAACAACATAATCAACTATCTGTAGGACTTGCCCCCCTATCAGATCTCAACATATCAACAATATATTCAGCCACCTGCAGGACTTGTCCTCTTGTCAGGTCTCAACAATAACGTCCTACAGGACATGCCCTCCTAACAAGCTGACTATGACATAACAAGATAATAAAATTATTTTTCACTTTTAAAATTTTACTTCATCCATTAATTATCGTAAAACTGTCAATTTTCATCAACATTTTTTTCCCCACAATTTAATACGAAAGTATAATTTCATGATTTATATAGAAGACAGTAACCACTTTTTTAAACCGATTTCTATGATCCACGACTAACACAACACTCACTTAGGCTTATTTAATTTTGATAAGTTGTATAAATCAAACGCCACCTAAGATGTTAATATGTTCAAATTGAAACTGTAGAGACCAAAGAGAAATTTTGATCAAACTTCAAGTATACATTTATGTGATTCTCATGCATATTTTACAAGATTATTTTTGGGAAAACTTAATTCACACTCCTAAATAAGAACCAACACATACTCCATTTCCACTAAGAATCATGAAACAGTAAAAATGGAGTGTATTGTTTTGTTTTATTTTTTTTTATTTTTTTTGGAGTGCGTTGGTTGTGATTGTTTAAAATTTGGAGCATTGAACTGAGTAAAAAAAAATGTTTTGATCTAGCCACGAGCGAACCGCATTTAGGTGAGTGGATGTTTGGAATAAAAGTTAGGGAAAGGTTTTGTTGAAATACTTCATATGTTAAAATTAAGTTAATTAACCAAGACCTGTAATGACGAAAGATTAATAATTAAAGGCAACAGACCCTTTTTGACTTTCATTATTTTTTAGTTTCTTGTTGCTTGTGAGAAATGAACCAAATAAATGAAGTTTAAGAATTGTCTAGCAAATTATTGCTTATAAAGAATGATTAAAGGCATATAGGTTCTAGTTCTGAGAGTAACAAGTTAAAATTAGTATACAACTTGTGTCCCATTTATTTCGCTTTGGTTCTCATTTGCTTCAATAGGAGCATTAAATACCATAAAATCATGAAGGTCATGCATTTACTCTTGCTAGAGGCATTAAATTCTAATGATGAACAAATGCAGCTTAGGATTTTTTTTTTTTTTTGAATTAGTGAATTATACAAAAATCATATGTTTTAAGTAGTTGTAATACTTCGCTTATTATGAGTAATGGGTTAATGAGTACCATAACCTAAGCCTAGGGTAGTTGATATGTGTAATTTACCTATCTATTTCTAAATTGAACTTGTTAGTTTTTGAGTGTTATTATAGTATTTTAATACGTTTTGATATGTTTTGTCTTAAATTATGTGTGTGGGGGTGAAAAGGGATGAAAACGGATCATAAACGCTCAAATCAGATCAAGAACGGTGGAAAAACAAGAAAAATGGCAAAATTCAAAACCTGCAGCCCACTGCCGCGGCAGTCAAGATGCAGAGAAAAACCTAAACCCTTCGCAAAGCCACCGCCATAGCAATAATATTTACTGCCATGGCGTTGAAACATTAGAATGTCTCAGCTCCCACCGCTGCATCTACCGCCGCAGTCGAGAACACTGTCGACATGCCCACCGCCGCGGCGGTCACTCCGCACAGATTTTGGATAATTATTTTAGATATTTTGAGCCCTATATCTTATCATCTCCTCTCCATTAGGCTAATAGAGACCCCTTAGGGTTTAAAATAGTTTGAGAGTGTTTTGGGGAGTGCTCAACCAAATCCAAAGGAGAAGAACACGTTGCGAAGAAGGAGAAGCGATCGTTGAATGGTTTTAGCGCTAAATCTTCGAACTACGGCTAAGTTTATTTCGTTTCTCTCTTTAATTTCTTATCTTCGGTAGTTTGTTGAGCATGTTTATCTTATTTTTCATTGTATAAATGGTTATGACCATGAGCTAAACGGATTTTGTCTAGGGATTTTTAATATTTATGAAAATGTTGTTTGTTTGAGCTGTGTTTTGTTAATGGTTGTTAGTCGTTATTCGATTGTATTTACCGTTATTCTTTGATTATATACTTGTTTAGATATATAGATAATACGGGGTTTGACACTCGAGAGAGGTAACTCCGAATTCGGATTAGGGTAAACACAACATGACAATCTAATAACCCGGGAAGGAGTTAGAAAGTGTGCAATTCACGACGTTGGGGGCAAGACTCATGTGACCAAGTGTCGTTAATATGTTGAGGGGGACTTCTTCGTTGACGCGAAGTCGCATATTCACTCATCTTACATTCAGGAGAGGTGGTGAGTGAGTTTACGATACAAAGATTGTCAGATAGGTTGAACACCGTTATTGTAAACTAACAGAAACCAAACACGTTTTTGTAAACAAAGTTAATCCCTAAATAATCCATTCCCCTAAACATCTCAATATAGTAATATTAGTATAATTAGATTTAATTAACTTAGTATTAGTATATTATTAATTAATTATAAATCATTTTTTATCGCCTAGATAAAATTAAGTTATGATAATTACAGTACTCGACAATAATCTCAACCAATTCCTGTGGATACGACAACCCTTACTCTTCCCATTCTATACTAAAACTTGACCCGTACACTTGCGGTGAAAGTGACGATGTGAAATTCCGCCACCAAGTTTTTGGCGCCGTTGCCGGGTATTGTGTTTTAGATTATTGTTGATATTGTGAGTAAATGACCTGATTTTAATTTAGGCTTTTTTTTAGTGTTTGTAATTTTTTTCTTTGTAGTTTTGTTTTGTTTTCCTGTAGGGTACTTGACGATGTTAGATCAACAAGTGCTTTTGCATTTCCTTGAACGAGATTTCGAGCTATTTTACTGTGCTTGGGATTGATACAAAGAATTGCTATTCTGATTTCCAAATCATCGTTTTTCGAGGGAGTGTTAACTACTAAACTTCCTCGATGGGTTACTAGTCACAACCAGAATATGGGTTGAAGGAGGAAACGGTACCGCCTCTTTTGACCAACTAACCGCAGACGAAGCCTATCGATTATTGGAAGACATGGTTGAGTATGATTTTCAGTATTGGAATTATTCACCAAGTTATCAAAGCTTTGAGGATAGTTTCACCGCTATGGATCCATGGATTGACATCCCGAACCAACAGGAGGAGTCTTCCCCCACCTTGCAAGAGATATTTTCTATAGTTATTGGGGTGACCCAGGCTTTTTGGAGGGTAACAAATGACCGACTAAATGAGCACGAGGTTCGTCTTGACACATTTGAGACAACCTGCACCGAAATCGATACGACTGTAACGTCTCTTCAGACATAAATTGGTCAGCTTATCTTATTGATTGAGTCTGATCCAGATGTGGTGGCGTTGAGAGACACAAATGCCACATTCATCGAAAACCACCACAAGGAACTGAAAACAAGCGGAAGGAGCTTGGGAGAGTTTAACTATGCTTATCCGAATGAGACGGGAACCTAAGCCTGGATCGACGATTGTGATTCTTCACCATTGGAGATCCACATTGTGATGCCACCATCGATCTCAGACGATCAGATCTATGAGGATCCGATATGACTCAATTATCCTTCGCCGCCATTAGCAACGTTCTTCCATGCCCACCAAGTACATGAGCTGGTGGAGAATCTTGCTGAAAGTTCGGGCTGATCATAGCCAAATCTTTCCAAGCTTGAGGGAATAAACAATTAAAACCCATATATAGTGTTTTACGACACTTACTATGGGCAGAAGTAGCTCTTTGATGAGCCATTCTCTATGTCGGGCTAAGGACAATAAACTACGCGCTTCTTGGGCGGCAACCCAAGTCTAAAAATAAGTTAGCTCTATCTTTGCCGAATTGATTTGGAGGCGAGATTCTCTCGTCTCCCAGGTACGTGTTCTAAATCCCCTTCATCAGCATACTTTATTTTATATGTTAAGATTGATGATTGGGATATTTTGAACATTGCCGGTTTTAAGTTTGGCGATGATGTGTAGTACATAGAATTTTAGTATGTTTTATTGTTTTATTGTATTGCATGTTTGTTTAGGGTAGAATGTGTTTATGTTTGTTATTGTTGTTGCATGCTGAGTTTTGCGTTTATCTGAGCTATAAACCGATGATGATATTACCCCCTGGTTGTTTTCGAGGTCAAGGGTAATACCCATTCATGTGTGTTCTGTGTGCTTGACAATGCGTTTTGATAAAAGTTATTGTAGATCTTAATTTGCACAAGCACGTAGACTCAATGTATAGTTATGCAATTGATTAGAGGCTGATTATCAATTAGCCAAACTCATAAAAATTTAAGGATTCTAGAACCTAATTGAGGGGAAACTTGAGTTAAAATCCTAGGCGAGGTAGTTCAGGAGACGTGATTTAGGCATTCATTTTGTCGCTTGAGCCTTTGAAGCTTACCTAGTAATATGTATATCCCTTGTTACCTTGTCGAAACCTATAAGCCGTTTCAATTCTGAACACATAATAAATACCCTGGCCAATTGAATTATTTCCAAACCTAAATCGCTAAACTGAAGGCACAATTTGAGTGAATCAAGTTAGCATTAGTATATGCTACTTGAAGTGAGCGGTTGGGTTTAGGGCGAACTTTTTAATTGGTTCGGTATTCGAGTACTCACTTGTCGTTTTTCTTTCATTTTTACCACACCTGTGAAATTCTAATAATTGAATAAGTTTGGGGGTGTGGTTCGTTAAAAAAAAAAAAACATATGTAAATATTGTTCAATTTATATTTCTTTTGACAAGTGAATACGTCGGTCTTAAATATATATTTAGGGTTGTTTCCAATATTATCTATGGGAGTTCGAGAGTGATTTTGTGCCAAACATGTGCCTCGGGTAAAGTTAAGTTAATGACGTTAACCTGTTTTACATTCCCAGTATACCCTTGGCCATTTTCCCAAAGCCGAACCAAGTCCTTTTGATCTTTTTGAACTTCTAAGCCTACATTAGTGGAGAGTGGACCCCAATCAGGCATATGGATATCTTAATCCTTCACAGTCTAATTCATGAGTTTCATTGGTAGATAATCCAATCCGATCTTGGATAGCTATATTATTAAGTCTCTTACACACACGTTGACAGGATCTACAATGGCGTTTACCTTTATTGAATGTCAAACTTCTAGAACACCACATGGTGCATTTTACCACTTGAACTTGATATGACTGGGGGTTGTTGAAGGAAATTTTTTTTAGTTGTTAAAAGAATTCAAAACTCGCATATCATTATGTTTAGATTGTTTGTGTTTAGGTTGTTCATGTTATTTAATTTAGTTGTATTTTTCATTTTAGTGTGAGTATTTTGCTTGAGGACTAACAAAATTTCAAGTTTGGGGGTATTTGATATGTGTAATTTGCCTATCTATTTCCAAACCGAACTTATCAGTTTTCGAGTGTTATTATAGTATTTTAATATGTTTTAATACGTTTTTATTTATTTTGTCTTAAATTAGGTGTGTGGGTGAAAAAGGATGAAATCGGATCATAAATGCTCAAATCAGATAAAGAATGGTGGAAGAATAGTAGGAAAATAAGAAAAATGGTAAAATTCAGAACCTACAGCCCACCGCCGCGGCGGTCAAGATGTAGAGAAAGACCTAATTCCTCTGCAAATTTACCACTGTAGCGGTGACATCCACTGCCGTAGTGGTGAAATATCAGAATGTCTCTGCTCCCACAGCTACATCCACCGCCGCGGCCGAGAATACTACCGACATGCCCACCGTCGCGGCGGCCACTCTGCACAGATTTTAGATATTTGTTTCAGATATTTTGAACCCTATATCTTCTCATCCCCTCTCCATTCGGCCAATAGAGACCCCTTAGGGTTTAGAATAGTTTGATAGTGTTTTGGGAAGTGCTCAACTAAGTTCGAAAGAGAAGAACACGTTGTGAAGAAGGAGAAGCGATCGTTGAACGGTTTTAGCGCCAAATCTTCGGACTACGACTGAGTTTCTTTCGTTGATCTATTTAATTTCTTAACTTAGGTAGTTGTTGAGCATGTTTAGCTCATTTTTCAGTGTATAAATGGTTATGGCTATGAGCTAAACGAATTTTGTTGAGGGATTAATAATATTTATGAAAATGTTATTTGTTTAAGTTGTATTTCGTTAATGGTTGTTCTTCATTATTCGATTGTGTTTACTGTTATTCTTTGATTATATGCTTGTTAAGATATATAAAGAATACGAGGTTTGACACTCAGGAGAGGTAACCCCGAATTCGGATTAGGGTAAACACGACGCGACGATCTAACAACTTGGGAGAGAGTTAGAAAGTGTGCAATCCATGGCGTTGGGGCAAGACTCATGTGAGCTAGTGTTGTTAAGACATTGAGGGAGATTTCTTCGTTGACGCAAAGTCGCATATTCACTTATCTTACACTCGGGAGAAGTTGTGAGTGAGTTTACGATACAAAGATTATCGGATAGGTTGAACACTGCTATTGTAAACTAAACGAAACCAAACACGTTTTTGTAAACAAAGTTAATTCCTAGATAATACATTCTCCTAAACATCTCAATATAGTAATATTAGTATAATTATATTTAATTAATTTTGTATTAGTATATTATTAATCAATTATGATTCATTTTTTATCGCCTAGATAAAATTAGGTTATGATAATTACTGTACTCGACAATAATCTCAACCAATCCCTATGGATACGACAATCCCTACTCTTCCCATTCTATACTAAAACTTGACCCGTACACTTGCGGTGAAAGTGATGACGTGAAATTCTGCCACTAGTAGTCACAAACCCTATTTTGATACCACTCTGTAATGACTCGGTTTCTCAAGGTCGCCACTAGATTTCTCCTATAGAGAATTCTACCCCAAACATTCAATCATCTATAAATAAATTAGCATTATTAATAATTCCACTCTGATACTATTTTGTAACGACCCAGTTTACCAGGGCCGCCATGAGGTTTCTACCCTTGGAGAAATAAAACTAAAACCTAACACTCAAATCGAATGACCAATATTTTTTTTCATAAAAATCTGAAAAAATTTACAAATTACGGCGATAATTATATTTATAATTCACCTAATCAATTATCAATAATGGATCATTTCATAATACAAGGCTTCAAAATAATAATAATAAATTATGTTAAATACCAAAGTGGCTTCTCAAATAATCATAATAATAAATTATGATAATTACCAGAGATTTGTCCCTAAAATGTAAGAACAATGGCTTTTGAAAATTCCAATTCTGTGACTCCAAATTCTTGATAGTAAAATGGACTTTCCATATATATATATATATATATATATATATATATATATATATATTACAACTATTACAAATTAAGTAGAATTGCCAATAAAATTTACAGTGTCATTTTATTCTCACCGACCCTATAATCAAAACTGTGAGGTTGTGAGCCAATACTCAGTAAAATTTCAACCCCTTTAATACGTGTATTTAATTAATACTACTAATAAAGCACATAGGCATGATTTTCACATAATTTTTACATAATCAAAATTATTTCATGAAAATTAACAACTATAATTCGACAACAATAATAACATAAATCCCCTAATAGAGAAATTAAATACATATATTAAAAGAGTTAAAAATTCTACTTGAATCCGAAACCGAAATCTGAACTGAAATATTTTTTTTTCTCAAAAATCATTCAATAAATCTTGTAACTTTATATATACATACTCTGCAATCTCCCTAAAATTGAGGACTTTCCTTAATATTAATATCAATGTATACTTATGTTATTATTATTATTATTATTATTATTATTATTATTATTATTATTATTATTATTATTATGTGTGTGTGTCACATTTAAACATATGTATATATGCATTATTATGTGCTGTTTTCATTTCATGAAGACAACATACTTTAATAATTATATTATTTTATTATTATTTACATTTATTATCCTTCTTAAAATAAAAAAAAAAATTAATTATATCTCAAAATTCTTAAAAATAGATTTTAAATAACGCAAAAGTCCCAAAATTTTTAAAAGTCAAATTAAAATTAACATTTAACGCAAAAAATTATCAAATATTATTTATACCACAAATTTGCAAAACAATCCTAAAAATATTAAAAATAATATTTTCAAAATATAAATTTCTTGGGGTATTAAAGGTATATCCTCCTTTATATAGGCAATGAATTGGTTAATTTAGGGGCTTAAGAAAGAATTAATGTCCCATCTCGGAGCGTGGTCAATGAGAGGGCGAATGGAGAGCTTAATTGGGTGGGCCTGGGTTTTTTGGTCCTCCTATTGAGGCCTATAGATAATACTATTAGCAAGTAGAGAAGTGGCCTGGCCCATGATCCAAGATGAGCTTGTCCTGCTGGCCACGAGAAGGGGAGTTCTATTCTCTGTCCTTCCCGGATAGCCGGAGATGGGAAAGATGAGTTTGGAGGAGTTTCTTTCCCTACCCTTCCCGAATAGCCGAAGACGACAAAATGGGTGTTTTGTTGAGGAGCTTGCAGAGTCGATTTCTGAGATGGACAGGACCAGTATGGAGGGTCATGCCGAGACAGGAAGAAGTTTTCCCATCCCGACGGTGACTGACCTGCTACTTTTGGAGGATGCTGCTGGCGAGGTCTTGAAATGGCCGACATGGGCTTAAGATGTGCTTCTGCCCGACACAATCTTCATACTTAGTCTTTGGTAGGCACGAGCCCTATTGGAGAGTTGTTGACACGTGGTGGTCCCTTATTGGTTTCGTGGAAGTGAACATTTTGACATTCATCAGATATCAATTCTACTAGTTAGCACGAAATACTTGAGATTTTTTATCACAGAAGTATAGGAAATCCTACTCATTGTATCTATCTTAACTGGAGCCTTTTAGACCGACACCATTAAGGATAAATCCCATAATAGATTGGTAGAGGTCCTCATTAGTAATTGATACGTTGACCCTATGTATTAAGATTGGAAATTTAAGCCTAATTTTCGATCTATGCCTAGTATTAAGGAAGCCCCTTTCCAAATTCTTATGGAGAATTTTTATTGAAAATTGTATAATGAATTTTTATTGAAAATTGTATAATGCTAGAGATAACATTCCAAGGTTGGAGTGTTGTCTAAAAATTAAAAGTTTATGTTTATCCATCTTATTAGTGTATGCACTTGGATTATTTCACGTTCTTAAAATAGTCAAAATATTTCGATTTTCCTATCAATGATGAATGTTCCAAATTTTGAGAAACTTTGCCTTAGTCTATAAATAAGAATTTTTTGCAACTTGTATCCTTCATGACTTTCGTCATTCATTATGAAACGCTGTAGTCGATTTATGTTAATATTGTCTACAATATTTTAGTTGAGATTTCTACATTAATTTGCTGAATTTCATAATTCAAAGTGTAAAATAATGGCTAATCAAATCTTGAAGGTTTTTGCATGGTTGTAGACGTCAAGTTTCTCTACAATATGAATTTCTTGATGCTATAACACCCTATCGCCTTTAACCTTGCCTTGTGTATATTTACTTTACCATCTCAGCATAAGAGAGGTTAGTTATACATACAATCCATCAATGATTTTATAGCCATTTCCCTTCATGATGTCCAACATCATCATATTTGTAACGAATAAGTTTGTTACCTCTCACTAGTAGCAATTCCTCATCATGTTGATTGAGATATCTAATATATCTATTAGATGACGTGTATGTCTTACCAACCATACAAAGAATTTATGTGCTAGGCGTATTTACTTAAAAGGTTTCCGAGAAACTCTATTATCGGTTTGTATGGTATCGAACATCTCTTCTATTTCTATCTTTCATTAATGCAAAAATCTTTGAGAAACTATTTCTCTAGAATATAAGATTATCGCAAACAATTTTTATTTACTTGAATGATAGACATGGTGCACAACAATTTCAAATTAAATTAAATTATATTTAATCACATTGGACATTTTACTTTCGGCTAATTGGGCGATAGATCTTCAATTGCATACTCGAATATCTATATGCATGATTTACTATGCCCAATAAGTACACATGATTTGTCACTATGAAAGTAGGAATACAGATATGTAATAAACAATATCTCAAGTCAAAAGACCACATGGACCATTTCAATTCAAATATTCTATTTTGACATTAAGTAAGTTTACCATTATAGAATATCAAGTATAGGCACATTCAGATCATTGTTATCACAACAAGTCTTGTTGATCCTAAGATTTTGATAGGTAATTAAATGTTGATATTTTTTGTGGAACTAGCAAGTTTATTGAGTATTTCAGTGTAAGAGTTCCATTGAGAATAGTATCATGAAGAAATGGTTAAGGATGCTAGGGATGCAAAGAGACTGACAAAGAGACGAGCATTAAGAGATTGAAAACTTTGAAAAATTTAGGAGAAAACAACTCAAATTAATTTTTACTTTTAATGTATTCCGATTAAGATTACACATGACACAAAAATGAATTTATATTTATATGTGTTTTTATTAGAATCCTAATTAGTTAATATATTTACTTTAATGTGAAATTGAAAAATAAATATTGACCTAAGAAAGTAGCCGTTACTATGTCTGTTTCAGATTTAGAGGATTTCGTGCATTTGATCAAAAAGTAGCTGTTACTATCCGTTTTATGGTTAAAATCTGAGAGATATTTTAAGGATTTGATATTATTTAAGATATATGGTTGTTATTTTGATATCCCTAAAGATATGATTCATATATTTTAAATATTTCTGAAAATGTTACATTTAATTCTTTCTATCCTATCTATTTGAGATTGAAAAATATTTGAGGGATTAAATTGAATAATTTAAAAGCTATAATTAAGTAGATTGAACCAGGATTGATTCATATCAATTAAAGGGTCTATAAGAGTAATTAAGTGTCATGATATGTGGAAATTAGCCGTTGAAGAGCCTGTTTCAAATCCTTATATATAGTCCTGCATTTTTTTCTTCTCATTTGGAGAGATCCCAATCAATTATTTTTCAAGAGCTATTCAGTTCCTGAACTTTCTGAGAGTTTTTATTCTAAAATTATACTGAGAGTATTGTGAGATTATCTTTGCAAAAAGTTCTTGAAGAAATGTGCAGAAATTGTTGCTGTCATCGATCTAAAGTTTCATTGCGATTCAATTCTAAATCATTTGGTGGTATTCTGGTGAGATTGTTCCAAAATTGAGTTTCTTATTGTTATTTTATATTATTATTTATTGCTTAGAATTTAGATCTTTAAAATTATTTTTCTGAACTTAAATTGCTTATTTTAAAACGATTTCTTGTGAAAATCTGATTACGTGTTAAATTGTGTACTACCCATTTATTTAGAATCAAAATTTGAATTTCTCACTTTATTTCTACCACTAGTATTTATTGGGACATTAATTGAGTTTAAATTAATCTGAGGTGGTAGAAACTCCGAGTGAAAAAAACTTATCAATTTGTATAATTGGTGAGTTGTGTGAGAATTAGATATTATTGGAAATATGTAATTAGGGGTAGCTGGGTTTCAATATCTTCCGGTAAAGAGATTGAAGTTTGATATTTTCCTAAAGTATAAAAAAATTAGGTTACTCTTTTCCTGTTAAAAGAGATTTGGGTAATTCTTTCTGACTAGAATTAATTTTGTGTGAATTATAATTGTTGAATCCTTATCAGTGAAAAGTATACTTAGAGTGATTTTGTGAGGTTTAATTCTTAGCCTAAGATATAAAAAAATTAGGTTTGATCATTAGCCTGTGAAAGGATTGGGTTAGTCTTGAGTCTGAAAAAAGATAAGGTTATTCCTGAATTTGGGAAAAGGAAATTATAAAAGTTGATTCTGAGCCTGTGAAAAAAATAATTGTGTAAAGGTTTGGTTCCTATCTGGGAAAAGAATCTTGAGTTTAGTGGGTGCGACTCTCCGTAAGGGCACGGAGGACTAGATTAACCAAGAGTAGCTTGGTGAATTAGGATAATTCTTGTTGTGCTGTGATTTTACTTTTTTTATTTTTAGCTGTTTGGGTGTGCACCTAATTTATATAGCACATATCTGCTTTTATAAAAAAAAAAATATTAATTTAGGATAAAATTAATTATTTGAATATTTAAAGTGTTATAAGTTGATAATTTGTTTTAAATTTTATAACTACCAAATTCACCCCCCTCTTGGATAGATCACTAGGTCAACAATTAGCATCAGAGCTGGTTATAACTTATTAGACTTAACATCCTAGCTAAACTGGTCACGTGCATACACCATGGATAATATTTTTTGTGTATCTTTTCTTGATGGTGATAGATTTGTATATGATAATGTGATGTATGATTCTTGTGGTATTAGTGGTAGTGATGGATATGATGATGATAAAAATGTCCATATTGTTATGAAAAAATTACTTTCTTTCACACTACTTTTTGTTAAAGAGAGCTTGAGTTTAAAAAGAAAAATTGAATCTTTTGAAAATGGAGGAAAAAGTATTCGAAAATCTAAAGTGCATTTGGATGATTATTGTGGTACAAAAGAGTTTTTGGACATCATTTTTTAAATTAATAATTTACTCTCTAAAGTAATAAAAATCGAGTTTTAAAAAAAAAAAACTTTGACATGATTTCCAGGTAAAGGTCAGATCTTGATTCAAAAATCGAGTTACTTAAGAAAAATATTGAAAAATCAAAATCTGACTTCAAATCTATTTCAAGAGCTTCTGAAAATGATTTTTTTTTTAGGAAAAATGAATATTTTTCATTGTCTCATGCTTCATCACAAGCCAATGATAGTTTTGTTGATATTGTTATAGTTTTGTTGATATTGTTAGAAATGATTCTTGTTTTACATCTCACGCTTTCTATGATAAATTGGATTTGAGATGTTATTATTGCAATAAGGTTGGGCATTCTAAAGGATCATGTCCGTTCAGGAACCCTAAATTCATGACTAACAAAAATGGATCCAAAATAAAATGGATACCAAAGAAAGCTGTTGAAATGTCTTGTGAAGAGTTACATAACGTCGGGAATGGACCGGACGGAATAAACAAAGAAATTATATCAAAGCCAAGACAGGAAGTCACCAAGGATCCATAAGCGATGCGTGCAAAGTGAAAAGATGCACCAAAGACAAAATGTGAAATTACAAAGAAGTCACAAGAGAAATGTACAAGTAGAAAAGAATTGTCAGAGCCAAGATGAGATATCACCAGGAAGCCACAAGTGATACGTACAAAGGGAATCATCAACGAACCAAATGAAAATAATCAAAGGCAGAAAGAATACGGATAGGCCAAGAAGAATTGTGCACCCAAATCAATCATGAGTACAAATGAGGTAAAAAGTAAAGTCGTGCCGAAAGATATAAAAGATACTCCTAACCCCTCGCAATTTAAATTTATTAAATTTGTTAAAGAGGGAGGTGTTCGACTTTCCAAATAGGTAAGTTGGTACTGGTTTCTAAGACTTATATTAAATGATGTGTTTATTTGATGTCTTAGAAATAGTGAATGATGATTCTTAGAATGACATTTAGTTCAGGTGTATGATCATGTTTTTATGTGCTTATATTAAGTAGTGTTAATAAATTGTTGTATATGAATTTTAGTAAGATTATTTGTATAATGTGCTATCATTCATGTTATATACTTTTATACAAATAAGTTGAATTGAGCTGATTTTTTATGTATATTGATTTATTGAAATGCATGATATTTTATATTGAGGTAAATTAAATGATAATGAACGATTTATATGATTTGAATTGTTCAGGATCTTGATTATATGATTAAGTGGAATTTTATTATTAGTTAATACTGATCGATTAATTAAATTTGAGTTATCTCTTGTATCAAATATTTGATAAAATCAGTTTTTAGCATGATCTTATTTGACTGGCATATCATATGAAATTAAGCAGATCATGGTTGATATCCTTTTATGAAATTATGTTAAGTCTATTTTTTGATACCATATATATGATCATTTGAATATTCATAGAGCATTAATCTGTGCTTATGGATATATTTATGGATATTAAGTATCTTACTATATACATGATAATATGTTCTTCTCATATGTTTTATGTCTCTTGATTTTTAAATGATTATAATTATGAAGGGATCTAGAATGCTATAAGATAACATCTTTATTATTGAGATATGATTCATGACTTTGTGCGTTAATGATTATATGATTATTAGAAATATGTTACTTAAGAAGACTCAATCTAAATTAATTGTTTCATAGGATTGAAATTGCTTGAATTGATAAATATATGTTCACTTGATTTCTACTAATGATCTTCTTCCAAGTATGTTTTAAAGAGTTTTAGGTTATAGAGAATACGACCGAGTCCACTAATTCAACAACAAATGAAAATTATCCTGAACACGGAGTTTAAGAATGTTGAGCACCTGCTGGAGTTGACCCTGTAAGATCGCTATTTTTATATCGCTCTAGGTTTGCCGGTTCCGGATGTTGACCCAGATACCAAGAACGTTAAAATTTCATCCCTTATCGAAACTTTTTGAATACTTGGAATTTTTTGACATTTTTTTATTTTTCGTTTGTTTAATTATCCAGGTACTTTCTTGGAAGAAATGGACAAAACCGCACTGAGAAGGATGTTGAAGGAAAAAGCCGTGAAGGAAGCTGCCGAGAAGAGGCAGGCCTCCTAGCACCAGGAGGGGCTCTCGAAGGGGGAGTCCCTAAGGGAGGAGAGCCAACTATGGCACGAAATTCCCTGTACGATGCCCCGGGATGGGTAGGGGTTGTCTTGAGGAGGACAAAACTAAGGAGAGAGCAACCAAGGAGAGAGGCATTAGCGGTGGTAAGGGCCACGGTGAGAAGAGAGACACCACCGCAATTAGAGTCTACCTTCTCACCCCCAGCCGAGAAGAGCAGGATGGGAGAGGGCTAGGACAAAGGGAAGCGAAAAGTGATGGAATCCTTGGCTGAGGGACAAAAGAGACCTAGAGCAGAAAAGATCATGTCAGAGGTCCCTACTGGAGAAGGGAAGACCCTAGACGTTCTCCAGCCAAGCAATATCCCCGTTTCTGCAATCTTTTTGGTTCCAGACACAAGCCTCCTTCTTGACTAGAGGATCTTGGACCAACCTGAGTTTGTCGTGCATGCACTTTTCAAGGCTGCCTCCGTGTTCACACGTTTCCACTCGGCCTTGAAGAGGGAGACAGATCTTAAGGATGAGCGTGCGCAATACATGGCTCAGTTGAAGAACTTCCACAATCAATCCAGGAAACTGATGAAAAGTGAGAGTGGCTTTAGGGCTGAGGTGACCAAGTAGCCTAGTGAGAATGAGGAGCTCAAATCCTAGCTTGGAAAGCTTGAGAATGACCTTGCTACTGTGCGGGAGAGAATGTAGAAGATGGAGTAGGAGCAAAATGCAATAATTGCCAAGGTGAAGGATAGGGCAGAGGAGGAATAGAAACTCACCCCGGCCTACGAAAAAATGAGAATGAAGCTAGCCGTAGAGATGGTGAATGATGGACACAGGTACAGTATCTGTAAACTGTACCGCCAGCATCCGAATTTCCCTTCTGACCAAATCCACATTGACTATTCTGACTCTGAAGGAGAAACAGGACCCGAGCAGGAGAATACCGAGGTAGGGAAGGGTGAGCCCGAAGTTAGAAAGAGCGAAGCTGGCCCCTCCATCATCGCTCAGTAGGTAACTCCACTTCAACCCCCTAAAAACTCAGTCCCGTAAAATTTCAAGAAATTGTACTCTTTTTTTTGCGTGTCCCTGCCCTTTTGCCTTGCAAGGGCGTTTTGCAATGGGCTTGGGAGCCATCAATTGTAATGACGGTTAAATAAATGAAGACCCTTTTGATCTCTGCTCGGTGTATTTTCAGTACTTGCACCATTTTCTTTAATTCCTTTGATTTTTGCTTATTTTGGAGAGTTGTCCCATTTGGAGCAGCAATGATCCCCTTGCCCGTCGGCGGAGCTTCGCTCCTAGCCTGATCTTGACAATGGACAAAGTGGGCAAGGAATCTGATCTCTCCAAGGTACTTGAGCATTGAGCTTGGCTTCTGCTCAGTGAATTTCCCGAGCTTTTCTCCAAAATAAACCTGAGCTCTGATCGGTCATTCTTAGAGACTTGGACATATTTTCCATTATGTTCGTCCTTTTTCCTTCGCCTAAGTTTAGGGTGTGTGTGTGTGTGTGCCAAAGTTTTGACTTCCTACCTCTTCTCGATCTTGGCGGTATTCTGCTCTGGATGGATACTCCTTGTAACTTAGCTGTTTTAATTTATTTTTCCTTTCTCTCCTCCATGCTTCATGCCGGACGTAGTTCCATTAGGGGTATTTGTTTGCGATAACTTCGTTCAAAGTTTGGAAATCCTGAGACTAGCATGAGACCTGGTCCCTGTCATACAGTTGGGGTTGGGTCGTTATATAATCTCAGCCTTTGTTCTCATCTCGGCGGGAGTCTAAAAAGGAGAGTTGTTTGGGCCACAGCCTTCTCGGTCACAGAGTCTAGGCCCGGCATGACCGGTTGGTTATTAAACTAATTTTTGCAATTTTTAATTGAAAAATTCATGTTTTTCCTTTCTAGGTTCACGCACATTCTTGGCCAAGTCACCGAAAAGAAATAATTCTTTCCTTCTTGGCTGAGTCATAGTTCTATGTTGTTTTACCATATCCATATCTTCCCTGGCCCCCAGCCTAGCATTCGAGCAGAGCTCAAGTAGTAGGGTTTAGTCTAGGGGTAGTATTCGTATGGTTTCTCCCTCGCAGTCCCTAGGGGGTGACCTTCGGTCAGTCTCCTATGGTCGGTCATAAGTGGGTTCTCCTTAGTGGGGCTCATCCTTGAGTTTTTTTCGGTTATCCCAAATTGTCCTTGCAGGAGCATAGTCTTTTTATGTCGCCTTAGCTCAGCTCGACTGTCAGGGGTGGAATGCCTAACTGCAGGCCCTTAGATCTGACCGATGATCTGTCGTTGGAAGACAAAAATGGTCAGTTTTTGGGTATAAACTATCTACCTGTGGAGGGGGTCCGGTTACACCCTCGACGTGATGCGTTAAGATGGGTTCGTTCTTGGAGACCACCCTCGACGCGATGTGCCGGGATGGTTCGTTCTTGGAGACCACTCTTGACGTGATACCCCAGGATGTTGTTTCTTATAGGAGAAGGCCTGGGGGATGCATATCTTCATCCGAGATGGGATGGAGGGCTGCTCATCCCGTATTATTATTCTGGAAATAGTGAGAAGGGTTGCTCGTCCCCGCCCGAGATGGGGCAAAGGGATTCCCTTATCCACCGTTAGCAAAATTTGGAGAATGGAGTCCAAGTTGAACCAAACATTTCTTCCATTGATAAGGAATTTCATTACAAACTTCAAAATTGAAATTTTTACTAGTCCATCAGATCTTCCTCTCTAGGATGGTAGCACTTTAGATGCTCTGCGTTTTAGGGGTGTCTTAGGAGGGCACCATTTTCCGTTTCCAGCTTATAGATGTTGGGACAGACAATACGAGTGATGTGGTATGACCATTCCCAACTTGGAGCTAACTTACCTGTAGTTTGATCCTTGGTGGGCAGGGTTACTTTCCGGAGGATAAGGTCGCCAATGTCGAATGATCGAGGGCGGACCTTTCTGTCGTAGTATCTGGTTATCATTTATTGATAACTTACATGTCGGACACGGGTACACTCTTTTTTTTCTTTCTTTCAAGAAGGTCCAGGTTAAGAACCAAGGAAACGTCATTCTCATCCGGGCTGAAGATCACTGCTGTCTGGGGAGAGGGTATGCCGATCTTGGCAGGGATCACGACCTTTGATCTGAAGGTCATTGCAAAAAGGGTTTTTCCTGTGGGGGTTCTCACCGTAGTATGATATACCCAGAGCATGGGATACACATCTTCAACCCACCTCCCCTTTGATTTAGCCAGTCTAGTCTTGAGCCCATAGGTATCCTGAAATAGAAAACGATGCTCTCCTAAACGAAGTCTCCGATCCTTTCCTTTGAGATCCTTGAAAGGGGCTTAACTTCTACCCATTTTTGTGAAATAGTCGATTGCTACAACAAGGAACTTCTTCTGCCATTTTCCTTGAGGGAACGACCTTAGAAGGTCAATGCCCCATTGGGCAAAGGACCAAAGACACGTCATGGGGACGAGAACGGTTGGGGCAGATGGGGATGAAAGGAAAACCTCTGACATTTATCGTATTTCTTCGCAAATTTCATGGGGTCTTTATTCATATCCGGCCAGAAGTATCCATGTCAGATGATCTTGTGAGTCATGGACCTCCCTCCTGAGTGGTTGCCACACACCCTTTTGTGAATTTCTCTTATCACATAATCGGCCTCTTCCGGCCTCAAGCATCGAGAGTATGGACCCGCGAAGGATTGTCGATATAGTACCCCGTTGATGAGGGTGTACTTTTCTACCTTGTACCATATCCGCCTTTGCTCGGTCAGAAGGGAGCATTCTATGCTAGAGATAATCCCTTTCGGGTCTATCCAGGTCGAGCTGTCAAAGAGGGTGGATATAGTGGTCACCAACTGTTGTGCTCGGCTACTCCAAGTATTCAACGGGGACACTTCACTTCAGGGTGAATTCCACTATGAAGGCCAGATTGGCTAAAGGGTCGGCGTGCCTGTTATTTTCTCTGGGGATTTGGTTCACTTGGACATTTTCAAAATTCTTCATTAGTGCCTTCACCCTCCTGAGATAAGTAGTCATGCTTGGGTCCTTAGCCGCGTACTCGCTATTAACTTGGTTTACCACAAGTTGCGAGTCACAGAAGACTTGGAGATTTTTGACGTTGAATTCCCTTGCCAACCTGAGTCTAGGGAGAAGGGTTGCATATTTAGCTTCATTGTTGGTGGCCCAAAACCCCAATCGGAAGGCGGCCTAAAACCCTAATTGGAGGGTATATTCTATCTCTTCCAGGTCCGGGGCTACTAAAACCATCCCGTCCCCACAACCTTCTACATTCGAAGAACTATCTGTAAAGAGTTTCCATTTATCCGGGTATCTTCGTTTGATTAGGGATGGAGTGAGGTTCCTTCCAGGACTGACGTCTCTATCAGGTCGAGATGGGTCTCTCTTTGGGCAGGGTCATGGTCATCTGGGATGGGCTTTTCCGGGAAGGTTAGCTCGATAATAAAGTTAGCCAGGACCTGTCCCTTGATAGTTGTCCTAGGTCGGTAGTCAATATGGAATTGGACGACCTTGAAGCTGTATTTTATGAGCCAGCCATAAACATCTGGTGAGTGAAGAACTTGCCTCAAAGGTTGATCAGTAAGGACGACGACCATATGCACTTGAAAGTACTGTCTCAGTTATCTTGAAGTGATGAAAAGGGCATAGGCCAACTTCTCAAACCACTGGTATTTTGCCTCAGCGTCGGTCAACACTCGGCTTGAATAATACACGGCCTTTGAATCATGTTCTCTTCTCTAACAAGAGTTGCACTGACTGCGGTCTATGAAACAGTGATGTACAGGAACAATTCCTCTCCATCCTTGAGGTACTGAGTAGCGGCGCCGAGGAGAAGTAAGCTTTAAGCTCTTGAAAGGCGGTCTCACACTCTGTTGTCCACTTGAAGATTTTGTTGCCCCACAAAATCTTGAAGAGAGGGATACATTTCTCCGAGGAGTGTGAAATGAAATAGTTCAAGGCGACCAACCTCCTGGTGAGCATTTGGACTTCCATCTTCGTCTGTGGAGAGGCTATTTTGAGAACGACACTGATTTGATCGTGGCTGGCATCAATGCCATGCTAGGAGACCATATAACTAAGGAACTTCCCTGTTGAAACCCTGAAAATGCACTTAGTAGGGTTCAACTTCATACAATAGGCTCGAAGTTTATCAAAGCAGTTCTGGAGATGGACGATGTGGTTGGATGCCTTGGCACTTTTTACAAGAACATCATCTATGTAAACCTCCATTGTTGAGCCGATTTCTTCCTTGAACATCTTATTCACGAGCCTTTGGTAGGTTGCCCGGGTATTACAAAGGCCAAAGCGTATGACCTTGTAGCAGTAGGCGCCTCTGTATGTGATGAACGAAGTCTTACCCTTGTTGAGAGAAAACATGGGGATTCAATTATATCTGGTGTAGGTGTCCAGGAAACTCAAGAGCTCGTGCCCCGCCATGGCGTCTATGACCAAGTCTATTCTCGGCAAAAGAAATAAATCCTTGGGGCACGCCTTGTTGAGATCCTTGAAGTCCACGTAGAGACGGGACTTGTTCCCAACCTTGGGTACAAGGACGACATTGGAAAGCCAATTTGGGAACTCAACTTCTTCCACCGCGGCTAATTTCACCAATTTATCCATTTCTTGCTCGATAATGTTCTGGCGTTCCGGGTGAAATTTTCTCATTTTCTACCTTATGGGGGGATGATAAGGGTCAACATGGAGACGATGCATGGCTACACCTGGATCAATCCCAGGAAGTTCGTTGTCAGACCAAGTGAACACATTGTAGTTTTTTCTAAGGATATCGGTGAGCTCTTCGCCGCACTGAGCTTGGCGTCTATCCAGATAGTCTTTTCCTTGATGGTGGGATGGACGAATACCTCCAACAGATCTTCATGGGGCCGCGAACGAGGCTCCTCATCTCGGGGGTTGTCAATCGACACGGTTTCGAGATCAGACAAGGTCATGAGCTTATGCTTGCCGTTCCTAATCCCAGCTATTGATTGGTATCTCCTCTTTTTGAGTGCCCTTATGGCACATAATCTCTCTATCTCTTAGTCCCCTCTCACTTTTCCCACTCCTTCTTCCGTGGAGAACTTCATCGATTGGTGATAGGGGAAAGACATAGCCTTCAAGGCAGCTAAAGTTGGTCACCTAATGATTGTGTTGAACGAAAAAGGTTGGTCCATGATGATGAATTTATCCTAGACCGTGGTCGTAGTGGGCTTAGCACCGACCGTGATGGACAGAGAGATCCAGTCAATGGAGCTCACCACGTCCCCCTCGAAACTGATAAAGAGGGAGGCAATAGGTTGCACGGAGCCTGAATTCACGTTCATCTTGTCGAATACCTACTTGAAGATGATATCTTCGAAGCTTCCTCCATTGACTAGAGTCCTTCTCATCTTGTAGTGGTTTATCAAGGCCGAAATTATCAGGGTATCGTCGTAAGGAGCGTGCACCCCTCTGAGGTCGGTGATAGGTGTGAAAAACCTATCTATTTCGAAATCGAATTTGTTAGTTTTCAAGTGTATTAGTTATATTTAATTGTGTTTTAGTTTGTTTTAGTGTAAAACAGGTGAAGGGATGTTAAAGGGCGATAAACAAGTGAAAACGATGGAGAAACGGTGAACAAAATGTGAAAAATAGGGTTTCAGTGAATGAAGACCACCGCCTAGGTGGAAAAGAGGCAGAATGTTGGAGTGCTGAAGGGCTGAACCACCGCCTAGGCGAGAAAAGATCAGAATGTTGTGCCAGCAGCCACCGCCTAGGCGAAGATCCGACAGAGGCTTAAACCGACTAAAACATCGCCTAAGCGGTGAACCACCGCTTAGGTGGTGACACTCTGCGCAGAAATATCTATTTTCAGATATTTTGAAGATATTTTTCCCAAACCTTCTTTTAAACCCCTTTCTCCACCAATTGCAAAAGAACCCTAGAACCCTAGAGAGAAGGGAGAGAGCACTAGTTGATATTTGGAGAGCTCCTTCCACCTTAGTTTGGTTTATATAATTTAGGAAGTAGATTAGATTAGTTTTAAAGAGTGTTCTTAGCCAATTCTTGAAGAGATAGAAGAGGAAGTTCATCAATGGAGAAGAGAAAGCTCGGGAGGATTGTTCTTTGGCGAAAGTGGAATACTCCACTTTGAGATTTGGCTTTTCTTCCCTTGTTTCCCTCTTTGTACTTAATGTTTAATGTTGATATTGATGATATCCTCTTGATTTAATGTTTTATTGTCTAAGAATATGTTAGTTTAATTAAAGATTAGTTAGCGAAAAATGTAGTTGTGTAAATACTCGTTTGGTTTAATATATGTTTCTTTAATGGTTGTTGCTTTTAAGTCCGATTGTGTTTATCATTTGATGACGATATTAGTATGCTTGTAATGGTATTAGGGTTGGATTTGAGAAACTAGGGTTTGACACTCGGGAGAGGTAACCCTGGATTCGGACTAGGGTAAACACATCTTTACGACCTAACGACCCGAGAGGGCGTTAGTTAGTGTGCAATCAATGACGTTGGGTCAAGACTCACGTGGCCTAGAGTCGTTAAGACATTGAGGGGGACCTCTTCGTCGACACGAAGTCGCGTATTCTCCTGTCTTACACTCGGAAGAAGTGGAAGAGGAGTTTATGAATTGAGATTGTCGGATACCTAAACTTTGTTATTGTTAACTAAACGAAATCAAATATGTATTAAGTGAACGAAATCAATCCCTAATTAATCAACTTAGTTAATATTAACCCACTAATTGTAGTTTAGCTTAGATAAATTTTAAATCATTTCTTTAATCATCAGGATAACATGAGACTACGTAAATTACGGTATTAAATTATTCACACTTTTCTCTGTGGGAACGATATCCGATCTTCAAGATCCACTATATTAAAACTTAGACCTTGTATACTTGCGAGAGTAAGTAGCAGTGTGTTTTACGCCCTACTAGTCTGCTTCGTTGAAGGAGATGGCATTGTGCGTGGCAGCATCAATTGTGCTAATGTCGTTCACGTCATCGTCGACTTTTGTTTTCACTTTACACTCGTACCTTTTTCGGGAGAAGGTTGTCTCCCTAACGAGGCTGAGGCTGTCATAGATCATATTTATTTCGTTGCCTACCTGCAGGTCATCATTGTATTCTTTGACTTCCCTTATCTGTGAGGGTCGATTGCGGTTTCCTCTTCTCAGCTAACCCTTGCGCTCATCTCGGCGACTGCCCTCCCTGGAGCTTGCGTTTTTCCTGCGGACGTAATGTCTGAGATACCCCATTTTTACGAGGGCCTCAATTTCTTCTCGAAACTGGAAGAATTTGTCCATCGTGTGAGCCCGCTCACAGTAGAATTTGCAGTATTTGCTGACAGATTTTTCCATGGGTTTTTCTTTGGGGAGAGGAACAGGCGAGAAAAATCTTCTTCTTGAATTTTTGGCGAAAATTGTTGCAATGGATGCTGTTAAAGGGGTCAACCCTCGGCGAGTCCCTGGGGGTGGAGAAAGCCTTCGATCCCCGAGAAGGGTTCCCAAACATCCCTCAGCCTGCAGCCTCCTCCAAGAACCCTAAGCCCTGCTCGATATCTTCTCTACTTGGCCTTTATTTTTTTGAGTCTATTCTCGGTCTCTCTTCACGGTGTCCCTAAGGTTTGCCTCGTAGAAGCTCGTACCCCTGGCCAGGGCGACAGTCAGGCTGGGTGCGAGCACAGGTCATAAGATAACCTCTGGTGCCTCAACCCATCAATGAAAGCGTTTAAGGCTACGACATCTGGAAGGCCTTCACAGCACAAACTTTCCATGTGGAACCTGTTCACCAAAATAACCTAAATTCTCTCCAATCTTTTGCTGGAGGGCAAGGACATGGGTTATAGTTTTAGGCTTTCACCGGGAGCAGCTAAATCTGGTTAAGAAGAGTTGTTTGAGCTGGGCAAAGGTGGAGATCGAGGCGGGAGCCAAGTCTCAGAACTAAGTGTTGGCCATCCCAGAAAGGGTGAGAGGAAATGACTTACACCTAATCGCTATGTAGGCCGTATATATATCCATGATGGCAACAAGAACGGAAAGGTGATCGACAGGGTCGGAAGTCCCGTCGTAGAGAACTATCTGCGGACTCGGGAACCTGTACGGAACCACTTTAAGCACGATCTCATCAACAAAACGAGACCTAACCCTTGAAGGGAGCCCAATGGCCCCTTATAACTTGGCTTGCAGCCGCTCGGATCCCTGCCTCCCAGCGGGAGGAGAGTGAGAGTCTTCCTCCCGAACACGGCGAATCATTCGCCTGACACAGGTGACGTTGCTGTAGGTTCTTCCAGCCACAACTCATTACAGTCCTCTTTTGGCGACCCTGGGAGGGTAGAAATGCAGAGTCGAAAGCAACCGGCGGGCAAAATCCCATTCCCAGACCGAACGATTATGATGACGAGGCTGATATCTCAGTATATGCCTTTCAAAGTGAATTACACGATCTGATTCCTGGTGGCATTCTTCTCCATCTATATTTCGGAGAACCGGTCCCCCAGAGTCGGGGCCGGTGTCAGGTGGGAGAGGATGACTTCAAGGAAAGATTGGAATTGGCCTAGCTGGTGCTCCAAATTATCAATTTGCACCGCATCCAAAGCTCCAGAGACTGGTCTGATGAAATCCCCCGAGGGTGGGGCTAACAGACTCGCCTGGTCAGCTGGGGGTATGATTTCTTCTTCTTTCGGATGGGGACTGGAGTCCTTACATCCAGTCTGACTCTCAACATCTTTTTGGCCGAGTTGCTATTCACCGCACTGTTCGGGTCTCTCGGCCGTGTAGAATGACCAGACATTGTGATCATCAAACCTCTAGCCGAGATGAGAGCTGATAATTGGAATAGGGCTTTTAGTAGAGTTTTCCATAGATGGTGCTAGATTGTTGATGTCGAATCTTGGACGACCCCAACGGTATGGTCTGGTCACTATCGGTGGAGATCTTTTCCCTTGTTGGGATGGAGATGGAGAGGTCCAGGATCAGCCCGTCCGTCCTGGGATGGGTGGAGTCGGAATGATCCAGGATGGATTCCGAGTGGTAAAGCAACCTGGGAGTCTCCTGATTTGTGGAGAGTCTTGGTTTGAGAAGGAATGGGTCCGAGTTGGGATGAGCTCAAACCTATCACTTGCACAAAGGACTTGATGGGATAGACCCGGCTTATTGATAGGTTGAAATAACCTATCTACTTCTAAATTGGATTTGGTAGTTTTCAAGTGTTTTAGTTGTATTTAAATACTTTTTAGTTTGTTTTTATGTAATTCAGGTGTAGGGACGCAAACAAGAGGTAAACGAGCAAAAACTGTGGGAAAATGGTGAAGAAATTATGAAGAAACAAGATTTCAAGATCACAAAAGTCACGCCGTGATGGTGAGAAATGCAGAGAGTGTTGAAAATGAGCAAGACCCACCGCCTAGGCGGTGAAAGGGCAGAAGGTTTGGAGCCAGTCCTACGGTCGTGGCGGTGATCCCATCGCCGCGGCCGTGAAAGATCAGAATGTAACTGACTTATCCCACTGCCGCGGCCGTGATCCCATCACTGCGACTGTTAGCTCTACACAACAAAATAGATATTTTGAGATATTTTTAAACCTTGTGCCTATTAATACCTATTCTCCCCATTCCCTTAAGAACTCTTGGATGCTTGGAGACCCCTTACACCTTAGATAATTTAGGAGTAGATTAGATTAGTTTTAGGAAGTGATTTTGGCCAATTCTTGAAGAGCTAAACGAGGAAGTTCATCAATGGAGAAGAGGAAGCTCGGGAGGATCATTCTTTGGCAAAAGTGGACCACTCCACTTTAAGAAAATTCTAGAAAGAATTCTTTCTATTTGAATCAACCCGAGTCCAAGCCTAAACCCTCAACCCATAACCTAACTTGGGTTTGCAATCTGAACATGGATTATAAATGTGGTTCAAGTGTTTTTATAGTGTAAATAAATGAGTAACTCTAATACAACAAAAGTCTCACTTTAAAGCCACGAAGAGTTATCACATGTAATTTCTTATTAAAAATGAATGACAAATATAAAATGATAACTCATGTTTGGTTAGAAAAATTACTAGAATCAATTTAAAGAAAATTCTAGAAAGAATTCTTTCTATTTGAATCAACCCAAGTCCAAGCTTAAACCCAGGACCCATAACCCGACCCGGGTCTGCAATCTAAACATGGATTATAAATGTGACAAGTGTTTTTACAAATTTCAATCAGTTTCATGGGACTACTTTGAAAGATAATTTGTTATTCACTTCTTAATGATTTTTGACAAATCAATATTTTACGTTCATTTTTTCACTAAAAATAACGTATTAATATATGAAAATATATCAATCAACTGTTAAATCACACATAAATAATTAGACTTAAAATAGTCAAAAAATCATTTTTGACTAACAAAAAATAAAAAATAAAAGACAATAGAGAGAGAGAGAGAGTAGAAACTAAAATAAAAAATAAATATTAGAAAATTAAAAGTAGAAAATAGAAAATATTAATTTAAAAGCAAATGAGTTGAAATGATAATAGGTGTCTATAGTATCAATATAATAAGTTAGCTCTGCTATAAAGGGAGCCGTCAGATCAGAAGACAAACAAATATTTATTTTTAGATCGTTGGATAAAAAAATAACTCAAGAATTAGGGTTCAGCTGCTACCCTAATTCTCTCTCTTGCTCACTCTCGTTCTACATCATTTTCAAGCTTCAACCCTCTTCTTCCTCACTCTTCACTCTTCCTCCACCTCTTCTCCACCACACTGCGTTGCTATTGTCAACGTCGTCACATCACCATAGCCGATATTGTCGGCTCATGACCATCCTTATTTATCTCGTTCAATCTCTTCCTCGCTCCTTCGTCATCCCCTTGCCATAGCCACCTCCACGCCACCACATCGCGTTGCGATTACCGACGTCGTTGGCTCGCCACCCTTCTTTATTGTGTTTGATCTCTCAGTCTTTTCCTCCCACATCTCCACCTCTTTCTCCCTCTCACTCTCTCCCTCTTACACCGATATCACTGTTGCACAATGCCTGATGTTGCCAAAAATTCCTAGCACATGTTCTAAGGGGACACAGATGTGGTGTCGGCTAAAGAATCTCCGGCGTGAGAATAAGTCGGTCTGCTTTAAGATATCAGACAAAAGACTAAATTGTAAATGTGATACCTTTCCATTATTTATAGACTTAGTACTCTCTCAAGAGTTACATCATTTCGACTCCCCATTATGTTGTTATTAAATGAGAAGTTACTTAGTGGGGAGTTATGCCCTTTCGGCATCCCCACTAAGCGGGAATTTCTCCTGCATCACGTTCTTTGGCCTTTTACTTGATGGATCCGTACATAGATCATCGGTTTAGACCAACGTCCACGACCCGGCTCCTTTTGAGTATTGGGGTTACCGTGATGTGTTTTTTTTTAGAAGTGAAAATTTCTTTAGTATCAATGCCGAACAACCTTCCCGTTTCTCTCACCATTGTCTGTTAACCGCGGACCGCAAAATGAGCACAACTCACCAAAGACTTGAACTCCACCTCAATATTAAAACTCTGCCTAAATACTGACGGGACCAATTAGAAATGTTTACTAATTTTAAACACCATTATTGAAAAATTAAACAAAAAGACGTGATTGTGAAAATGTGATTGATAAGATGATACGTGAACGCGACCGACCAACAAACCATCGAACGTGGCCCCGAAAGTGCAAAAGAATCGGCCAATCGGAGAGCCCATTTTCACCCCCACCCCATCACCAACTTCTTTTTTACTCTGTAGCCTTTTTTACTTGCTGGCAACCTCAAGGTTGTACCTAGTGTTCTTCTACAACGGAACGTCAAAGCAAAAAGAGGAGAGAGAAAGGGACCGCCAGCTGCCCGTCAATTTCAATGTGAAATGTTCATTACATCATTCAATGCCAGAAAGTATGCGAAAACTTTAGTTCAAGTTATTGAAAAAAAAACGTTCATAATGAGTTAGTGCAGCGCTCGCTTCTTAGATCCACCACGGCCTTTATGTTTATGTGATGTGAACGCTCCTTTTTCACACACACACACACACACAAATGGCGGTCCACCCTGCTCGTGATTTATAATAACTTTTTAAAAAATATTTCAATTTTATTAAAAATTCAAAATCACTTTTACATTCTCAAATTATTTATCATTTTTAATAATTTTTATTTTTTATTTTTTTTATGATAAGATGTGCTTGGACAAGCTTACGGCACTTGACTAATCACCATACCGAACAATTTTAAGGGTCTACTTTTCCATATCATAAATTCAAGATTTAATTTCCAGAGTGTTCCATAGGAGAATCGAATACTGGTTGACAGAGAAAGAGATATTCCCTTGCCAGCTAAACTAACACTTTTTAGGTATTTTATCATTTTTTTTTAAATAATCATTTTCTCCATAAGCGATTCAAATGCCAAAAAGATTTTATCACTTTTAACATCATTTCTAACAAGAGATGATATGGTAAAGTTACAACGACAACAAGAAGTAAGATTGTAAATCTATTTACGCCATAGTGATGAATTGAGTGTCATCCTCAAAGTCAGGTTTAATACCGTCAAATTAGTTCGAATAGTCATGTTCTAAGGTGGCGTTTGGTTAGTGTTCCCACTTTTTTGAACCCAACTGGAATGGGTTGGGTTGAGTTGAATTGGGTTGGGTCGAGAATTTTGGGAACAGAATTACGTTTGGTAACGACAATTTTTGTTTTGTGCTGAGAACAGAATGTGTGTTGGTAACGATTTTATCCTAAAACTAATTTATTTATTTTTTGATTTTTTTTTGTTTGGTGGTGGCTGAACGACCGGCGGCGGCGGCGAGGTGGCCGGACGGCCGGCGGTGGTGGAGGAGGTGGCCGTCGCCGGTCGCCGGAGGCGGCAAACGGCGGCGGGTGGTGGTGGTCGGCCGGCAGATGAAGTCGGAAGTTGAGAACTTTGGGTTGAGTTTTTTGGGCACAAAAAGAAACAACTTTTTTTTTTTTTATTTCTGGTTTCTTTAGGATTTTGAGAATCAATTCCTATTTTTTGGGTTGGGTTAGGTTGAGTTTTGTGTTTGCCAAACGTGTTCCCAAAAATCAAACCCAAAATTTTTGGGTTGGGTTGGGTTGAGTTTGGTTGGGAACACTAACCAAACGGGGCCTAAGTTTTCGTATTCCAATCTCTTCCTCCTGTAGTCCCGCACTTTATATAGTAAGATTAAAATATTAAATTAATCACCGTGCAAGAACAAATGTGATCATGGATTTTGACGGAGGGTATGAAAAATACTCTTTTGATGAAACTATTGTTTTTTTTTTTTTGGTTGGTACAAAGGCGAAATCAACAAAAAATAAGGACAACAGGAGAGGGCCTCGTTCTTCTTCTCGGCAATACGAAGCCTTTTCATTCCCTCTGGGAGGTCTTCAAGGAAATGCATTTCCGATCCATTGTTCATCCCCATCATAGCAAGGTAGGTAGTATACTTGTTGTTGACCCTTCTAGTCACTTAGACATGAAATTGTGAGTTTCGATAATATGCTTGCACCAACTCCTAAAAACATGGCTCTCGGGACAATCCGACTCCACCACTATTCTAGGGAAACCCCTAGTGATCGCTAGACAAAGCCCTGCGTGTATACTTTTGATCTCCGCCTCCAGGCTCGTGCAAGATTTGAGATGACCAAAGAATCCGAATTTCCATGATCCATCAACGTGTCTGATAAGCCCTCTAATACCACCTTTACCCTAATTTTCAAGAGTACTTCCATCTGTATTGAGCTTGAAAAAACCTGCTGGAGAAGAAAGCCAATTAGGGGAAGGATTAAACATTAGGCCATTCCGAATTTGGTTAGAATAGAATGCTTCTATCATTTCTCTAGCGAGACCAAGAAATTCTAGAAGCCACAATAGAAGGATCTTGGACAACTCCCTCGATCACTTCATTATTTTTATCTTTCCAAATCTCCCATAAGATGACAATAATGAAGTACAGAGTATAGGGTTTAATAGATCTCCCTTTAATAGACTTGCAATCCAGTCCTGAATTTCAATGCCTTGATCCTGTCTCAAAGTGTCTCTATCTAAGAAAACATTCCAAACAGTTCTAGTCTTTAAGTAAGATCTAAGCACATGGTCAATGGACTCAATAACAATATTGCATCAATCACATATAGTAGAAACCTCCCTTGAGCATCTCGCTCTAGGCGAGTTAATTATTAGTCTTTTGTGAAAAAAAAATTGAAGGAAAAACTTTTAAAATTGAGGAATTTTTAGCTTCCATAACCGCTCCCATTTGGAAAGAGTTCTAGGAACTTCAAAGTTTGAAATGTGAGAGTAAGCCGATTTTATAGAAAACTCTCCCAAACTTTCTAGGGACCAAATAGCCATATCTTCTTTAAGCATGTCCGGATGCTCAGAATTAATAATGTCATTGGCCTAGCTATCCGAAATAAGATGGGCGATTGGCAGAGATACCAACTATTAGAATCGTCCAAAATATTTGTAACCTTGAGGTCATAACTTTTTTGTAATTCCTCATTACTTAAAGGCATCTTTTCGCACCACCAGTCAATCTACAGGTTAATATTAACACCATTACCAATTTTCCATTTTAAACCTTTTAAAATGCATTCGCTAGACTTAAAAATACCTCTCCAAACATGAGAGCCACTCTACCTTTTGGCCCACGAAGAGGGGTTTCTCTCCATGTTGTATTTATGAGAAACAATAGACACCCATGAACTATTATCATTAGAGACAATCATCCAAGCTAGTTTAGACATGAAAACGTTGTTATTAAGTCTAGCTTTTCTGATATTCAATTCCCCCAATCATGAGGCAAACAAACCCTATTCCAATTAATAAGATGTAATTTTCTTTTACCCTCCCTATCCCCCCATGAAAAGTTTCTAACTATTTGATCAATTTTATCACAGAGTTTAAGGGGGAGGGGATTAGTTTGCATCGGATAAAGTGGAATCGTAGCCAAGACATATTTTATCAACGTAGACCTTCTTGCTATGGATAAATTGATCGCCTTCCAACTGGAAAGCCTTTTTTTTATCTTTTCCAAAATGAAATTAAAATAATTGTTGCTAGATCTGTCATGAATAAGCGGGGCTCCCAAATAGGTCTCCAGGTTTTTACAGAGAAAAATAACGAACTTGTTACTAATCCCTCTAGCAGCAAGGGAGGTAACTTTATTGACGATAAAGGCTTTAGATTTATTCAAATTCACAACAAGACCAAAGGCAGAAGAAAATTTACACATGGTAATACATACATAAATTATATGAGTAAAAAATTTAAATTTGTAAATTGTTTATCAAAAATTTAACCTATATTATCATATTTCAATTGCTTTTAATTATGTGAATTTCTCATAATTAATCCTTAACTTTAAGAGTCAATAAAGTGGGCATCTGAGGTCATAATTGATCTCGAAGAAAAACTATACACGCTGCAAATATGTTAAAGTGATGTAATAAAATCCTAAAATCAATTCGAGATGAAAAAGTTTAATGGACTTCTTCTTAATCCAAAATATTAATAGTCGGCAGGAGACGTGTCACTACTAGGTGACGTGTCGGCTAATGGTTGGTCCAAAGTTGGGCCCACTTTTACTGCTGGAAGTGGCCCACTTAAAACTAACGGAAATATGAAAACAAAAAAACACGTGAGTTGAGTGTGATTAAAGTCTGTTAATAGTAATTAGCTGTCTTACAAGCAACGCATCATACCATAACCATATATATCTATCATCTCACTAATCATAGGTACAAGATCATTGCTAATTTACAGTTTTACACCCCCCAAACTATGCCATTATTTTCAATTGCTTGAACAATTTTTTTTTTTGGCAATTGCTTTTGTATCTATTATTGTTTTTTCTTGTTTTAAGAAAACTACGAAACCAAAATTTATTTTTGTTGTGATTCTATTTATGTTTATGGTCTTAATTAATTTTCAAATTTAATAGTTTGAGAGTGTTTGATTTATCCCATATCGGATTTGAAAGAAGTTGGTGATTAGATTATAATTGTGAAAAAAAAATCTCACTTCATAAGCTAATTTTTGAGATTGAAAAAGACTCATAAACATCCTACACTAGTATCAAAGCCCAAATTACAACAATTCTATCCCGATAACTACAAAGGGAGAGCCTGGTCCAAAATTGACAGATTAAAAACCCGATGTGTGAAAAAAAAATTGTTGAGTTTATCCTACATCAGATGTGAAAGGAATTAGTGGTCACCCTACAAAGAGTCAGAGAAAATCTCAACTCATAAGTTAACTTTTGGGGTGAAAGAGACCCTCGATCACCCTACCGGGAGTATGTATGATTCTTAGTATAGTTAAAGGGGGTAGGAAATGTAATTGAGCAAAATTCTTTCATGTAATGAACATCAAAGATGCCTTGCGTCCTTTCCCTCCAATTAACCTGACGGCAGGCAGGTGTGAGAGAGAGGTACTTTGGGCATTTTGGTTACAACCTCCTAATTAGACATTCTTTGTTGAATTCCTTTTTGCTTTGATTCCTTATCATCTACTTTTTTAACTTCCCCTTCAAACCAACTCCTTTCTTTACAACTAAGAGGAAAATAAAAATTATAACATTAGCTATGCTGGGAGAATAATTGTAAGAGAATTTTGATATTTCAATTAAATTAATTGTGTCAAATTTAAATTTGAAATGAAAGTTCTTTTTAAACTCGATATAAAATAAATTCAACCATCTCTTTCACACAGTGCACTTTTAGGTTGGATAAACCTTGACGTTTTGTATGGCTATCGAGCATGAGATGTTTTGACTCTTAGGTGACGTTTGATTAGTGTTTCTACCTTCCTGTTTTTGTAGTAAACCAATTGACCTAACTTACTCTCAAAAGACGTCTTGAAAGAGAATGATTAACCTAGACTTATATATAACTCAAGATTAGATAACACAAGCGATGTGGGATTAAACACGCCCCCTCACGTACATGATAGATTTTGACAAATCATTGTGAATTGATACCAGGACGCCCAATATCAATGTGGGATTCTAGACTTGTATATAACTCCAGGAGGATTACCCCTAAACACGCTTCCTCAAGCGCAGGGTAGATTTTGACAAATCACTGTGAATGAATATCAGGGAGCCCAACATCAATGTTGGATTTTACACACTTCCTCACGTGCAGAGTGGACTTTGACAAACCACTACGAACGGATGTTAGGGCCCAATATTGATGTGGGATTCAACACATCCAACATGAGATAAAAAAACCTGGCTCTGATACAATGAAGTAAACCAACCAATGGGCCTAACTCACTCTCAAAAGACAAGATGAAAGAGGAGGATTACCCCTAAACTTATATATAGCTCAGGATCAGATAACACAAGCGACTTGGGAGGATAATTTTGTCTCTATTCTAGAGTATTCTGAGAACAGAAACATGTTTGGTAACGACCATTGTTCTGAAATTATTTTCTTTAATTTATGAGATGAAAAAAATAAGCACATTTGGTTGCGTCAATTGTTTTTTCTTCTTTAAATGTATGACAATAAATATATATACATATTTCTTAGTCACCTTTTAAATTTTTTTTAAAATTTCTTTTTAATTTCTTTAAATGGATGACAATATATATATATATATATATATATATATATATATATATATATATATATATATATATATATATCATTACAACCTTTATTTATTTATTTATTTTTTCTTTCTTTAAATGCATGATAATAAATATACATATTTCATGGATAGTGGTGGCTAGTGTGGTGGTGGTGGCCGGAGTGGTGGTAGCCGGCCGGAGTGGTGGTTCTTAACATTTACCCTTAAGAAAAAGTTTGAGAATGATTTTGCGGGAGTGAAACGAAAACAACATTTTTTTTCCTCAAGTTTTAAAAATTTTTGGAAGTACTTCCAAAATTTTAAGAATATTTGGGGATAGAAACATGTTTATTAAACACATTTTTATACATTATTCCAAAAATTTTAGGAGTAGAAACAAAAATTAGAGAGCGAAAATATTAAACAAACAGGGTCGTGTTGGATGATCTTTAACTTCTCCCAAACCTAATAGTGAACCACCAACTCATTTTATAGCCGATGTGGAATAAATCTTAACATTTAGTATATATTTTTTTTATCTATTTATTATTCATAAATATTTGTTGAAATTAATATTTAATTAATTAATTAATTAACTACGAAATTGAATAAACAAATCAAAATTAAACGATTTTTTTTTTAGTTATTCTAAGAGTGTCCTACAAAAACAGTAAATACAAACTTACAGGTTACTGAAACTGGAAAAGAAGTAGATCGAGAATAAAATTTAATTCTATGCCCTTAAAGCAAAATTGCACTCATACAATATGTTGATGGTTGATCAGACGCTTGTCTCCCACAGTACAACAATTTCAATTTCCTTGTATTAGCACTCGAAACCAAGGACTTCAACGAACTTTCAGATGCTTGAACTCTCAAGACTTATACTCTCTCTATATAAATATGTTCTGGTTGACAAAAAATAATGACTAAAACCAGAAATGAGACCCCCTATTTATAGAAGACAAGGAGATACAATTGGAAGGAATGTACTACTCCGAACAGGAATAAAAGGCTCCACTTCGTAAACGAGGTACCATTTTTGCAATTTTGATATCAAATGTAGCACTTGTTCTAAACAAGTGCAAACACTGTTTCGGTTCAGCACTGGTTTCAGTTCGGATGCCTGATTTCGAACAGGTGCAAACACCATTTGGGAACACAAGTTTGGCTTAGACCAGTTCGGCAACTTCTGTTCTAAGATCTGTTTAGGCAGCCACAGGTTTGACTGCTTCAACTTAGAGCAGTCACAGGTTCGGTAGAGACCAATTGGGGCAACCACATACTCAACAATGATTAAAATTATTTGAAAAATTAAATAAATTTTTGTATAAAAAGAGAGTACCATGCGAACCTAGGCCCAAACTTGAGCACTATTTGGTGCACGCATATGGGAAATACATAGAGCACACCCAAAGCCAAAAAAAATTGTATGCCCAAAGTTCTTGCCCTTTATTCCAAACTTGGAGCAATATCTATTGCTCAAGTATTTCTATCACTATTGATGTGGGATTGCATTCTATCCGTGATTTCAACTAACCTCAAGTGAGAACTTTGAGAATTAAAATCTCATTCAATATTTAATGATTTTTGGCATGTGAGTATACTTTGTTATTCCTCAATTCAAGATGAACGTATTGGAACTCTAGCCCGGTTAAATTAATTACCGGATCCCATGTTAATTAATCATTAAATTTAAGTCAAAAATCTAACATTTAATACATGACAACAAATATATTGATTAGAGAATGCGTAGTAATTAGGGATCTTGGTCAACAATATACAAACCTAAAATTTATGCTATTGATTTTTACAAAAGTTCAAATTCGACACTGCACTACATAAAACTCATTACAGTACATGCAACCTTAATCAATTATTAAATTAAGGCAAAAATCTAACATTTAATACGTGACAACAAATATATTGATTAGTGAATGTGTAGTAATTAGAGTTCTTGGTGAACAGTATACAAACTTAAAATTTATGCTGTTGAATTTTTTAAAAGTTCAAATTCAATATTGCATTACATGAAAATCACTGTAAAATTTTAATGTTAAAATTTACAAAGTTTTTTATATAGTACCGTGATTTTCTTTTTTTGATAAAATTATTGAACTACTCAAGAAAATTAGGTCGAGTGAATAGTGTGTCAAGAAATTTGAGAGGGAAAAACCTAATTAAAAGAGTAATTCAAATTGTAGTCATAGATTCATCCAAGTTTGGATGAATCTTGAATTTGAACCCAAGAATGACTTCAATTTACAAACAAAAGAAAGCACCTTGAATGAATGACTTTGAACCTAACACTTTGGACACTCGTCTTCATATTGCAAATCTCTATTCTATATGGAAGATTGCCCAATCAAGAAAGGTCATTCATCCCATTTGGCCTTTCACTATTCGCCAATTTCCCATTTTAATTTTAATTAAATTGTGACGTGGGGTTTCTTCCATGCTTTATATAGTTAAAGCAATACATAATTTATTTAATTTTTTTAAAGAAAATTATAAAAATAGGGTGGTTATATTCATGCGTGGTAGAAGATGACACATCATTGCTTTGGGTAGGAGTGGCTCACTAATCATTTATTTGACGCTACTGAATTTAGAGAAATCATTGTGCAACCTTTTTTTCTTTTTTTATAATATATTTTTTTTTATATTATGATTGGACATCAAATTCTTGATTTTGAAGCCACGGACCACAAAAAAAAAAAAAAAAAAAAAAACTATGGGATGCATGGTTTAAATCTCAAGATTCCAAAAGTGATACTACCTTTTTTTGTAGATTAAAAACTAAGCTTAGTTGTTCTAGAAGGTGATAATTGATTAAAAAGAAAAAGAAAAAAGAAAAAAAAATAAGCGCAACAAATTGTCAAATTCTTTTCTATTTTTTGTGTTGATGATTTAAAAATTAATTAATTTTATAATTTTACCTTGATTATGGGGGGAAAAAAAGGGTTACCAAATTAATAAATGTATAAAGAGAAAATTATGGGGTGGGATTTTGGAGAATGAATTTTTTCAAATTTTATATTCGATCCGTCAAATTTTACATTTCTTTCATTATTACAAAATTGTAAACGTTATTAATGATTCTACGTGAAAAATAAGTTGTTCTTTATAAGTGACCTTCTCATAGGAATATTTTTTATTATTTTATTATTCCACTAAATCTAAAATATTTTTTTTAACAACGATTTAGACTTTTCTCTTTCATTGTTGAGAAGAATCGTTGTTAAAAAAATATTAAAGAAAATCTTCTTAGGTATAGTGAAGTGATGAAATGACAAAATTATCATCATTATAAGGTCACTATCCTGAGCATAATTCATTTTTTTAATTCAATATTATTAACAACGTTTTTTATTTAGTACCATTAAAACAGATGTGAAACTTATGGCCCTGTTTGGTTACTTTTTATGTTCTATGATTCATGATCCCGTTTAAAAAAAATTGGGATTAATGTACAAAAATGTGTTTGATAAACACGTTTCTGCTTCCAAAAATTTGAGAATATTTCTTAAATTTCTTAAAAATTTAAGAAATAATATATATATATATATATATATATATATATATATAGATATATAGATAGAGAGAGAGAGAGAGAGAGATTCTCATTCACTTTCACAAAACTAATTCTAGTAACCACCCTGCGGGCCTTCACCACCACGCCGGCCACCATACATTGAAATAAAAAAAAAATTGTTGCAACAAAACTCATTTCTTGTTTCTATTCTCGTAAATTAAAATAAACAATTTCGTTACCAAACATATTTATATTTCTAGAGTGCTCCTGAAAGGAAATAGACTAGTCTCATCTCATCTTAATGTAGAAATAGAAAAACAAAAACACAATACGACCTAAGGTACCAAATATGTAATTTGAGAAATCTCAAAATTTATACAAACGCCCACTCCATACTTGAGAGATAAAAAAAACTTTGTAATAACAAATTTTCCTAATTGTTTTGACTTTTGACAATCCACAAAGACCAAACGTGTCCTTCTCTCTTGTTCAATTAGTAATACGACTTCAATTTTGACAAATACATATATAATTTTGCCAAATAGTGGAATTCCCAATTTGGTGGTTGAACTTCAATTCAACCCACTCCCAAACAGACACTTCCGTACAAAACCAAGAATCCCCACCCATCTGCTTCTACCGTATCCAATCATACCCACCCACCCAAACAACCCAACCCAACCCAAACAACGCCTTCACACAATAACAATTTAATTCTCCACAACACTCCTTTTATCCACAATTTAACACGTGCTCACGTGTGCTTTAGCCAAGTAATCCGCTTGCCAAATCCACCCAAAACCTGCCACGTCCTTCTTCTTCTTCCGTTAAAGGAACCGTCAAACTCTTCCAGATAGAGAGAGAGAGGCCACCTATACACAGACTTACCCACCCAACCAATTCGCTTTTCAAAAGACCACCTTTTTATATTATATATATAAAGGCAGAGCTACAAACCAACTAAACAGAACACAAACCCAATCTCTCTCCTCTATTCTTTTACCCTTTCTTCCCATAATGGACTGGACGAGAGGCTATACCGTCGGCCGAGGCTCCACCGCCACCGTGTCGGTCGCGATGTCCCGCCAGTCTGGTGAAGTTTTCGCCGTCAAGACGGTGGATTTGGCTCAATCAGACATGTTGCGAAGAGAACAGAGGATATTGTCGGATTTGACGTCCGCTCGCATTGTGGGCTATAAGGGGTACGAAATTACTGAGGACAACGATAAGCTCGTGCACAATCTTATGATGGAGTATGTTCCCGGTGGCAATCTCGCCGATGTAATCCGCCGGCACGGCGGGCGGCTGGATGAATCGGTGATCGCGGAGTACATGCGCCAAATTGTGGAAGGGCTGGAGTACCTCCATTCGAGTGGCGTGGTGCATTGTGACATCAAGGGCAAAAACATATTAATCGGCGACGCCGGTGCTAAAATTGCAGATTTTGGTTGCGCCAAGTGGACGAAGTCGGCAAAGGGTAGTACCGATCGGGAGAAGATAATCGGCGGCACGCCCATGTACATGGCGCCGGAGGTGGCGCGTGGAGAAGAGCAGGGGTTCCCCGCCGACATTTGGGCTCTGGGATGTACAATGATCGAAATGGCCACCGGGAGTTCGCCGTGGCCTGGCATCGCGAATCCGGTGGCGGCGCTTTACAGAATCGGATTCTCCGGGGAATTGCCGGAGCTACCGTATTTCCTCTCCGATGAAGCAAGGCATTTCTTGAGCAAGTGTTTGAGGAGAGACCCGAAAGAGCGGTGGACGGTGGAGCAATTAGTGAAGCATCCGTTTCTTGTGGAATTGAATTCTAATGGAAAGCAAAGTCAAGATTCGGGTACGGGTTCACCCACGAGTATTCTTGATCAACGGTTTTGGAACTCGGTGGAAGAATTGGAGTGTCTGAGCGAATCGACCCGGACGAGTTCATCGGACTGGCCGAGGCAGAGGATCGGACAGTTGTCGTTAAATTCGGGGATGTCGGAATGGAGATGCGACGACGGGAGTTGGATCACCGTCCGATGTAACGAGAATGAGAGCCGTAGAAGTAACAGTAGTGATATTGTAATGTGTAACCTCAATTTTGAGAAATATTTAATTAATAATATTCATTTTTCATAGAAAAACTAAAAAAAAAAAAGAGTTTTATTTTCTCTCTCACACACAAACACGCACCAGAAAGAGAGAGAGAGTTGTTTTGGTAATATGGAGTAAAATGTAGGCCTCCTAATGCACTAGTATCTACCTAACAAGTAACTACAAATGTAGCTTTGGTCTAAGATATTACAAAATCACAAGATATTTTGGTGCAAAAAGTCATTAAAACTTTACTCTGATAATAGTGTTTCCAAGATATTTTTTTGGAGGATTTAGATGCTTTGATTTTAAAAATAATATTTTAATTAGTAAAAGTAAGAAAGTTTTGAAATTGCAAAAAAATAAAAATAAAATTAAAAGATTAATTTTTAATTTTTTTAATTTTATGACTATTTAAAAATGTTGATTATATCTCTAAGAACAAGAGATATATCACCCCCACCACCAAGAAAAATGTACAAATTTACTATTGTTTGGTAAACAAGAGTGAAATAAATCTCAATAAAATTATTTTTTCACAAAACTTACCAATAAATGAAGACATAAGAGTCGAGTTGTGCCCTGCCGATCCAAGAATAGAATGGTTTTGATGACAGTAAAAATTACGGTAAAAACTCGTACATTAATACCTAGTAGGTCAGTGTCGAAATGAATCTAAAATGAGAATAATCCATATCCTATAAATTTTGGTGAATATGTACTTATTAATTTGGCCCAAAAAACTACAGTTCATAATGGTGTAATATTTGAACTGATAATGTACATAATTAAGTTGAGATTGATTCATATAAGATTTGTTTCTCTCTGAATCAAAGGAGAATCATGTATGAATTTTCCTTATACATATGTATACTAATAATAATGAAAGAAACAATTCACTTTTTATCCACGTAAAACAGATTAATTGATTCTCATACCGGAGATTCTTTGACCGATGTCACACCAGTGTTCTCTAAACTTTTCGGTTGATGTTGTTTCATTAGTTCATTACTACGGTGAAGATCGGAGATTTTCGAAGGTCTTATTGGCATATTGTTGGGGTGAAGATCGGTGATTTTAGACTACATTAGATTGTTCACCCACCAAGTCCGAATTGTCCGATTTTAAATAGGTATATTTTTAATTTCAATATTGAAATTGCGCAACTATAGTTTACATTATTATTATTATTATGTTTAATTGCTTATTCAATAAATGAACACATATTTGGGTAAGAATTGAATTTGAAAATAAATATTGGGTGTGTTTACACCTAACAAAAATGCTTTGAATTAATGGAATGTACTTGGGAATATAATGCACAAAAATTTAAAGTTTTGAACCAAAAGCCTAACGAGAAAAATGAAAAACAAAAACACAACCTTTTATTTTGCGTAGAGTCTACAAAAGTGAAAGCAATTTTACATCAAGTTCTCACTTTAATGAACCAAAAAATAAAGTTAAAAGTCTTTATGGAGTGAATAATGGAAAAAAACTCTGAATTTTTTTGTACTTCAGTAAATATGGTTTTTTTTTATGTTGGGCCCGAACAATGTGGCTTACTTGGGCCCAAATGGTGGGACATGGAACCCACTATATGTATGGGCAGCGGCAGGCGCAACTGGACCAATAAAATAATTTGGGAAACGATCTCCAAATTGCGAAAAGGAAATGCGGAAATATTTCCAATCATGAGATTTTATGAAAATGAAGCCAACCGACGCTTTTGTCGGCGGTAAAATAATAAAAATAAAATTTTAGTGAAACGAAAAAAACCTGGAAATTATTCTGAAAAACCTGCATGGCTTCTTTGTCCAGTAATCAACGTAAGTAAACACACATTGCGCGTTAGGAACACCAGTAACAGGTTCTTTTCGGGGGAAAGATTTGTTTTTTTTTTTTTTTTCTGGAGAATTGGGGACTTATACCATCAAGTACAATGTTGGTTGTTGATCCCGAGATGTTTTTTTTTATGTAACTAATGGGTTTGTCGAGTATTTCAATAAAAGAGTTTCAATTAGAAATTGAATCATAAAGAAATTATCAAGGGTGCAAAGATGAACATTGAAGAAATAAAGAGTATTGAAGATCCTGAAGAAATTAGATGAAAATAACTCAATATTCTTATACTTTTAATGCAATCCGAGTTAAGATCACACACGATACTATTAAATGAATCATATTTTTATGTGTTTAATTTGATGAATTTTAGGATCCTAATTAATGTTAAAAAATGTGCTTCTATGTGAAATTGAAAAATGAAAAATTGACCTAAATGAGAATAATGTTTAAAATTGAATTTTAGAGTCAATTGAGTTAACTAAGAAAAACAATCGGTTAATGGGTTTAAATGAAGAGTTTTGGAGCTAAAATAAGTGAGAAAGTGACCAACCAACATCAATAGGTTAATTGATCCGAAGAGGATGGATCAATTGATTCAAATAGTGAGGATTCGGAGAAAATTAGAGAGATCTTGAATCAATCGGTCAATCGACTGGGCATGGTTCGGTCAACCGACTGTTTTGGTAGAGATTTTGAGAATTTTAAGGTTTTGGTAAAAAACTAGTCGTTATTAGCTGTTTTTTACGATTTCAATGGAGCATTTTAGGGGATTTAAAACTAATAAATATATGGTACATCTATTTTGATATCCTTATTGATTTGGTACACATAATTAAATATTCTCTTAATTTTAGCAACTAAATTCTTCTTATTTTTTGTGATTAATGTTTAAGAAATATTTTTATGGACTTAATTAAGAGATTTAAAAGCTATTTTTAAATGAAATATACCAAAATTGAAAAAAATATGATATATGGGGTCTATAGGTGCCTTTTGGAGGCCTATCATTTAAAAACTAATTGTTGAAGGGCTTGTTCTAAATCTTTTTCAATAGACCTGCTCGAATTTAGATAAAAAATAATATCAAGAACTATCAGTTCCTACGCTTTTATGAGAGTTATAAGTCTACTGAGATTATTTCGAGAGAATTTTTTGCGATCAAAGTTCTTGAGTTAAAGCGCTGTTGAATTGGCGTCACCGATCTGTGTTGTTTTGCAATCCTATTTTTATATTTCGGTATTTTCCTGGTGAAATTTTTTCAAGTTATTATTCTTAAATTTGATTTCATATTATTGTTGATTACTTGGATTTAAGATCGTTAAAAAATCGTTTTCAAATTTAAGAGCATAAAAATTCTTTTTAAAATGATGTTGTGATATTATCTTATTACGCATTTAGTTTTGTGCTACCCACACTTATTTATAATCAGATATTAATTTGTCTTACTTTAATTCTACCACTTAATAAATTTTGGGACATTAATTGAGTATAACTGTTTTGAGGTGGTAGAAGTTTCGAGTGGGAAGAAACTCATAATTTTTTGTATTTATGAGTTTGAGTGGATTAGACATGATTGGGTGTTTAGTCAGGCTAGCTAGGGTTTCAATCTTTTCCAAGAAAAAATTGAGGTTTGATATTTACCTAAGGTATAAAAATGTTAGGTTATTCTTTTCCCTTTAAAAGAATTTAGGCCCCGTTTGGTAACCGTTTCCATCCAAAAAATTCTCATCTCATTCCTTGATTTTTGAGATTTCTGTTTGGGTACAGCGTTTGGTAAATTTGTTTCCGTTCCCATTCCCATCCCATCCCAAAACCTAGAATCATTCCCACTTTTTATTAACAAGTGAGAAGAAAAAAAAAGTTGTTTCCACCTATTCCCATCCCAAAAAAAATGGATGCGCTCGGTATTTTTGAAATTGTTAATGAGGTCTAGGTTTCGATTTCGTCAAGCCTTTTTTTTTTCTTTTTTTTTTTCCTTCATTTTTCTTCTTCTTTAACGTGTTCTTCGGTGTAGATCTGGACTTGCTCCTCCGCCGTCCTCCTCTTCCTCGTCGTCCTTCATACTCCTTGTCGTCATCGTGTTCCTCATCCTAGACCATCGTCGTGTTCCTATGTTCATCGTCGTTGATTTCCTTGTTCGTGGTGTTCGTCGTCGATTTTGTTGTTCGTCGTCGATTTTGTGTACATCAACGATTTATTTATTTGACCCTAAATCAAAATCGATTTTGATTTTGTCGATTTTGATTTTGACCCTAGAACGAAATTGATTTCATGCATTTCCTTGTTCGACCCTAAATCGAAATCGATTTCGATTTCGTCGATTTTGATTTCCTCGAAATCGATTTTGATTGGGGTTTAGGATTTCTAATTCAATTGGGGTTTAGGGTTTGATTGCTTGGTGATTTCTTGATTGTTATTTGCGCTTCGATTGCCTGATAATTTATTTATTGTGGTTTGGGGTTTGATTGCTTGATGATTTCTTGATTGTGATTTACGGTTCGTTCTTGATTTCTAGGATCAAGATAAATTCTGTTATTACCAAACGTGATTCTATTATGTTGATTCTAAGATTTTGATGGACAATTAAATATTGATATTTTTTTATGGAACTAACGGTTTTGTTGAGTGTTTTAGTTTATTAGTTCCAGTGAAAATATTATCATGAAGAAGTTAAGAAAAATGTTGAACGGATGCCAAAGAGACTGACAAAGATGATGGACATTAAGAGATCGAAGACTTTGAAGAACCTAGGGGTAGACAACTCAGGTTAAATTTTTACTCTTAATGTATCCCGATTAGGATCACACACGACACAAAATATTTTTACAATTAGGTGTGTTTTTAATAAGATCTTAATTAGCTAACATATTTGCTTCTATGTTTAATTGAAAAAGAAACATTGATTTGAGAAATATAATTGATTAAAATTGAATTTAAAGATTTAGTGGAGTTAACCGAGAAAAGAAATTGGTTAAAAAGGAAAAAACGTTGAAGAAATTTAGTAAAAAATTAAGGTGGCGTTTGGTAACCGTTTCTGTTCCCATCCTAGTAGTGGGATAGAAATCTAAGATGGAAATGAGATAGGATGAGATGCAAATTTTGTTTCCTTCTTGGGAGTAGAATCGCGTTTGGTAACGATAATTTTAATTTTTTATTTTTTATTTTTTATTTTTTATTTTTTTTTTTTGGGAACAGAATCGCGTTTGGTAACGGTTTTATCCTAAAACCATTTTTTGTTTTTTTGAGATTTTTTTTTTTTGTTTTGGCCGGACGGCTGCAGCGGCCGGACAGTGACTGACGGGTAGGTGACGGTGGCCGGCAGGCATTGCCGAAAGTTGCCGGACGGTGGGGCGGCCGGCGATGCCGGTGGTGGCCGGACGGCCGACGGTGGTGGGCCGAGGGATGAATAGTGACAATGGTTTTGGGAATAAGATGGGAATAATGAGAAACAATTGTTTTTTATTTCTCATTTCTTAAGAAAAAAGTGGACACAATTCTTAAATAGAAATGGAATGGGAACGGGAACAAAAATTACCAAACGCTATTCCCAAACAGATATCCCAAAAATTTGGGAATGGGATGAGAATTTTTGGAATGCAAACAGTTACCAAACGGGGCCTAATTATCCATCATTGTTCTGTCGACTTACCTGAGAGGATCGATCAACCGATGGGTGTAGGTTGGAATATGTTGAAGTCTCTGAATCGACCGGTCGACTTATAGTGTAGGATCGGTCGACCTATGGAAAATAGTTGAATTATCTGAATTGTTCGATCGACAGATAGGTCGACCTATGGCCAAAGAATGAAATATCTGAATCGTTAGGTCGACATGGAGGTCGACCTATGGAAGTCTCTGAATCATCCGGTCGACTGATGGATAAGTGGCGATCGACCTATGGACGAAGTGATTTTGGCTTAGACTACGTCCTAAATCGGGCGGTCGACCAATAGGTGTTAGTCGGTCAACCAATGATCAGTTTCAGGATTTGAAGAATTTGTGGTTTTGATCCAAAAAGTAGCTATTACTAGCCGTTTTAAGGTTAGGATCTCAGAGATATCTCAGGGATCTGATGGATTTTGAGATATATAGTTAATATTTTAATATCTCTATAGATATGGTTCAAGTATTTTGGATATTTCTCAATTTGGTTCATGTAAGTCTTTCTATCTTATCTAATTGAGATTGAGAAAAAGTTTAAGGGACTAAATTGAATGTTTTAAAAGATATAATTAAGTGAATTATACCAGGATTAAGTCTTAATGATATAAGGGGTCTATTGGAGTAATTATTTGTAATGATATATGAGGATTAGCCGTTAGAGGATTTGTTCTAATTCTATATAAATAGACTTGCGTTTTTGAGGTTTCAATAATCCCAATCATTCGATTCTAAAAAGCTATTCAATTCTAGTGCTTTCTAAAAGTGATATAATATCCCCAAAATTTATATTTTTAAAAAATATTATTTTATACAAGTTTAATGTTTTGGGATGATTTTGTAAATTTGTGGAATAAATAATATTTGATAATTTTTGGGTTAAATGTTAATTTTAAATTGACGTTAAATTTTTTTTTGGGACTATTGTGTTGTTTAAAATATATTTTTAAGAATTTTGAGATATAATTAATATTTTTTATTTTATTTAAAAAGGGATGTTTGTATAATTAATTAATTAAATATATGAACAAATGTTTGTATATATATATATATATATAAGTATGTGATGTTCACAATGTCCATGTGTCGATATTTAAAAAAATAAAAATTATTATAATAATAATCATGAAAAGAAAGGAATTGGAGGACTATATATAAAAGTGATTACGTCTATTATAAAGGAGGATTATTATATTGAATTAGGAATGAAGTCTTAAAAATTTCATGATTTATATATATTTCGGAGGTTTATTTAGAATTTCGGTTTAAATTTTGGTTTTAGGTAAAATTTCTAATTTTTTTAATATATGTATTTAGAGCAGACTTTGTAAGTCTATCAACAATCATCTAGATAAAGTTATGTCCTTTTTTAGTGCGGGATAATCTCGAAACAAAACCCATTGTGATATATTCCTATTTCCATTCTGGGATAGGTAGAGGTTACAATACCCACCTGGACATTGGTGTTCGATCTTGATTTGCTGACATACGAGACACCTGACAACAAATTCTGAAATTTCTCATTTCATTTCATTCCACTAATAGTGTTCTCGCAAATTCCAATACATTTTGGTATTACTTGGGTGCATTGCGCATGCTGAGCTATGCACTTCCTTCAAGATATATTTCTTCAAATTGGCATTATTAGGCACATACAGTCTATTATCAAACATCAAGGTTTCATCATTATCCCGGACACGATAGTCGGCTCTGTGACCATTCTTTACTTCATCCCTGATCTTCCTCAATTAGGCATCCGACTTTTGTGCTTCTATAATACGGTCGATTAATGTCGGTCTCAAAGTCAAAATCGCAAGCAACACTGCCGTCTGACCAACCGCCAACTGGACTCCCAGAGATCTCAGCTCAACATATAGGTTAGTGTGAACAACTCAAAGGTGTGCAACCAAACTTGCTGATTTTCGACTTCACGCATCTGCTACAACATTGGCCTTTCCAAGGTGGTAATGGATAGTATAATCATAATCCTTGATCAACTCTAACCAACGCCTCTGTCTCAGGTTTAGTTCCTTCTGAGTAAACAAATATTTCAAACTCTAGTGGTCAGTGTATATCTCACAAGTCTCGCTATACAAATAGTGTCTCCAAAGTTTCAATGGAAACACAATGGTTGCCAACTCCAAATCATGGGTCGGGTAGTTACGCTCATGATTCTTTAATTGTCGGGAGGTATATGCAATCACATGACCATATTGCATCAGTACACACCCTAGCCCCTGGTGTAAAGCATCATTGTAGATCACAAAGTCATCGCCTTCTGTTGGGAGAGAAAGTATTGGCGTGGATATCAGTCTACTTTTCAGCTCCTGGAAGCTCTATTCACATTTGTCAGTCCACTCGAATTTAGATTCCTTGCGGGTCAATCGGATCAATGGGGTAGCTATAACAGAAAATTCCTGTACAAACCGACAATAATAACCTGCCAATCCTAAGAAGCTTCAAACATCGGTCACACTTTTCGGCCTTTCCTAATGAACCACAGTTTCGACTTTCTTTGGGTTAATTTGAATACAATCCCCTGAGATAACATGTCCCAGGAATACAACTCTATCCAACCAAAACTCACATTTACTGAATTTTGCATACAATTGTTTCTCTCTCAAAGTCTGTAACACAATTTTGAGATGCTTTACATGTTTTTATTTATTTTGGGAATATATCAATATATCATCAATGAACACTATAATAAACCGATCTAAGTAGAGTTGGAAGATCCGATTCATCAGGTCCATAAAAGTAGCAGGGGCATTCGTCAACCCAAACGACATAACTAGAAATTCGTAATGGCCATACCTTAAACGGAATGCCGTATTTGACATATCACTATCTTTAACTTTCAGCTGATGATATCCTGATCGAAGATCTATTTTGGAAAATACCCTGGCCTTCTGCAATTAATCGAACAGATCATCAATTCTAGGTAACGGGTATTTATTACAAATTGTCATCCTATTCAATTGCCTATAATCAATACACATTCTCAACGCCCGATCCTTCTTCCTTACAAATAACACTAGGGCTCCCCAGGAGAAACACTAGGTCTGATAAACCCGCGATCTTACAGATCCTGCAACTGAATTTTTAGTTCATTTAGCTTGGTAGGTGCCATACGATAGGGTGAAATTGATATAGGAGAAGTTCTCGGAAGTAATTCGATAGTGAATTTAATTTCTCTATCCATTGGCAACCTTGGCAATTATTCTAGAAATACATTAGGAAAATCCCTGACCACTGGGATATCTGCCACCTGTACCTCTTTCTGACTGGTGTCAATCACATGCACGAGGTATCCCTAATAACCCTTCTTTAATAGTTTCCTGGCCTCTGGACTGAAATCAAACTGACAGGGGTGATGATTATGTCCCCCGAAAATACAAACTCCGACTCACCTACGACTCAAAAAATAACTTCTTTTTTAAAATAATCCCCTGTAGCATGATAACCGGATAACAAATCCATACCCAGGATCACATCAAAATCGTAAAGACTCAGGGGTAGTTGATCTACTGACAATTCTCTATCGCCAATATGAAGCAGACTATCTTTATACGCACTATTTATCAACATGGACTCACCCACAGGGGTATAGATAATGATACTATATGACAGAGAAGTAGAAAATTTATCTATATGCATCATAAAGGTCGTCGAAATAAATGAATGAGTAGAACCGGGATCAATAAGTATACGTGAATCTTTATCACATAAAGACATGATACTTGTAACAACATCTGGAGTAGCCTGGGCATCCAGTCAAGTAGTAGCAAATACATGACCTCGAGTCAGAGGTCTATCAATCGATTCTCTACTATGCCCCTGAACATTGTTAAGGCCAGCACTATCCACACTGCTCACAGAAGGTGTAGATGTAACAGTAGATTTCGGATAATTTGGAGATATGTGGTCTGACTCATGACAACGGAAACATATTGGGCCTCTCATGGGAAAATCCCTAGCGAAATAATCCGGTGATCCACATTGATAGCATACAGGTATCCCGGCTCGGCTACCCATTTAGCTCCTACCTTGTCCTTGCTGGCCGAAACTTGGTTCGGATACATTTTGCTGTCACCTGGAGTATGATTGCAGTGGACCTCAGCTTCTAGCAGATTGGTCGGTTGTTGGTGCCCGAGTAAATGGCGATCGAGCTACAGTTCCTCGAGAAGTGCCACTTGAATATCTGTTAGGTGACTCGAATCTACTCTTTTTATATTGCTCGTGGTTTTCGGTTGCTTCCCGTACATCATTCTCTATTAATTTCACCGTATTTACCAATTCCACATAACCTTTGATCTGCCTGCCTGTCAGCCTGGAACGTATTTCTAGATCGAGTCCTTTCTGGAATCTTATACATCTTACTTCTTCAGTTTTTGCCAGATCAGGAGCGAAGTGGGACAGGGCATCGAATTTGATTTCATACTATAGAACGATCAACTTCCCTTATTTCAATGATATGAACTTCTCCTCCATCTGGAACCGATAGGATTTAGGGAAATATTTTTCATTAAACACAGCAACGAATCGATCCCAAGAAATCTCCTCGCCTGGAATTGAAATTAACTGCTTTATCTCATTCCACTAATATTCGGCCTCCCCTTTCAATTGGAAGGTGGCAAGAGGAACTCGATTGTCATCGGTAATTCCTATTGCCTCGAATACGTGCCTTACGTTCTTCAACCAATTTTTAGCATCCACCGGACCCGCAGTTCTCGTAAAATTTGGGGGGTCCAATTCCTAGAATCTCTTTAGGAGTACAGATAGAGAAGTAGTTGTTTCGGTTTGGGCCTTGTGATATTCCATCATCTTTACTTGCTGCTTTGTCAATTGCGTAGCAGTTTGTAAGATTCGCTCGACAGCATCCAAGCCTTCCTACATCTTATCCCTTTTCCTCTGGGGTCCAGTACTCTTAGTACTTTTATTTTCACGCTCCATAGTCAAGATCTGATATGAAATTTAATAAGCAACAAGGCCAACAAGGCAAACGACCGAACCTACCTATTAACACCCTATCACATGGTTCACTACTGACTAGACAATCTGGCATGTCTACAAAACCTATAACCTAAGCTCTGATACCAAAAACTGTCACAACTCTCCCCGGGCCCCCCGTCGCCGAAGGCCGGGCATGACGTCGATTTGACGTTACCTAACCGATCAAAAAATATACACACACACACACACACACACACACATACACATATATATATATACACACACATATATGCACTGCTATATATTTTTTTCCAAAAATATATTTACCTATTTTAAAATTTGGGAATACACCTATCCCAAATATTCACAACAAAACCACAAAAAATTACTGAACCATCTACGGTTCACACCTGTACGACCAACCTTCCAAAATGACATTGCCTTCTGACTCTACCTAGTGCTAGTAGTGAACTTATCTCTAGTTGCGGTACCTGAAACTAAATATTTTATCGATGTATTGTCTTCATAATAAAAATGATTTATGGATCAAGTATAATTATCAAATACCACTTTTTAAAATGTAATATAATATAATCGCATACCATGCCGGAATAAAATTCCACCTCACAATTGGGAGTTATGAAGGTACCGTAATCTGTACGACTGTGTCATCTAAGGTGGCTATCAGTGTTAGGGCCATTTAATATCCCTAATGGTAGGGGCAGTCACCCGCAGGATTTGCACTCCTGACAGGTCAACATATATCCACCCTATAGGACTTACCTGATAAGCAACAACAAATATCCACCTTGTAGGACTTGCTTGACAGGTAACAATATATCCACTCTGCAGGACTTGCCTAACAAGTAACAACATATCCACATCTTGCTGGACATGCCCTCCGGACGAGAAGACAATTATGACATAGTAGGATAATAAAATTATTCTCCACATTTAAAAATTTTACTTGATCTGTATAACGTCATAAAATAATCCCTTTTTGATAAACATTTTTTTTTCCACATTTTAGTACGAAAATATAATTTGAGAATTTTCATAGAAGACAATACACTTACCTCGATTTTTGCGTCACTAAAAGTACTATCGCCCGAATACTACTAGGTCGGTGTCACCTGCGAACCTAACAACCAACGAAAGGGCCTAAACTAAGAATTTATTTAAATAACCCTAATATGCAATGATCTTAAAATGCAAACCTTCCCATTCCCCAAATTTTTTATCTACGGAATTATTATACGTCCAATTTCTTAAGTTAATATTAATTGTACGAAAATTATTACATTAACGATTACAAAAAAAATAATATCGATCAACTGTTAAATTTTTTTATTAATCGACGAAATACTAAAAATTATCGTTTTAGTAAAATTTATAATTTTTATTTTAAATTGTATTCTTCGCAAATTAGATATATTTATACCGGCTATATTTCTCGAACCCACTATATATATATATTTTTGGTATAAATATACATGTATACATGTCTATATGAATAGTCATATGAATTAAACATGATATATATGTTTTATTGTAATGTTATATATATATATATACACATACATACCTATATATATACATATGTGTGTATATATATATATATAAAGGAAAAAAAAATGAAGAATAACTGTTTGTTTCTGTTGAACTACCCTTTTTTTTTTTTTATATTTATCCTAATAATTTAGAATTTTTTTTTCCAAAATACACTAATCTCCTCCAAATCTCTTTAAGGTAACATTTAAGCCCAAAATTTTAAAATTACTATTTTAAATATGATAATTAACCCCTAAAATATTTAAAATAAATATTAAATGACACAATGCACCCTGTTATTTTCTAAATATTCTAAAATGCAACTAAAAATTATGCACAAGCAAAAGTCGAGTCTTACAGAATTGATTATGATGAGACTTATGTGCCTGAGGCTAGATTAGAGGTTATTAGAATGTTACTCACGTTTGCATGTTCACATCATTTTAAACTATATCAAATGGATGTAAAAAGTGCATTCTTAAATGACTTTTTAGCAGAAGAAGTTTATGTTGAACAACCCCTGAGATTTGAAAGTGTTTAAACTTCGAAAGGTTTTGTATGGGCTCAAACAAGCTCCGAGAGCTTGGTATGAGAGACTTAGTTGTTATCTAATCGAAATTGATTTTCGAAGGGGTCTTATTGATATAACATTATTTATCAAGTAAACTGAGTCTGATATCCTATTAGTACAAATTTATATTGATGATATTATTTTCGGTTCTACTAATGAGGATTTTTTCCAAGCGTTTGCTAAGATAATGCAGGTCGAATTTGAGATGAATATGATAGGGGAGTTGACTTTCTTTCTTGGGTTGCAAATCAAGCAAATCAAAGAATGAATTTTTATAAATCAAGCCAAGTACACCAATGAGTTGCTGAAAAGGTATAGCTTGGATGGCACTAAAGAGTACAAAACTCCCATGACAACAATTATGAAAATAGACAAAGACGATACGGGTAAAAATGTAAATGAGAAAATGTATCGATGTATGATTGGTAGCTTGTTGTATCTTATTGCTAGTAGACCTGATATTATTTTTAGTATTTACTTGTGTGAGAGATTTCAGTCTTGTCTTAAAGAATCACATTTAAGTGCGATTAAACGGATCTTTGATATTTGAAAGGGACAAGTAACCTAAGATTATGGTATCCTAGGGGGAGTGAGTTTAAGTTAACTAGTTATTTCGACGTGGATTTTGTCAGGTGCAAAGTCGAGTGGAAAAACACAAGCGAGTCATGTCACTTTTTAGGACATGCCTTAGTTTCTTAGTCTAGCAAGAAACAAAATTCTATAACCTTATCCACTACCGAGGCTGAGTATATGGTAGCTAAAAATTATTGCGCTCAAATTTTATATATTAAGCAACAATTAAATGATTTTAGAGTGTGTATAGAAGAAGTCCCAATTTATTGTGATAATAAAAATGTTATATGTTTAAGTAAGAATCTGGCATAACACTCATGAACTAAGCATAAAGAAATTAGACATCGTTTCATTCGTGATCACATTTAGAAAATGGACGTTACTATTGAATATATTGATACCTCCTATTAGCTTGCCGATATATTTACTAAACCTTTAGCAGAAGATCATTTTATGAAAATTATTTGAGGTTTAGGTATGGATAGGCATAATGATGTTTGCCTAGAGTGAAGTTTTTGGTTTCCAGCCCCCACTTTTTGAGATGACAAAGAGGGAGAATTTGTTTAATGTTTATCGTTTGAATTGTTTAACAAAAGGGGAAATCATGATTAAATTGAGACATTGAGCTTTAAACGAGTTAGTTGATGTTTAGGAATTTATTCGCCTAAGCATTTCACTAAAACTATGGTGAATTAATGATATTTTGCTTATGTTGAATATCTATTGAATTTTTTGAAATTATTTTCAAGATTGTGCTTAAATGAGTTCAATACCCATCATCGGTTTTAGGGAGAGCATGGTTACATTTTTTATTTGAAAAAAACATCGAAGTTAATTGTCATAATCAAAAAGGGGGAGATTGTTGATCCCGAGCTTTTGATGGACAATTAAAGGTTGATATTTTTTATGGAATTAATGGGTTTACTAAGTGTTTCAGTGAAAGAGTTCTAATTAGAGATTGAATCATGAAGAAATTATCAAGGGTGCAAAGATGGATATTGAAAAAATGAAGAGTGTTGAAGATTCTGAAGAAATTAGGTCAAAACAACTCAATATTCTTATACTCTTAATGCGACCCGAATTAAGATCATACACGACACTATTAAATGAATTATATTTTTATGTGTTTGATTTGATGAATTTTAGGATCCTAATTAGTGTTAAAATATGTGCTCCTATATGAAATTGAAAAATGAAAATTGACCTAAGTAAGAATAATGTTTAAAATTGAATTTTAGAGTAAATTGAGTTAACCGAGAAAATTAATCGGTTAATGGGTTTAAATCTGGAGTTTTGAAGCTGAAATAAGTGAGAAAGTGACTAATCAACATTAATCGGTCAACTGATCTGAGAAGGATGGGTCAACTGATTGAAACCTTGAGGATTTGGAGAAAATTGAAGAGATCCTGCATCGATTAGTCAACCGACCAGGAGAGGATCGGTCAATCAATCGGCGTACGTGGATGGAAGGTGAAACTCTTTGAATCGATCGGTCAACCTATTGTGGGTCAATTTGTTAACCGACTGTGGTGTTGGTTTGGCTTGGAAAACATCCTGAATCAATCGATCAACCGACCGTGTGAGGTTCGGTCAACCGAATGCCTGTATAGATTTGGCCAGACTTACACGCTGAATCAATCGGTTGACCGACTGGGCAGGGTTCGGTCAACCGACAGTTTTGGGTAAAGATTTTGAGGATTTTAAGGTTTTAGTAAAAAACTAGCCGTTATTAGCCGTTTTTGATGATTCCAATGGAGTATTTAAGGGGATCTGAAATTACTAAAGATATGGTATATCTATTTTGACATCCTTATTGATTTCGTATATATAATTAAAGTTTCTCTCAATTTTAGCAACTAAACACTTCTTATTTTGTGTTTGATATTTAAGAAATATTTTATGGACTTAATTGAGAGATTTACAAGCTATGTTTAAATGAAATACACCAGAATTGAAAAGATATGATATATGCGGTCTATAGGTGCCTTTTAAAGGCCTATCATTTAAAAATTAGTCGTTGGAAGGCTTGTTCTAAATATGTTTAAATAGATCTGCGAATTTAGATTAAAAGAATCATCAAGAACTATCAGTTCCTATGCTTTTATGAGAGTTATCATTCTGCTGAGATTATTTCGAGGGAGAATTCTTTGCGATCCAAGTTATTGAGCTAAAGCGCTATTAAATTGATGTTACCGATCTGTGCTGTTTTGTAATCCTGCTTTATACTTTGGTATTTTTCTGGTGATATCTTTCCAAATTATTATTCTTAAAACGATTTTGTGACATTATCTGATTACGTGCTTAATTTTGTACTGTCCACACTTATTTGTAATCATATATTAATTTGTCTCACTTTAATTCTATCACATAGTAAATTTTAGGACATTAATTGAGTATAACTGTTTTGAGATTATAGAAGTTCCGAATTGGAAGAAACTCATAAGTTTTTGTATTTGTGAGTTTGAGTGGATTTGACATGATTGGGTCGGTGTCTAATCAGGGTAGTTAGGCTTTCAATCTTTTTTAAAAAAAAAAGGTTGATGTTTAATATTTGCCTAAGGTATAAAAATATTTGGTTATTATTTTTCCTTGAAAAGAATTTAGGTTTTGATTCTTCCTAAATTGAATTAATTTTGAGTGAATTATAAAGGTTCAATCCTTACCTAGAAAAATGATATTTGTGAGTGTGAGGAGGTTTAATCTTTAGCCTGTTAAAAGATTAGGTCGTGATTCTTTCTGCAATAAAATTAGATTAGTCTTTAGCTTGAAAAAAGATAAGGTTATTCCTTAATTTGAGAAAAAGAAAATTGTAAAGGTTGGTTCTGAGTCTGGGAAAAGAATCATTGTAAGAGTTTGGTTCCTACCGTTCAAGGAATCAGGGATTTAGAGGTTGAGAATCTCCGTGGAGCTCTGAGGACTAGATTAGGTAAGGCTAGTTTATTGAAACAGGATATATCTTAGTGTACTACATTATTTACTTTCTTTATATTTTGTTTGAGTGTGCCCCTAGAATTTAACACTTATCCGCTGCGTAAAAATAATAATAATTGATTTAGGATAAATTGATTATTTGATTAATTAAGTATTGAAAGATTTAAATTGTTTTTTTTTTTTACAACTACCTAATTCATTCATTCATTTGGGTAGGTCACTGGGTCAACAATGTTGAAATCTGGTCAACACTAGTAATTGGTCCAGTCAAGGTGATTTTATTTGATGAAGTGGTATTCTTGTGTACGATGGGCGTTGTCTAGTGAATGGTTCACGGTCAATGGTCAACTGTCAAAAGCCCTTAAGGTCCAAACTTGTACCTACACAAAGATCCGTTGGGGTCCTGGGGTGTCTCTAGCAAAGTCCTTCCGACGTGAGAGTAAGACTCTGGAGAAAAGAGTATAATATTTCCTTAAGTGGAAATTTTTGGCACTACCTGGAGCATTTAATACTTTGTTATTTATAGGAGAGAAATAGGATTAATCCTGCTAAATAGGACCCCTGAGAGTAATCAATTAGGATAAATCGGTGCATCACCAATATAGTTGCGTGTGGTATGACTTAGGCAAATGGGCCTTTGTGTTTCAGCCCACCAAAAGGAGCCTATGGGTTGCCTAAAGGATTAGGAGGTAGGGCTCAACTCACGGATGCATAGGAGCTCGTTTGGTGCCTTGATGATTTTGCCCAGTAACCGCTGGGTAGAGGTTGGACCGGGCAAGCGGAGGCAAACGCCCAACCTTTGGTTGGTGGGTGATAGTCGTGAATGGGGCGGGTGGTGTAGGTCGTCGAACGGTGGTCAGTCCAGGTAAAGATCCAAGGCAGTCAGGCCAGCGTGTGATGTGAACGTTGATCAATCAAGTGGTCTCCTCGGGGCCCCCTCACCTTGCCACGTGTTGGGCTATGAGTGGTTTAAGGTAGTCGATGGAAATACCCCTCATCATACCAAACTTGCAGAAAACACAATTAGAAATAATATATATATATATATATATATATATATATATATATATATATATATATATATATATATATATATATATATATATATATATATTTATTTCAAATAGTGTTTTCACAATTTTTTTTTTTTATAATTTTTTTCATTTTAAATATAAACAAAAAAAAAATAGCATTAAGAAGGTGCCATTTTTAATGGCGTCTTCCCAATTGAGTTTATTTCATTTTATTTTCAATACAAAAAATAAAAAATAAAAAATAAGCATTAAGAAACACGTGATTCTACTTTCAGTTACAGTTAACTAAATGATTATAAATTAAGTCCAAAAGTCGATGAGATACAATTGTAAACAATCTAAAAGTAGCAAAAAACAAGAATGCTGAACAAATTCCCTTTAATATTAAGTATATTTAATTTATCGTGATACAATTGTAAACAATCTAAAAGTAGCAAAAAACAAGAATGCTGAACAAATTCCCTTTAATATTAAGTATATTTAATTTATCGTGATCTTAACTAGGTGTAGAATATGTATTTGATATGATATTTAATGTTAATTAAAATATTTGTAAGAATAAGAAATAAGTCAAATATAAGTTGGTAAAGATTAAAAAAGTTTAAATATGATAAAATAATTAAATATAAAAAATAGAAAAAGTCTGTTATAAGAACTCTGAAAAACATATGTTTCTTCTTCATAGGAAATTATGATATTGTAGCATAATTACATTTTACTTGCTTCTAGTAATTTAACTTTTTACTAGTTTTAGGCCCGCCGTAAATGCATACTTTAGAGTAATTTAAATGAGCATTTTAGTTAATTGTATAAATTTAATTTTGTATTAGTTAGTGATTTTTTATGTTATTTATGTGAGTTAATTATGAATTATTAAGATCATAAAAAATATTTAAGATTTTTTTATTTTAATATTTGTTTTCGATTAACATTACGAATATTTTAATTTTATGAGTATAAATTGAGGGTATTATTTAGTGTTTATTGGAATGATAAAATCTTAGTTGAACATAATTTTAATTTTAAAAAACTGTACGATTACAAATTCATTTTTTATATTTGTACCAAAGTAAGAAAATAAATTTGTTTTTTCAATTTTACTTATTTGATTTGGTCAAATTTTTTTTCTTGTGTTATATTTTCTATTTCTTTTCTATCTTCCACAATCTCTCCAAATAACCAATCTACTTTTACACACCCCAAACAAAAATGTAATTATATACACTTTTAGACACTCCTATCCAAAAATATAATTATATACACCTTTACAAATCCGCAAATAAAAATATAATTATTTAATCCTTTATACAAATACAAATGAAAAATATAATTATATAAACGCCTATACAAACACAAACAAAAAATATAATTATATAAATCTTTATACACCGACAAACAAAAAATTAATTATAAATGTCTTCATACACCCACAAACGATTTTTCAATTTTTTTTTTCGAAATTACATCAACAATTTTTTTTTCTCAAAATTACATCTAAAAAATATTAATCTATTTTAAATAAGATATTACGAATATATATATTTTTTTTTCAGCTCAAAAGGTTAGGGAACATAAATAAAAACACGGGAATAAAAACACAAAACTAATAGGCTTAGTAAAAAAAATATTTTTTAATGGAAGACCAATCACAATTTTTGCCACATATATTAATGTAGAATTTAAGGTTTGATATGAAGTATAAATTAAAATTGGACTCCATCCATTTCACATTAATAAAATTAATAGAATATTAGTGGTGGAAGGAATTAATCTTAGTCATCAATTTCACATTTCAATAAGATTTAAGAGATGACTAAAACTTAAATCTCATGCATTCCAAATTATTGTCTTCCACTTTTAAGTATTACTAGTTTTAAACCCGCATATAATGCGGGTCTAAAAAATATATTCTATGTATTTTTGTATTCCAATATTTCACAAGTGACATGACATATGTTTGATGTTTTAATTTTATAATAAATATATATTAAAAAAATATATAAAAAATAAACTTTAATGTTGAGAAATAAAAAACAAATTGTAACCTACAAAACTAATAACACGAAATTCCAACACTACTAATGTTTATTGTTGTTAGGGCTTACAATTTACGTTGCTCAGTCTTGACTAATGTTTATCGCTCATATTTATTTTCATATAATATTAAACATTAAACAAAATATTCCCTAAAACTATTATGAGAATTAAATATTATTAATTTACGTAATACATTTTTAATTCTTCTTTTTATTATTTTTGGGATAAAATGATGAGTTTTACAAGTTTTTAGTATTTAAAGAGTACTTATTACTAAATTTTTGAAATTTAAAATTATTCTAAGAATTAATTATTTCTTATTTATAAAATTAAGTTTTAGTTACTGTTTATATATAAATTATTTCATTTAATTACTTTTTTTTTTTTTTTTTTTTTAATTATTTGGTGGAATCTTCGTTTGAGACTTTATTTAATAGTTTTACTTAGGTTCAAAAACAGTAGGCTTGTGAATTTTTTAATTATTAGTTTCAGTTCTTTATTGTGTTTATCATTTTCAAACTCGTTTTGTATATGGAATTGGTTACATAAAAAGGAAAATTATGTTTTTTCGTTACTTCTTACAACACTTGAGGAACAAAAAATATAAAAACTTTATTTTTTTTAAATAGAAGTTTAGCATAATTTTTTATTATTTATTTTTAAAATATTAAAAGGAAAATTTCATTATTTCAAATATAAAAAAATTAAAATTCATTGAATTCACTATATTAATAATAAATAATAATGAAAATCACTCAAATCACTATATTAATTACCTCTCCACCCAAACTTTCTCAATCCTCCACAAAATTCTTTCAGATGAAATGATTATTTAAGCACTAAAATATCATCCTATGATATCAAACAATTTTTTCACTTTTTCTTTTAATTTTATGTGAAAGTATTTCTTGTGTTCATTTAACTCTTTTGATTATAAATCAATGAAAACAATTAAAAATAATTATCACCTTTCGGCCTCCGTTTTCGGTATTGTTGTTCGCCCATTCATTCTACTTGTCTGGCACTATCATCGTCCCAACTTCTTCTTACCTACAAAACCCTAGAAACTCAACACACACTATATATACAAATTATACGCACATAAGAACATATATACATATGTGTATATATAGAGAGAGAATCGCGAAACTTACACTTCTCGTAGACCATTGTTGCGATAAATTTTGCTTTATGAAGAATGAAAATCCCTTTTTTCTCGATGAAGAGGACGGAATACGAACACTTAGGTTGCGTTTGGGTAAAGGATTTGACAAATCTAAGGGATTTGACAAATCCAAGGGATTTGTAAAATAAAGGGATTTCAAAATCCTGAATTTTGAAGTCTATTCATTTCATAAATTTCTTGTTTAGATAATTGTTTGAGCTGAAGTATTTGAACGTGTAATTTCAACAACAAATTTATGAGAACAAAATAGAATTTATGGGAACAACAACAAAACATAATTTACAATAAAAACCCATACACACCTTTCTATTTCAGAATTTACAATTTCTATTTCTGATCCCATTTCTGGAAACATTAAAAAAAAAAAAAAAAAAAAAAACAAACAAACAAACAGAGCTTGATTTCTCGCCATCACCAAATACAAACGACGTTCAACCAAACCCATTGCCATCACCATCGCCAAACAAACACGCCATCGCCAAACACAAACGTGATGTGATTTCTCACCATCGCCATCGCTATAGCCAAACACAAACGAAATAAAAAATAGGAACCCTAAAACGATTCTCGCCATTGACGAACCCGAGATCGATGACGGAGATGAAGAAGACGACGATGGAGATGACGAAGAAGAAGATGACGACGACGGCGAGAGCCGAAGAAGACGACGAAGGTGGTGATTTGTAATGGTTAGGAGCGATTCAATCGGAAGAGAGAATTTGTTAAATTCCACCTCTCTCAAAGGGATTTTCAAATCCTCTTTTTATCCTGATTTGGGATTTGAAGGGATTTTACAATTCCCTCCCTCCTAAAACCCAAACAAAGAATTTCTCAAAAAAGGATTTTAAAATCCTCTAACCAAATGAAATCCTCCCTAGAAATCCCTTACCCAAACACAATCTTATATTAGGTGACTATTCCTATTATCGAAAATTAAGAAAAAATATTTTGTAAATTTTCAGTATTCTATTTTAGTTTCTTATATGCATGATTGTTATAGACATAGATATATATATATAATTAATGTGTCCCAACCCATTTGTTTTTTCTTCCCTTTTTTCTTTTGTTTAAAAAACAATCCACCTAAAAATGACCTAGAGCTTGAAACGTCCGCCAATTTTTTCCGTTTGAGTCACCTTCCGATGATAATTCCGGTGAGACTTCCCTTGATTTTTCCAATTAATTTTTGATGGTCAAACAAATACCAAAAAATTAAGTTTCTGATTATCAAAATATCGATTTCAATGTCAAAAAACAAAATTAAGGGCTCAAAGAGAAACTTAGTCCTTTTATTATGACCTGCAACTTTGGAGATTCTAAGGGCGAGGTTGATGGAGAAGTAAACGAAGGACATGATGGCAACGACAATGAAAATCTGATCAAAATCAAAATCTAGGATTTGAGAGAAAATGATTTGTACAACAGGAAACATTATCATTTAAGGATTGCTTGAGATTTTGCATGAGTCTTTTCCTCCACTCTTATGAAAGCAATTTGTTTTCTGAATTGCCCTGTTTCATCCAAAAAATACATCAAATCTATGAGCCCAAACAGATCAAAATCATCAAAATTTCAATAAAAAATTGTTGTTATTCAAAACTTAAACTCACATCATACTAATGGATGAAGCAATTGTGTAGCCAATGGCAACCCCGAACAGATTCACATACTGAATTATCCCACAAATTTTCACCTTAAACCCACCTGAAAAATTAAAAAAAAACAAAAGCTTTAGTTTTCCTTTATTTTTCTCGAGTTTCTAAGAAGAACCCAATCTTTAGAATGTTAGAAAATCGTGAAATTCACAGAGTTTTTTTTTTTTTGAATAAATGGTTTATCGATGATGGAACCATAAATTGCGACGAGGATGTGGCAAACTAAAAAGCCAATTTGATGAGGATGAAACGTTTTATTAATGATAGTGGAGAGAGGGAAAATAAATGGGGATGATATGAGAAGGGGAAGGGTTAAAGTATTGGTGGGGTTTAAAACAATCTTAGCCGTTGATTTTGTTAGAGTGAGGAGATGAGAGGAAAGGGCAATACTCAGTTCTAGTTGTTTTGAAGGTAAAGTTTTCGCTTTTATATATATCATATTGATATTGATTAGTTTTAGGCCCGCGCTAAGCGCGAGTTTTGGATTAATATGCATGTGTATTTTATTTAATTATGTAAATTTAATTTTATATTTGTCGTGTTTGACAAAATATCTTGTATTATTTTGAACATATTTAAGTTTTTTTTTTTTTCAAAAATTTGTTTTTAATTAATTAATATTATAAATATTTTAGTTTAACATGTTTAAAACGAAGATATTATTTAGTGTTTGATATAATGATGAAATTTTAGTTGAACATCATTTTAATGCTAAAGAAATATGCGATTACAAATTCATATGTTATATTTGTATAGTAACAAAAAGATCATGTTGTAATAAAAATATGTGTACTTAACTACTTATTTTGTAGTAAAATAATGTTAATTGATTTTTTTTTTTTATTTGATTTGGTTCATCATTTTTTTTTTTTTTTTTTTTGTTTTTTTTCCCCTATCTTCTACTATCTCTCCAAATAACTAACCTACATTTACACACCTCCAACGAAAAATATAATTACATAAACCTTTATAAACCCCTAGTTATATGAACCTTTATATAATAAAAAATAAAAAATATAATTACATGAACTTTCATACACCCCAAATAAAAATGTAATTATATAAGAATAAAATATATATTTTTATCCATTTAGAAATCAACAAATATTCAATCATATTCTTAAATTTTCACAATATACAAATAATCTCCAAAAAAATATAACTTATTTCAATAAGATATTATTTGCAAAATATAAATTTTACGGATATTATAGTGATGATATTCAATTTTTCACAAGGTTCATAAAAAATAGATAAACTGGTATGTTATTTTCAAGAAAGAGATTTTTTTTAATTGTATTTTATATTAATTTATAATTGAAATGAATGTTTAATGCTGGAATGGATAAATAAAATATTAATAGTGAAATTAGTGTTAGAATATTAGGAATGGAAGAAATTAATATAATATGAATACTGGATTGACTCAATCTTGATCATTCATTTTCCATTTCAATATGAGTGAAAAGATGATTAATGTTATCACTCTCATTGATAAGATTAGTTTTAGGGATTGAAACCGCTCTAGGAATTTAACTAGTTTTACGGATCGATCAACAAATTATACTGAAATAATCGTCTATTTTTTTATCTTTAAAGTGATATCCTGATCGTGTGTTTTGAATCAAATAAACTAAATCACATTCATATTGAATTCAGCATAGTGTATTTGTTTTAGTGGTTGAATCCAGTCATTTTGAATTCAAAGCATTAACTTACATTTACATAAGGTTTGTATTTTTTTGGAACGTGATTCAGTTTCTGGACACGATTACGCTGAATATACACTAAAACACAATAAACATGTAAGATGAAACACAATGTTATCGGGTTTAATATAACATAGTATCCACCATAAGTCATTGGTTTTGTATATAACAAAATACGATGGTCTTATGCATGTTGAATTCAACACAAGCTTCGAACCTAGCAATCTAACTTTCCTAACTAACTAATAGTGTTGAATTCCGCACAAATTATTGAATTCAACACAATCGGTAATGAATAATTTCAAATATATATATATATATATATATGATTGAGATATCATTTTGAATCTTTAAAACAGACAATCATGGTTTTGTAACTTACTCATGTAAAGAACAAAATAAAATTGATTTATTATATGATTACTTGCAGGAGTTTTCAATATAATTAATTATGGTAAATGTTTTTTTTTTCTTTTCTGAATAGATATTTCAAAAATATATCATATACTTTTAAATATGGTAACTGTTTAATTTGAATTCAACTTAATAAAAAAATCTTAATCATACGTCAATTCCCAAAAATCGATATTAGTCATTTTTGTGATGGAAAATCTGAAAATTTAAGAAAATGAGATTATTCTGTTCAAAAAGTCATGTCAACGAAATTATTTGGTTCATTTATAATTAATAGGTATTGATTGGTAATTTGTGGGAAAAAAATGTAGATGGTTATTTTCCCCAAGATATATAGCCTTAAATAATTTATTTTTTTAAAAGCAAAATAATAATCATTCGCCACGAATAAATTTGATAATTTTGATTACATATTTAAGCGAAAATTTTCATACATGAATCAACCAAGACCAAGGTGTAACTCAAGTGGTATATTAGTAGCCTTTCTCCTGCGAAAATCAAGGTCTTGAGTCTCATTTTCCCTAGAAAACGTTATAATCTGTCTCTATTTAAACATGGATGCATCAAACACTAAGAAGGGGCCTGAGAAAGAGAGAGTTGGTGTTGAAGGTAGTGAGAAGCATTAGAAGAATGGAGCCGTCCATACGTCCACCTCGGTGCCCGGGTGGTGGCCGCTAATTAAGCGCTGTCATTTTCATTGTAAGCGTACGGATCAAGTTTTAGCGGCCACCACCCGGTGCCCGAGCTTGTTTTTTCACTGTTTTTCGACTGTTTTTAGTTTGATCTCATCGTTTTCACTCCAATTTCATACATTTTCACCATATGCATCTGTTTTAATACAAAAAGAATAAAAACACATTAAAATGTATTAAAACATAATAAACGTACTCGAAAACTAACAAATTCAGTTTGAAAATAGATAAGTAATTTACATCTATCACCGGGTCAACCTACTATTCTTAACATGCTTGGCTCATGGGTTTCTCCATCAACGGTCAAAGGCCCAGGACAGGGCCCATTGCTATAATTCTCCACACACTCTCCACGCGCCAAACTGATTAGGACGGATAACCGAGCTTAAGGTCCTAATTTTTGGAATGCTAATGGCGTCCTCGCTTATAAAAGGAAGGCATCGCCAAGCCTTTCAAAAGGTTGCAAATCAGAGGTCACAATTTTATTTTATCCAAGCGACCTTATTTTCTTCCTTCAGAGCTCTTACTCTCACGCCGGAGGGGACACACCGGGAATACCCCAACAAGTCCTATGTGCAGGTATCGACCTGAAGGCCAGGCCGGACAACGCCTCTCCAACTTGGATAATTCCAGGACCACAGTTATGAAGGATTGAAGGCCCCAACTCTATCGAAGACGTTCTCCAGATCGCCACTAACTCTCCGCGTGTAGGCTAACCAGACCATACTGCTGGGTGGTCCATTTTTCGACACCAACATTTATTATTGTTTGGTAAACAAAAGTGAAATAAATCTCAATAAAATTATTTTTTCACAAAACTTACCAATAAAAGAGGACATAAGAGTCAAGTTGTGCCCTACCGATCCAAGAGTAGAATGGTTGTGATGACAACAAAAATCACAGTAAAAACTCGTACATTAAGACCTAGTAGGTCAGTGTCGAAATGGATCTAAAACGGGAATAACCCATATCCTATAAATTATGGTGAATATTTACTTATTAATTTTCCCCAGAAACTATGGTGGATAATGGTGTAATATTTGAACTGATAATGAACAGAATTAGATTGGGGTTGATTCATAAAAGACTTGTTTCTCCCCGAATTAAAGGAGAATCATGTATGAGTTTTACTTATATATATGCATACTAATAACAATGAAAGAAACAATTCATTTTTTTATCCACGTAAAACAGATTAATTGATTCTCACGCCGGAGATTCTTTGGTCGACATCACACTGGTGTTCCCTAAGTTTTTTGGTTGTTGTTGGTCTCATTAGTTTATTACTAGGGTGAAGATCGGAGATTTCTGGAGGTCTTATTGGGATATTGTTGGGTTAAAGATTGGTGATTTTGGATTACATCAGATTGTTTACCCGCTGAGTCCAAATTGTCTGATTTTAAATAGGTATGTTTTTAGTTTCAATATTGAAATTGCACAACTATAGTTTACATTATTATTATTATGTTTAATTGCTTATTCAATAAATGAACACATATTTGGGTAAGAATTGAATTTGAACATAAATATTGGGTGTGTTTACACCTAACAAAAATGCTTTGAATTAATGGAATGTACTTGGGAATATAATGCGCAAAAATTTAAAGTTTTGAACCAAAAGCCTAAAGATAAAAATGAAAAACAAAGACACGACCTTTTATTTTGCCTAGTCTACAAAAGTGAAAGCAAATTTACATCAAGTTCTCACTTTAATGAACCAAAAAATAAAGTTATAGAATGCTCTTACTTCATCTTTCCCTTAATAAGTCATCAAATTTGGTGCTTTTTGATCCCCAGTTGAAGCCTTTATGGAGTGAATAATGGAAAAGGTTTATTTCACTTCAGGGCAGGGTCCATTAACAAACTCTGAATTTTTTGTACTTCAGTAAATATGGGGTTTTTTATGTTGGGCCGAGCAATGTGGCTTACTTGGGCCCAAATGGTGGGACAGGGAACCCACTATATGTATGGGCAACGGCAGGCGCAACTGGACCAATAAAATGAAATGGGAAACAATCTCCAAATTGCGAAAAGGAAATGTGGAAATATTTCCAATCATGAGATTTTATGAAAATTAAAGGCCCCTTTGGTAATCGTTTCGTGTCCATCCCATGCAGTAGGAAGAGAATGGGATGGGACAGAATGAGATGAGAATTATGTTTTCTTCTTGGGAGCAGAATCACATTTGGCAACGATATAATTCGATTTTGATTTGGGAACAGACTTGTGTTTGGTAACGATAAAATCTATTTTGATCCTAAAAATTAAGAACGAATCCTAAATCATAATTAAGAAACCATCAAGGAATCGAACCCTAAATCATAATAAAAAAATTATCAAGCAATCGAACCCAAAATCATAATAAAAATATTATCAAGCAATTGAACCCTAAACCATAATCAAGAAATCACTAAGCAATCGAACCCTAAACTCCAATCGAAATCGAAATCCTAAACCCCAATCGAAATCGAAATCGAGACCCCAATCGAAATCGAAACCTTAATCGAAATCGACGAAATCGAAATAACCTAAATCGAAATCGATTTCCATTTAGGGTCGAAATTGACGAAATCGAAATACCCTAAATCGAAATTGATTTGGATTTAGGGTCGAACAAGAGAATCGACGAAATCAATTTCGACGAAATTGAAATTGATTTCAATTTAGGGTCGAACAAGGAACTCGATAAAATCGATTTCGATTTAGGGTCGAACAAGGAAATCAATGACGAACACAACGACGAACATGAAATCGACGAAAAACAATGAAATCGACGACGAACACCACGAACAAGGAAATCAGTGGAGGAGGAAGAGAGGAGGTCCAAATCGATGCTGAAGAACAGGTTGAAGAAGAAGAAAAATGAAGAGAAAAAAGAAAAGAAAAGAAAAAAGGCTTACAGAAATCGAAACCCAAACCTCATTAACAAATTCGAAAATACCGAGTGCGTCCCTTTTTTTGGGATGGAAATAGGTGGAAACAATTTTTTTTTGTTTCTTACTTCTCAAGAAAAAATGGGAATGATTCTAGATTTTGGGATGAGAATCGGAACGGAAATAGATTTACCAAACGCTATGCCCAAACAGAAATTCAAAAAATCTAAGAATTAGATGAGAATTTTTGGGATGGAAACGGTTACCAAACAGGGCCTAAGCCAACCGACGCTTTTGTCGGCGGTAAAATAATACAAATAAAATTTTAGTGAAACGAAAAAAATCTAGAAATTATTTCGAAAAAACTGCAATGGTTGTTTGTCTAGCAATCAACACAAGTAACAGACATTGCGCGTTTGGAACACTAGTAACGGGTTTTTTGAGGGGGAAAGATTTTTTTTTTTCTTGGAGAATTGAGGACGTATATCATCAAGTACAATGTTGGTGTTGAAATCTGGTCAACACTAGTAATTGGTCCGGTCAAGGTGATTTTATTTGTTAAAGTGGCGTTCTTGTGTATGGTGGTCGTTGTCTAGTGAACGATTCATGGTTAATGGCCAACTGTCAAAAGTCCTTAAGGTCTAAACTTGTACCTACACAAAGATCCGTTAGGGTCCTGGGGTGTCTCTAGTAAAATCCCTCTGATGTAAGAATAAGGTTGCGTTTGGGTAAGGGATTTGATAAATTCAAGGGATTTGTAAAATGACGGGATTTTAAAATCCTGGATTTTGAAATTCCTTCATTTTACAAATCCGTTGTTTGGATGATTGTTTGAACTGAAGTATTTGGATAGTTTTTTTTATCTATTTTTTATCCCACTTTTGAAAAAAAAAAAAAAAAAAAAACAAAAATAGAGAAGAACATGATGAACAGATTTCGTTTGATTTAGTCGGCGAACAGACGACGGCGAAGACGAAATCGAGATGATGATCGAACTGAAATCGAAACCCAAATCAATAAACACGATGAACAAATCGAAATCCAAATCGATGAACAAACCCTAAATCGAAGTAACGAAATCTAAGTAGAAATCAAAGTAGAAATCGAAACCCTAAATCGATTTCGTTTTTGAAATCGAAATCAATTTTGTTTTCGATTTCAAAAACGAAATCGAAATCAATCGAAACCCTTTCGATTTGGTTTCGATTGATTTCGATTTCGTTTTCGAAATCAATCGAAACCAGATGATGACGATGAAGTAGCAGACGACGGCGACGAAGGAAGACCAGACGACGGCAACGGAGACCAGACGACGGACGGAGACCAGACGACGGCGACAGAGACCACACGACGGACCGAGACCAGACGATGGCGACGGAGACGGAGGACGACCAGACGACGGAGGTATTTCGTTGAATGAGAAGGAAAAACAAGAAAAAAAAAGGAAAAAAAAAAAGAAAAAGAAAGAACAGATCGCGGCTTGAAGAGGGGATCTCATAACAATTATGAAAATTACCTCCGTGTCCTTTTTGCTAAATGGGAAGGGAAGGATTTGAGAAATTCAACCTCTCCCAAAAGTATTTACAAATCCCTTCATTCACCCCTAAAAGGATTTGACAAATTCTTTCCTCTCTTACCCAAACAAGAGATTTATCAAAAGAACATTTTGAAATCCCTCCCCCAAATGAAATCCCTCCTATAAATACCCTATCCAAACACAACCTAAGAGTTTGGGAGAAAAGAGTACAATATTTCCTAATGCAAAATTTTGGCACTTCCTAGAGCATTTAATAACTTGATATTTATAGGAAAGCAATTGGATTAACCCTACTAAATAGGACCCTAAGCGTTGTCAATTAAGATAAATCGGGCCATGGCCAATATAGAGACGCGTGGTATGACTTAGGCAAATGGGCCTTTGTGTTTCGGCCCACCAAGAGGAGCTCATGGGTTGCCCAAAGAATCAAGAGGTAAGGCTCATCCCACATATGCATAGGAGCTCGTTTGGTGCCCTAATGATTTTTCTCGTTGGCCGCTGAGTAGAAGTCAGATCGGGCAAGCGGTGGCGAACGCCCAACCTTTGGTCGGTGGGCGATAGTCGTGAATGGGGTGGGTGGTGCAGGTCGTCGAACGATGGTCGGCCCAGGTAAAGATCTTGGGTGGTCTGACCAATGTGTGGCATGAACATTGATCAGTCAAGTAGTCTCCTTACGGGCCCCCACCTTGCCATGTGTTGGGTTGTGAGTGGATTACGGTAGCCAATGGAAATACCCCTCCTCATACCGAATTTGCAGAAAACACAATTAAAAATAATATTTTTTTTTTATTTTTTTTTATTTCAAATAGCGTTTTCACAATTGTTTTTTATCTTTTTTTTTTTTTTTTTTTTTTTTTCATTTTAAATATAAGCAAAAAATATAGCATTAAGAAGGTGCCATTTTTAATGGTGTCTTCCCAATTGAGTTTATTTCATTTTATTTCCAATATGAAAAAAAAAGAACATTAAGAAAGACGTGATTCTACTTTTCAGTTACGGGTAACTAAATGATTATAAATTAAGTCCAAAAATCGATGAGATACCATAGTAAACAATCTAAATATAGCAAAAGACAAGAATATCGAACAATTTTCCTTTAATATTAGGCAGATTTAATCTATCGAGATCTTAACTACATGTAGAATTTGTATTTTATATGATAGTTAATGTTAATTAAAATATTTGTAAGAATAAAAAATAAGTTAAATATAAGTTGATAAAGATTAAAAAAGTATAAATAGGATAAAAGAATTAAATATAAAAAATAGAGAATTCTGTTATAAGAATTAAATAGGAAAATATGAGATTGTAGCATAATTACATTTTACTTTCTTCCAGTAATTCAACTATTTATTAGTTTTAGGAATAGAAACCGTTCTAGGAATTTAACTTTTTATTAGTTTTTTAGGAATAGAAACACTTTCCAAATGCATGAGCTAACACCAAAAGATATTGGCGCGTTTACTGGTGGGTCATTTTTTGTATCCAAAATAATGAAATGAATCTTAATTTTTTTTTTTTTTTTTATTAATGGAGGAGTCCTTCTATATTAATAAATATGTCCTTCAAAACATCAATTATATTCCATATTTATAGCTCCAATAATTTCTGATACATTCTTAAATTCGAGATGCTGTTACTATAATCAACCAATTCAAAATGTTTATTGCAAAATTACCCAATTAATTATTTTATAATTTTTCTTTTGATCAACTAATTATACTGAAATAATCGTCTGTTTTTGTCTTTAAAGTGATATCTTGATTGTGTATGTTGAATCGAAGAACAAAAATCACGTTTATATTGAATTCAACACAGTGTATTTGTTTTAGTGGTTGAATCAAGTCATTTTGAATTTAAAACATTAGCTTACATTTACATAAGGATTGTATTTGTTTTTGGAACGTGATTGGGTTTCTAGACATGATTGCGCTGAATGTACACTAAAACACAATGAACATGTAAGACAAAACACAATATTATCAACTTTATATAATATCATATCCCCCATTTATCATTGGATTTTTATCCAACAAATTATGACGGTCTTACATGTGCTGAATTTAACACAAAATTCAAACCTAGTAATCTAACTTTTTTAATTAAGTAACCGTGATGAATTCTACACAAATTATTGAATTTAACACAATTGTGAATGATTAATTTAAAATATATATATATGATTGAGATATCATTTTGAATATTTAAAACAGACGATCAAAGTTGTGTAATTTAATCATGTAAAGAACAAAACAAAACTTGTAAGAGTTTTTAATATAATTAATTATGGTAAATAATTTTTTTTTGAGAATAAATATTTCGAAAATATCTCAGCTCCTTTTATTTATAATAACTGTTTAATTTGAATTCAACTTAATAAAAAAACCTTAATCACATATCAATTTTAAAAATCAGTGGTAGTCATTTTTGTCATGCAAAATCTGAAATTTTAATAAAATGAGATTATTCTGTTAAAAAAGTCATGTCAATGAAATTATTTGATCCATTTATAATTAATAGGTATTGATTGGTAATTTGTGGAAAAAAAAATGTAGGTGGTTATTTTCTCAAAGATATATAGACTTAAATAATTTCTTTCTTTAAAGTAAAAAATAATCATCCGCCACGAATAAATTTGATAATTTTGAATTTTTATATTTAAGTGAAGTTTATCATACAAGAATCAACCGAGACCAAGGTTTAGCTCAAAGTGGTATATTTTAGTAGCCTTTCTCCAGCGAAAACCAAGGTCTTCAGTCTCATTTTCCCTAGAAAACGTTATAATCTATCTGTATATAAACATGGATGGATCAACCACTAAGAATGGGCCTGAGAAAGAGAGAGTTGGTGTTGAAGGCAGTGAGAAGCATTAGAAGAATGGAGACGATAACCGAAAGGGCAGATAGAACGAGCATCAGCCCATTGGCCACCCCGCTCTTCACCTCCTGGGCATACTCTGTTGCCGCAATTGCCAACACCGTCAAAGGGTACGAATAAGCCCACCATGCCACGTTGAATTTCCTCATTGATTTCCTGAATAAAGCCGGTCTTGATACCTATTTATTGCCAAAAAAACAAATCAATTAGCAAAAAAATTAACCCATAACGATTATCCTGTGTGTTCTTAGTGAGATGTCTAGTGTTCAATATTTAATTCTTTAAATATTTTTTAAAAGATTTGAACCCTAATTGATAAAAAAATAAAATAAACCAACCGTTTCTTGTATAAAGAAACTTGTATCACCCCATTGATTTTGGCGTGATTGATTGTAATTACTTTTAATTAGGATTTAATTACTATTTGTATTTTTGGTAGTTTCTTTATTCTTGATTAGGTCATTCGCTATATCTCTTGTATATATATCCAATTTATTCTATGAATAAGATTGAGAATTACCTTATCTGTTATGGTAATTAGAGCAACATCCATACGGCAACACAAATTTCGGCCGCAACTCTTTTTTTTTTTTGCCATAGTCTCTCAATCTGAAGCTACCTCTCCACAGTAACCCCTGACCTTACCATCAGCAACAGAGAAACGCTTCAACAGCAAGGATCCCAGACAAGAACCAGTATCCCTACCAACAGTATTGCATACGAGGAATCCTTGTAGACCAGTACAATTGTTGGCCAGTTTTCTCATACGATCCAAGCAGAGATCAACAATCTTCCTTGCGTCGACGGTTGATAACTCTCGATTGATAAGCCAGTGAATAAATCTTCCCCCATCTTTTCGGTCTTATCTTCGATACAGGCGATCTGTAGCAGATGCATATGGAAGTTGTCACTTCATAGAACTCCCATATCAGCAAGAGAAAAACAACTACGTATTGCTTAATCTCATTTTACAACACTAAATTGATCAATTCAACGGTTTGAACAACGACAAATCCTTTCGATTTTGGATCATAAAACCCTAGAAATCTTTTGGAGATTAGCTTTGAATCCACAAAAAACATAGAGACGATTTTCCTCTAGCAATCCTTCTCCAATAATCTTCGCCTAGAGAGAGAGAGAATGAAAAATAGAGATCGACAAACTAATTGTTGATGATAAACTAATTACCTCACAAACCCAACACCCAACTAACCTGTACAAAACAATCAACTGCAGTTTTTTTTTAAGCCCATTTACCTAAACCCACGTAACCTAACCTCTTTTTAAGCCCATTTACCAAGCCCATTCACCAACTGCAGCACTGCTGTATCCAAATCACTCTCCAGCCTCTGTTTCACCTGTTTCGACCATTGCCTATGGAGAATTTAACCACCCTACCAGTAGCTGCACCAACAGCGCCGTCAGTGGCTATTCTTGTGCCACTACTACACACCACGCCTTCCCTTATACCCACCCTTCCATGCCTGCCTTCCTTCCTACCCAACCACCCATTTCTTGGCCATATCATCTATGCCATTCACAAACACCATTATACCAGAAAATGACCAACAACTTATCTCCATTAACACTAATGCTCAAGCTCCTATAAAACTCTCAACCTCCAACTATAAACTTTGGTACTCTCAATGGCGATCTCTTCCAATTGGATACAATTTTACTTCGTAATTGTTGTTTTGCCCATGGAAATGCAACTAGGTTCTTTGTGTTGGGTTCGACAAGATTAATTGTTTCGGAGCACACTCGTCGTCTCTCTCATCAAAGACGTGGCATCCTATGTGTTATCCGATGCAACTTCATATGCCGTGTGGACTACACTCCACAATCTTTATGCTTGACCGTCACAAGCTCGTCTTCTTAATCTCAAGGAATCTCTTGGACGTGTTCACAAAGGCACCAAACCCATGGCTGCCTATCTTCAACATGTGAAGTAGCTTGTTACAACTCTGAATACGTCTGATGCAAATCTTACCATGGATGATGTTACTATCCATGTTCTTAATGGCCTTCCCTCTGAATATAAGATGATATCAGCTACGATATGCACTTGAGAAACTCCTCTCTCCTTTGATGAACTCCATGAAAAGTTTTGTGATCATGAGAGTAGTATTACTCAGGATATCTCTTCCGTTTCCATTCCAATAACAACAAACTACACTTCTCGCAATAGTGGAGCTCACAATCGAACCAACTGCACAAATCGTTAATCGGCCTCCCAAGTTCAATCTTTCTCAAATCCGCGGCAACTTCACTCAGGCTCGACATATAATCATAAAACTGGCTCTAGTATGATTTGCCAATACTGCGACAAACCGGGATACACAGTGAAACAGTGTTGGACGCTGTTTCCTCGGTTTAAGCTGTCCTCCATGAGTGGCTCGAGTTTCTCCCCTACCACCAACATCAAGGCTCCACTGAGAGCAAATTTTGCTCAAACCGCTACCAATAATAATTTCAATTGGTTGGTCGACTCTGGTGTGTCTTATCATGTGACTACGGATCTTCAAAATCTTTCTCTTCACTCTGCCTATGATAGTGGTGAAGATGTGATGCTGAATGACGATAAAAATTTGGCAGTGACATACTCTAACTCTACCTCTCTATCTTCTTACTCTTGACCTTTATATCTTAACAATATTCATTGCGTACCTCGAATGCAGAAGAATCTTATTTCTATTTATCAATTATACTCTACAAATATTGTTATTGTTGACTTCTAACCTTCTTCTTTTAATGTGAAGGATTACAGTATGGGGGAGCCTCTGGTAAAAGAGAAACCTAAGGACGGTGTTTATGAGTGGCCCTTACCGCAAGCATCATCCACTACCTCTACACTAATTATCAACTCCACCGAACTCTCTACTGTTTCACAATGGCATTGTCGTCTTGGTCACCATTTTTCTCCTATTTTGCGTCGTACTTTACATTTACTTTCCATATCTATTCCATCAAATACTTCAATTTTTTTACTGTAATTCCTGTAGTGCAATAAAATGCACAAGACTCCCTTTTATGTTTCTTTAATAAAATCGACGCGACCTCTGGAATTCATTTATTTCGATGTGTGGGGACCTTCTCCTATCGATTTTGTTGATGACTTTAAATATTATATAATCTTTGTGGATCACTATACAAAATATATCTGGTTCTATCCTATAAAACAAAAATCTAAGGTTTCTCAAATCTTTCCAAAATTTAAGGCCCTTTAGAAAAATTCTTTAACCTCACCATTGTTTCTATAACGACTCGGTTTCTCAGGGCTGCCACTTGGTTTCTCCGCTTGGAGAATTAACACTAAAACCGATTGACCGAATTTTCATTCTATAAAATCTGCGGCAACAAGAAACTAGTAATTCATTTTATAAAAATATTTTAATTTACAATGCGGCGGCGATAATTATAATTATCGAATTTAAAATTTATCAATTTATCGAATCGATTTTACAAAGGTGAATAATACTAAATTAAATACCCAATATTCATTGCTAAAATATATTTTATAATTTTTTTTTTTTTTTACAAGCAAAAACAGTTCACAAGTTATGATTGATTGTAAAGTGCCTTTAATCTTCATATATAGGCAGAAAGAGAAATCGCCAAGCGGTTTTTCTCCAAGGGGAATTAAAATTAAGATTGAATGACCAATATTTTATTATTCATAAATTGAAGAATTTTTTTCCTATGCAACGGCGACAAATATAATTTGTCGACTTATTGAACTAATTTTACGGACATGTAAAGTAATAAGCAGAAGAAGTGCATAAATAAATATTGATGATTATATTTTGTAAGATATTCCAGTAGGTCATTTAAATATTAACCAAGAAACTTTTCATCTTATGCTGTAACAAGTTCATCCCAAAATATTTCACATTCTCCTGAACTAACTGAATGGTGGCGCTAAAATCTATCCCTTGTCCCCAATATAAAGTAACGAAGCACATCAACCAAATCGCAAACTTCAGAGTTCATGAAAACTTGAGGATCATTCATTTGTATATGCTCCCATATTGCTTCTATTTTTAATAAATATTTGATAAGGCTATGAGATTGTCTAGGGCACCAGTCGTTTTCATCAACACATGTGAATGGTACTAGCAGGAGATATTTAATAAAATTTTTATCGAGATAATTATATCCAATTTATCGAGATAATTTTTATGACGGTAAATATTAATTACAATTATTACAAATAGAAATCTAACTCTAATTTCTGGTCCAGTTTCGTTTTCACTGGCTCTGCAATCAAAATTGTGGGTTGTGAGCCAATGCTCAGCAGAATTTCAACTCTTCTAATACGTGCATTTAATTTATACAACAAATAAAGTACCTTGACATAATTCTCATATAATTTTCACATAATCATAATTATTTCATGAAATTTAAAAGTTAAAATTCTAAATTAATAATAACATAAATCACACTATAGAAAAATTAAATATATGTATTACAAGAGTTAAAATTTTTATTTGAAATCCGAAACCGAAATCACCATAATATAAATTTATTATTATTTTTTTTCTCTTCATTTTTCCGCCCAAGAACCACAGCCCCATAACCATTTCCTATATATGCTAAGGATAAAGTTCCTATATCCTCCTATAATGATCCAGTTCAAAAAAATGATCATCCCTCCTTATTTGTATTGTTTTTATGATTATTATACACCTCCCATAACACGTGTCTCATCCCCCTATATATATATATATATATATATATATGATATATGTGGTGGATTTTCATTTCCTTCTTTACCAAAAGAAATAAATTTCGGCCACTTTATTTATTTATTTTTAATTTATTTTTTAATTTATTTTTTTATACAAATATCCCTTAATATAAAAAAAATATTAATTATATCCCAAAACTTTCAAAAATATATTTTAAATAACACATTAATCCCAAAACTTCTAAAATCAATTTAAAATAATCACTTAACTCTAAAAAATTTTCAAATATTATTTATACCATAAATTTACAAAACAATCTCAAAAAATATCAAACTTACATAAAATAATATTTTTTTTTTCAAAAAAATGTAAATTTAATATTTAATTTAAAAAATTATCAAGTATATATTTGTACTGTAAATTTACAAAACTGCCCTCCAAAAATATTAGACTTATATAAAATAATATTTTTTCAAAAATATAAAATTTCAGGATATTACAGTTTCCTTCTATTCTGACAATGGTGGTGAATTTATTCATTTAAAAAAATTTTCTTTGCCTTTAATGGAATATCACATTTTTGACTCCTCCTCATACTATTGAGCACAATAGCACAGTTGAAAGACAACATAGACATATTGTTGAAACATGTATAACCCTTCTTCGTATTGCAAATCTTCCATTATCTTTTTAGTCATTTGCATTCCAAATTGCCACATATCTAATAAACAGAAACAAAATGCCCACCCTTTTATTCAATAATGACTCCCCTTATCTTCGAATTTTTGGATCTTTTCCAAACTATAACAAACTTCATGTTTTTGGTTGTTTGTGTTATCGTTGGTTGCAATCATATGCACAACATAAACTAGAACCTCGTTCTACTCCGTATGTGTTTCTTGGGTATTTTCTCAATCAAAGTGCATATAAATGCTATGATCCAAGCACCTCGAAGATTTTTATCTCTAGACATGTGGAGTTTGTGGAGCATGAGTTTCCATTTAAATCCATATACCTTAATGCTACTTGGGTCTAGGATGCTACTATTGATAAGTTAACTCCTCATTTGATTGTTCCATCTTCACCCACTTCAAGACCGCCAGTCTGTTTCCCCCTCCCACTGACAGCCAGCCTATTTTCTCTAGTTCCAATTTGGTCACTCAGGGATTGTCTTTCTTAGGTACACCTACTCTAATGGTTTTCCCCGACTGCAACCATTCCTCCACTGAACCCTTAAGACCATCAGTGTCTAATTCAGGTATGAGATTCTCACCACATTTATCCACCACTTTTTTACCTTCTAACCTTGACAGGGAGCCTCTAAGAAACTCTCATCCCATGATCACTCGGACAAAGAATAATATCTATAAACCAGTTCAAAAGTTATGCCTCAACACCTCCACTGCCCACTGTGCTCTACTGCCTAAGCCAATATCACTGCCCGACATTAAACCTGAGTCAAAATCTGTGTCAAAAGCACTCAGTGATCCCAATTGGAAAGCAACTATGAATGACGAAATTCAGGCCTTACAAAAACAAGGCATGTGGGAGCTCGTTCTATCTACTGCGAAATAGAAATTAGTTGGCTCCAAATGGATTTTTGGAGTCAAGCTCAATTCGGATGGATCCTTAAACAAATATAAAGCATGTCTTGTTGCTCAAGGATTTACCCAACAACCGGGAATTGATTATATTGAGATTTTCTCTCCAGTTGCTAAGCATACTACAGTTAGAGTTGTTCTCACTATCGCTGTCACACAAGATTGACCCTTACGACAATTGGATGTCAATAATGCCTTCTTACATGGATATCTAACTGAATAGGTTTATATGGCTTAACCTAGAGGTTTCGTTGATCCTACAAAGCCTACACATGTTTGCAGGCTCAAGAAGACAATTTATGGTCTGAAACAGGCCCTCCGAGCTTGGTATTCAGAATTACGACACTATTTTCTTACGCTGAGCTTTAAAGTCTCTTATGTTGATCATTGTCTCTTCATTTACAGTCAATCAGACATTATTATTTACTTGGTTGTCTATGTTGACGACTTAATTGTCACTTGGAGCAATCCAAATGCAATCAATCAGTTCATTTTAAAACTTGGGCAACCCTTATCTATTAAAGATCTTGTTTCTCTTAATTACTTTCTTGGTGTTCAGGTTGCGCGAACCTCTAATGGACTCTTCTTATCGCAAAAGAAGTATATCCAAGACATCTTTGATAAGACACATATGGCAGGTGCGAAGGCAGTCAATACTCCTATGTCTACAGAAAATTCATTATGCTTGGAGGATAATACCCATCTTGATGATGCCAAGCTCTATCACACTATTTTTGGCACCTTACAGTATTTGGCATTAACCAAACCAAATATTGCTTTTGCTGTTAATAAGCTTGCTCCATATGCTCGTCATCCAACGGAGAATCATTGGTCTACAGTCAAGTGTGTCATTCGTTATCTAATTGGCACGGTGAACTATGGTATCTTCATTCATCGCTAGTCTCTACTTGATTTTCATGCATTCTCTGATGTAGATTGGGCGGGTAATAAGGATGATCGTTCTTCAACAAGTGCATTTCTTGTCTATTTTGGTAAAAATCTGATCTCTTGGAGTTCAAAGAAACAACGGAGCGTAGCGAGATCATCAACTGAAGCAAAATATTGTTTTTTTGCCTCCGCTACTGCTTCAATTCAATGGGTCAAAAACTTAATTTATAAGCTTGCGATCTCATTATCAAAGCAACCGATTGTCCATTGTGATAATTTGGGGGCCACATATCTTGCTGCTAACCCTATCTTTCATTCGCGAATGAATCATCTTGAGGTTGATTATCATTTTGTTCGCACTATGGTCCAAAACGATCAACTTCGGGTGTCTCATACTTATGGGAAAGAGCAGCTCTCACGAAACCTCTTCCCAGCTCTACGTTTGAAAATATTCGGCGCAAGATTGACGTCTCTACTCACCTGCTATCTTGAGGAGGCGTATAAGGAAAGTTGTATTACCCCACTGATTTGGGTGTGATTGATTGTAATTACTTTTAATTAGGTGATTGATTGTAATTACTTTTAATTAGAATTTAATTAGTATTTATATTTTTGGTAGTTTCTTTATTCTTGATTAGATCATTCTGTACGACTTTTATATATATATATATATATATATCCAATTTATTTTATGAATAAGACTGAGAATTACCTTATCTATTATCTTGGTTATTCTACATTAGATATATAATGCAAAGGGAGAGTTGGTGGTATTGAATATTTAGTGATGGATTTGGGGTAGCAAGTGGTAGGGCAAGTGGTTCACCACTTTTTCAAACATGAAAGGGACAACAAAATTACAAGATCTTTTATTTGTAGCCAACTCGAATACTTCTTCCTTAAATTCTTAATTAATTAAGGTCATTTTCACGTCCTTTTTGGTTATATGCACAAGCCCGTTCCCCCACAAAAATCAATAGCTTGAAAAATAAATTCGATAACATAAACTATATTATATTCCTTTCAGTAACCAAGAAATCACTGTATGAATTGAAAAAATGACTCCACTAGATACTAAATATTTTTAAGTTCAAATCTTTTAACATCCTAAATGAACAAATATTTAGCAATTCATCTTATAACCTAGGAAACAATTTTCTCCAATTTTATGTTTTCTGTGCGTATAATTCGCTTGTAATGACAACAAGCATTTAGTAGTAATTCACTATGTTAAGTTTATACTATATTTTTTTTGTAGAAACGGTTGGTGGTCAATTATAAATGTGAAGAAAAGACTTATTTTACAATTTATTTTTTAAAATTGAAAGAGACTCAAAATTTCTTTCCAATGGTATTAGAATTTAGGTTAAAACATCTCCGGCCTAACAATCATAGATAGAGAGATTGGTCAAGATTTAATCAGTCTAATGGCGTGATGTACATGTGTGAGGGATATTGCTAGGTTTATCCCACATTAGTTGTGGAATGGAAAAGATAAGTGATCAAGTGTGAGGGAGAGTTTCATCTCGTGAGTTAACTTTTTGGGGTTCTCTCAAAACTAGTATCAGAGCTGAGGTTAAAACATCCATCTTCGGCCTAATAGTCACAAAGGGCGAGACTAATCTAGTTTTACTCGATCCAGAGGTTCGACATGTGAGGTAGAAATTGTTAAATTTATCCCATGGCGGTTGTAGAATGTATCAAGTTATAAGTGTGAGAGAAAACATATCATTTTTCTTCACACTTGTAACTTAATCAAAACATATCATTTTTCTTCACACTTGTAACTTAATCACTATTCCCTTCCAGGATTGATCCTAACACACTCAATGAAATCACTGTAATCTGTAATAAAAATTGAACTATAGTTGAGGGACATGAGTGTAATAGACACTGTAGAATTCTTACCAAGGACAAGAAGAGAAACAGTGAAAGGAAGAAAAGCATCTTGGACGAATTATCAAAGCCGCCAGCGATGGAGCCCCAAGCCAAGCTCGCAAAGCTCGGAGCAGCGATGAACAAGAAGAAAACTGGCCGCAACATCGCCGGAACACGGTCACCCCCCGACAATCTCTGATAAAGCGTCACAAACAGCACCAAGTAATGAGCCATCCCCAACGAGAACATGGCAATCGCGCTCTCATTGTGACCCATCTCCGCTGCCGCCCTAGCTCCGACCAGGTTTCCGATCACCGACAGCTGGCTAGTCGGGTTAGCCACCATGGAGAGAAATCGCTTCCCCTTGGTGAACCACTGGCCGTAAATCTTGACATCTAGGGCCAAGATAGGCCCGATAAAGGTCCACCAGAGAGCCTGATAAGTTACGGTTTCCGGCGAGCAAAATGGCGACGACTGGAGAATAAGGAGGCAAGATATCCACGGGGCGAACAGATAGTTCACCCCGACTGGGTGTAAGTACTCGTTCTTCTTCACCATCTCGAAGTGGAGGAAACACCGGAGGAGGTAGAGGAGAGAGAGGAAGAGGAGAGAGAATAAAGCGAGTGACCAGAGGACTAACAAGGCGGTGGTTGGCAATAAGCGGAGAACTAGGCGGAGGGGGTGGCGGTCATTGGAGGGTTCACCCAGGGTTTTCCATAGCAAGGCCTGGCTGCAGAGAGAGAGGCTTATTCTGAAGTAACCGGCGTGAAATCTTGTCAATAGCTTAAGAAACGGTGGGCTCTTTATTGATTGAGGTTGGACGGTGGATGAAACTGAAATATCAAGAACGAGGTCGAGCTGAGTTTGAGGTTTAGGGTTTTCATTGAGGATTTGAATTGATATATTTTCCATGTGTAGATGCGTTTGGCATGCGATAATGACGATGATTTACTAACACTTTAAGATAATACGAAATGTGTAGATTTCTTTGTTCATCCAAAGGGTGTATATATAGTGATAGAAGTGTGTGGATGTATAGGGTTTTCCCTGAAATTTCACTATTATCTATATATATATCCTCCAAAAGTCCTATTTCTAAAGTAGACAACTTTTCAAGACCCAAGTTTTTTTTAAGGATGATCAAAACTCCTATTTTAAGATTTTTGACTTCAAAGGTCCTGTGCTGAGTTGGTAAATTTTTTCATTTTCCTTTTTTGCCCCTGTTCATTTAATATATCAAAAACCCTAAATTTTCTTATTTTCAAAATCACGCCCCTCTCTCTCTCTCTCTCTCAGAACTACGCCCCTCTCTCTAAGATCTGCGCCCATCGCTCTCGCCTTAGCTCGTCACTGTCGCCCCTCGTCCTTGCTCGCCATCGTGTCGTTGTCTCTATCATCATCGTCGTTCCATCCATCATCGTCGTCGTCTCCTCCTTCTGTTGCCGCTTGTCTCCATCATCATCGTTGTCCGTGGTCGTCGTCGTCACCACAAGTTTTCGTTCGTCGTTCTTCGTCGTCGTTCGTGGTAGTCGTCTCCAGATTTGAGTAGATCTACTAATATTTGACCAGATCTAAGTAGATCTAAGTAACGAAACGATGAACGGCATAGCGGTGACGAACAACGGCGGCGACGACAGCGTTCCGGAGATGAACAATTACAGATATTTTTTTGTTCTTCTTTTTCTTTTTGCTTTGGATTTTGAGAGACGATTATGTATTTCAAACTATTTGTTTGCTTAGAACAGATAATGAATTAGAATTTTGATATTGTTCAGGATGGCCAATTAGATTCAAATAATTTCTTAACTATTTTATTTAGCTGATTTATTTGCACCCATTGCTTGTCATTGTCATAATTTCTATGTGCAATTGTTTATGTTATTGTTCATCAAACCTAACTAATTAAGTGGATATCCACTATTTATTTTTAGTATATACCAGCTGATTGATTTTTAGTGGATGTGCATTGATTGTGCAATTTTAAGTGGAATTACACAATCAGTGGTAATTATGCATTTCAACTGTTTAGATGCTTGAGAGGCGGAGGAGAAGAAATGAAATTGAATTAGAATTTTAATATTGTTCAAGGTAGTCAGTCAGATTCAATTAAGTTCTAACTATTTCATTTAGCTGATTTATTTTGTTGTTTTATCCATTGTGGGCAATTGTTTGTGTTATTGTTTAATTAAGTGGATATCCATTGATTGTTTTTTAGTGGATATCCACTATTGATTTTAATAGATGTCCACTGGTTGTGTAATTTTAAGTGTATATTTTGGTCATATTTAGGTTTTTTTTTTTTTTTTTTGTTGCTGTTTGGTTGCTGTTGCTGTTGCATTTGAATTGAATTAGTGGATATCTAGCTTGAAATTCAAGCAATTGATTATATGGCTTATGATTATACGTCTTGTGTTTTGATTCAGCTAATAGAGGTAAGTAGATATCCACTAATTGATTCGTGTGGATATCTAGTGATTGATTTTTGAGTGGATATCCATTGAAAAATTTGAAATTTGAAATTTGTTATTGTTTAGTGGATGTCCATTGCATTTAAAAATTTGAATACCTCATGTTTAAATGGATTTTCATTTTTTTTTTTCTAAATATTGATTGGTTCTATTTTTTATTTTTTTTAAAGAAATACTTCATATTTTGAATTTTTGATTTTATGTGGATAAATTTGAAATGTGTTGTGTGGTTTTGTACATAGCTTTAGTGGTCTTCATTTTAGGATTAATTCGTTTTGTGCATAGCTCTAGTGGATTTTCACTTAGATTTCTTCAGTAGAGATTTCTTAATTCTGTTCTTATGTGTGTGTGAATTTCTAATTGATTTGTCTTAGTATATTTGTCTTGACACACATTTTTTAGGTATTTTTTGCTTATTTTTGTTCTTCATGTATGGTATTTCTTCCGTTTTGTTGAATGTCACGGGCTTGAACAAAGAAAGTTAATTTCCTCATTTTTCGTGTTATTATTCATCAAACATTGCTAATAGAGGTAAGTGTATATCCACTTATTGATTCTAGTGGATATCAATTGATTGATTTTGAGTGGATATCCACTGACAAATTTGAAATGTTTGATTGTTTATCAAACCTAACTAAATAAAGTTAGTGAATATCTACTGATTATTTTTTAGTGGATGTCCATTGCACGGATAATTTTTTTAAGTGTAATTTAAAATTTTGCATAACTCATGTTTAAGTGGATTTTCACTTTTTTTTTTTTTTAAAGAAATACTTCATATTTTGAATTGTTGATTTCTGTGGATAAATTTGAAATGTGTTGTGGTGTTTTGTGCATAGCTCTAGTGGTCTTCATTTCAGGATTCAATCAACAGAATGTCATTCAGAGGCAGAAGATAAGGTTATGTCATCAAGAGTGAGATATATTTTGAGTTATATTCAATATAGTAGAATTTTTTGTATTTTTCATTTTTTTTAATGCAATGAACTGTGATTCTCTATTTGATTTTCAATGGATTTTATTCATAAGAATGTGGTAAAGTGATGGTTAGATTGATGGTGATTCGGTTCTTAAATGTCTCAATTCATAATTTTAATTTTTGCGTTTTATATTTTTTAGCGTATTTCTACTTGATTTGTTTAGTGGATTTTCACTTAGATTTCTTCAATAAATATCTCTTAATTTTGTTCTTGTGTGTGTGTGAATTTCTGATTGGTTTCATAGTGATTTTGAGTATTTTTCAGTAGATATCCACTTAAAAAAATTATATATTTTGAATAAAAAATAAATTTCAGTGATTTTTTTATTAAGAATTAAATTTTGATGGAATTATAAAACAAATTGAATAAAATTAAGTGAAACATAATTAGGGTATTTATGATATTTTACAAAAACAAATATATATTTTTGAAAAAAAAAATTAATTGAAATTTTTATTAAAAACCAAAATTAAGTGAAATTCTCTCTCTCTCTCTCTATATATATATAATAAATCACAACGAAGATAAAGACAGTCGTCGGATCGGAGACAAACTCATCTATATTTTTAGACCCTTGGATTATTTTAACCTAACTATAAAATGAAAAATAAAAAGTTAGGGTTAGAAGATTACATCTTGGCGTCTCGCCCCCCTTTAGCTCTCTCTAACTGTCAATTACTCTCCCTCCCGCTCTCTGACTCATCTTCGCTGGCCGCTGCAACAACCGAACTCCCTCGTTTCTCTCATTATGAAAATCATGTTTATTCTCTCCCTCGCTCCCTCTGCCATTGCACCACCATCGGCACGCCATAGCCTTACCATTGCGTCGCCGTCGTTGTAGCCTTGCCATCGCTGAACATCGCCATAGCCAGTGTCGCTACTATGTCGGCCACAACAACTTAGGTAACTCTGTCAAAGACCACCACGCTTGATTGAATCGTCAAGTCATTACCACACCCTATTCTCTTATTTCTTCTCCAAAACCCTAACCTCCCTCTGATTGAAATTGATTTTTGTTTCTGATTTGGGAAACATTAATTTCCAATCGGAGCTTGAGTTGGTTTCTGATTTGTGTCCAGATCTTTATTTTCTTCTCTGTGATCCCTCCATTATCAAACTCTCCGTTTAATGAGCAAAAACGCTATTAACAAGAAGGTTTCAAGCTCAAGAGGCAGAGGCAAGAGAACAACAAGATAAACAGGGCATTTTCATAGGGAAAGAGAGAGATGAGAGAGAAAATGGCTGAGATTTACTATGTTCTTCAATCCATTTTCTCCGGATTGCTCCACAAGGTAGTTGGATCCAATTCAACACTATTTTTTGTAGATTCGATTCAACCCATATCAACATTATCGATTTCGATCAATGGGTTAATCAGATTGAACCCACATATATGTAATTATCAGTTAATAATTTGGTTGGATTTTGAGTGTGTGAATATGTGTGTGTGTGTGAAAACTCATTAGTTCTTCAAATAATAATCTCCCTCGCCTTCTCTCTAATATCAGTCAATAATTTAGTTCAATTTTGTGTGTGTGTGTATGTGTGGAAACCTATTAGTTTGATTTTGTCTAAAGTCGATTCTTCAGATTATAATCTCCCTCTCAAATTTGCTGACCAAAAGAGAGATGATCGTGGGAGATACAATCGAGTAAAACCAATAAAATTTGGAACATAAAATTGAAATCAGATAGGAAATGGCATTTTTTTTTTTTTTTGGGTTTTTGCTTTGATCCCATAAAAAATGGAATTGAAACAGATGGGTTTCGTTTTTTATCCTAGAAGTCATTCTAAAATTAGGGAAGTATTTGAATTGTTTGCTATATGATATGAACTTTGCTTTTTTAGTAAGTTTGGCACCTTGGGCAGTGAATTATGCCTAAAACTAGAATTGAGTTCATGTTTAAAATCATGAATTTTCACCAGATAAAGAAGAGGTTACTTTTTAATGGTGGGGTGGTTGGATTTGCCTTTGAAACATTATTTTCTCTGTCACTAACCCACTAGAAAGGGACAAAAAAATTGAGACTTTTTTTTTGTAAAAGCTTTGATCATTTTTTAGTTTATTAAGCTTTTGTCTATTTTTATTGTCGGTTTCTATTTCGATTTCTCGACTATTAAAGTTTTTCCTTTTTTTCTTATGCAGGAATTATTAAAACAACATTTGAATTATGCAGGTAGTAGCATTGATTGTTATTGCAATCTATCAATTTTATAAGGTAAATTGAAGAGATTAATAGATATTTTTTTGTTCAATTTTCAAATGATTCACCAAGTAACGTTGTATTGTAATTATTGATATATTTTTTTTTTCTTCATATTAATCCTTTTTTTTTTTTTTAATATAATATATTGTTATTGAATTAAATATTTGTTTCATGATTGTTGTCAGATAGAACATAATATTTTAGTTTTGCTAAAAAAAATTATTTGTGAAGATGATTAAGGGTTATTTCTTGAATTTAATTATCTCAATGGGGCGATAAAATTTGTAACTCTTAAGTTCTTTTTTTCTTTCTATGCAATTTTCAAGGTCTAAATTTGTTTATTTTGTATTTTTTTTTCTCATGTAGATGAAGCAGAAAAAAGAATTTATTTGAAGTTGTAGGTATATAAAGAGTGTATTGATTGGGAATCAATAATATTGGTGAAATTATGTTTTTTAAATTATTTATAGCATAATTTATTTATTACTACCCTATAACATGTGTCATGCCTCTTTATTTCGTATTAGTACAAGTATTAGCCTTAATTGTGAGTTATTATAAATGTTTAATTGTTAGTTATTATAGATATTCAAATGAAATAGTTCTAGAATTTAGTATAAATACCTTACCCCAAGAAAATGTTGTATAAATAGAGATCATGTCTAAAAAAATCAAAAGCTATTATTTCTTTTGTTTGTTTTGTACTCGTGTCTTCAGGCACGGGTTATACACTAGTATATATATATTTTAGGAGTTTTGAAAAAAAAATGGCCAAAATGACATTTTTGTAAATTTTGTCGCTATTGAAGGGTAATCTAGGAAGACGAAACATGATGGTACTTTTGGAATGAACTCAAAAAACATGGTCCTTATAAAGTTATTTTTGAACAAATGGGACCTCTCAAAATTTTTCCTATTTTAGTATAACCACGAATGTCCTCTACTCACACAGAGTGAAAGATTATTTCGTTAGTGGTGCGTGATTGACTCTCCTACCAAGTACTTTTCCGTAGGCTTAAACTTTTAATCTTGCAGCAGTCCTTTAACAGTTTTAACGCAAGTGTGTCTTGTCATTTAAGCTAATCTTAATGGTGTTCACTATTATATTAAAAAGGTTATCATACAGTAATTAATTAGCCGTTACCAAAACAATAAATAAAAAATACAGTAGTTAATTAACTGAGTGAATTCAATATCTAATTATTTGTACTGAAGTGTGAATCAAGAAGAGGCGGCTGAAGAGAAGCGACAAGGCAAACCCGTTTGCACTCTAATTTGACAATGACTTGCGTTTTTGTTTGTGCTCCGTACGTATGTTGGTGATCATATCCTGTCTACTCAGAGTTGAACTGGAGAGAGACAAGTTGTTGCTTTAGGCCGCCTAGGCCTCTCCAAAAAGCCTGAAGCCTGTCGGGCTTCCAGTTGGGCTCGGGCTTTGAATATTTTATAGAAATCCAGCCCGAAGTCCGAGCCCAAAACTCGATTTTCGGGCTACCCAAGACCAGAGCCTGAAGCCTGACTTCAAAGCTCGTAACTATATATATATATATATATATATATATATATATATATATATATATATATATATATGGAAGATAGTTCTCCAGATGAAGGCGGTGATTTAAAATCGTTGAAAGTTTTAATTTATTTTAATTTAATTTATTTTGAGTTGCTAGCAGTGAAAATAATTGTCAAATGTATAGGTGCCAACCTAATTGGGATGCATACATTTTATAGTGATGCATTTGCTTACAAATATTTACTATTCAATACAGTGATGTAATTATTTTACTATTAATAAAAATATCACTATTCAATTCTTAATTTCTTTTTGTTGAGTTTGAAATTTGGAATAAAACATCTATTTTTTTTTTTTAAATTATAAATAAATTTAATAAAGTCAAAAAATTAAAGTTAAAAAAATATAACCTTAAAGTTAAAATAAATTTAATTAAAGACAAATATCTATGAAAAATGTTAACTAATGTTTAAAAACTCAATTATTTTGACAATTGAACATTACAATTAACTCTTTTCATTGGATATTTATTCATATCCAAGGATTGTAGCATAGTGGTTATTAACATTGTCTAGTGTTCAAATCTCCCAACTCTTTAATCAACCATTTAAAAATTAGTTTTAACCATTTTTGAAAAAAAAAAAAAAAAAAAAAGCCCGAGCTCAAAGCCCGTAGACTCGAAATGTGTGGGCCTATTGGACGAGCTTGGATTTCTTCATTTCATGCCCGGGCCGGCTATGCTCGTTGACTGGTCAAAGCCTGCTGGGCCCCGCCCTGGCCCAGTTGGGCTTTATGATTTTCGGGCCGGTCAGGCCCGGCTCGGCCCATTGCCGACCCCTAAGGCCGCCCTTTACAGCTTAAGTAGGTGACGACGGAGTTTTTACATATTTGGGTCTTAAAAGTTATAAAATAAGCATTATACGACTCTTTTAATCTTGAATACTAAAATGGGCCTGATCAACTTTTTTATGGCCAGGTTCAAAGTTTGTAATTTTTATTTTCATTTTTTTGTCTTTAAACCCGGTCGTCTCATGGCCAATATTAAAAAATTTGGAAACCGACGGTTTGATGGCTGGTTTCCCAATATAACACCCCCTATCATTAAGGGGAGAAGACCATGCATGGCACCTGTCCACGTGGATAGGCGCCCATTCAAATGGGGGAAGTTTTTCTCTCATTTGAGCTTCTATTTTTTTTTTTTTTTGTATTTTTTTTTTATATTCTTTAATTTTTATCACCATTATTCTAAAATAATTATAAAGAAATAAAAATTAAATTATTTAAAATTCAAAAATATTTTTTCTCAATTTTATGAATTTATAAAAATATCTAATTTGTTTGGGTCAAAATAAAGTAAATTTTTAAAGATTTATTTTAATTTGATCAATTTAATCCAAAAATAATTTTTATGAATTTTTTTATTTAGATCTCTTTTATTAACATTTTTATTTTGACATCGAAATTTTTTTTTTTTTTAAATCACCGTCCAAAAAGATTGAAAATATTATAAATTTATAATTTCATTTTTATTTTGATCCCCTTTTAGACGACGATTTAAAAAAAAAAAACAACGATGTCAAAATAAAAAAGTTAATAAAAGAAGTCAAAATAAAAAAAGTTTATAAATTTTATAATTTTTTTTGGATGACGATTCAAAAACAAAATTATAAATTTATAAAATTTTCAAACTTTTTGGACGACGATTTAAAAAAAATAAAAATATTTTCAATGTTAAAATAAAATGTTAATAAAAAAGATCAAAATAAAAAAGTTCAAAAAAATTATTTTTGGATTAAATTGATCAAATTAAGATAAATCTTTAAAAATTTACCCTGTTTTATTTGGTCAATTCTAATCTCTAAAGGTGAATCAAGTGAAATTAAAATTTTTGAAAAGTTTTATTTTGACCCAAACAAATTAGGTATTTTAAGAAATTAATGAAATTGAGAAAAAAAAAAATTTGAATTTTAAATAATTCAATTTTTATTTCTTTATAATTATTTTAGAAGAATGGTGATAATAATTAAAGAATATAACAAACAATACAGATAAAAGAAAAAAAAAAAAAAATTAAAAATTGCTCAAATGGGGGAAAAACTTCCCCCATTTGAGTGGGCACCTATCCATGTGGACTGGTGCCATGCAAGGCCTTCCCCCCTTATGTGTTGTGTTTGGAAACCGGCCATTAAACGGACGGTTTCCAATTTTTTTTTAATATTGGCCGTGAAACGGCTGGATTTAAAGAAAAAAAATAAATAAAAAATTATAAACTTTGAATCCGGCCGTAGAAAGGCCGTTTAGATGCATTTTGGTATTTCAGCTGAAAAGTGCCCTATAATGGTTATTTTGTAACTTTTAAGACCGAAATATGTAAAGAATTCGAACACTACGCCTCCTACCATGAAGACATTTTAGGTAATTGTTAGACTACAAAGCTTAGGTTTTGGAGGCCTAATTAATATAACATGATGCTTGAAGTTTTAGGTACGTTCCGTTGGAAAGATGAAAGAAAAAAGGAAATAAAAAATGAAAATAATATTTTTATCCATAATAAAAAGAAAATTATTTTTCTTAATATTTTTTGATTAGGTATGAAAAATGAATAGATAAAAAATAATTTAGTATTTTATCTCATATATTACAAAAATATATTAAAAAAATTCTATTATCAATGATATAATTGTAATTTTACTCATTCTCCCTTACTTTCTTTCATTTTCTTTCCAAATTTGAGTGGAAAAAAACAAAAACAAAATTGCTTTGAAAATTGCTTCCAAACAATTTTTTTTTTCCCTTCCTATTTTAATTTTCATTTTCATCTTTTTTCCACCCAACCAAACTCACCTTCATTGATTGCTCTAATCTCCCCTGCAAAACTGCTACAGTGCTCAATGGCTTCATAGTATCCAACCTGCCAGTCTCCGATATGGTTTCTCAACAGGCCTCCATATCCTCTTGGTCCTGGGTTCCCCGAGTTCATCTATCAGTGTTCAATTTGAAAAATCTTGAAACATTAAAGTCACAATTAGTTCTAATCAAACCATCAATTTCCTGGGAATTTAGGTTTTGATAGTAAGCCTCCAACATATCTCCGTTGAGCTGAGATATATTTTTGCACACTAGAAATGGATTTTGGGATTTTCCTTCTATAGATTCCTTATTACTATCTTTGCAAATTTCCCAAAGAGTCGCTAAATAAAATTTATGTGTAATAGAGAAAAATATTTTTTAAATGATTTCCTTAAGATCATTTTAAATTTATTGTCATTTTTAATTTTGAGATTTTTATTATAGGGACCCTAAGAGATGTACAACTCATAAAATGAACCCCTCAACTAGTTGAATAAATTTTTTAGACCTTAGAAAATAGTCCCTAACATTTGTCCCATATTGATATTGTATTTACAAACCACTGCCATTGAATTCTATGCACGGTCATTATTTATGGAAAAGGTACAATTTCCAAAAATATCAAACCCAATCACAAAGAAAAGGTTGTTGTGATTGAATTCTAGGCTTAAAAAGTGAACAAAAAACATCAAATTAATATTCATAAAATCCTCTTCCTAATGAGATAATTTTCAAATTTTTTGGATAAGAAATGAAAAATAATGAATGTTCATATCAATGTCAAACCGATCATTGCAAAAATACGTTCAGTATTTATGGATATTCACTAAACCTAATACACAAAAAATCAAATGAAAAACACACTTCGTATGAACATTCAAAATATGAACAGAATTGGGGAAAATAATAAAAATCAAACCAAAACTCCCAAAAAAAAACGATCTGAAAAAATCAATATGAACAAAATCAAACAAAAGGGGATGTTCACAAATGAAAAATCAAAACAAATCTAGCTCTTATACGAACATTCACTAAACTCCCCCCCCCCCAGTACATTGAAAACACACTTCGTATAAAATATTCACCAAAAACATTCACTAAACCAAACCTAATAAAACACTTCGTATGAACATTCACTAAAATCAAAACCTGAATAAGATCAATGAAAAACGATCGGTGTGGACAATTTTTCCACCAATACATGTAAACATTCATAAAAGCACAAAAATGGAAACACAAATCAATAAACACACAATTGGTATGAACATTTTACATTCCATACCGAGACAATCAGTTTGAATGTTCACTGAACTTCAACGATATATTCACTCAACCCCATTGATTCATAGAGAAAATTCGCCCAAAAAATAAATCACAATGAACAGAAACCCCTAAATTCCCCAAAAAATCAGAAATCGCATGAACATCACACTTGGGAAGTTTCACCTCTCTTTGAATAGTCTCGACGTTCGTTGAAATCAGTGTCTCGTCGTTCGTCGAAATCGGCGGCATTGACGAGAAAGGAAGAGAACGATGAAGGTAACGAGCACGGTAGCCAAACCTGAAGGAGACCAATGGCGGCGATGCGTCGTCGTCGGACGAACATGGTATAGAGACAAAGGACAACGACTTAACAAAGGCCAAATTCCTCAAAATGAATGTGGAATTAGGGTTTTACTCACCCATATATATAAGGGGTAAACATGTCCATTCTTGTTCATAAAAGGGTTAAAAAATAACTACGTTTTATTAGAGGTTTAAATAATAACCTCATTTCCGTAATGGTTTGTTGAGGAGAGAGAATATGAAATTTGATCTAAAGAATAAAAAATCCTTTAATTTTACACAAAAATTATATAAAATATTTTAATATTTTTTAATTTTATGATATTATGCTTATTAAAAAATGTGTCAAAGTAATACAATCAATAGAGTTTAAACCTCTGAGATGTCTCTCTATCATTTCGACAAATACTAGTGACACCCCTGTCGTTTTCATAATACATGAGATACCTTTCTATTTTCAATTTGGTTACACAAGACATCTTCCATCATATTTTATTGACAAAAATACCTTTAAAATATATATATAAATTATTTTTTATTTTCTGCTCCCTCTCTCTCTCTATCTTATTTTATATTTTGCATTTTTATCGAAAGTAATAAACTAGAAACCAAAAAAAAAAAAAAAAAACCACAAAAAAAAAAAAAAAAAAGAAAATTTGAAAAAAAAAAAAAATTAATTTAAAAAATAAAACTAAACAATAAATGAAAAAAAAAAATCTGTTTTTATTTTTAAATTTAAAGTTATTTCTTTTATTTATGTTTTTTCTTTTCTACTTTTTTACCTTTTGATTTTTTTATTTTCTATGAACAACATATATATAAAAAATAAAAACAAAACAAATAAAATAGAAAATACTGAAAAGAAAAAAAGTAGGAAATTAAAAAATAGAAAAGAGAGAGAGAGAGAGTAGACTATAGAAAACAAAACACAAAAAATAAAAGATTTTTTTTTTTTTTTTTGTTTGTTAGAAAGGTATTTTTATCAATAAAATATTATAACTAATGTCTCAGGTATTATGAAAATGATAGAAGATAACTTTGTTATTAGTCAAAATGACAGCGAATATCTACATAAATTTTCTAAAAGTTACATGTGTAATAGAGAAGGAGATTATTGTTTAAAAAAATTATTAAGGGAATTTTATTATTTAGTCCTTGAAAGATATAGAAACCATGAACTAAATCTCCAAATACTTTAATTAAGTTTTTGGTCCCCAAAGATTTTTTAGAAAATAGTCCCCATTCTTTGACCATTGTTTTTCCCTAATTTACATAAAATACCATTCTATAAAATATAACAATACATTCATGTTTTTTGATGTGTATATGTGAATATTCATGCTTATATGTTTTGCATGAATTTTCGCGTATTATTTGTGTGTAGATGTGAATGTTCACATATTTGTCCTCGTGATATTCGTCCACTTTATAACTTAAAATTGAGAATGGAGATTTGTGAACATTCCTGTTGTTCAAGTAAGTAAACATTCTCGAATTTTTGAAATTTCTTGTTAACATATCATTTGTATGAATGTTTGCGTAATATTCTAGAGGCACGACCAAAAAAAAAATCAAATACATTGATTTTTTTTTTTTGATTTGCATGAATGTTCGAACAGGAACACGAACACGAACGACGACGATGGTGAATGTGAACACAAACCGCAATGGTGGTGAACACGAACACAACGACGGTAGCAAAAATTCTAGATCTAGAAATTCCAATTCTAGAATTTTCCAGATATGATATACGTGTATGCGTGCGTGTGTGTTTGGAGAGAGAGAGAAAGAGAGAGAGAGAGAGAAAGAGAGAGAGAGAGAACACAAACACAATGATAGTGACAAACACGAACATGACGACAGTGGTGAGGACAAACACGAACGGCTACATGATTCGCTTGGCTTCAACTTCGGCGATGACGACGACAGACTAGATCTAAAAAATTCTGAATCTAAAAAAACAGAGAGAGAAAGAGAGAGGTCGGTTGGAGAATGTTAGGATTTTGTTCATTATATACCCAATGACATATTTGTCCATCTATTATTCTATTTTCAACTGCCGAGGATTAAAAAATATTGGGTGGCCTTGGGCTTCTCTCAACCTCAAAAGTTAGCTTATGAAGTAAGATTTTCTCTCACACTTATAACTTGACCACCAACCCCTTCCACAACTAGTGTAGGATAAACTCAACAATCTCCCCATCACACGTGGGGCCTTTGATCAGCTAACCCTCAACCGGTCTCTCTCTTTGTGATTATTGGGTTAGAGTTATTGTAATCTGGGCTTTGATACTAGTATAGAGTGGTCTTGGGCCTTTCTCAACACTAAAAACTACCTTATGAAGTAAGATTTTCTCTCACACTTATAACTTGACCACCAGTCTTTTCTACATCCGATGTAGGATAAACCCAACAAAAAAATAAATTACTTGTATGGATTGGACTTACAAACAATCTAAGTGTTTGCTTGTTTTAATTTCTACATTAACTCTTAAATAAGGGTTAAACAATAAGTACCTAATTTATTAATAAACATGTAAATCAATTTGAAAAATAGTTAAAAAAAAAAAAAAAAAAAAAAAAAAAAAAAAAAACTTGGGAATCACTTTTCATCTCATCTTTGGTTTTTGTATTTTTAAAATTTCAATTTCCCTTCCTTCTTTTTGGTATGACAAAAACGAAGAACAAGAAATTTTAAAAGAATCCCCCATCTTTGAGACAAGTTCCATTTTTTTTTTCTAACACTAACAATAACCATTTGTAATTTCAAAATTGTGATTTTTAAAATTTCATCATTTACAAATTCCTTATTTGGATAACTATATTAGATGGAGAATTCGATTATATAATTTAATAATTTCATTGTTTGGATACACAAGTATTAGCACGCAGAATCTTCAAATCCATTAAATTTTAATCACAAAAAATATGAAAATATAATTAATAATATAATTTTTATTTTAGTCGTTTAATATTGTAATTTGAAAAATATAATTTTTATACCTATTTTAATAATATAATTTTAGTAATATCATTTTAATTAGGGAAAATGACCGAATAGTCTTATTAGGAACATGAATCTACCAAATTATCCCACAACTTTGTAATTGAACCAAATAATCCTCAATTTTCGAAATTGTGCTACCGGATAGTCCTAAATTCAAATCCGAAATTAGATATGGATGATATTTCCCTTCCGCAATTCACTCATAGGATTAGGATCAATAACCAAATTAAAATTAAACCACATTTATAATCTTATCATATCAATAATTTTTTTTATATATCGTTTGCTTGATTTGATTACAAATTTATGATCAAGTAGTTATTGGTTTCAAAATGTATTTCTATATATTTTGCTATATGATTTATCATCGTGTTGAATTCAACACGATGATGAATTTTGTGTTGAATGTAACATGAACGTAAAATTTGCGTTGAATGTAACATTAATGAGAATTTTTAATTGAAAAATGATGAATGTGATATCATTTTGAAGATATTATTTAAACGGATCTGAATATATAATTAGATCATGAAACAAATATCGTGTTGAATTCAACACGATATGAAAACTATGAAGATCTGAAGTAACATGTTCAATGTTGCATGAATGTGACAACTGAAAATTTTGGAAGTACCATGCTGAACGTAATATAAATCTAACATTTTGATTAAAAAAATGACAAACGTGACATCATCTTGAAGATCTTATTTATACGAATATCAATATTGATGAGGATATTTTTGGGCACCTCTGAGTCAGGACTTAGGACCCAATCACGTGTCAACCCTCGCAATGACAGGGACGCATTCTAGAGTCCAGAATGCCACACTAGAGCATACTCGACTACGCCTTCTCCTTGGAATCTCATTTTCACCTAGGGAGGAGCGAGGAGCCCCGCAGGGACGTGCCGCTCTGAGTTCTGCGCCGTTCCATCGGCGATCAGTTTTAGGGACTCAACTGTTTACCTCGACTGACTCCCCTTTTCATCTTGTTTCTGTTTTAGGACTCCACGGATCTCCGCTCTCCTCCACCAGCTCATTGCCGTAGGCCTAACAAAGGCCCACGGGCTTCGCCAAATGGGCCCAAAAGCCCAAGCCCAACGATTATCTCCTAAACGCCCTGAATTATCGGCTAAACACCGGGTTTCAACTAATTAATCGTGTTTAGGCCGGACTAATCATCTCCAACACCTATATATATCGGGGGCTATGTAAACCCGAGGTACGCTTTAATGACTTACATTAGGTACGAGTTCATTTGTTTCCTTGCTATATTCTGTACCTTTTTTCTCTGAGCACTGATTACTACGTTGGAGGGGCTTCACCGGGATAAACCCCGGTCTGAGCCTTCTGTAGGTACACTCCCTGAGGAACAAGACTCTGGACATAACAGGTCAGTCCTCCCAGGACCCAGCATAGCTCGCTCGAGGACTTTTCAATCGATGACTCCACCTCAGCAAGATGACCCGTTTGTCATCCAACTGGACCATACTCGAGGTATGTACCAGTTTTATGCACCAACAGTTTGGCGCCATCTGTGGGAACTAAGCAAAAGGCCTTCCCTTGGTCACTGCTCTTTGCTCAGCTGAGCTTGAGTAATCACAAGGTCCAGTTAGAAAGATACAAAATTGAAGAATGAGAAGACATGTCGAAAAATCCAAACGCATACCCACAAGCTCCCACCAACAAGGATAATTGCCCCCTCAATGGTCAGGCAGGACCATTCACTCTGCCACCTGGAACTGCGGGACAAACCTCAGGAGCTGCGGACGCATCTCGGGTTGATCTCCTTAAACGCCAAATGCAAGAGTTCAAGTCGAATGTATAACTCCTCCTCGCGTGCCTACTGCTGACCCCCATCCAGGGAGAACCGTCTCTCTAGATTGCAGGGCCCAATGAGTGACCCCAAGATCACGATGCTCGTGTGGAATCTTCAAATGGGCTTGTGCCCGAGGGCCGCCCTCCACCTTTCGATATTGGGGCTACCGGACTAGAGAGCCCCCCCAACCACGTTAAGACCTCGTTCTCCATGAAGACATGGTGCCAGAGACTGACCAAGGCTACCCTTGGGCTTAGCTTCTCAGCCACATAGTAAGATCCGACCTGAGGGCCCATCGTGGACAGGGCCAGGCGCCTACCCGCCACCCTCTCACCTCTACGGCATTTGAGCAGTGGCCAACTGTGAGCATGCAACTCAAAGACGGAGATGAATAGCCTTCCATCCTACTAGAGATGGAGACGAGCGCCTTCTAGCTTGTCTCTAGCAACGACGCTTCGACCCCCTGAGTCGTGGATGATTCTCTAGATCCGCATCCCGGCTTTCAGCGTTGCGAGTGATTCTCCACGGTTACATTCTGACCCCCTGAGTCACATCTTGGCTCTGGCGTCGCGAGTGATTCTCCACGGCTGCATTCCGACCCCCTGAGTTGTGGCCAAACTCTCGGTGTCGCGAATAATTCTCCTCAACGGTATTTTGACCCCTTGAGTCGCGGATGATTCTCCACCCAACATTCTGACTCTTGGCATCGCGAGTAACTCTCTACAAGCCTCAACCCGGTGCTCAGCATCGAGGGTGATAACCAGACAATCTCTGAAAGTCAATAGCCCGTACTCGGGGATAGACCAAGGTCATCCACCAAGGGCAGGGCATTGATCGGGTCTGAGGGCCTGCAGCCAAGTACCTCTCCCTACCAGTCGATTATGAGTCCGACGTTCTAAAAGAGAAGGTGCTCCTGCATGGACTAAATGGAGATAACCTGAAAGGGTTCTTAAATGAGCCTAACTATGGAGAACTCCCCGATGACCGGCCACAGGGGTCCAACCACCGTGTTGCGCGCCTGTGGATTAAGAGGATCAGGCACCCTGGGAAACCTTACTCCTAAGTCCACGACACAATTTCCTTGCAATTAGCTCGTGTCCCGGACTGGGGGGCTAGTGGTCTATGGTCTTGGTCCTGGGCAGAGATGTGAGAAACTTTCAAAATTTTATAACCCTGAAAATAGGACTAAGTAGACGGCTTGGCAAAAACGCCAAAAAAAAAAGGGTTTAAGGGGGGCAAGGTTGCCCCCCTAAAGAAAAGAGAGAGGGGGAGGGGTGCAGCTGCCCCTCTCCCATGCTGGCCCCCAAAGGGGGCCAGCGTTGGTCTCTTTGGGGGCCATTGCTGGTCCCTTTGGGGACCAGCATTACGTTGGTCCTTGGGGCCAGCATGCGACGCTGGCCATGGGGCCAACGTCACATGTTGGTCCCACTTGGGACCAGCATGAGGCTGGTCCCAAGTGGCCAACGTAGTGCTGCTAGTCGCAAGACCTGCTTTAAGGGGGAGGGGGGCTTATTTTTGTTTTTCTTTAGTTCAGGGGCATCGTCTCGCCCTCCTACCCGTCCGTGACATATATCCCCTGGAACTCGCCTGAATTTTTCCCGCGGTGAAGACCGATCCATGTTTAGGGCTTGTTGACGGTGAATGTGTGTCGCCTTGAAAATAAAAAAAAATTCGGGACCGCCCTACCGTGCTACTAGACCCCGGGCCCTGGCCGTATGGGAGCCTATTTCAATTTAGCTCATCTAAAAAAGTTCAACTATTGAAAAGTTGTCGCCGTGAAAATCAAAAAATTTGGGGTCGCCCTGCCGCGCTACCTAACTCCGGACACCGGCGGTATGGGAACGTATTTCGATTTAACTCCTCTAAAAAAGTTCAACTCTTAAAAAATCGTTGCCGTGAAATCGAAAAAATTTGGGGTCGCCCTGCTGTGCTACCTGACCCCAGACCCCGACCGTAGGGGAGCGTATTTCAAATTAGCTCCCCTAAAAAACTTCAACTTTTGAAAAATTGTCGTCTTAAAAATCGAAGAAATTCTGGATCGCCCTACCGTGCTACTTGACCCTGGACCCCGACCGTATGGAGGCCTATTTCGAATAAGCTCCTCAAGAAAAAACTAACTCTTAAAAAAATGTCGATCAGAGGTGTTTCTCGCTCTTCGAAGTCTCTAGGACGCCCGTTTCAGCCAGGAATTGATATCCCTGACCGCCTCGCTTCTCTCGCCGCATAGGGCTAGGGGGCAACTGATGAGGGTATTTTTGGGCACCTCTGAGTCAGCACTTAGGACCCAGTCACGTGTCAACCCTCACAATGATAGGGACGCATTCTAGAGTCCACAACGCCACGCTAGAGCATACATCGACTACGCCTCCTCCTTGGAATCTCATTTGCACCTAGGGATGAGCGAGGAGCCCCGCAGGGACGTGCCGTTTTGAGCTTTGCGCCATTCCATCGACGATCAGTTTTAGGGACTCAGCTGTTTACCTCGACCGACTCCCCTTTTCACCTTGTTTCTGTTTCAGAACTCCACGGATCTCCGCTCTCCTCTACCAGCTCACTGCCGCAGGCTTAACAAAGGCCCGCGGGCTTCGCCAAATGGGCCCAAAAGCCCAAGCCCAACGATTATCTCCTAAACGCCCTGGATTATCGGCAAAACACCGAGTTTCGACTAATTAATCGTGTTTAGGCCCGATTAATCATCTCCAACGCCTATATATATCGGGGGCTATGTAAACCCAAGGTACGCTTTAATGACTTACATTAGGTGTGAGTTCATTTGTTTCCTTGCTATATTCTGTACCTTTTCTCTCTGAGCACTGATTACCACGTTGGAGGGGCTTCACCGGGATAAACCCCAGTCTGAGCCTTCTACAGGTACACTCCCTGAGGAGTAGGACTCTAGACATAACAGGTCAGTCCTCCCAGGACCCAGCACAGCTCGCTCGAGGACTTTTCAATCGACAACTCCACCTCAGCAAGAGGACCCACTTGTCATCCGACTGGACCATACTCGAGGTGTGTATCAGTTTTATGCACCAACAAATATATAATTAAATCATAAAAAAAATACAATGTTAAATTCAGCACGATGTGAAAAACTACAAAAGTTCCGAAGTAGCAAGTTAAATGTAACATAATCGTGAAAATTAAAAATTCTGAAAATTCCAAGTTATATATCACATGAATATGAAAACTAATGAAAAAAATAGTGAATGTGAAATTATCTTGAAAATCTTATTAAGATCAAGTTAAATGTAACACAATTGTGAAAATTAAAATTTTTGAAAATTCCAGATTATATATCACATGAATCTGAAAACTAATGAAAAAAATTGTGAATGTGAAATCATCTTGAAAATCTTATTAAGTTGAATCTGAATATATAATTAGATCGTGAAAAATATTGCATAAAATAATAGTTATTTTGATTTAAAAAAAATAATTTTAAATTCCTATTTTTTAAGAAGTCATATATCAAGTAGTTGGAAGGACAAATCTGATAGAATAATTATGAAGGACTATTTGGTAATCGATGTAAAAAAATAGTTTGTTTGATAGTTTTACCCAAGATCTACCTAAGAGGCAGGTGAATTGGGTAGTCACAAAAATTTAAACAATTGAATCCTTAATACACAAGTTATCAATTTCACTAATTGATTATTGTCTTGTTAAACAACGGAAATGTGTTTAACTAAGTTCATACCCAAAAAACAGAAATATAATAAAGCAACACACAACAATTTATCCTGGTTCGGTAAACTACTCTTACCTACGTCCAGTCCCCCAAACTCCATAGAGATTTCGCAATCCCTTGATCCCTTGATTCCTTTCTCAAGTAGGAACCAAACCCTCACAATCTTTTTCATAGGTTTAGAATTAATCTAATTTTTTTAAGCAGGCCTAAAATAAAACATTTGCACTATTACACTATTACACTTTTCCTTTTTACAAGTTTAGAACGAATCTAATTTTTTTCGCAGGCTAGAAATTAAACCTTTACACTCTTACACTGTTACACCTTTTTTTTTTTTTTTTTTTCACAGGCTTAGGAAGAAACTCTTTTTTTTTTTTTTTTTTTTTTTTTTTTTTTTTTTTTTTTTTTTTTTTTTTTTTAATGCTAAAGATTAACCTAATTCTGTTACAGGAATAATCAAAACTTAATCCATTTAAAACTCTAAAGATTGAACCTAATCTTTTTCATAAGCTAAAGATCTAACCTTAACTACCATGATTAAATACTGTCCCAAATATGTCTAATCCACTCAAATTCGCAAATACAAAAAATTCACAAGTTTCTTCCCACATGAGCTTCTACCATCTCAAAACAATTATACTCAATTAATGTCTAAAACCTATGAGATAGCCTTATGTGAGAAATAAATCTGATTTAATCAATTTAAGGCACAAATAATATGTAATTAGATTTTGTAGGTAAAAATCATTTCTTAAGATATGTAGGATTTTCATATAGGAAATTCTAAAACAAATATTCTAAGTAATCAAATAGATAATCTAAGAAAAGAACTTTAATTAACTAGGAAACATCTCACTAAGATTTCTTGAAAACAATTACTATAACTCAGTGTAGAACAAAGATTAGTGATGAAATTTTTTGCGCGCTCCAATCAAGCACGCTTTAAATAACTCTCTTGGAAAATATTTCAATGAATATCACTTTCTTTTAAAAGTAAAGACTGATTAGTCTTGATTAATTAAAGTTTAAAATGCAGGTCTCTATAGATAGAATTCTAACTAGGCCTATAATGGCTAGTTTTCAAAAGATAAGACCTAAAATGTCACTTGAAGATCCTATATATCACAAACTATCAAAATAGATATATTTAATTTAAAAATACTTTTAGCTAAACTCGATTTGGTCCTCAAAACTTTTTAAATTCAAAACACTTAAAGATGGGAAGTAGTTTTACTGATTCAATTAATAGAATAAATTAATATATGGACCAAATTGATAGGATCTTAGTGATATATGATATATAATAGTAAAATACTCAAATTTCAAAAATATTTCATTTTCAAACATTCAAAATCATTAGATTTGGATAAAAGATCATGCAGAATGAAATCGTCAAAGTTGACTTATCTACGCCCATCGACCGACCGGCCCATCATTAGTCGACCAACGCTTGTAACAGTCAACTTTCTGACCGTTGCATTGCCTTTCGTCGGTTGACTAGCCGCACGGTCAGTTGACCAATCCGACCAATGAGTTCATCTGTTTTTCTTCGTTTAAGCCACTGGTTACATTAGCCAACCGACCTCTTTTGTCGTTTGACATAATTGGTAAGTGGGTTAACATTTTAACTCTTTTAAGCTACTGTTTTCGTTAGTCGACCTACCCATTTTGTTGGTTGACCGGTTTGACCAAAAACTCATCATTTTATGTGTTTAAAAACATTTTCTCAATTCAACTCTTTATTAAAAATATTTTTATGATTTCAACACTTTATAAAAATCATTTAGGATCTTAAACGTATCACTTCTTACAATGATACATGTAAGATTACTCATTTTAAAGTTTTGTACGTGATCCGGGTTGCATAAAGAGCATAAGAGTAATGAGTTATTTTTACCGACATATACAAAAAATCTTCAATGCTTCAAAAATCTTCAATGTCTTCAATTTGCGCCCGTTCTGAATTACTTCATAAAATCTTCATCTTTATATATCTTCATCGATTGATAATTTTTTATTCATTTTTTTCTCATTATAACACATGGAACTTTTAATTTGAAATCACCCAGTAAAATTGATAGTTCCATAAAATATCAATGTTCAATTGTCCATCAAAACATTAGGTTCAATAACCCTCTTATAAAGAGCTGCCGGTGACTACCCCTTTAATTATACCTATTGAGAGAAGTGAAATCTCTCTTTTGTTGGAGGAAATTATGTTTCGAATGGATTTGAAAATCTTATTTTTCCTCTTTAAAATTCTATTTTATGGATTTTTACAAATTTTTTTTAGTAGCACCCAAATAAGGGATTTTAGAAAAATAATTTGTAAAATTCCTTTTCAAAATGAAATCCCTCATTGAATTACCTTACCCAAATGCAACCTTATCTTTTTAAATCAGAGTAATAGATCTTCTAAATTGGAGTTAACATACAGATATCAGCATTTAAATTCTAATTTTATCCCTTAAAATTTAAGATTCGTTCATAAAATTGTTTAATTGCTTTTCCTATGTGTTTCTTGGATTCTTTCTTTTTCATATATCTTTTTTTTTTCTTCCCTCATTTTCATTTCTTTTGCATTTTTAACCCTCTTTTCTTCTCTCTCTCTCTCTCTCTCTCTCTCTATATATATATATATATATATATACTTTTCTCTTCTTTATTTTTAACCCAAATGAACCCCACCACACTACTAGTGTCCCCACCATCCTCCAACCACCACCACCGCCAAGTTAACCACCACCTACAATCACCATTTCCATAGCCATCAACATCAACCAACCACCATCCTTTCCCAACACCACCACTAGTGTTTGATTCTCTCTCTTTCTCTTTTTTTCTCTCCCTGTAATTATATAATATTGATGAGGGTATTCTCGGACACCACTAAGTCAACATTTGGGATTCAACCACATGTTCATCCTCTTAGTGACGTGGATGTATTTCGAAATCCACAACATCATGCTAGAACATATGTCGCATGTTTTTAAAATCGGACCAGACATCGAACTGGAAAAGTCACCGGGTCACCGATAGCCAAAAAATTATCAATCTCAATATTGACATCAGATTTTCAATACTTTTATAAAAGTTCTATAAATATTACCTAAACATTCTTCAAACATATATCCATGTATAAATATGAATCGAGGGACATAGATACGTCCCAACTAAAAAAAATAAAAATTCGATACATCAAAAAAGTCAATAGTTACTGATTGTAAACTATTATACCTCCTTATGAAATTCCAGTGACCTCCACAAGCTAGCTCTGCCTAATGTTAGTAGTGGTCTAATACATCTAGTTTCGTTTTCCTATCTTAATTTGGTTGATTTGATTGGGGTCCTACATCTTTTTCATTTGGCGCTTTATACAATGCCACCTTGATCAACAAAAAAGTTTTTATTATTTTAAACACATTTCCATTAGCACCACCTAATCCTCATTACTACCCGAAGATTCCCAAAACGCAACTTTTCAATATATCCTCCAATATCTGAATCGTACTTCTCAATTGACCGTTTATCTACAAATAAAACGAGGTACCAACTTTCAATTTGGCACCTTAAGTAGTATGGATATTCATCCAGAACGTCAAAATAAATATCAGCTCCTCGTATTACAGTTTCTCCTATACAGTTTCTCCAATAGAGAAATATTACCTGGAATTAGCTAGCCGACTTTCTATATTTACAACATGTCAATTTTTACGACGGTAATTATTACATATAAAACTCACCTTTTAAGATATCACCATTCAATACCGCATTTTGAATTCCTCCGCAGACTATTCATACAACAGTGACTTAATTTGTTTTGATAAAAATTATCTTTCAAATTACAGTACAGCGACAACACTTACACATTAACAATTTAATTATCGAAATATGGTCAATCAATTTATCCAAAAGCAACTATCAATTTTCGAACGAATAAGTCACACTGGTAATCTTATCCCAACTTTATTCGACACTTATATTGAACCGGTGCCTTATGAAACCAAACAATCCCGTCAATATTCACTTAGCATACGAATCAAGACTCCCATTTTCATTTTGGAAGAGATAAAGACTACAATAACCCACCTGGATAGTAATGCTCGACCTTAATTTTGCTAACATACAAGACACCTAACAACCAATTCTGCGATTTCTCATTCCATTCCAATCTACCAATAATGCTTACTCAATCTCGATACATTTGATACTACCGGGTCCATTGCATATATTGAACTATGCATTTCCTTTAATGGTACCTTCTGTCAAATAGGCATCATTAGGAACATACAATCTATTGTTAATCGTCAAAACTTCATCATTATTTCTAACACGATAGTCAGCTCTTGTGATCATTTTTCACTTTATCCCTAATCTTTCCCAACTGAAAATCCGACTTCTGCACTTCTACAACACGGTCGATCAATGTCGGTTTCAAAAATCAAAATCTCAAACAGCGTTGCCATCTAACCAACCGCCCACTAAAACTTGCAAAGGTCTCAACTTAACACAAAATTTAGTATAAACAACCTGAATGTACGTAACCAAACCGCCGATTTCCGATTCAAAACATTTGCTACAACATTAACCTTTCCTAAATAATAATGGATAGTACTATGGTAGTCTTTGCTCAATTTTATTCAACGTCTCTGCCTCAGATTTAGCTCATTTTGAATAAGCAAATATTCCAAACTCTGGTGATTGGTACATATCCCTCAAATCTCGTCATACAGGTAGGATTTCTAAAACTTTAAGGCAATCACAAACACTGCCAACTCCCAAAGTTTCGCATTTCAGTCACACTTGTCGGCCTTTCCCATTAAATCACAGCCTTGACTTCCATTGGATTCACTTGAATACTATCTCTCAAGATCATATGTCTCAAAATTACCACTTAATCCAATCCAACTCACATTTATTGAATTTGGCATACAATTACTTTTCTCGCAACGTCAGCAACATAGTTTGGAGATACTTTGCATGCTCTTTTCTATTCTTGATCGGATCGCCGTTTTTTGCCACATTACTATCTCATATCTCCAACTGGTGCTATACTAATCGAAAATCTATTTGGGAAAAACACCCTGGTCTTTCGCAGTTGATCGAACAAATCATCAATTTTTACGAACCGTCTTCTTATTCAATCATTGGTTATCAATACTCATTTTCAACATACCCCCATTTTTCTTTACGAATGGCACCCGAAATACCTTTATGAAGAGAAACACCAGGTCTAACTTAATAGTGAGTTAACAGTTTAATTTATTGTAACGATCCGATTTTCCAGGGCGTCACACGGCTTCTTCTATAGAGACTTCCTAAACCTAAAACTATCTCACTCGAATTTCCAATATTCAATAAATTGTAGTACTAACGACAACCATCTGAATTAGTGATTTTACGACGGAAAATTATTAAATACTACTAAGTAAAAATCAATCTTATACTTAAAATTAATGCACTCATTTTTCTACGCAACGGCGACCAAATTTCCTTTTTTTTTTTTTTTTTTTTTTAGTCCCAAAGTTATAATTAAAATCCCAATTTCCCACATTTTATCAGCACGATTATATTTAACCAACTTAATAAGCCTAATGTTTAATTCATTAAAATTATGGAACTTATTTTTTAACAACTATGGTTATTAATCATGCTTACTGACACCCTGACAATTCCTCTAGGAACTACATAGGGAAAATCCCTAGCTACTACAATATTCACCGCATGAACTTGTTCTGACTGATGCCCAGCACCTATGTAAAGTATCCTGATAACCTTTCTTTAACAACTTCTGACCTCCTGGCCCAAGAATCAAATTGACTAGGGTAATGATTACATCTCTCAAAATACAAATTTTCACCTCTTCTAAGATTCAGAAGGTAACTTATTTTTGTAACAATCCACCGACAATTTATACGATACGGACTATAGTTATACACACTTACTATCATCACAGACTCACAATTTCTCAACTATCTTCTACACATAATTCTTTATTGCGTTTGTTGTATTTACTAGTTCCACATACTTTTGCTCTGCCTACCCTTCAACCTAGAACGTACTACTAACTTAAATCTTTTCTAACATTGTCTACTGGTTTTGAGCAAATTAGAACTAAGTATTAATATCATTACAAGATTCCCTTAGTATTGCCTAGAATGCGATTTTATACTCATCCTGGATGTCGTTTCATGATCCAACTTAATTGTGTTCTACTATACTATCTAGTATTTTAACGACGACTTATTAGGTGCTACTGATAGTTAATCTCATCCTCACGTAATACGCATATAGTTGTTTCTCAATTAAAATCTCACATTTCCAACTATTAATACTCCTACAATCGCAATCCACCCATTACTACTACCAATAACACAACATCGCTCAAATCCACCAACTGACCATAACACAATTTCGTCACACCCACTAACTGTCAATAAGACAACCAACCATACACGATGCCAATGCACTAACACATGTAATGAAACAACTATCACCCACGTGCCGAACTCTCCTATCGACACTCTATCTCATGTCCCCTACTGACTAGACGACTGACACGTCTTCCTATCTCATGGTCCTCTACTAGCACAACAACTGGAAAGTCTACAGAACCTATAACCTAGGCTCTGATACCAAAATTGTCAAGACCCGTCCCGGACACCCGACATCTCGGGGCTAGCGTGACGACATCACGACATCACCGAAACAACTAACCATCTATTAAACGACAATATGCATACAACAATAAACCATAATCTATATAAGCTATACATATTCTTTGTTATGGGGACACACCCGTCCCCCAAATATAATAACAACAATATATAATACCATGAACCTCTCACAGGTTCGCCTCAGATAGTTCATCTCAACCCTCCACACAACTCCATCGTAGGACTCTACCTAGCGCCAGTAGGGGACCGACTCCTAACTGCTTCTTCTGCGAGTGTACTACCTTTTTAATAAAAACATTTTAAATGGATCAAACATATAACATATAAACATCACATTTCAAATAAAAATCTTATAATATATATATATATATATATATATATATATATATATATATATATATATATATATGTATATGTATCATACCACAAGGAAAACATCCATTTTCCTATCACCACAAAATCAACATCTATATGTTTATAACATTTCAACTAAGCAATGAAAATCAACCAGAACGTCACAACAACCATATAGTATAACGCAACTGAAATAATAGATATATCATCATAAATGGATACACCAAGCCAATATAAAATAAAGTATATATAAATGCCATATACGGCAAAACACCATATACGACAAAGCACCACATACGACACCACTACACCACACTACACCACACCACACCACACCACATTACACCTCTCCACACCACACCACATCACACTACACCTTGGCTAGCCATGTGATCGTTTTAACCTCACGATCGGGAGTTGCAACTGTACCGTACCCCGTAGGATATGCCTTCCTAGCTGGATATAATAACGCTCCGCTGGACTATGCCAGACGGGTGAAACAATGCTCTGCTGGACTATGCCAGACGGGTGAACAACCCTCCGCTGGACTATGCCAGACGGGTGAAACACTGCTCCGCTGGACTATGCCAAGCGGGTGAATATCCACCACCAATCTCCACTTCACTTCAACAACAACTCATCTCTATCTCAACAACAACAACTCTGCCCACAATCAACCACCTCATCAAATCAATAATATTATTATCAAACTACAACTCAATAAATAATCAACGCTCTGTCGAAGCAGATAACATCAACAGCATCGTCCAATCAATAACAACATCGTCAAACTGCAAAATCAATAACATCGACCTCTATTTCCAAAACCAATTTAATCCATATAACTTATAAATTCATCAAATTTTATGTAAACATATTTATTCCATCATAGATATATATGAAAATAGATTTTTGCAAGAAGACAGTACACTCACCTGATTATCTGTTTTTGAAGACTTTAACCGCCTATTCTCTACCGGTCCTCCGGTGTCTACAAACCTATTTAGTGACAGGGTCTAAATTAATATTTTGCGTAAAAACAACCTAATTATGCCATGCAACCCTAATTTCCGTAATTTCCTATTCCCCGCATTTTATATTACTATTTAACGAGTATTACTCCGTTACAGTTTACGATATCGAATTTATTCATGTGAACGGTCTCAATATTTATTATCGCTATTTCGTCATTTTCGATACTAGTAATTAGTTTCATATAATTTTTACAAATAAAATATCGCAATAATATCCTAAATAATTTTCATAATTACCCACGAGACTATTAAATACAATTAAATGCATATATTAAGAGTGACAGGAATTCTGCCTTTCCCGGATTTTTTCGATGGCCACGAGATTGGATTTTAAATTTTTTGGTCGGGTTATTTGCGTATTTTTCTTTTTCCCTTCTTCTTCCTTTTCCTTTTTCATTTCTGTTTTGTGTTTTTGTCTTCCGGTTCTGCTTCAGCCGGCCACTCACCACTGGCCCTTCACCTGCTCTGATCACAAGCTCACCGCTGGCCTGCTGTTTTCTGCCCACCAACACACACACAGCAGCACATACACAAACAACAACGATCATTTGAACCACGACACACACATGCTGCCACACTGGCCGAACAGAACACACCCACTCACTGATGACGAAGTAACCAACAGACGGCACACACAAAACACAAAACCATACACCTACTTTCAACGGACTACCACCAGAGCAGCCACCACTGTCGGAGAACAGACAACACACACAAATAACCCACCGTCGGCAATGCCCAACCGGAGTGAACGACCAGACCGTCGAATGGACGGACAACACACACACATAACCGAAACACACACACTCACTCACTAACCAGATGGCGATGAACGACCAACCAACAAATCACACACACATGACGACGGCAAAAACGGAGCACATACCCACATCGCTTAAACACACACACTTTTTTTCACACACACCCTTACCATTTAAATGAGACAAATAGACAGTACACACCCATATCCCGCCGAACCAAACAACGATCAACACCAAAACACGCCCTCACGCTGATGAACTCACCATCTCCGACGATCACGAACCTCCGACGACCCTCTCTCTCTAGTTTTTCTGATTTTCTCCTCCATTTTCAGGCTTGAAACAAGATTTTTTTTATGGATCATTAATTTGCATAGATTTTAGTGGATTGGTTTATGGATTTTGTTCACGCCACGCTGCCTCTCTCCTACGCCCTCCTGTCTCTAGTTGAACTCATGACACACGTACACACACCAGCATGCATATATATATATATATATATATAGATTAAATGGCTCTTTTCTCCCCCTATTTTCTTAAAATCTTTTTCCTTAGTCCATTTCCACATTTAAAGGTTTCCGAAATTGTAATTTCATCCCAAAAGTTGTTATTCTCAAAAGTTGAATTTTTGATTGAATGTTTTTCTAAATTTTCAATTTGACCCCCAAACTTTTAATTTGAAATCTTAACTAACCCGATTTCACCCCGAATTTCTAATTATTCTAAATGTAATTAAAATGACGTGCATGCTACGATTGGGGTCTTACAAAACACATGGTTTCACCTAAGTAACTGTGTTTAGGCTTGACTAATCATCTCTGACACCTATATATATTAGGGGCTAAGCAAGCTCGAGATATTACTCATTGAGGAATAAGACTCTGGACACAACTGGTCAGTCCTCCCAAGACCCAGTACAGCTCATGTAAAAAATCTTCAACCGTCGACTCCACTTCAGCAAAAAGACATCTGTCACCAGGCCGGACCATACTTAAAGTGTTGACCACTTTAGGACATCAACAAATATATATATATATATATATATATATATATATATATATAATATACATAAAGAGAGAGAAAATAAGTACACACACACACACACACACATATATATATATATAAATATTATATATAGAGAGAGAGACTTGAGACAAAGAGGAGATGGGAGAGACAGAGTGAGAGATAAAGAGAATGACAAGAGGTGACAGTAGTGGTGGCAGGAGAGGTGAAAGGGGTGAGTTGTGTTTAGTTAAATTAGGTTGGAGAGAGAGAGAAAAAAGAGAGAGAAGAAACAAAAAATGAGAGAAAAACAAAATTGATTCTAGACACACACACACACACACACACACACACACACATATAGACAGACAGAGAGAGAGAGGAGTTGGGTGTTACATTATAAATAAAGAAATTGAGGAGATGAGATGGAGAGAGAGGATATTAAATATAGAGCAAGAGAGAAAGACGGTGGCAGAAGGTGAAGGTGAGGGTAGCTGTGGCAGGAGAGGTGGTTATAAGATTAATTTTATTTTGTGAAAACCATCACACAAACATGAACATTCATATTGAATGATCAAGAATTAAAATATTGAATTTGCAGAAGCATACCTAAATCCATAACAAGAAGATTGAAATATCCAAGTTTGAGGCTTTATAATCTTCTGGATCTTTACTTTGTTTTCTGTCTAAATTTCTCTTTGACAATGGAAATTAGAAGAATAGAAAAACCTCTATGTGATTTGGGGACCATGACCCCTATTTATAAATAATCGTGTCTGTTTATAAATAATCGCGTCTGTTTATTAACAATCACGTTTGTTCATATTTTCTACTTTAACCCATCATAAAAATAGAAATTACGTTTGTTTCTATACATTAAAACACACACTTAATAATACATTAATTAAGACCCCAAAACTTAAATTAATCACTTTAATTGGCCTAACTTTATTTGATAGACTATAATTCATATTTATTTAATATATAAGTCAATATATTTAATTTTACTCCAACAATCTCCTACTTGGGCTATATGTAACTTTATAAACGTGAATTATATTTTATGAGCTCATAAGTTTTGCTATTAAAACTTTAGGCATCTTAATCATCTTGTCCATTAACCACACCAATATAGAGCCAAAGCGATTGTCGTCATATATTTCGTAACTAGACCTATCAATGACTACATATATCAATGAAACAAATTACAAAGATAAAGTGTGGATGTATAGTATGGAAATTTCATGCAATGTGATCTTCACATGCCTTTTTCCAATTGGTTCTCCTTAAACCTTAGTGAGATCAAACCATAAAAAATCAGAGTGAATAAAAACTGAATACTTTACTGCAGTAAATAACCATACAATAACCACAAAATCCATAACAAATGTGTCTATAAAAGCATCTAAAATACAAGCTCCTACTAAATCGACATATCCTAAAAAGAAACCACACCCATATGAGCAGTGTGCTCGTGAAAGACCTTGGGTGGTAATCCCTTAGTCAGCGGATCCACAATCATGGAATTTATCTCATTCTGCTCTATAGATATAAGTCCACCATAAACTCTTTCTTTGACAACTAGAACCTGATGTCTATAAACTTTGACTTCGTAGAACTCCTGTTGTTGTTGAAATACAGTACTGCTGATTTATTTTCACAAAATAACTTAAGTAGTCTTTCAATGCCATCCAAAATATGTAGTCCGTGACAAAATTTCGCAAACATATTCCATGATTGGACGCCTCATAACAAGCTACAAACTCAGCTGGCATGGTGGAATAAGCTATACGAGACTATTTAACACTCTTGAAAAGATATAGCACCTCCAACAAGTAAATAGATATAGCCTGAAGTAGATTTCATACTATCTCGGCATCTAGAAAAATCAGAGTCAGAATATCCAATGATCTATAATTGATCTGACTTCTAATAGGTAAGCATGTAGTCTTTTATTCTCTGTGAGTACCTCATGACTCGCTTGGCTACTATCCAATGATCTTTTCGAAGATTGCTTGAGTGTTTGCCCAACATGCCAACAATGTATGGAGTATCCAGATGCGTACATACTTGAGCATACATCAGACTTTCTACTTCTGATGCATAAGGAATCTTTTGCATCTCTTGAATCTCAAAATCATTCTTGGGGTATTGATTGAGATTAAATTTGTTTTTCTTAGCCACAGGGGTGTCACTTAGTCTGCAATCATGCATGCCAAATCTTTTAAGAACTTTCTCGATATAACTCTTTTATGATAAACCAACCATACCCCGAGTGCAATCCTAGTGTATCTGTATACCCAACACAAAAGAAGTGTCACCAATATCTTTCATCTTAAATTTCTTTGATAGAAATCTCTTGGTTTAGTGAAACATGCCTATATCGTTGATGGTAAGTAATAAATCATCAACTTATAAAATAAAATAAATATGCTTACTCCCACTGAACTTGTGGTATATACAATCATCAACAACAGTCATCTCAAAATCGAAAAAGATGATAACTTGATGAAACTTGTAATACCATTGACGAGAAGCTTACTTAAGCTCATAGATGGATTTCTTTAACTTGCAAACCATCTTCCTTGCATCTCCTGACACAAAGTTTTATGATTGCACCATATAGATTGTTTCATCAATTTCACTATTGAGAACAACAATCTTAACATCCATCTGATGAAGCTCAAGGTTAAAGTGCTCCACAAGTGTCATTATTGTCCTAAAAAAGTCTTTCAATGAAACTAGAGAGAAAGTCTCTTTATAATCGATGATTTCATTATGTGTAAAGCCTTTAGCGACAAGACGAGCTTTGTATCCCTCCACATCACCTTTGAATTCCTCTTGATTTTAAATATCTGTTTGCAACCAATGGGTTTCACACCTTCAGGCAATAGGACAAGATCCCAAACGTCATTGTCCTTCATGAACTGTATCTTCTCATTCATGGAATCAATCCACTCTTGAAATTTAGAACTTTCCATGGCTTGATAGAAGTTGATTGGATTATCTTCCATTGCACCAATGTTAAACTCATGTTGTTGGAGAAATACAATGTAATCATCTGGCACTGCACTTCTCATTTCTCTAGTGGATCTTCTTAATGGCATAGCTTTTGGAGGTGGTAGAGTTTGTTCTTCTAGAATGGGAAGTTCTTGGACGTTGTTTTGATTTGGATCTGCTTATTGAACAATGTCAGAAATAGGAGCCTGATCAATGTCAATAATAGCTGTGGGAATATCAACATATTCCTCTTCAAAAACAAAATCACTAAGAAAGCTCATTTTAGTGACATATTATTTCAAGTAATCTATCTCAAAATATATATTTAAACACACCAATATTTGAATTTAAAATTGCATGGTATACAAGAGAGTAATGCATTGTAACTTCGACATATTTGGATATAAATAACGACAACATAACCATAGTGTTTGCTTGTCCAAGCGGTGGTTGGGTGCTCATTAAGTAGGTCATTCCAGTAGCATTCAGGGACACCATATCAGAAACTAGTGTATAACCCGTGCCTAAAGGCACGGGTGTAAAACAATAAATAAATAAATATATATATGTACAAAAGTTTTTTGACATAATCTCCTCTATTTATACGACATTCCACACCTATTTCATTTGAACATCCCTAACAATAATAATTGAAAACTAACAATCGAGAACAATCACCATTTCACACATTATTTATTCCTAATAAGAAAAAAACTAAAATATTTACAAATACCCACTATTTAATGAAGAATAATTCAAAGAGATTTAATAATAGCATACAACTGTGTGTCATGCTCTCTAAACAACATTCCTTCCTAAACCAACAAATTTTGATCTAACAAAAACACACACACAATAAACAGACGGGGCAATACCTGAAGGCAAAACGATAAACACAGGATAACAATTAGAAGTGAGGCACACTAGTGAGTTTGACTACTTCAGCAGCAGCATGAGCAACAGCAATAGCAGCTTCAGCTGCAGCTGTTGTTGCCATGGTAACGGCCAAAACATTCTTTTTCTACTTTTCGGTTGCCTCGTTTAATGTCCTCTGTGGAGCACCAAGCGTCGGATATTGTCTGAACTTCAGCCTCCCAAACACCCAACTTAACTTTTTTGATTTCTAGAAATTTCAAGTTTGAAAATCATTTATTAACCAAAACCCATTATTAATCAATGGAAACTGCGAGGGAAAAAAGTGAAATCTAACCTTTTTCGGGCTTGATTTCGTCTCGAGGATAAATATCCTCTTGACAAAACTAAACCACCTCCTCTTTTTCCTCATTAGAGTTTCATAAGACCTCAGCCAATAATTTTATCAAACACCTTGCCTACGCCTTCAACCCGATTTCAACTAAAACCCAATCATTTTCTCAACAAAAAAGCACAAAAAATCACTGAAAAATTATGCTTCATGAATTAAAGTAGACCATACATACCTTCGGATTCCTCAATCATGAAAAAACTTCACCGTTTTTACTATTAAAAAAAAAAAACAAAAAACATTCCACATCAGTTGAAGAATCTCCTCAAAACTTCAAATCATGATCATCCAAATGGGTTCCTAGCGTATAACCCGTGCCTGAAAGCACGTGTGTTAACAAAATGAACATCAAATTGTGTAACTTTTTTCATTACTGGATAATTCCAATAAACCACAATTAGACACAAAGTAATAATACATACACAAATTAAAATAAAATAAAATTATAGAACAATCGATACATCATTCTCAATATCTCACTTCTGTTTTCAAATGAATAGAATAATACATAACACAACCAATAGCAATGATAACCCGTGCCTGAAAGCACGTGTGTTAACAAAATGAACATCAAATTGTGTAACTTTTTTCACTACTGGATAATTCCAATAAACCACAATTAGACACAAAGTAATAATACATACACAAATTAAAATAAAATAAAATTATAGAACAATCAATACATCATTCTCAATATCTCACTTCTGTTTTCAAATCAATTAGAAAACACAATTTATTTCTCAAGTTCTCAACTTCCATTTTATTCCATTTTCAAATAAACAGTTATAACCCAAAAAACAAATAGCATAATTTACTTTGTTTATGCAACACTCCCATTTTCAACTACGGATTTTCAAACCAACACAACAATAACCAAGAATATAAAGATATTTTTTTTTCTTTGACAAAATGAGATAATCAAATTTGATTATACAATAATTCCCCTAACATTTCAATAATTGAACGCTTATTACAAACAAACAGGCCTGGAAAAAATAATTAAATTCAACACAATATATATATATATATATATATATATATATATATATATATATATATATATATATATATATATATATATATATATATATATATATATATATATATATATATATATATAGATGGTGCACGATATATCGCAAAATGCAGAAGCAGGATCAGAAACAAAAAACAGAGAACAAAAATAGAAGCAGGATCAGAAACAAAAACAGAAACAGAAATAGGGAGCAGGAACAGAAACAGAAACATGGAATAGAAACAGGAATAGAAACAGAAACATGGAACAGAAACAGGGAACAGGAACAGAAATAGGGAACAGAAACAGGAACAAACAGGCCTCGAAAAAAATTCAGAACAAACAGAACAGAACAGAAACAGATCTCACTGAATTAAGCTCATTGAATGATATTTTCTGTGAACAGAAACAGAAACGGAAACAGGAACAAATCACTCCAAAAGAAATACACACATAATTCTCGAATATCAGCAATGAAATTGAAAAACCGACTGTAATAAGATGGAAACAATAAAACAAAAACAAAACAGAAGTTGGCGACCCACTAAAATAAAACAAAAACACACAAAAAAAAAATAGTTTGATGACTAATATAAAATTAATTTGTGGAAATTCCTCATAAATAGACCACATAAAAAATAGCTTGAATTGTTCAACAAACAATTGATTTTATCCTCCCCAGCCTCTCTTATAATGATATAATCTGAAACCATAAGATATAATAGAGAAACGATCTCAATCAAAATTCAACGAAGAGCATACAAAGCAACAGCTTTAATTGCAAAACTAAATAAATCAGCTTTATGATAATATGGCTGATAATTACCAACTAATACAAATACAACACAATAAATATCCTATCACGTAGATATTCAACTATTAGAATAATACCAAACCGAAACAAAATAAAAACGAAAAATGTTTACTGCCTATCCAAATATCTCATTACTTCAATGCTATATTTCACAAAAATGCAATGAAACAAAAAACAGAGAACATAAACAGAAGCATGATCAGAAACAAAAACAGAAACAGAAATAGGGAGCAGGAACAGAAACAGAAATATGGAACAGAAACAGGAATAGAAACAGAAACAGGGAACATGAACAAAAATAGGGAACAGAAACAGGAACAAACAGGTCTCGAAAACAATTCAGAACAAACAGAACAGAACAGAACAAAAACAGATCTCACTGAATTAAGCTCATTGAATGACATTTTCTGTGAACAGAAACAGAAACGGAAACAGGGAACAGAAACAGAAACAGGGAACAGAAATAGGAACAAATCACTCCAAAAGAAATACACACATAATTCTCGAATATCAGCAATGAAATTGAACAATGGATAGGCCTCTAGATTACTGTAAAAAGGAATATTTCATTACTATTAGTGATATCATATCTTGAGTCAACAATCACTTATAATACAAAGAACTGCACTATTGAATTTTGATAACTTCTAACTTCACATAATGAATTACTAAATTCATGAACATATGCATATAGATAATCGACTTACCCCAGCAACGTCGGAACAAAATTGTCCATCACCGCCTCCCCCAGGTAATCAAAATCCAACATTCTACATAATCGAAATCCAAATTTTAATCCATAACTAATTCAAAACTGAAGTAAAACAGGGAAGCACACTTACCTGGAGCAGCACAAAGCACCCATTCCTAAAGAATTGTTCAAAAAATATGGGAATAAAATAAAAATCGGTTAGTAAATCACATAAGGCATCATTTGGAAACTTTGTCAATGATTGACAATTCCTATGAAGATACATGTCCTATAAAGATACCAAAGCAATTAAACATCATAGTAGCATGCCTTCGGCCCAGGATTGGGTGCTGCAACCCTAGATGACTTAACCTACTGAAGTGAGATTTCCACAGCTTTACTCCCACCAACAAAATTGGGGAGTAAACTGTTTATGTAATTCATCCCAAGCAAGTAACTACAGAGACATAGTCTAGAATTTTTTCATTAGGAATAAATGAAAACCTACATATGGAAGAATCAAAAGCAAAAAAAATAATCACCTGGTAAATTACTCAGACTAAGAGGCAATATATAAGTGGGCGAAAAACCACCTCCTACTTCCATCTTCCTCTATGGGCTTCCTCTTTTCCATCTTCTTTGCTACCTTCAGGATTTATTACTTCCACCCTATCATAACCAAGCAATCTGGATGCATGGAAAGGGAAAAACCAAAATAGGAAAGAATCCGTGAAGAAGTTTCACATGATTAGGCATTAAATGTCAAAAAACTGAAAAGATAAAACCAATTAGTAACTAATAAAAGTAACAAATCTTCTTTATTGTCTATTTCACTTTGAATTTTACTTACAGACGCAATAATTGGGCAGCATAGACAGTGGAGGTTGAGAGCAAATATCAGTATTAATGGTTCTCTCAGCTCACCATCTCTCACGTCAGCTCGTTTACAAACAATAGAGGTAGTGTTTGGTTCAATCTAAGAAAATAACTTATATTTAACTAAGTTCTACCTAAAATAATTCAGTAGTGTGTTGTAATAGACCATACCAATTTTAATCGATTTTAACTAAGTTGCTCCTCATGATTCAAAACTGTAAAACAGAGAGCAAAATTCAATGTTATCATACACATGGAAGAAACTCAAGAATGTTATCATACACATGGAAGAAACTCAAGAAATAGGGATTTGATTTCACTTGAACTACATGTAGATGTACAATTAGATCGATGATGGTGGATGGCTGCTATGTGGGATAGTGTAGGGGGACGGCCAGATCTGGGCAATTCAAACCCAAATATGGAATATCAAATGTGGATCTGGCCAAATCGTGGTTGTGATAGTGGAAGAGAGCGTGGGTGTTGGTGGTGGTGGAAGTGGTTTGGGTTCGTGGTCTTGGGTGAGAGGGCCTTCAAGGGTTGTTGGTTCAACTTCTGATAGAGCGAGAGATAGATAGACAGATGCGATTGAGAGAGAGGGTCGTACATTGATTGAGAGAGCGAGGGAGCAAAGAGTACCTGGCGATGAACGACGATGGTGGTTGCTTCAGGTCCAACATCCTGAGCGTCGGAGTTGACGCAATCGTCGACGCAATTGTCGAAAAGTCTCCAACCTAGATGGCGAGGTACGGATGGCGCAGTAATTTCTGTGATGGCAACGGCAGCGGCAGCGGCGACGTCCTGCAAAATGAAAGGGAAAGAGCGAGAGACACAGGAGAAGCGAAGTAGGGAGGGGGGAGGGATGAGAGAGACGTACCTGCATGACAGCGAGAACGACGGTGATGGATTGGGTGGAGTCGAGAGCGACGGAGACGGAGACGGCGATGGCGGTGGCGGTGGCGACGTCGGAGGTGAGAGAGAGAGAGAGAGAGGAAGAGGGCTGGGGAAGAGAGTGAGTCTCGGAGGAGGAAGAGGGCTGGGGAAGAGAGTGCATCTTGGAGTCCATGAAGTAAATGCAAATACTGTTGATGACTGTTGATGATGGTAAGTGTTAAAAAGTAAGGTTGATGGTAAGTGTTGGATGTTGTATATTATAGATATATATTGTATATAGGTGTTGTATATATCAAAAGACATCCAACGGTTACGAATATCTAGAGACATCCAACGACCGTGGATGTAAATGAGCTGATTTATTATATAGATGATAAAGACAATCAAAGAGTTCTTAGAAGAAATTGAGAATAGATTTGCCAAGAATGAAAAGTTTGAAACAAGTACACTTTTGGAAAGTCTCATCTCAATGAGATATAAAGATAATGTGAATATTAGGGAGTACATTATGGAAATGTCTCATCTCGCTTGAAAGTTAAGAGCACATAATCTTGATCTCTCTGAGGATTTGCTTGTGAATTTGGTTATTGTACGACGAAAGATTTATATTATCCTTCGCGTATATGACTACTCGCAAGTGTACGAGGTCAAAGTTTTAGTATAGTATGATCGTTAAGATCGGGTTATCGCATCCACAGGGATTGGGGTCGTTACTATCGAATACCACGTTTGTCGTGACCTAACTTTTTCTAGGCAAAAAGCAGATGTATTTAATTAATTAAACTAATACTAATATAACCTAAATTAACTACAGTAATATGCTAATATGTTTTAGGGTGAAGAATTGTCTAGGGATTAACGTGTTTACAAATACGTGTTCGATCTCGATTTACTCACGTTTACGGTGTTCGACCTATTTGATAACCTCGGTACGTAAACTCTACCGCCACCTCTCCCGAGTGTAAGATGGGGGAATACATGACTTCGAGTCAACGAAGAAGTCCCCCTCAATGTCTTAACGACCCTAGGTCACGTGAGTCTCGCCCAGCGTCATTGATTGCACACAATCCAACTCCCGACCGGGTTATTGGATCGTGCGTTGTATTTATCCTATCGATAATATCCATTCTAAAACTCTCTCGCCACCTCTCCTGAGTGTAAGACAAGGGATATAAGCGACTTCGTGTCAATGAAGAAGTCCTCTTCAACGTCTTAACGACCCTAAGTCACATGAGTCTTATCCCAACGTCATTGATTGTCCACAATCCAATTCCCTCCCAGGTTATTGGATCGTGGCGTTTGTTTACCTTAATCCGAATCAGGGATTTGTCAAACCCCGTATTCTCCATTTATCTAACTAAGCGTGATAAATAAACAATATGATATACACAATCAAACTATGAAGAACAAATATAAATGTAACACCGAAATCATCCAAACAAACATATTTATAAATATATCGTTAATCTCTACTACAATCCATATTTAACTCATGGTCATAACCATATAAACAATAAAATCGAGCTAAACATGCTCACATGGTTCTAAGATAAAGAAATAAGGAAAAACAATCAAAGAACTTAGCCTCGTCCGAAGATAAACCGCTAAGAACGCTCAACGATCGATTCGCCGTCTTCTCTACTTGGGGATGTGAGCTCCACCTCTAAAACTCCTAAATCTAGGCTTAAATATGGCCTAAGATGCTCAAAAAACCAAGAGAGACAAGAGAAGTGGGAGGAGAGGGGTTATATATAGGAAAAATATCCTAAAAGTATCTCAAGGCTGTGTAGAGGGTTTCCGCCTAGGCGAAGGAATTTCTGCCTAAGCGGAGGTAGGTCGGTTTGGTTGATCGCCAAGGCGAAGAAGTAGGCGGAGGATTTGGAAGAACATTTTGGTGGATTTTTGCCTAGGCGAAGGAATTTCCGCCTAGGCGGTGGACTGTCAGTAGCCTATCTTCGCTTTCTCTGATGGATTTTCGCCTAAGCGAAGAAATCTTCGCCTAGACGGTGGGCCTGTTTCATAATTTAGCCTCTGAGCTTGTTTATCCACTGTAACTTCGACTCGCTTTGGTTCGATCTCATCGTTTTCACTTCAGTTTCCTATCTTTTTGCCCCACACACCTGATTTATACAAAAAGTATGAAAACTAATTAAATATAATAAAATACTATATAAACGCTCAAAAACTAACTTAATTCAGTTTGGAAATACGTAGGTGGATCACACCTATTAGTTCTAATATCTCTTTCCACACAATTCAGTCAATTTAAGGTAAGCTATAACTGCCAAAAGGAGACTTGGTCTCTTAATAAGCTTATCTTACATTGTGTGCAAGAAGAGGAAAGGCTGAAGCAAGAAAAGACAGAGAGTGTTCATTTGACTAGTACTACCATTGTAAAAGAAAAGAAAAGAAATAAGGATAAAGAAACTGCAGAGGTTCCATATAAAAATAAACAACATAAAAAAAAGAATGCTGACGGTTGTTTCTTCTGTGGAGCTGTGAGACATAAGAAGAGCCAATGTACCAACTATTATGTTTGGCGTGCAAAGAAATGTATATTTCTTAATCTAGTTTATTCTGAGGTTAATTTGACTTCGGGACTTAAACACACTTGGTTGATAGATTCTGGTGCAACCACTCGCATCAGTGTGTCTATGTAGGGCTGCCTGAGTTGCTGAAAGCCAAATGATGGTGAAAGATAAATCTTTTTAGGCGATGGCAAGAAGGTCGAAGTTTACGCAATAGGGATATTTAGGTTATTATTAAAGTCTGGTACTTAATTGGATTTAAATGAGACATTTGTTGTACCATCATTTAGACAGAATTTGATTTCTATTTCTGTATTGGACAAATTTGGTTATTCTTGTTTTTTTTTTTTGGGAAATAATAAATTTAGCCTTTTCATAATTCAAATTTAGTTAGCACTGGTTCTTTATCTTATGTACATAACCTTTATATGCTTGATACATTTTCTTTATATCATGAAACATTGAAATTAAGTACTCAAGGTATTAAAAGAAAAATTAACTAATGAGAATTCTGTATTATTATGACATAAGAGATTAGGTCACATCTCCAAAAGGAGAATTGAAAGACTTGTGTCAGATGGGATTCTAGATTCCCTTGATTTTATAGATTTTGAAATTTGTAAAAATTGCATAAAGGGAAAATAGACAAACAAAAGGAGATTTGGTGCCAACAGGGCTACAAACGTCTTAGAACTGATACGTACAGATATTTGTGGGCCATTCCCTACGGTTTCATAGAATTGTCAACAATATTTTATCATGTTCATAGATGATTTTTCACGTTATGACTATCTTTATCTCTTTCATGAAAAGTCCCAATCACTGGATGTGTTTAAATCATTTAAATTTGAAGGTGAAAATCAACTCAGGAAAAAGATTAAAAGCGTCAGATCTGACCATAGTGGTGAATATTACGGTAGGTATGATGGTTCAGGTGAACAATGTCCGAGCCCATTTGCTAAATTCCTAGAAAAGTACGGTATCGTCCCAATGTACACTATGCTAGGTTCTCCAAGCATGAATGGTGTTGTTGAAAGGTGAAATAGAATGCTCAAAGATATTGTAAGGAGTATGATTAGTCACTCTATCTTTCCAAAATCACTTTGGGGTGAAACATTAAAGACTACAGCGTATATCCTTAACAGAGTACCAACTAAAGCAACTGCTAAAACCCCTTATAAACTTTGGATAGGCAAGAAGCTAGTTTGAAGCACCTATATATTTGGGGATGTCCAGCTAAAGCAAGGCCTTTCAAACCACATGAAAAGAAACTACTATTTTATTGGATACTCTGAAAAATTTAGGGGTTACAAATTCTATGATCTTACTACTAGATCAATTTTTGAGACGGAAAACGCTCAGTTCTTTGAGGATGTTGAGTTTGCTGGGGGAGATAAGGTTAGGGATTTTGTTTTTGAAGAGGAATATGTTGATATTCCCACAATTGTTATTGACATTGATCAGACTCTTATTCCTAACATTGTTCAAGAAGCAGATCCAAATCTAAACAATATTTAAGAACCTCTTGTTCCATAATAACAAACTACGTGACTAGAATTTGACTCAGGGGCCTTAATCTGCCTAGCCGTGCAAACCTTTGCAGAAGATGCCACCGAACCAACACACCGTTTGTGAATAGACATGTGTTAATAAATTCAAAACTATATGCACTATATGAATCAATGAAAATGAAACGACGTCATTTAGGTCGTCTTCTTCAGGGAACCAGAACACCAGAACATTTGAAGCAATAGCTCGAATTCTACATTTTTCTTTAACTTTGAAAAATCATATAAAATCAATCACAAATCCAAATTTCTTAAAATTTATATCGTTGAACTCGAAATGAAACATAGAATATTTCTATATATAATTTTCTAGAAATATCGATTTTTTCAAAAAATAATATTTTTCTGCCCTTTCCAATTTGTTCTCAATAATTCAACATGAAATGTCTTTGAAACCATATGTAAGATTAATTTCATTTTGTGAAAACCATCACACAAACAAGAACATTCATATTGAATCACTAAGAATTAAATTATTAAATTTGCGGAAACGTACCTGAATCCATAACGAGAAAATTGAAATATCTGAGTCTAAGGCTTTATAATCTTCCAGATCTTCACTTTGTTTTCTATCTAATTTTCTCTTTGACAACAGGAATCAGAAGAATAAAAAAACATCTGTGTGATCTGGAGAGCATGACCGCTATTTTTAAATAATCGTGTCTATTTATAAACAGTCACATATGTTTATAAACAATTGAGTTTGTTCATATTTTGTATTTTAACCTATCATAAAAATAGAAATTCTGCTTATCTCTACACATTAAAACCCACACTTAATAATACATTAATTAAGACCTCAAAACTTAAATTAATCATTTTAATTGGCCTAACTTTATTTGATAGTCTATAATTCACATTTATTTAATATATAAGCTCATATATTAAATTTTATTCCAATAGTGGCGGCAGTGAGTTGTGTTCAGTTTAAGTGGTTTAGAGAGAGAAAGAGAGATAAAAGAAAGAAAAAATGAGAAAAAAAAAAGAAGAAGAAAAGAAACCAAGAAAGTTAATTATAGACAAGTGTAAAAAATATATAGTAATCGTATTTATTTCATTTTTCATGTTTTTGTTGTTAAAAGATATGGGTAAATAAATTATTGATTTTTTTTCCTGCAATGAATTTCCATGGTCACAACAGTACCACCATTAGATTTATCTCTCATTTTCCCTCGCTCTCCCTATAAACTATATGTCAAAAAAACTAATTCAATTTTTATTTTTTATTTATTATATTGTTAATGTAATAATAGGCTTGGCCCACTTGGCCCATTAGGGTAAAACCCTAACCCCCACTTCCCTTATAAATACTTTTGTATAGTGTTGTATTCTTTGTATCTCTTTCTTATAATATTAATACATTGTTCATGTTTTCCACTTCTCAATTATCTTGACATGGTATCAAGATCAAGTCTTTTCTGGACTTGTTCTCTCTAAAAAAAAATAATTCGCAATCCTAAAGCTTCTGCCGCCGCCATCTCTTTTCTCTCGTGGCTTTTTGTTGCTGTTATAGACCTTATTATCACTCTGGTATTAACAACCACTTCACCATCATCTTTGTCTTGCAGATATGAACACAATGCCACCAAACTCATTACCACCGAAGCCCAAACGCACCATCACGCACCTCAAACAGCCTGCAGTACTACCACACTTCGCCCTCTTGGATTTTAGGTTCTAGCGCCTCAACCAGTGCTCCAAATCCATCTAACAATATACCACCAGAACTGTCTCGATGAGATGACTCAAACTACTAAAAAATTAATGCCATTGGATCATGCACGTGGCCTTACGTGTTGGCAGAAGGTCCTCTGCTCAATTCGCATCAGATCCATACTCGACCTTCTCTCTGTCTTCCTTGATTGCTGCCACATCAGCCTTAATAGCCTAGTCAGCTACCACCTCAAGGCCCCATCATTAGACACATCATCTGCCACGTTATAGGACACGTTATCGCCACGTCAGCATTAATTAGGTTATTATTTACCACGTCATCGCCACATAGCCGCCACGTCATCGTTGACTTCCACCCTGCCATGTCATTGTTGATTGCCACGTTAGTGTCCAATCAGCCAGCCCCTACCACGTCACTGATTATTTGAGGTAATCATCTTTGGACCGGTTTAGGCCTTTTTGTACTAGTTTTCTACAAACTTGGACCGGTTCCTGGGGTTTTTAGACGTTCTAATTCTGTTTCTGGCCTCTGTTTGGTGGTTTGAGGTTTACAAAATATACTTTCTATTATATTTGTGTCTTTCTTATACCACACGTTCACCCATTTTTCACCCGATTCTTGAAGATTTAATATTGGTTTCTAGACAATTTCAGCATTTAGGATCTATCTATGATCTCTGTTTAATCAAATTTGAATCATACAATATAGTTCTCTTTATATTGTTTATTCGATTCATCGCGGAGATTCGATTGGTTCAAGGGGCTCTCAATTGATGTTTCACGAGTATAAACCGATTCCCGGTTCCCAAACAATTTTAGCATTTTGAATCCATCCGTGATAGAAATTTCTCCAGGTTCAATTGCGATGTCTGTGGGTTCTTCGCTCATTATTAATGTCAAAGAGGGTTCAGATCCTACCTCCACTACTGTTATCATGTCTATTGCAGATTTCGATTCACTCTTATTTTTTATCTTCTTTAAAAATAGTACAAACCTTTCCCCTACTTTTTCCCTTACTAAAGGTAACTGTTCTTGGTTCTTTGATTCTGCCTGTTGTAACAATATGACATTTGATCCCAACATTTTTTCAACCAAACTCTCCGTTATGAATATCCCCAGTATTCATACCACTGATAATTTCTCAAATGCGTGCTACTCATACCAGTCAGGTTTCTACCTCCCATATTTCTATAACTGACATATATTTGATTCCGAAACTCAACTTAAATCTCTTATCTGTTGGGAAACTTTGTGAATTGGGATCTGAAGTCATATTTTCTAATAGTGGTTGTCGTGTGCAAGATCCTTGGATAAGAAAAACCCTAAGGACTGGTTGTAAAGTTGGACGTTTATTTGAACTCAATAGTTTGCACCTTCCATCTCCAACTCCTCCACCACCACAACCACATGTCCCTTCATCAACCTGTGCAACCTCACCACCATTATCAATATCATCCTCCTCATCTCCGCAGCTACCAATGTTTCTATCACTATCACAAATTTGGCATTCTCGGTTAGGCTACATTTCATCTAGCCACCTAAAATCACTTATCTCTAGCAGCCAGTTAGGTTTTGTTCAGCATGAGTCCTTCAAATGTATCCATTGCAAACTTGTAAAACAACCAGCCCTACCTTTAAAAAAGAGTCAATCCATTTTCCTTACAACCTTTGATCTAATTCATTATGATATTTGGGGGCTTTCTCCTCATACCTCGATAGGTGGTTGTCGTTATGTTATCTTTGTAGACATCTACTATCGCTATACATGGTTGTTTCTTATGAAATACAAAACCCAACTGTTCTAAATATACTTTGAGTTTTTCTCTATGGTTAAAACCCATTTTTTTTAGAAATATCAAAGCTTTTCACTCAAATAATGCAATGGAATACAAGGATCATGCCTTTTCTTAACTTGCTTCACAAAAATGTTACGTTCCCCCTATCGCACGTGTCATAGTACATCCTAACAAAATGGACGAGCCGAATGCAAACAAAGACATATTTTTGACATAGTTCGTGCTCTCCTCATTTCTTCATCATGTCCTAAGTGTTTTTTGCGTGATGCTACCTTCACAGTCGTCTATACAATAAACCATATCCTTTCCACTACAACCCAGAACCAGTCTCCATTTGAGCATATTTTTGATAAACCTCCCGATTACTCTTAACTCAAAGTCTTTGGTTGCACTTGTTTTATTCTTCTCAAACCACATGAACACAACAAACTGGAACCAAGGGCTCTTTTATGTTGTTTTCTTGGATATGACATCGAACATAATAGGTATCGATGCTGGTGTCCCATTTCTAAAACTCTTCGTATCTCTCGACATGTCATTTTTTGGGAACATCAAATGTTTTCTTCCTTACGGTTATTTGACATGTCAACTATCACCAACTCTAGATTCTTTACTGATCCATTTATTGAGTTGTTTCCTGAGGATATAGTTCCAGGTATTGTTGATTCCACTCCAGCACTACCAGTTGAGCCAAGTCCTGAACCTTATATTGAGTCTACCCCAGAACCACTAGTTGAACCCACTCCAGAACCACCAGCTGATCTCACCCCTCCAACTCCAGCAACCATGCCTAAGACTTCTCCTATGGCTAATGATTCTGTACAGACAACCTCTAAGACCTCTGCTCCAGATCACCCCCTCCGCTCTACCCGGGTTACTCATCCTCCACTTTACCTTACTGATTTTCGTTGCTTTTCTACTATACTTTATCGGCATGAGCCTCAATCCTATAAGAAGGCTAATACTAATCTTCTTTAGTAGAAATCAATGGACGAAGAACTTCAGACCCTCACCAAAACTAACACCTGTGATATTATTGATCTGTCATTGGAAAAACTCCTATTGGGTCCAAATGGTTGTGTAAGATCAAGACGCTTTTTGATGTCTCTATTGAACAATATAAAGCCCGACTTATTGCCAAGATATTTGCTCAGGAATATGGTATTGACTATGAAGAGACATTTGCTCTAGTGACGAGACTCAAATTTGTCCATACATTTTATGCGTTGCTGCCATTCGAAAGTGGACTCTCTTTCAAATGGATGTAAAAAATGCATTTCTCAATGGTGATCTACTTAAAGAAGTCTATATGCATACCCCTTCTAGCCTGGCTACCCTTCGAAATAAAGTTTATCGCATTCGCCTTGCCCTATATGGTTTAAAACAAACTCCACGTGCTTGGTTCACCAAATTCAGTACTACTATTCATCAATTTTGGTTCACACCTAGTGCTCATAATTCGGCTCTCTTTATTCACTACACTACCAATAGTATTATCATTTTTTTATTGTACGTGGATAACATGGTTATTATTGGAGATGATTTACACGGTATTTCTGAACTCAAAAAAATTTCTCAGTGGACAATTTGAGATGAAAGATCTTGACATGCTCACATGCTCACTTATTTTCTTTGCCTCGAAGTCTCATTCAGTTCAGCTTGATATTTTCTCTCTTAGGTCAAATATGCCTTGGATCTCCTTTCCAAGGCTAGGTTCACTAACTCAACCACCACCATTACTTCCCCCGAGCTGAAAGTTAGACTTACTCCACTCGATGGTTCACCTCTTCAGGATGCCACTCTATATCGCCAACTGGTTGAAAGTCTTGTATATCTCACTGTTACTCGCGCCGACATTACCTATGTCATTCATTAGGTCAGCCAGTTGTTGTCCGCTCTTCGGACCACCTATTACTCGGTTATTCTTCACATCATTCGGTATGTCAGGGGTACTTTATTTCATGGACTTCATTTTTCAGTGCAATCTGCTCCCATCTTACAAGTTTATTCTAATGTCAATTGGGTCGGAGACCTCACCGATAGACGTTCAATTACTGATTATTGTTTTTTTTTTGGGTAACTCTCTCCTTTCTTGGCATAGTAAAAAATAAACTATGGTTGTTCACTCCAGCACTGAAGCTGAATATCGTGCTATAACTGATGCAACTCAAGATCTTCTCTGGATTCGATGGCTACTCGCTGACATTTGCATTTCTTTTCCTATTACTACTACCCTACACTGTGACAATATGAGTGTTATTCAGATAGCTCACAATGATTTCTTCCACGTGCGTATAAAACACATCGAGACTGATTTCCATTTCATTCGTCATCATATTCTCCAAAATACGGTTCATCTACAATCTGTCAGTTCAGCTGATTAGACAACATATATTTTCATTAAGGTTTATCCACCCGGACGCTTTCACTTTCTAGTTTCTAAACTCAAGTTCACTTCCCACTTACCGCCTTGAGTTTGAGGGGGATGTTAATATAATAATGGGCTTGGCCCACTTGGCCCATTAGGGCAAAACTCTAACCCCCACTTCCCTTATAAATACTTATGTATAGCGTTGTATTCTTTGTATCTCTTTCTCATAATGTCAATGTATTGTTCATGTTTCCCACTTCTCAATTATCTTAACCTGTATAAATTATATTAATTTAATTACGTTATTATTCTATAATTCTTATAGTTATGTGTTCTAAATACATGTTTATTAGACATTATTATTGTGACATATAAATAGAAATGAGTGATGTTTTGTAATATGTTACGTATATTATTTACTTGATGATTTACGAACAATATGGTTTGCGATTGGTTCATATGTAATAGGGATGTCCTGCTTGTATATTGACTCTTGATATCATTGTATTTTGGGAAGAGCTCGCCATTTAACTCTGGACATAGAGGGAACGTGCCTCTTCTTAGGATAGTGTTTACATGCCTTGATCCACATATATGTATTTTCTCTCTATTTTATGATTTATTTTGTTTATTTAATTGTTGTTCTTTGTTATTTAGAGAGAATAAAGTAGTCTGTGATATTTATTTATTATTTAATTTATATTTAAATAATTATATGAAATTTTCCCTATAGTATATATACACATATATTATATTTATAGAGAGATGGATGTATATATATATATATAGAGAGAGAGAGAGAGATGGTGAAAGGAGGTGATGGTGGTGACGGCGACGGTGGTGGCACGGGGTGATGGTGGCGATGGCTATGGCAGGAGAGGTAGGGGTGATGAGGTGTGTTCAGTTCAAATGGATTGGAGAGAGAGAAAGATAAGAACGAAAAATCAGAAAAAAAATAGAAAAAAATAATTATAAAATAGTAAATTGTATTGATTTTATTTTTACTTGTCTTTTATTATTAAACGATAAATGTAAGTAAAGTATTGACCATTATTTTTCTCTAAAAATTGGCCTCATCCTATTTGACAAAAAAGAAAGAATTATTGTCTTATCATCACAAATTGAGGTTATTGGTGATAATTTTTTCGAACTACCCAAAAAACAAATGATAATTTTCCGGAATTTTAATTCAAGCTACCCGAGTGTAAATTAGTGGAGTCCAGTTCACGCGCTACTTATATCTAGTCCCGCTTTCGCCTTCGCTTCTCTCCTAATCCAATTTGATAGGCCGGTTGGGAAAGGTGTTAGAATTTTTGGATACTTTAATTGATTAATTAATTAGTGAGATCCATTAAATAAATTAATCGAGTTATTATTTCGTTGCGTTTCTCGTTGTTTGAGGATCAACGTAGTATATTTATATGCAAAAAATAATTAAGTTATGAATGAGATTTTAATTCTCAAATTTACCCATTTGAGATTGATTAAAGATATAAATGAATGAATTATTGCACATTACTTGAAAAAGGGATGAGTTTTCCCACATTGCTTTGAAAGGGGAAACTTGAGTTGTAAGGTGTAATTATCTCACATTGGTTGTGGAGAAGAAACTCAAGTTTGTATCAACTTATAAATTGAGGATAAAGGCAGACCACTAACAATCAAACCTTCAAACTCGAATTGGGTTGGGTTGAATTTGGGTTGGGACAAACCGATCCATATTTGGATTTGGTTTGGACCGGATCTGAGTTGGGTCGGATCAGGTCTGGATTGGGTTGGATCTTGACCCACCAGAATAGTTTAAAATTTAATTAGTGGTAGTTAAATAGTTAATTAACTACTTAATCGTTAATTTTGAATTAGCACCAACGAACAGACATGAAGGTTCTTTAGGTGACTGTTCGTGTTAATGTTAACGCGAACAAGTGCATTTTCAAAGTTGGTGATGGTTCGCGTTACCATTAACGCGAACAGATGTCTTTCCAAAGTTGCATCCATTCAATGATGGCTTTTGGTCTTCTATAAATAGGAGACTTGTCATTCATTTTATTTCATCTCAAACACAACATTATCACTTCATATCACCATAAAAGCACATAACATTTAGAGTTTTGTGAGAGTTCAAGCGTAAATCTAGTTCACCGAAGTTTTTGGTTTCAAGTGCTTGTATCAAAAACTTGAAGATCGTTGTACTCTGGGAGACAGACATCCATTCAACCATTAATACCAATATGGGGGCGTGAATCTGCTTTAAGGGTATAGAGTTAAACTCTAGCCTCGATCTACTTCAATACAATTCATCGTTTGAATATCCGGGTAAGTTTTTATATAATATTTAAAAATACTGTTTCTGTTACGTTAACGGTAACATATTCTGCTACTGTTCTTCTTTGTTTCTGTTACGTTAATGTTAACACATTTTATCACTGTTACTTTTTACTTTCTGTTACATTAACGTTAACATCACGTTTCTGGTTTAATATACATTTAATTTTCTTCACAGAATTTTCATAATTTATTTTTAATGTCTATACTTGTTTAATTAATATTCACATTAATATTGTTTAATAATTATTTGTTTTATTTCATGGTTATTTATTTATTTATTTTGAAATTTTTGGCATTTACACCAACAATCTTAAAGTATATTCAATTTTATTCTGAAATTTTAAGATAAATAAGTAAATGTTCATGTTTTAAATCTGTCTTGTAAACATTTACATATGGAATTTGTTGTGTGAACGTTAACGTTCCGAATTGATTTCTGATTTTTTTTGTGAACGTTAAACTTCTAGTTTTTGGTTAGTGAAACATTTGATTCTTTAGTTTGTGCTTTGGTTGTAAAATTTTCTAAGTATTTATTATACATTTGTTAAAGTTGTAGACATACTTCTCTGTGATGGCAAGTGAAAACACTACGCCAATTGAGACTTCTAAAGTGACGACTCCTATGACTCAGACCATTATCACTACGGTGCCTACTCCATTGCCTAAGGCTGAAAAACCTGACAAGTTTGATGGGAGCAACTTTAAGAGGTGGCAACAAAAGATGATGTTCTACCTTACGACTTTGAGATTGGTTCGTTTTCTCAAAGAAGATGCTCCAATTATGACTGAGAATGCCGATGATCAGACAAAGATTGTGGTAGAAACATGGAAATATTCTGACTATCTGTGTCGGAACTATATCTTCAATGCTCTCAGCAACTCTCTGTATAAAGTATATGGAGGGATTTTAACTGCTAAAGAGCTATGGGAATCCTTGGATAAAAAATATAAAACAGAGGACGTTGGCTCAAAGAAATTTGTAGTTGGAAAGTTCCTTGATTATGTAATGGTGGATTCCAAATCTATTGTCAATCAAGCCGAAGATCTTCAAGTCATTATACATGATGTTCTCACTGAAGGAATGTCATTGAGTGAATCATTTCAAGTAGCTTCTATTATTGAGAAGTTACCACCGATCTGGAGTGATTTAAAAAATTATCTCAAGCATAAATGCAAAGAGATGAACATTGAAGATCTGATTGTGAGCCTTAGAATTGAAGAAGAACATCGATTTGCTGAGAATCCTAATAGTCGTTATTCCATGAACTCAAAGGCAAATGTTGTGGAGGGTCACAAGAACAATAAGAAACGAAAGTTTCATAACCTTGTAACGAGTCAAAGCTTTGGTCCCACAAGAAAGAAAATAAAGAAATTCAAGGAGAATTGCTTCTTGTGTAGAAATGCTGGACACCGTGCAAGTGAATGTCGAGTTAAACATAATGTAAAGAGGCATACACATCAAGCTAATGTAACTGGAGTCGAGCATATTACTTCGGATGTTTCCGAAATGACCCTTTCAGCAGTGGTGTCTGAAGTCAACCTAGTTGGTAACCCAAAAGAATGGTACATGGACATTGGGGCTACATGACATATCTGCTCAGATAAGAGAATGTTTACCACCTATCAACCGGTGGATCAAAATGAACAACTCTATATGGAAAACTCCTTGACTTCTAAAGTTAAAGGATATGGAAGGATTGTGTTGAAAATAACTTCTGGAAAAGAACTTACTCTCAATGATGTGCTTTATGTGTCGGACATTCGCAAGAATCTAGTTTCTGGATCTTTGATGAGTAAGAAGGGCTTTAGAATGGTCTTTTAGTCTGAAAAAGTTGTAATAACCAAAAGTGGAGTATATGTGGGAAATGGCTACATGAATGAAGGTCTCTTCAAATTTAATGTAGTGACTGTGATTCCAAAAACTAATAAAACTACATCTTCTGTTTATATGATTGAGTCAATTGATGTTTGGCATGCTAGATTAGGACATGTTAATTATGATTCTTTATGTAAGTTGATTAGTTTAGATTTATTGGCAAAATGCAAAATTGGTTCAAATAATAAATGTGAGACTTGTATGGAGTCCAAGTTGACTCGAACTTCTTTTCAATCAATCGAAAGAAGCACTAAACCTCTGGAGTTAATTCACACTAATATTTGTTATTTAAAATTTGTCTAAACTAGAGGTGGTAAAAAGTATGTTATTACTTTTATTGATGATTGCACAAGATACTATTGTGTTTATCTTCTAAGGAGTAAAGATAAAGCCTTGGAAAAGTTTATGCAATATAAGAACGAAGCTGAGAATCAACTTAGCAAAAAAATTAAAGTTCTTCGAAGTGATAGAGGTGATGAATATGAATCACCGTTTATGGAATTCTATGCTCAACACGAAATAATTCATTAAACAACTGCACCTTATTCACCTCAGCAAAATGGAGTAGCTGAGAGGAAGAATAGAACTTTAAAAAAAAAATGATGAATGCTATGTTGATAAGTTCTGGACTAGCCCAGAACATGTGGGGGGAAGCATTACTTACCGCCAATTACGTTCTTAATAAGTTGTCACATAAGAAATTGGATAAAACTCCATATGAAATGTGGAGAGGTAAGACTCATACTTATAAATTCTTGAAAGTGTAGGGGTGTCTTGCTAAGGCGGCGGTTCCTATTCCTAAAAGGACTAAAATAGGACCTAAAACAATTGATTGCATATTCATTGGGTATGCCCAAAATAGTAGTGCTTATCGATTTTTAGTTCACAAGTCTGAGATTGAAGATGTATGTAATACCCTGAAAATTTGTATTTTTGAAAATATTATTTTATATAAGTTTAATATTTTTGGGAATGTTTTGCGAATTTATGGTATAAATATTATTTGATAATTTTAGGGAGATAAGTATAATTATTAAGATTAATATGAATTATTTTATAATTATAGGGTGTTAAATATAATTTTTAAATTCTTAATACCTAAGCTACCGATTTATGGCCATGAAAAGAAGAAGAGTTTGAAATGGGTTGTAAAAACACATATATGCATGTGTGCCACGTGTATAACTATTAATAATAATAATAATAATAATAATAATAATAATAATAATAATAATAATAATAATAATAATAACACATCTATTAAGTTCTCAGTGATGGATTGGGATCATTGCCTTTCTCATGTGTGTGTGTGTGTGTATATATATATATATTAAGAATAAAAATAAGAAGGAGGAGGTGTGAAGAGTAGGAATATATCCACACATATATATATATATATATACTAAGTAATATGCTTCAAGCATATTAAAAATTACGGGTTTGTTGATCGTTTTTCAGCAAAAATATAATTACGATCCGGAGTATTTCGGTTCAAATTCAGGCTTCGAATTTCAGGTAGAATTTCTAACTCTTTTAATATATGTATTTAATTTTCCTATCGTGTGATTCATGGTATTATTTTTGTTGAATTTTATCCATTAAATTTTATGAAATAATTATGATTATGTGAAAACGTTGTGAAAATTATGCCAAGGTGTTTTATTTGTTGTATAAATTAAATGTACGTATTAGAGAGGTTGAAGTTCATACCCCCAAACTCAAAATTTGGCTAGTCCTCGAGCTAAACACACACACTAAAATGAAAAATACACAAACTGAAATAAATAACAAACAACCTAAAAACAATCTAAACATAACAACATGCGAGTTTTGACTTCTTCTAACGGCCTATTTATTTTTCCCTCAACAATCGCCAGTTATATCGAGTTCAGGCAATGACACACAACATGTAATGTTCTAGAATTTTGACATGCAATAATGGTGAACGCTATTCTAGATCCTTTAAACGTGTTAGTGCGAGACTCAATAATATAACTATACAACGATTGGATTGGATTATCCACCAACGAAATTCATGACTTAGACCGTGAAGGACTAGGATTTCCATAGGCCTGATTGGGGTTCACTCTCCACTAATGTAGGTTTAGTAGTTCATGAAGATTATTAGGGCTTGGTTCAGTTAAGGTTAATTTGGCCAAGGGTATTTCGGAATAGAAAACGGGTTAACGTTGTTAACTTAACGTTACCCAAGGCTCAACGCTTGGCACATTCACTCTTGAATCCCCATAGAAAGATTGGAAAAAATCCCAAACATGCATTTAAGACCGACGTACTCACTTGTCAAAAGAAACGGAAATAAAAACCATATTTACATTTGATTTTTTTTTTCTTTTTTTTTTCAACGAACACACCCCCAAACTTATTTGATTATTATAATTGAAGGGGTGTATGTAATACAAATAAAAAACGATAAGTGAGTACTCAAATACCGAACCAATTAGAAGTCCGCCCTAAACCCAACCGCTCACATCAAGAAGCCTTTGCAACGGCTAACTTGATTCGCTCAAATTGTGCCTTTGGTTTAGCGATAAAGGACTGGAAGGAATTTAATTGGCCGTGGTATTGGTTTATGTGTTCGGAATTGAATTTGCATTTAGTCTTCGACAGGGTGACGAGAGATAAATATGTAACAAGGTAGGCTTAAAAAGGCTCAAGCGACAAAACGAATGCCTAAATCACGTCTCCTGAACTACCTCGCCTAGGATTTCACCTCAAGCTTCCCCTCAATCAAGTTCTAAAATCCTTAATGTGTCATGAATTTGGTTAATCTATAATCGTCCTCAAATCAATTGAATAACTATACATTGAGTCTATGTGCCTGTGCAAATTAGGATCTACAATAATTTTGACTAAAACGCATAGTCAAGCACACAGAATCACACATGCATGGGTATTACCCTTGACTCTGAAAACAACCAGGGGTAATTTTCATCATCAGGTGACGGCCCAGATGAATGCAAAACTCAACATGAAAACAACAACACAAAAATATAAACACATTCTAACCTAAACACACATGCAATATGGAAAACGATAACACATAAACTAACATACTACATACTACACATCACCCCCAAACTCAAAGTGGACAGTGTCCCCAGCGAACCCAATCATCATTCTCAACATATATGAAATTAAAGCATGTTGACGAAGGGTGTTTAGACACTTACCTGGGAGGCGAGAAGATCTCACCTCCGAATCAAGTCGGATGTGACGGATTTAACTTATTTGACCTTTGGTTGCCTCCCAAGAAGCACGTGGTTTAATGTCCTTGGCCCTACATTCAGAACGCCCTCAAGATTGGCGAGGTTTTGCTTTGGATGGCTCGATCTTTCAACGAAACGCCTCACCGGCTTATGTGCTGGACCAAGCAACATAAAACGACTTGGAATCCCATCGAAAGGGATGTATCAATACCCGTCGATCTAACATTGGCACGTACCCTGCATAAGAAATAAAAATAAAACTACAAACAAAAATTATATACAAAGAAATGCCTAAAATAAAATTAGGTCATTTACACACAATATCGACAATGAACGACATCGCCAATCCCGGCAATATGAAACACTTGTTTCTCCTATCTAAAACTTAAGTCCTGAGCCGTTACCACATTTTTCGGACAATAACATCAAAACAATCTCCGGTAACGGCGCCAAAAACTTGGTAGGGCGTAAAATAACACGCCGCTACTTACACTCGCAAGTATACGAGGTCTAAGTTTTAGTATAGTGTGATTGTTAAGATCGGGTTATCGTATCCACAGGGATTGTTGTCGTTATTATCGAATACCGCGTTTGTCGTGACCTAAGTTTATCTAGGCGAAAAACAAATGTTATTTATCTAATTAAACTAATACTAATATAACCTAAATTAACTACACTAATATGTTAATATGTTTTAGGGTGAAGAATTATATAGGGATTAACGTGTTTACAAATACGTGTTCGATCTCGATTTACTTGCATTTACGTTGTTCGACCTATTTGACAACCTCGTTACGTAAACTCCGTCGCCACCTCTTCCGAGTGTAAGACGGGGGAATACATGACTTCGAGCCAACGGAGAAGTCCCCCTCAATGTCTTAACAACCATAGGTCACATGAGTCTCGCCCAACATCATTGATTGCACACAATCCAACTCCCTCCCTGGTTATTGGATTGTCGTGTTGTATTTACCCTATCGACAATCTCCGTTCTAAAAATCCCTCGCCACCTCTCCCAAGTGTAAGACGAGGGATATAACGCGACTTCGAGTCAACGAAGAGGTCCCCCTCAACGTCTTAACGACCCTAGGTAGTGTGTGTCTTGCCCAACGTCATCGATTGTCCACGATTCAAACCCCGACCGGGTTATAAACTCGTGGCATTTGTTTACCCTAATCCGAATCTGGGGTTTTGTCAAAACCCTGTATTCTCCATTTATCAAATCAAGCATAATAAACAAACAATACGATAAATACAATCAAACTACGAAGAACAATCACAAACGAAACATCGAAATCATCCAAACAACGTATTTATAAATTATATGTTAATCCCTACTACAATCCATATTTAACTCGAGGCCATAGCTACATATACAAGAAAATAATGATTTAAATATGCTCACATGATCCTAAGATAAAGAAATAAGGAAAAACGATCGAAGAACTTAGCTTCGTTCGAAGATAAACCGCTAAGAACGCTCAATGATCGATTCGCCGCCTTCTCCACTTCGGGATGCGAGCTCCACACTTAAAATCCCTAACCCTGGGCTTAAGTATAGCCTAAAGAGCTCAAAAATGCAAGAGAGGGAAGAGAGGTTCCGGCCAAGGGGGAGGAGAAGGGGTATTTATAGCCAAAATATCTCAAAAATATCTAAAAATATCTCAAGACTGTGCAGGGCAAATCCGCCTAGGCGGTGGAAATTGCGCCTAGGTGGAGTTAGGTCGGTTCGGTTTGATCGCTTAGGTGGTGAAGTAGGCGGTGGACTGGAGAACATTCTGTTGAAATTTCGCCTAGGCGAAGAAAACTTTGCCTAGGCGAGCGGCTGTCAGTAGCCCTTTTTTGTCCTCTGCTGGATTTCTGCCTAGGCGATAGAAATTTTGCCTAGGCGATCGTCTGTCAGTAACATTTTTCTCTTCTCTGCATCTTCACCGCTTAGGCGGTGGTCTGGACGCCTAAGCGGTGGGCCTGTTTCATGTTTTAGCCTCCGAGCTTGTTTATCCACCGTAACTTCGAACCGCTTTGATTCGATCTCATCGTTTTAGCTCCAGTTTCATATGTTTTTTACCCACACACCTGAGTTATACAAAAAGTATGAAAACTAATTAAAACATAATAAAAATAACTATAAACATATTCGAAAACTAACAAATTTGAATTGGAAATAGATAGGTTTTTCACACCTATCAGAGTTCTACTGAGCGTTAACTCACAACCTCACAATTTGATTGCAGGGTCGGTAAGTGCCAGACGGCGACGAGAATTTTAGTTAAATTTCTATTTTAAATTGTAATAGTTGTATTTATTATTTATTGTTGTAATCGGTAAATTCAATAATTATAATTTTCGTCGTCGCATTGTAAATTAAAATATTTTTTATTAAAACGAATTATTAAACTCTTGTTGCCATCGCATTATAAATTTACCAGATTTTATAGAATGGAAATTTGGACAATCAGTTTTAATATTAATTTCTTCAAGGGGAGAAACAGTGTAGCGGCCCTAGAAAACTGAGCCGTTACAGGTGGTATTAGAGCGGGTTTGTGACCACCTTGAGACTGGGTTATGTTACCTATTATTCATATTAGAAATTTTAAATTGACGTTTAGAAGTTTTGGGACTAATGTGTTATCTAAAATATACTTTTAAGAGTTTTGGAATATAATTAATATTTTTTATTTTTATTTTAAGGGGATATTTATGTAAATAATAAAATATTAATATGCGTTGTTTTCATATAATGAAGACAACACATTATTATTAAACGTTTGTGTGCAAACGATTAACATGTATATAATAATAATAATAATAATAATAATAATAATAATAATAATAATAATAATAATAATAATAATAATAATAATAATTACTTGCTACGAAACTAACATGTCATAATATAGAATCTCATATCATTCACAACCCATAGGGGATTTTTCAGGCGAATGACCAGGTTGCGTACATATAAATATATATAATGAAAACTTACAACTTTTATATGTTTGGCTGCGAGAAAAATAATTCGGCTCTGATTTCGGCTTCGAATTTTAGGTTGAATTTCTAACTCTTTTAATATATGTATTTAATTTTATCATTATGAAATTTGTGTTATTATTGTCGGTGAATTATAGCTGTTAAATTTTATTAAATAATTATGATTATGTGAAAATTATGTGAAAATCATGCCAATGTGTTTATTTTGTTGCGTTAATTAAATGCACGTATTAGAGGGGTTGGAGTTGGTGTGAGCGTTGGCTCACAACCCCACAATTTTGATTGCAGTGCCAGTGAGGACAAATCGACATCGGGAGTTGAATTTCTATTTATAAAAATTGTATTTATTATTTACCATTGTAATCGGTGAATTCGACAATTATAATTAACGTCGTCACATTGTAAAAATTTAATAGATTTTTATTAATTAAAATATTGATTATTTAAAAAAAATTATCATCGTCGATAAATAAAGTTGTCGCCGTTGTATTTTAAAATTTATCGGATTTATCAAATAAAAATTCGGTCAATCAATTTTAGTGTTAATTTCTCCAAGAGGAGAAACCGCGTGACAGTCTTAGAAAACCAGATCGTCATAGATGGTATCAGAGCGGGTTTGCGACCGCCCTGAGATTGGGTTATGGTACCCATTATTTATAATAAATTGTTAATATGCAAAAATAATAATTTTAGTAGAAATTGTGAAATAAAAGTAATTAAAAAAAAAGGGTGTTGGTTCATGTTACTGTTTCAAAAAAAAAAAAAAAAAAAAAGGTAGCACTTGGTTGATGTTATTGTTTCTATTCCTTTAAAATTTTGGAAAATTCTATTTTGGCCCCTAAATTATGGGTGATTGTTTATGTGGACCTTTTTGGTTAGCTAAATTGCACAGGTTGATCTCTATAGTTTCAATTTGTACATTTGGTTTCATTTTGGTTATTTAGGATCATTTCGTATTTTTGGACATTTTGTGCTAACTCGACGTTTGACTAAAATCACACTTTGGGTCCCTATAGTTTCAATTTGATCATATTAAATTGTTAGTATTAAAATTGACTGGACAAATTGGGATTTGATATTAAGTTATCCTTTGTGATATTTGCGTAAACCGTTGTTGTAAAATTTATTCAATTAAGTGATAAATTCTAAGATTCTTATAAATGAAATATTGGGCATTTGATTTGGTATTAATATATGGTTGTGGATAAAAATATTAATATCTGGCAGTGGGGTTAGTAATATATATATATATATGCATTGACGTCTCCATTATGTTTTTTTGGTGGTTGGACATTTTGCACCAATGTGTTATTACCATTATTTCACTTTGGTCCCTACCATTTTAATTTGAACATATTAACATCTTAGATGACGGTTGATTAATGTAACTTATCAATAATACGTTAAATAAACCTGGGTGAGTGCCGTGTTAGCCGTGGATCATTGGAATTGTCGTTAAATTGAACATATTAATTTTAATGTATGTATTATCTTCTATATAAATCATGAAATTATATTTTCGTATTTAATTGGAAAAAAAAAAAAAAAAAAAAAAGGTTGTTGAAAATGGATAATTTTATGATAATTAATGGATCAAGTAAAATTTGAAAGGTGGAAAATGATTTTTATTATCCTGTTATGTCATAGTTGTCTTCTCGTCAGGAGGGCATATCCTGGGAGATGTGGATATATATTATTATCTGTCAGGCAAGTCCTGTAGGGTAAATATATTATATATTATTACATGTCAGGTAAGTCCTGCAGGGTGAATATATTATATATATTGTATATGTTATTACCTGTCAGGCAAGTCCTACAGGGTGGATATATTATATACATCATATATGTTGTTACCTGTTAGGCAAGTTCTACAAGATGGATATGATTACTCCTGATCGTGAGGTAAAATGATTATATGGCAGACAATAAAGTTTTTTATTTTATTATATACAAGTGAGTTGATCAGTTGACTTAAATTTGATTGTCCTGTTATGATGATATTTTTGTTAAGATTTGGATACGGCCCAGTGTGGCTACATTTTATTAGAAAGTGGATTTTGATAAAAATACTTGATCCATAAAATACTTTTATACTACAAAGGCAGTACACCGATAAAAATAATTCGGATAGATATTGGTCCATTACTAACGATTGGTAGAAGCGGAGCGTTGGGTTATTGTGAAGTTATCGGGAGCCACTTATTATTTTGAAATGCTAATTTGAATTTTTGAGCTTAATTAGTGTTGTAGAAATGCAAGTTGTGATGGGTTCGTGCACTTTAAAATGTATTCGTATGATTGAGGCGTATTTAGGTGTTTTGAAGCATATTTATGGGGTTCACACATATTTATGTGTTTTTGAGACGTATTTATGGGATTGACACATATTTATATGATTCGTATGTATGTATGTGTTTCGGTACGTATTTATGGGGTTTAGACGTGTTTATATATTTCAACATGTATTGGTGTGTTTTGAGACGTATTTATGTGATTAAGATGTATCTATATGTTTCTAGATGTATTTATATGATTGAAACGTATTTGGATGTTTTGAGACGTATTAATGTAGCTGAGAAGTATTTATGTATTTTCAGATACATTGCGAAAAATTTATTATTTGGAATTTGGATTGTTCGATATTTATGAAGGAATTTATGAGGTTTTGGAATTAAATTGTAATTTTAATGTGGATATTGGGATTAATTATTTTTAGTTCCACGGGAGAGTCCACATGGAATTGGGCTATCTATTGGATAAGATACTAATTGCGAACATGTTGGCTTAAATGTTAGATGAAATTGATAAACGTTGGTTATGGGATATGGCAGTGGACGAAAATGTTATACCAAGTGAAAAAATTATTGAGGTCGTAGACCTGTTGGAATTGAGATAGACCTAATCCGGTGAGATTACCAGGATATTTTAAAAATATATTGTTATTTATTGTTATTTTTATCAGAGTAGTGCAGCGGAAGCATTTAGAAACATAAAATTCTTTGACAATTGGTTGTCTGTGCTAGGTGTTACGACCAAGTGAACCCTATCCGTAGGATTGTTGGAATAATATAGGCCACTGCGATTGGGAATGTAGCGATGTTGGAATGGATTTTGTTAGTTAAGAATTATGGGTGACTTTTGGTTATGGGACCTTACATAGAGAACAATTGTTCTAGAATCGAGTGTGATTAACATGACCGTGTGATACGATTCGTAATTATTATTGTTTTGAACAAAATTTCGAGGACGAAATTTATTTAAGGGGGTAGATTGTAATACCCTAGAAATTTTTATTTTTAAAAATATTATTTCATATAAGTTTAATATTTTTGGGACTGTTTTGTAAATTTAGGTTATAAATAATATTTGATAATTTTTGTGGATTAAATGGTAATTTTAAATTGACGTTTAGAAGTTTTGGAACTAATGTGTTATTTAAAATATACTTTTAAGATTTTTGAGATATAATTAATATTTTTTATTTATTAGAAGGGGATATTTATGTAAATAATAAAATATTAATATGTGTTGTCTTCATATAATAAAGACAATACATTATTATTAAACGTTTGAGTGCAAACGATTAACACGTATATATGTATTATATAATAATAATAATAATAATAATAATAATAATAATAATAATAATAATAATAATAATAATATTATTATTATTATTATTATTATTATTATTAAACTTACTTGCTAAGAAACTAACAAGCCATAATATAGAATCTCATATCATTCATGACCCATAGGGGATTTTCCAGGCGAATAACCAGGTTGCGTACATATAAATATATATAATGAAAACTTACGACTTTTATATATTTGGCTGCGAGAAAAATAATTTGGGTCCAATTTCGGCTTCGGATTTTAGGTAGAATTTCTAACTCTTTTAATATATGTATTTAATTTTCTCATTGTGAAATTTGTGTTATTACTGTCGGTGAATTATAACTGTTAAATTTTATGAAATAATTGTGACTATGTGAAAATCATGTCAATGTGTTTATTTTGTCGCCTTAATTAAATGCACATATTAGAGGGGTTGAAGTTCTACTGAGCGTTGGCTTACAACCTCACAGTTTTGATTGTAGGGCCGATGAAGACGAATCGGCGTCGAGAGTTGAATTTCTATTTATAAAAATTGTATTTATTATTTACCGTCGTAATCGGTGAATTCAACAATTATAATTAACGTCGTCGCATTGTAAAAATTTATCAGATTTTTATTAATTAAAATATTGATTATTTAAATAAAATTATCATCGTCGATAAATAAAGTTGTCGCCGTTGTATTTTAAAATTTATCAGATTTATAAAATGAAAATTCGGTTAATCAATTTTGGTGTTAATTTCTCCAAGGGGAGAAACCGCGTGATGGTCCTGGGAAATTGGGTCTTCACAATGTACATGTGAATACAATAATGGAATCCAGAAATGCATTATTTTATGAGAATATATTTCCTTGTAAGACTGTTCGAGAGACTGGTTCTTCAAAAAGAACGTTTGATACGACGATAGGTGAGGTCCAATGTAAGACCCTAATTTCTGTATACGTATAGTCATTAGTTGCATTTTAGAACATTTAGAAAATGATGGTGTATAATGTGTCATTTAGTATTTAATTTAAAATTTTAGGGGTTAATTAGTAATTTAAAAAAAATGTTAATTTTAAATTTTTGGGTTTAAATGATAAGTTAAAAAAATTTAGGGGAGATTAATGTAATTTGGGAAAAAAAATTTATATATATATATATACATACTAAGTGATGAGATTAAAAAAAAAAAACACGTGGCATTGAGCCTACCATTTCTCTCATGCCTATATATACATACATCCATGCATACACATTTTCAGGACACACCTAAAAAGAAGAAGAAACCAGAAAACGAGAGAAGTGTGTCGGTGGTGGTGGGTTCTGATCGTCGTTGTCTTGTCGCTGGGGGAGGTTTGTGTGTGAGCATCGCTGTTTTTCCGGCGTGGGTGTGTATGTGTCGTCGTTGTCGTTCATCTGGTGATCGTGCGTGTGTGTGTGTCATCGTCGTTTGTCCGACAGTGTGACTGCGTATGTATGTCGCTGTTGTGTAGGTGTGTATGTGATCGGACGTGTGTGTATGTGTGGATCATAGAATTGTTGCCGTTCGTTCGACGACCATGTGAGTGTGTGTATGTGTTGTGTGTTCTGTGAGTGTGTGTTCGTTAACGGTGCATGTGCGTGTCGTCGTCGGCGGTATGGTCGCTCGGTCTGGTACGTGTGTGGGTGGGTGTGTTGCTAAACAGTCTGACGGTGTGTGTGTGTGTGTTCGGTGATTGTGTGTGTTTGTACATATGTCGTCATCGATTCCGTGTGTGCATATATGATTGGCGTGTGTGTATTTGTGATTGTTGTGTGTGTGTAGGTTTGATCGTAGTGTGTGCGTGGTGTGTGGGTGATCGCCGGTGTGGGTGAGCAGTGAGAAGGTGGCCGACGGTAAGTGAGAGTTAGTAAAAGAGAGGCGTTCGCCGCGGTGGTGAAGTCCGGCAAACAGAACCCAGAATAGAGAAATAGGGTTGTCGCCTCGGCGGTGAGGTCCTGCGACCAAAAAAAAAAAAAAAGGAAAAAAAAATAGAAGAAGAAGAGAAAATCAAATCAAAATCAAAATCTAAAATTCAATCTCTCGACAGGCGGGAAATCCGGAACAGGTAAAAATTTCAGTTGATTATTATTTTCATTAAATTAAATTTTTAGCATTACAAATTTTTACAATTGTGATAATAATTTTTGAAATCGTTAATTTTAATAATTTTGTACAGTGAATATTAACATAGTGAAATGGGATAAATAATAATTTTGCATAATTAAATTTAAAAAATGAAAAATTATGCAATTTAGGGCCACACATTGCATGTTAGGTTATTTTAAATAAAATGTTAATTTAGGCCTATCATTATTAGGCTCGCAAGCATCGGCGTCCCAGTAGTTTTTGACGTCGGTATTTTTGTAGTGCAAAAAACGAGGTGAGTGTAGTATCTTCTATGTAAATATACAAATTTTATTTTCGTATAAATTGTGGAAATATGTTTTTATTAAAATTGGACGATTTTACAATTTATATGGATCAAGTAGATTTTTAAATGTAGATGGTGATTTTTATCTGACTATGCCATAGCTTTGATCCCGTCAGGAGAGTATGTCTTGTGGGATGGTTTTGACCTGTTAGGAGAGCATGTCATGCAGATGGTTGATTATTGTTATTGACCTGTCAGGAGTGTCGGTCCTTCGGGTGGTTGATTATTATGACATGTCAGGAGGGGATGTCCTGCAGGTGGTTGATTATTATGACCTGTCAGAAGGATTAGTCCTGCAGGTGGTTATTGATATTATGACCTGTTAGGAGGATTAGTCCTGTAGGTGGTTGATTATTATGACATGTCAGGAGGATTAGTCCTGCAGGTGGTTGATTATTATGACATATCAGAATGATTAGTTCTGCAGGTGGTTGATTGACCCGTCAGGAGTGCAAATCTTGCAGGTGGTACCCCTACTATTGGGGATAATAAATGGCCCTGACACTGATAGTCACGTTAGATGACACAGTTGTACAAGTTACGGTACCATTGTAACTCCCGATCGTGAGGTAAAAATAATCCTATGATTAGTAGGACAGTAGTGTGCGGTGTTTTATTATATGACGAGATGTTTGGATTGGTTGATTTAAAATGTTTGAATTGGGTATTTTAAATATATTAGTTTATTTCATTGGTGACAAGGAAATTGGATTTTCGTACTGTATGTGATTATATATTATTTTATTTTAAAACGTGGTGTTTAATACTTATACTTGATCCATAAAAATATTTTTATTATGAAGATAGTACACCGATAAAAATATTTGGTTTTAGGTGCCGCAGCTAGGAATGGATCCACTACTGGCCTAGGTAAAGTCCGGAGGTAGTGTCATTTTGGGAGTGAGCTGGTTAGAGGCAAACCGTGGAAGGTTCATCATTTTTTGTGATTTTTGTTGTATATATTTGGGATGGGTGTGTCCCATATTTGTGGAAATGAGTAAATGGATATTATTTTTAGAAAAAAAATATATTGATAGTGGTACGCGTGCGTCTGAATATGTATATGTATGTTTGCATGCATTTGGTTGATTGGTCAGGAAGTGTCGAGTCGATGTCACTCCCGGCCTTGGGCAGTGAGGGCCCGGGGTGGGGGTATGACATCCAAAATGAAATATCTTTGCAAGATAATGAACTTAGACGTAGTAAGAGGGCTAAGACAACAAAGTCATTTGGTCCTGACTTTCTTACCTATATGGTGGAAGGTGATCCTAAGAGTTTTAAGGAGGCGATGTCAACTCCTGAAGCACTATTTTGGAAAGAAACTATAAACAGTGAAATAGAATCTATCTGGCAAAGCCATACATGGGAACTAGTTTATCTTCCTTCCGGTTCCAAACGTCTTGGGTGTAAATGGATATTCAAAAAGAAGATGAAAGCGGATAGATAAATTGATAAATATAAAGCTAGACTTATAGCTAAAGGTTACAAGTAAAGAGAAGGTGTTGATTACTTTGACACGTACTCACCGGTTACTAGAATAACGTCCATTAGAATGTTGATAGCCATAGCAACTATACATAATCTTGAAATATATCAAATGGATGTTAAAACAACTTTCCTAAATGGTGAACTAGATGAGGAAATCTATATGGAACAACTAGAAGGGTTTGTTGTTTCTGAAAAAGAGAACAAACTTTAGAGACTTGTTAAGTCTTTATATGGACTTAAACAAACGCCAAAACTGTGGCATGAGAAATTTGACAAAGTTATGATGTCAAATGGATTTAAAATCAATGAATGTGACAAATTTGTCTACATTAAACGTAATGAATCCGAATATGTCATTGTATGCCTTTATGTAGATGGTATGCTAATTATTGGTAGCAATAATGACATCATTAAGTCTACCAAAAAGATGTTAACCAGTAAGTTTGATATAAAAGATTTAGGTATTGCTGATGTAATTCTAGGAATTAAAATTTCTAGATCTACTGAAGGACTAGTATTATCGCAATCTCATTATATTGAGAAGATACTTCAGAAATTCAACAAGTATGATATTAGTCTAGCTAAAACACCTATTGATGTGAATTGTCATCTGACTAAGAATACTGGTGAAAGTATCTCTTAATTAGAGTTTGCTCGTATAATAGGCAGACTAATGTACTTAATGAATTGTACTGGACCTGATATTGCCTACACGGTGAGAAGACTGAGCAGATATACTAGCAACCCAGGACACGGACACTGGAATGTGATAGTTAGGGTACCTAGATATTTAAGGTATACCCTAAACTATGGATTGCATTACACCAAAAATCAAGTTGTACTTGAAGGTTACGGTGTTGCTAATTGGATAACGGATTGTAAAGATACTAAATCCACAAGTGGATACATCTTTACACTTGGAGGAGGAGCTGTCTCATGGAAATCCTCCAAACAGACGTGTATTGCAAAGTCTACAATGGAATATGAGTTTATTGCTTTAGACAAAGTAAGTGAAGAAGCAAAATAGCTTCCTCAATTTTTAGAAGATATTCCAAAGTGGACGAAACCTGTGCCAACTATTTGTATACATTGTGATAGCCAATCTGCAATTGGTAGGGCACAAAGTAGCATGTATAACGGTAAGTCTCGACATATACAACGTAGACATAATATCGTTAGACAGTTACTCTTAAATGGAGTTATCACAATTGACTATGCGAAGTCAGAAGATAATATTGCGGATCCGCTAACCAAAGGGTTAACTAGAGAAAGAGTATATTGTTCATTGAGGGGAATGGGTTTAAAGCCTACAATTAAATAGTCACCTTAATGGAAACCCAACTTAGCTAACTGGAGATCCCAAGATCTAGGTTCAAAGGGACATCCTAATTATGTATAGACTAAGTAATCACTGGAAGATTTTAAGTCTTATACTCATTCCTATGGTGAACCAATGATAAATATAAGTATTGAGGATAAGCTTTCCTTTTAATGATTCATATAGCTTGAAAAATTCAAGTAGGGTATACGGGATACTCTTGATAGGTTAATCACCAAGATGAGTAAAGAACAAGGCTGGTTCTATGAGAATGAGAAGGCTAAATTCTCTAAAGCACTCACTGAAAGACCAGGATGTTCAAGGGCAAAATGAACACAACCAGAGAACTGACTGTGTTAGGCAGTATTTGTGTGAATTCTATTGTCTTGGTTTACACAAATGGCTGAATAGTTTAAGACATCGCGTTCACTGGTTAGCCAAGTAAATCAGATAGTCTTTCACTAGATTAAAGTGAGACCCATTAAATAAATTAATCGAGTTATTATTCCGTTGCGTTTCTCGCCGTTTGAGGATCAATGTGGTATATTTACATGCCAAAAATAATTAAGTTATTAATGAGATTTTAATTCTCAAAGACACTCATTTGAGATTGATTAAAGATATAAATGAATGAATTATCCCACATTGCTTGAAAAGGGGATGAGTTATCCCACATTACTTGAAAATGAGAAACTTGAGTTGTAAGGTGTAGTTATCCCACATTGGTTGTGGAGAAGAAACTCAAGCTTGTATCAACTTATAAATTGAGGATAAAGGTAAGCCACTAACAATCAAACCTTCAAACTCAAATTGGGTCGGGTTGAGTTTGGGTTGGGATAAATCGATCTATATTTGGATTTGATTTGGACCGAATCCAAGTTGGGTCAAATCGGGTCGGATCTTGACCCTCCAGAATAGTTTAAAATTTAATTAGTGGCAGTTAAACAGTTAATTAACTGCTTAATCGTTAATTTTGAATTAGTACCAATGAACAGACATGAAGGCTTATTAGGTGACTGTTCGCGTTAATGTTAACACGAACAGGTGCTTTTCCAAAGTTGGTGACAGTTCGCGTTAACGTTAACGCGAACAGATGTCTTTTTAAAGTTGCATCAATTCAATGGTGGCTTTTGGTCTTCTATAAATAGGAGACTTGTCATTCATTTTATTTCGTCTCATACACAACATTATCCCTTCTTATCACCACAAAAGCATAGAATATTTAGAGTTTTGTAAGAGTTCAAGTACAAGTCTAGTTCGCCGAAGTTTTTGGTTTCAAGTACTTGTACAAAAAATTTGAAGATCGTTGTACCCTGAGAGGCACACGTCCATTCAACTATTAGTACTAGTATGGGGGCGTGAATCTACTTTAAGGGCATAGAGTCAAACTCTAGCCTCAATCTACTTCAATACAATTCGTCGTTTGAACATTTGGGGTAAGTTTTTATACAATATTTAAAAACATTGTTTCTGTTACGTTAACGTTAACACATTCTGTCACTGTTCTTCTTTGTTTCTGTTACGTTAACACATTTTGTTAATGTTACTTTTTACTTTCTGTTACATTAATGTTAACGTCACGTTTTTTTGTTTAATATATACTTAATTTTCTTCACAGAATTTTTATAATTTGTTTTTAATGTCTATACTTGTTTAATTAATATTCACATTAATATTGTTTAATACTTATTAGTTTTATTTCATGGTTATTTATTTATTTATCTTGAAATTTCAGCAATTTCCACCAACACAAGGTATATAATTTATATTTTTTATGTTTTTTGAAAGAAACATATATAATTAATTTATTGAGATTGAAATGTCCCAACCTAGGTAAAAAATAGAGATTTTTGTCATTTTAATTAGGTGGCGTGTTTGATTTCAATCCAAATTTGTCATTTTAATCGGGTGGCGTATTTGATTTCAATCCAAAGTCCAAGCAACGTCACACAATCTAATAATATTACTTATTTTAATATATGGAGAACTATTAAATTTTTTAAAATTGATGCAAACATCTAAAATCCAAATTTCAGACAACATCACACAATCTAATAATCTTACTTATTTTAATGTACGGAGAATTATTGAAAATTTTAAAATTGATTCAAATATCTAAAATCTAAGTTTCAGGCAACGTCACACAATCTAATAATCTTACTTATTTTAATGTACGGAGAACTATTGTAAATTTTGAAATTGATTCAAACATCTAAACTCCAAGTTTCAGGCAACATCACAAAATCTAAAAATTTTACTTATTTTAATGTAGAGAGAATTATTGAAAATTTTGAAATTGATTCAAATATCTAAAATCCAAGTTTCAGGCAATGTCATGCTATCTAATAATATTACTTATTTTAATGTTCGTATAGTTTTTTGAAAATTTTGAATTTGTTTCAAATATTTAAAAATATTTTAATTTGGTTGGTGGTGAAATCTTAACACGATTTGGTTAGATGACTTCAACTTGGTTTTGCTTACATAAAATTTGAGTGGTCGCAATAATGAGTTGTCCTAAATAAGTAGGCTAGAGTTTGAATTGTGACCTATACAAAGACTTACTAGGACTGTTGCGTGACTCCTTCATGCGCAAAAGTAAGAAGGAAAATGTTTAAAAGTTCAACTATTCAAACAAAAATTGATTAGCTAAAGCAATAAACTTTTTGATATTTATAGATTATAGATGTGGAGGTCGAATTAACCATGAGAAATTAGGAGGCCAACACATTGGTTAGGTGCATTAACTTCACGCCTGTTTAGTTGATGGGGCCAAAATGCTTGGCACATGGGCTCGTATAGAGGCCAAGGAATACCCTTAACTCAATGGGGAGAGGGCTTGATAGGGTTCCCAGGCATGTAGGTCCGTCCGGAAAGTGTAAGTTAGTGACGACAAATGGTAGCACGGTGTCAGTAAGAAGGTCAACTCCAAGGGCTTAGGTGGGTCGGAAAAGGAGGTTGTTTCCTAGACATATGTCGTGGTTCGAGAATCGGGTTATCAGCTGTTAGAGTATACCCCGAGTTCACCTACCGAACTCGGCTCATCTACTAAACTCACTCATTGAGTCACTTACCGAGTTCACCTACCACTTACTTTAATGACATTTATGTTATTTCCTTATTGTTTGTGGTATTACCTTTTATTGTTCTTGGTAACTTGTATAAGTAGGGATATTTTGATATTAATAAATTATCCATCCTATTACCAGAACTTATTATGGTATCAGAGCCCAAGCCTTGTGGCAAACCTTAGTCACTCTTAGAGAAAGAAAGTCCTCAGTTGCCGCCGGCCTTCATGGCCTCAAGCTGTGAACGCCGACGGTGGATATGATGAAAGAACAACATTCCTCTCTTTTATGGCTATGATGAAACAACCCCCCCCCCCCCCCCCCCCCCTCCTGAAAAAAAAAAAAAAAAAAAAAAAAAAAAAACATTACATATTGTTCAAGGTTAAATAAATCAGAGCCACCATCTCTGATTTGATCAGTGTCTCCTACGATGATAATGCTGCTGATGATGGTCAGATTCGTTTCAGACCTACTGGTCGATCCGCGCTCCAGTACGACTTTCAGCCCACTACAACCCTGAATTATTACTTCGATTTCTTCCTCTTCTCTCTGTATTTGTAAGACCGCGCTCCGAGCGCGCCTCCAACTGACAAAACCCCGCTACAACGCGCTAAGGCCTCCACTGCAGTGCGCCACATTGATTTAGCCTGACCATGACAGCTCCGCCAATCTTGACAAACTGGGCATAGGCAGTTCGTCCCCGCTAACGACAAGCGCGCCTTCAACTCACAAGGTGTAGCAGTTGAGGGGCCTTTGTAAGTCAGGGGTTCGTGTTTGCGGCAAAACACTTGTTTGGAGAGACAGTCATTATTTGTTACGCGCTACAAACGCACCAGATGTTCCAAGATCATGCTCCAACGAGCTTCGCAGCAACCAGACGTTGCCTAATCCGCACTCAAGCGCCCTTCTTATCATCCCCAGAGCCAACTGTGACCCCGAGAGGTTGTAGTATGTAGTCCACTACCTTAGACTCATTTTCTTCCACTCAAGGACGAGATTGGACTCTTCTCATAGAGCTCCATCTTGTGGGGGCATGTTAGAGTACCCCCAAGTCACCGAGTTTACCTACCAAGCTCAACTCACCTACCAAGTTCACCAACTAAGTCACCTACCGAGTTCACCTACCAATTTCCATAATAGCATTTCTTTATTTACTTTAGTATTTATATTGTTTCCTTGTATTGCATTTTCCTTTACTGTATTTCTTTTTATATTTAACCCTGAATTAATGTTGTTATTTCTTCTTCTTCTTCTTCTTCTTATTTGTAAGTCCGTGCTCCAGCGCGCCTCCAACTGGTGAAACGCCGTATTGATTTTGCTTGACCATGACAACTCAGCCAATCTTGACGAACTGAGCGTAGGCCGTTCGTTCCCACCATTGACAAACGCATCTCCGACTCACAAGGTGCAACAGTTGAGGGGTCTCTGCAAGTTAGGAGTTCGTGCCTGCGGCAAAAATACTTGTTTGGAGAGACATCCATTACTTGTTATGGGCTATAAGCGCACCAGATGTTCCAAGATCATGCTCGAACGAGCTTCGCAACAACCAAACGTTGCTTAATCCGCACTCAAGCACCATTCTCAGCATCCCCAGAGCCAACTGTGATCCCGAAAGGTTGCAGTCCACTACCTTAGACTCATTTCCTTCCACTTAAGGACAAGATTGGACTCTCATCATGGAGCTCCATCTTGCGATAGCATGTTAGAGTATACCCCGAGTCACCGAGTTCACCTACTAAACTCGGCTTACCTACCGAGCTCACTCATTGAGTCACCGATAGAGTTCACCTACCACTCACTTTAATGACATTTATGTTGTTTCCATATTGTATGTGGTATTACCTTTTATTGTTCTTGGTCACTTGTATAAATAGGGATATTTTGATATTAGTAAATTATCCATCCTATTAACAAAACTTATTAATAGTAGATCAAAGAACAATTCCCTACCAATCCACTAGGTGGCAAATTTGTAGGGCCATAGAAGTGACAAGTGCAACATTATCCCCCATCAAGTTTAAATTTTAAATTTCCATGTGATATGAAAAGGAAGTTTGAGCGCTAAGCAAAATTGAATTCAATTGATAATGTACATTTGAATTCTCGCAATTCTCCATGAAATTGAAGCATTAAGTTAAATCAGAGAAACTAAATGATTTTAAATGTTAATAGTAATTAGGTATATTTCAGGAAGTGCCCAATAAAGTCACGTGCCAATAAAAATTCACGAGTAAAGCAAGTCAGTCCGAGCATAATTCATAAGGACCAGAGAAGTCTGCCTAGGACCCAATGAGATAAGACCAAGGACCGAGATCATGAATGACCATGAGGTCTCAAATACTGACAAAACATCGATTTAACTGAGGATTAAGCTTGGACCCACACAAGATTTTCAACCTCAAAGATCATGAAAGACTAAACATATGCATACCCCCAGCTCGGGCCTTGATCCATTGCTTGCGAGTAGTTACCAAATTCCATTATATAAGAAAATATGATCAATTGACTAATTTAAAGAGCATAAACCCCTTAATCCCACAAATCTTATAAGGATTAGCAGGGATTGATCGAGATCTCAAAATAGACTTGCCAAATAAGTCTTTCCATGCCTATAAATACAAGGAGGGGTTACCAACCCAAGACATGTACGGTTGGACTAGGTAACACTTTGTATTTCTACCAAACCTAAACACTAATAATTCTCACACTGAAAGTGTAAAGCTGGCAGGCCCATGTGCATGTGCATTATTTTGTAGGAACCGTAGCCTAAAGAGACCCTATTCTAGTTCGAAGGTATTCCATATTTAACAATACAAATTCAGGCATCATTAGATTAGTAGAAACAACTTATGTTTCTCACAATTTGAGAAATTTCATAATCACTCTCCGATTTGGAATCATGACCAATGATCAAGAAATTGAAAGGCAACATATTCACACTACGAATCCTACCATATATGGAAAGTGGATCGAAAGACTGACTTAACGGCATAAACCATTGAATTCTGCAAATCTCGCCAGGAACACCTATAAATATAATGAGGGATTGCCAAGGTGTTAGCTCCTAACAAAAGCTGGAAGATAAGTTGGCACGAACTTGGTACACTTTGCTACAAGCCGTAATGCATATGGCACAAGCGAAGGCATTGGTATACGAAGGATCTAACTTGGTGCATATGGATAACCGCACTTGGTGCACACAGTGAGAAACAATGAGGTTGGCAAGGTTTATGCACGGAGGTTGACTCTAGTTCAAAGGTAGACAAATGTTGGGTAGGGACAGATCTCGGTTGGCAAAATGCCGACACGGTGGTGTTAAGTTGGGGTAATGTGACACAGAACGTAGGCACGCGGCTAAGCCAAGGAGTCAACCCTAAGCTGGGTCCCACTGTGGACTCCATTATGCTTCTTCGGACAATTTCATGTCTATGGTTGTCACTCCAATTATTTTTCTTAAAGTATTATCGAGGGTGCCTTTCCTTCAGACCTAAGGCTCGGCACGACAAGGCAAAGTATATCATAACACGTAGGCATGATGGAAAGATGTGGGTAAGGCGTACCCAAGATTCTCGGGAAATGTAAAAACGGGAAGCAGTAAGCGTCGACAAAATAGGGTGTCACGGGTCAATGCTAATGGGCATTGGGTGACGTTGAGGCAAGACACAAGGTAATCCTAGGCACACGGCTAGGATCAAAGTTCATGGGTATCAGCATGCGTGGGAACACAAAGGCGTCGTTGGACGATGTGGATGGACATCGGGCATTGCTAAAACAAGCACGGTGATCCTAGGCGCAATGTTAGGATTGGCATTCACAAAGACAACGTGAAGACAAGCTTGAGCACGAGATCAAGCTAACAGGGCAACATGGGCATAAAACACGTTTTGGCTATGCGGGTGGCATGGTGAGGCGTCAACGAATGTCGACATGACCAAGGGAACGTGATGACAATTGGGCAACGTGTTGGCACGACATCAAGCAAACAAGACGTTGGGATGAAGTTCTAGCTCGTGGTAAAGTGAAGTGATTGGAAGTTATGAGGCATGTGCAAGGCATGTGTTGGACAATTATGGCAGATAAGTCTAGCCAATTGTTATGCTGTAGGTTAGACAAGTGCCAAGTTTTTGTCTAGACAGTTGGGGTTTTCAACTATCATACTTCTCTATAAATAGTCATTTGAATTTTAGGCAATGAGTGTGTTCTTGCTAAATTCCAAACCAAAATTGTAAAACTAGTTTATTGTTTCCTAAGTTATAAATACAAAGTTAAGTTTTGCCTATAAATTGTGTTGTGCCTATATGTGGGTGCGTTTTACGTTTGTTTCAGTGTGGTTGCGTTATATTGCAGGAATTCCACGCGGTTGACTGATTGTGGCAGCAATTAGGGCATCACAAGGTTAGAATTTCAAAGTTAAAAAATTAACCCTATGACACAAGACAAGGTGTATAATATTTTACTACGGAACCCTATCAAATATCTACCAAAACACTATCAATTTTTACACTAAAGATTCAACTCTGGCAGACTCAACCCATTTGTGCATTGTTTTGCATTAAACGTGACTTAGAATGTCATATTTTATATCGGGGTGTTCCATGTTTGAGGATTTAAATTCTGACGTCATAAAATAGTATTGCTGAAGAAAGATTACAATAATTCTTATTTGATTGTTCAGTGTACATATCAACACACACCAATTCAATTCAATAATGTTGCACTGTAACATTGCACCGTATAAGACAATAAACAGTTTCCAAATCGTAATAAAGTGTCTCGAACGTCGCGAATCCCCTTGCGAACCGGAATTTCCCGGTGCCGCCGACCACCGCCACTTCCCTAACTATTTCCTCCCACCGGCTCGCCCCCTGTATTTCAATCGTGCTCCCTCCGTATTCCTTATTCGTGAACACGATCGACGCCGACACGTGATTTATGGACCCGTCCAGCGCCGATACTGCGAAAACGCCCTGAATTCTAGCGATTTCTGGTGATGTCCCTTCTGGACCTTGGGTCACCGGATCGTCTCCGATGTAGACTGTCCCGAAACTGGAGAAACTCCATACGCGGCCGGGAATCCCGGTGACGGTAACGACGGTGGGATTGTTCCCGCCGGATTTGTCTTGGAGGTACATGGTCATTGTGGTTTGTCGGAGCTTAGCTCCGTCGGATTGAGAGAGTATGAAAATTGGTAGGAGAAATAGTAGGGAGAGTTTCGCGAGTGACTTATGAGCCATTTGAGAGAGAAAGATCGGAAACCCAGACTAACTACAACCGGCGACAATGGATTCCGGTTTGAACTCTAAAAACGCACGGTATTTTATAAGCGGAGCGAAGAGGGTAGTTGATTGGTCGAAAGTTGACTTGTCAGATTGGTAGAGTAGCAATTTGTTGACCGCGCGCAATATTTGACGAAACAACAAAAAATCGAGGTTTCATAATCAAAATTTGTCCCCACAGCTTACATTGATTTAGCAAATATAGTAGGACTTTATTGATAACGATTTTATTTTTAAGTGTTAAAAATTTAAGACAGTTGTTTGATAAAATTGTGTTGAAAATTTAAATGCTCAATTTTTTTTATTTGTTTGATAAATACAAAATTTGAATCTTGAAAATTGTTTAATTTACATAATTATCCTGAAATCAAGATAATACAATTTTATGAATAAAACCCATCACAAATCATCACAAATACATAACACCACAAACAATTATATTTTTCACGTCAAAATAAACCTAAAAACCAAAACTTGGAAGACAAATAAAAAAGAGTTATCTAGGGGTCAAAGTCTCTCTCAAATTAGGACACACTTCAAAGAGACTCAATAAGGCCAATAAACCATTCCATCGATTTCTCTCCATCAGATTAAGATCTTTTCAATAGCATCATGTGCAATTAAAACATACCACGATTAAAAAACAAACCACAATGAGGTACTAACGAAACATGAGGTGTTGTTTATCTAGTCTATTCCCAAGAAACTTGGAACGGAAGCTAAAGTCCCTTGATTTCTCTTTCTTGTTATTGAGAACAAAATATTGTTTTAAAAAAAGAACTCTAAAAAAATCAATCCATAAACTACACATTCAACAATATAGATTCAGTAAATTAGTAATAACAATCCAAGAACTCAAACAGTTCAGATAACAAATTAGCAACAATAATCCAATAACTCAAACAGTTCAGATAGCCCTAAATGCTTGATAGTGATCGACAATTTCAATAGAATTATAGTTCTTAACATTCAACTATTTTCTACTTGATTTATTATCAATGGTTAATCAGGAATTTATCATCGATAATGGGCTCACTAATCTAGAAATCCAGTACAAAGCATACACCGATTATGCTCTTGACATGGGTTTGATTCAACAATCCCAAATGCAAGTCTAACCATTAAAATGTATATATTTCTAAAAATCATTCGGATTCATCATATAGATTTGAAAGTTCAATATATAACCATTGTCTAAATTACTACTATGTCAAGTGTCCAAAGGAAAATCAAATAACAGAAGATCAAATATCCATTAAAAATTATGCTAGACCATTGTAATCGAAAGTGTGGATCCATAACATATGCATGATGTAAATCAATCGAATGCAGTGTTGGCAAGAGCTATGAGGAAACATGTTCAAGCTATAGACCAAATTATTGATCAAGAGAACCAACATTTTTCCAATTTCTTTGCAAATGATTTTCAGAAAATTAACAAAATGAATCAGATAAATAGCTATAAAACAAAATCGGCTACAATTTTTGCAAATGATTTTCAGAAAATTAACCTCGAAAAAAGAAAACGGAATAGCAAGTGAGCATATAGGAGTGTGTAGAATTGAATAGATTGAGCGAAATGGCTTGTAATAGAACATGATTTTCTAATATTAATTAAAAAACTCTAAACTATAAAAATAAATTTCAGATTTAAGATTTCGTAATTGAAGAACGAAGAAAGAAAAACATAAATTTGAACGAAACACTAAAATCTCGAGTTGAAGAAACGAAAAACTCTAGATTTAGAGAAGAAAATACATTGTTGAAGAAACAAAAAAATCTACAGTTGAACTCTCGCCGCCGCTTCTCTCTTCTCTACTTAACAAAGATCGATCGATCGCCGTCATCTTCTCTCCTCTGATCTATCTTCTCAACTCGCCTCCATCGCCACTTCTCTCCTTTAATCTCCTCTGAACTTGCCGCTCTGACAACAAAAACGAAACCCTATCGAATGAACAGGTTACAAAAAAAACCCTACATCCCTAAGGTTAAAACAGTCAATTCTTTATTAAGTAATTTTCATTACATTTGTCAAACACACTTAATTAATTGAGTACTTAATTTAACTAGTTTTAAGTACTTAATTTTTTTTTATCAAACATGCCCTAAGATAATCTTTAGTTGTTGGTTGACTACAACTATCAACAATTTTTAGAACAAAATTTGAATTGTGCATGGGAATCTATTGGAAAATAATTAATGGGTACCCCCAAAAAATTAATGGGTTGTTGATGAAGAAATTAAATTTGTTGCCTATCCAATTAATGCGCTATTGTAATTTTATTACAAGTTCAAAATTACTGTACTACATGAAAGTTAATGTAATTTTTCAATGTTGATGAGGCAAAACTCCCGCCTAAGAAGCCTCCTAAGCATAACTCTTGGCCTCATCTAACTGGGTCCAAGAATAAGAATAAAACAATCGGTAAAGAGGTTCAACCCACCAAACCACTTTGGGATGGGTCGCCCAACCCAATCAAGACATCTTTCGACATGAGTCTAGGCCCAAACCCACGAAGGACCTAGTCAGGTGGTAACTAGACACTCTCTCGTGATCGGCTCATTTTGTCTACACAACTAAATAATCCTGCAACGTGAAAGAAGTGAAGAAAATTAACCAGCCAGCTACTAGCACAAAACATGAAATCCGGAGGTTTAGGGGAGAAAAACAAGTATAAATGCAATGGTAATTTATATGATTCACACAACTACTATGCTTATCTTTCCTCTTTGAACATATTGATTTATTCTCACGCCGGAGATTTATTGGCTGACACCATATTGGTGCCATCATTGGTCTTTGGTCTTGCAAGTTAACAGGTTCTTGAGAGTGGATTAGTTGTTTACATCATTTAGCATCATGTGTGGGAAGAAAGCAAAATGTATTTTGTGCATTTATGATGCAGTTGAGATCACGACGAGAAAATAACATTGAAATGGTGCATTAAGAATTAAATGGTACCCCAACAGAAACTTACCCAACAACTGAGGACCGTGCGTTTTTTACCCAGCAAGTTGAGGAGCTACGGGCATTGGTGCAGTATGTAATATCCCGAAAATTTATATTTTGAAAATATTATTTTATATTAGTTTAATATTTTTGGGATTGTTTTGCAAATTTATAGTATACATAATATTTGATAATTTTTGGGGTATTAAATGTTAATTTTAATTTGACTTTTAAAAGTTTTGAGACTATTGTATTGTTTAAAATATATTTTTAAGAGTTTTGAGATATAATTAATATTTTGTTTAAAAAATTTTTAAGGGGAGACATTGTGTAAATAAATAAACGGCCAAAATTAGTTTCCTTCCTAAGGAAGGAAACTAACCTCGACTTTATACACATATATATAGGCTTAAATAGTGACATTTGTTATAGGATATTAATATAAATAATAATAAGAGTAATAATAAGAAATAATGAGAATCCATTATCAGGAGGTTAGCAAGGTATTGGAGCCGTAGAATTGGAATGAATAATGATAGAAATATTACAATATTAAAACTGTTTGAATGTTTTTTAGCGGAAATACAGTTTGACAGTTCGGAATATTTCGGTTCGGATTTCAGGTGGAATTTTTAACTCTTTTAATATATTTATTTAATATCTCTTTATATTGTGTGGTTTATGTTATTACTGTTATAATTATTGTTTTTCATGAAATATTTATGAGTACGTATTATGTGAAAATTATGTGAGATACATGTTTATGTGTTTATTTGGGGATTGATTGGATATACGTATTAGAGGGATTGAAATTCTACTGAGCTATGGCTCACAACCCTACAGTTTTGATTGCAGGCACGGTGAGAATGAAACTGCGCCAAGAATTTCATTTAAATTTCTATTTAATTTGTAATAATTGTATTCATTATTTACTATTGTAAAATTGACTCAATGTATTGAGTATAATTGTAGTCGTCGTAGCTTGTGAAATTTATCAAATCTTTTAAGGTGAAATATGGGTAATTCAATCTTAGTGTTATTTCTCTAATAGAAGAAATCGGGTGTTAGCCCTAGGAAACCGGGTTGTTACACTTCAGTTGCTGGAAACTAAGAAGTAGCAGACGAAAGAAGTTTCATTAGAAAAAAGTTCAGAATAAAAGGCCAATTCCCTAGAATTGTCGCTAAGGCATTCTTGAGGGAAACAAGGAAGCAAAAGAGGCATTCCCATGGGAAATAATAGGACAGCGGACTGATCTGAGTCCATGGTGTCACAGAAGGGACTAAGGTAGAAGGGGGCCAGTGCTAAAGACCCACATTTGGATGATTTGGATGTCCTCTTGGGGAAAACCAAATTGCTACCCTATGCATCGGCCTTGACGGATGAGCTCTTTCCCCACAAGTTCGACTCAACTAAATTTGACAAGTATGAAAGAAAGTCATACCCAACTAATCACATGTGCTATTTTTGGCACATGGTGGCATTGTACGGTACTGCAAATTCCGTGCTTTACAGAGCATTTGCTACTACCCTTAAAGGTTTGGCCTTAGAATGGTTTCACGGCCTCCTACCATACTGCATCTTATCTTTTTCATATCTCGGTAGGTTATGGTACTGTCATAACTTCCGATCAAGAGGTGAAACGATTCTATAACTACTGGGGAAGTATGTGTGTAGTATTTTATTAAATAAAAGTAATTTGATAAGTTGATTTAAATTCAATTGTTTTATTATGATGATATCTGTGGGATTTTGATATTACTCAGTAGTGGCTTTATTTCAGTTTTGAAAAATGGGATTAGGATAAATGTACTTGATTCATAAATTGTTTTTATATTATGAAGACAATACACTGATAAAATATTTGTCTCAAGTACTCAAAGTAAAAACGGTCCGCTACTGGCATTAGATTGAGTCAAAGGGTAGTGTGACTTTTGGAGGCTATCAGGGTAGTTGTTGGTAATGAGGGGTTTAGACTTTATTTGGTTTGTTATGGTACAGTTGGATATGTATAATCCCTGAATTTTGAGTTAGTAAAATTTTAAAAATTTATGCCTATTGACAGTTAGTTGCATATTTGTTTTTGGTTGGGTAATATCAACTTGAGGTCACGCCTAACCTCGGTTGTGGGGTTTAGGGTGGGTGTGAAAACTACCCAATTCACCCCCACTGTTAGGTAGATCTTTGAACGGCTCTCATTTAAGAAGACTGCCCTAAGATGTACCAAATCTAGTAATAGGTCGCGGATTGCAAGAGGTTATTGGTGATAAATAATTACATCCTCTAGTTTACACTTAGAGCGACCAACAAATGTGTGGATTTTCATGGAAAAAAAGGGATAGAAGGTAGAGTTGAGCCAAAGATCATGGAGAAGATTCCAAACGAAACTATCGAACTCATCTATGCATAAATAAAATTGAAGGCTTTTGATCGCTTCCCTTAGGCTATTTTGTTTTTCGTCTATTTATTGGAAAAAAAATAGTGACTCTTTTGCCATTGAGTCTCTTGCATTGTTTTGATTATTTTTCTCTCTCGTTCCTTTCTTTCTTTTCTCTCTCATTTTGTTCTTTTATGTTTTAAAGAAAATAATCCCAATTTTCTTTGGGAAATTATCGGCTGAACCCACAATTAGACTTACTCTATCTATAAACCCCACTCCTTTATTACCGAATAGATTAGTCCCTCGCCAGTTTTACTATGCACCAATCAGTCCTAAATTCATCAGCCGTATATTTTTTGGTCACCGATTTGCCTCTCCGTTATACACACACCGAGATTCCATTATTGAATCGGGGTTTTAGTTGCGAAAACATACTATGAATATCAAATCATGTAAATTTTTCTTAACATAGCATTTCGAATTTCAAAATCAAGAAATCGGCGTGGACGCAGCGATAACGATCAAAACAGAGCAGCTACGGAAAGGCAATTGGTGTATCATTCCGAGTCGAACAATAGCAGGTAACACCTATTCTCATTTGATCTATGCTAATCGTAGTGATTTTACAAACATCTTGATATCATAGTTAGGGTTTCGATAGTAACATGTATAAAGATCGTGTTTTTTCGTTGATGAAATGTTTTGTTATCGAACATATGTTTACGAAAATACTTTTACGAATGGATGATACAGTGTTTTTCGGTGCAGATCAACATATATAATAGTTTTTTTTAGATGATTCTGGTTGATTCACACAGTTCACAGTGTGGAATGTATCATACACACACAGCATATGCGAAATGGAATACAGTACATAAAGCACATAAGGTTGCACTTATAGCATGTTACATTGATAGGGCGTGTTACATTTAACAAGGAAAAAGGGGCGTGTTACATGTAACATCAAGATAACGGTGTGATATGTTTGATGTTACATGTAACATCATTAGGAAGCACGTCGTGTTGAAGATGTTGAACAACATCGTACCTAACTGTTCCCCCATCTCCCCAAAAAAAAAAACAGAGAACAAATGAAAAATCAGAGTTTAAAATGTGTGGATTTGAACAATTTCTTTTTTAATCTGCCTTTTTTTGGTTTAAACATCATACGTAGCTAGATATTTATTTATTTTTATTTATTTAAAGGTATACTTGGTAGTTTTTTTTTTTTTTTTTTTTTTTTTGCAATGTGTGTAAAATGTAACACAAACATTTTTGGATGTACGCACCATTATTTTGCTGATTTGACACTTTTTTTTGTAACATTTGATTGTGTCTCAGAGACACAAACTAGAAAAAACTGACAATTCAGAGACTAAATTATTGAAATGTTACATGTAACATTTCCACTTACACATACATTCTCATGTTTTCAAAAAGGATTTTACATGTAACATTAGTTTTTGACCCACACCCTGGATGTAATTGTAAGACAAGGATCATTGCATATGCATAATCATGAGTTGTATTTTAGAACGTTTGGAAATAATGGGGTAGAATGTGTCACATCATATTTATTTTAAAAATAAAATAAAATTAGGGGCTAATAAGTGATTTTCAAAATATTAATTTTAGGTTTGGGTTAAATTATAATTTTAAGAGAAATTAAATCTTGAAATAGGGATTCAAATACAAATCTAAAGAAACTTGGGGGGGGGGGGTTTAAGGTGATTTGAAATAAGATATTATATATACACACACACACACACATATATGTTTATACAGTCGGTGGATCAAGAAACGCAAATTGGGAAGGGAAATTCAACGTGGCAAGTCGCGAGATCAAGAGTTACCACCAAATTCATGCATATAAATGCATCCATGCAAAGTGGTGATCATCAATCTCAAAGAAGAAAATCAGAAAAATTAGAGAGACGGTTCGGCGGTGGTAGGTGTCTCATCGCCAATAGAGTGGGTTCCGACGGCGTGTATGGGGGAGTAATCAGAGGGTGTGTGGCTTCGGATGTGCTATGTTTTGTATGTGTGTTGACTAGCCAACAGTGACCGTGCATGTATGTGTGGGGGAGAGAGGGGCGTCATCGATCGCTACGGGTGGTGTGGGTCATTGATTGCCGGCAGTGTGGGTGTGAGGAGATCAGTCGTTGTTCGGCCTAGTGTGTGTGAGTGTGTGGGTGTATTCGTCATCGATCATCCAGAGACTGTAGGTTGGGTGTGTCATCGCCGTTCAGTGTGTGGCCGTCGTGCATATGGGTATGTGCTCGGTTCTGTTTCATCGCCGTGTGTGGGTGTGTGTTCGCTGATGTTTTGTTGTGTGCATGTGTATGTGGTTAGTCAAGTGTGATCTATTCTAGTTCGTTCGTTGTTTGTAGGAGCGGTTCATCGTCAATTTTTGTGGGTATGTGTGTTGCAGCGTGTGCGTGTGTGTGTGTGAGCTCGGTGATCTAGTGGGTATGTGTGTTCGGTTGTAGGGTGGCCGGTGGTGGTTGTTGATCAGTGGTGTGGGTTATGCAAGACTGGCGGTGAAAATCGCCGAGGCATGAGAGGCCACCGGTGGTCGACAACAGTAGAGAGAGAAAGAGAGTTGGCCGGCCAAGACTGGAACAGAACTAGAGAAAAAAAAAAAAAAAAAAAAAAAAGGAAGGTACAAAATTTTACACAAACAACCCAAAATAAAAACTAAAAACCCAATTAAACTTCTCGACCTGCGAACGATCCGGAAACAGGTAAAATTTCAATTGATTATTATTTCTCGTTAAATTAAATTTTTAGCGTTACAATTTCCGAAATCGTAATAATTTCGTAACGGTTAATTTTAATAACGTTGTACATAAAATATTAACGTAACGGAATGGAGTAAATAATAATTTTTCATAATGAAAATTTGGGGAATGAGAAATATGGAATTTAGGGCCTTCATTGCACATTAGGTTATTTAAAAATAAGATATTAACTTAGGCCTATCGTTGTTAGGTTCACAGGAGCCAGCGTCCCAATAGGTCTTGGACGGTAGTATTTTTGTTGTGCGAAAAATGAGGTGAGTGTACTATCTTCTATGTAAATTACAAATTGTATTTTTGTATATATTATGGAAAATATGTTTATTTAAAATTGGACGAATTTGCAACTTATATGGATCAAACGATTTTGGGTGTTTGTGGAAAAATGGTTTGTGGATTACGTTGGTTTTAGAAGGGTGGAAAATGATTTATTGAATTTAGTTGGTTTCTAAAAGGGTGGATAAATTATTATGGACCGAGTCGTTTATTTTTTAGGTGAAAATTGATGTTTGATTTGATTATGCCATAGTATTTCTTCCCAAAAGAGATGTGGATTATCTGCTAGGCATAGTCCTGTAGAGCATTGTTTATCTGCTAGGCATAGTGATAGGTGTAAAATACCTATCTAATTCTAAACAGAATTTGCCAGTTTTCGAGTATTTTATTAAAGTTTTAATATCTTTTTAGCTATTTTTATAAGTCAGGAGTAGGGACGTAAACAATTGGCAAACTGAGCGAAATGGTGAAAAAAAAAGGATAGCCAAAAGATAAAAAATGAAGGTTTCAAAGAATAGCACAAATCTGCCTAGGCAAAGTTTCCACTGCCTAGGCGAAAATCCGTCAAAAGGATGAAACGCTGAAATGTTGAAATCTCCTAGGCGAAGTTTCAACCGCCTAGGCGGAAATCCATCAGAAGGTTGAAAGTGCTGAAAAGTTGAAATTTGCCTAGGCGAAGTTTCTATCGCCTAGGCGAAATTCCGTCAGAATGCTGGAAGAGCTAAACTGCTGGAAATGCTGAACTGCTGAAATCCGCCTAGGTGAAGTTTCTACCGCCTAGGCGAAAATCAGTCAGAAAGAAATGAAGACGAAGAAGTTAGTCCTCTGCCTAAGCGAATATACCATCGTCTAGGAGGATTTCTAACCGACTTAAACTTCACCTAGGCGAAGTTTCTACTGCCTAAGCGCATTTCGCAGAACAGGTCAAAATATATGTTTAGATATTTTTGAAACCTTTGGCCTATTTATACCCTTTTCCCACGTCTAAAAAAGGTTGTTGATGAACCCTAACCTTAGTAGAGAGTTCTTAAGCCATATTTTGAAGATCAACAAGGAGATTCATCATTCGGTCAAAGACAAATCACTTGTGGATCGATCATTAGCGACAGTGGACCGTTTCACTCTCAGATTTGATCGTTCTTCTCTTGTTTTTATCTTTGTAATTATTTTTTCATATCTAACAATGTTGAATCCCTCTTATTTTGTATGGTATATGGCTAAGATCTTGTAGTATTAGTTAAATGTTACTTAGGTGTAGTTGAAATCATGTAAATGTTAAGTTGAATGAATTAATGTTACTTTAACGAGTTGTTTGTCTAAATCCGATTGTGTTTACCGTTATTCTTGATATTATGCTTGTATTGATAAACTGAGAATACGGGGTTTCACACTCGGGAGAGGTAACCCCGGATTCGGACTAGGGTAAATACAACGTGACATTCTAACGACTCGGGAGGGCGTTAGAACGTATGTAATCCATGACGTTGGCTTAAGACTCACATGACCTAAGGTCATTAAGGCATTGAGGGGGATTTCTTCATTGACACGAAGTCGTGTAATCCCCCGTCTTACACTCGGGAGAGGTAGCGGAGGAGTTATCGATACAGAGATTGTCGGAATAGATAAAAACCGTTATAGCTAACTAAATTACGTCAATTATGCATTATATGAAAGAGATCAATACCTAAGTAATTAGTGTAATTAGAACTAACCTAATACTTGTCATTTATCTTAGTAGATTAAATAGAAAACAAATAAAGTTTGATTAGTCAAGATAATATGAAACTATTTTAATCGCAATACTCAACCGAATTACACGTTGTTCCCAGTGGAACGATATCCGATCTTACAATATCTATTATATTAAAACTAGACCTCATATACTTGCGAGTAGTCATTACCGTGAGGATGATGATGTGAATCCTCGCCCGTACAAGTTTTTGGCACCGTTGCCGGGGAATTGCACGGTGTTTTTCAATTGAGTTGATATTGTGATAAAGTAGTTGAATGTTAATCACGATAATTCTTTTGCTTTTAATTTCATTCAATTCATTTGTTTATTTGATTTATTTATTTGAACTAAGCAGTGCATGCGGCGTAGTCAACGCATTGGTAAACAGAAAGAGGAGAAAGCTACCACTATGGCCGAGGGACGTGAAAATGTTCCACAACCACCGGAGCCGCACGCACTCCAGCCTCCGAAGTAGGAGAGACCATAACGAGTCCTTAGGGACTATTATCGACCACTAATGCTGGATAACTATTCAAGGATCCGGAGGCAGCCGATCCAGGCAAATAATTTTGAGTTGAAGCCCGCCTTAATTAACATGGTTCAGCAAAACCAGTAGGGCGGGAATCTTCACGAAGACCCTAACGTCCACTTGGAAACCTTTCTCAAGATTTGTGACACTGTCAAGATAAATGGAGTTGCCAAAGATGTCATACGGTTGAGGTTATTTCCGTTCTCTTTACGAGATAGAGCAAGGGGTTGGTTCCAGTCGATCCAACCAGGGAGCATTAATACTTGGGAGGACCTTGCACAAAGGTTCCTCAATAAGTTCTTTCCACCTTCGAAGACTTCTCAACTCCGAGGTGAGATTGCGCAGTTTCGCCAAAGAGATTTTGAGCCGTTGTTTGAGGCATGGGAGAGATTCAAGGATCTATTGAGAAGGTGCCCCCAATACGGGTATCAAGATTAGTTTGAAACCCAATTATTTTACAACGGATTGGATGGCCAAACCAGAATGATCGTTGATGCTGCCTTAGGGAGATCGTTGTTATCCAAAACCCCTACCGAGGCTAATGCACTATTGGAAGAAATGGTGGCTAATGATTATCAATAGTCGAATGAGAGGAACACGGGAAGACGGGTCTCTTTTATCCAAGAATCTGACCACATTGCAACATTATCGGCCCAAGTGTCCAAGCTCTCGGATTAATTGGTCTCCATATCTATAAAAGGAGCTTTGTCAAGTTAAGGGGAGGAGATTGTAACAACTTGTTCTCAATCCAGATTGGATAATGAGTTTGAGGAATGCCACTGTCTAAACAATCGAGCCTATACTTTCAGTCCCGCTACCAACATTCTAACTCATTACAATCCTGGACTTCGCAACCATGAGAACTTCTCATATGCGAACAATCAGAACGCTTTGCGGCCACCTCCAGGATATGGAAATCAAGCTTCAGGATATCCAATGCAATCTAATCATCAAATGCAACAACCACCAATACATAATCCAAAATCAAATTTGGATGAAGTGTTAGGTTTATTTATGAAGGAGACTCAGATTATGATGCATGAGACGCATAATCGGCTAAACAAACATGAAACATGGCTTAACTCAATCGATACAACTTGTACAAACACCAACGCCACGGTGAAGGCTTTAGAGACTCAAATCACGCAGCTTGCTAGGTCCATCCAAGAGTAGCAAAAGGGGAAGTTTCCAAGTAATACGGAAACCAACCCCAGGGAATGCAAGGAGATTAAGTTGAGAAGCGGAAGTGACGTGGACGTGAGCAAGCCTATGGAAAATGAGCCGGGAGTGAGTCATGAGTTTCATCATGATGAACCAAGAACAAGTGCGAAGGAGAAAGTTGAAGTAAAAAATCGATGAAAGAAAGGAGAAGCCGAGTGAAGACTTGAATGAGGATAAGAACCAAGAGAAAGTCGAGGAGAGAAGAAGAGATGAAATGGTGATGCTGGGGGGAGTAACATTTTCAGAGAATCCATCGATTCTAGTAACCCTATTGCCATATCCTCAAAGGTTCCAAAAGAGGAAGCTGGATGCTCAATTTGAAAAATTTCTTGACATTTTCAAGAAAATCCACATCAACATTCCTTTTGCGGATGCATTGGAGCAAATGTCCAAGTATGGCAAGTCCTTGAAGGACATTATGACAAAGAAGAGAAAGTTGGAGGAATACGAAACGGTAAAGCTAAATGAGGAGTGTAGTGCAATACTACAAAGGAAGTTGCCTACCAAATTGAAGGATCCGGGTAGTTTCACAATTCCGTGTACTATTGAAAAATCTCATTTTGATAAGGCTCTTTGTGATCTTGGGGCGAGTATTGATTTGATGCCTTCTTCCGTTTATCGGAAGTTAGGACTTGGGAGTGTAAAGTCGACAATGATCTCTCTTCAAATGGCGGATCGTTCGTTAACCTATCCTAAATGTATCATTGAGGATGTGCTAGTGAAGGTAGACAAATTCATATTTTCGGTGGATTTCGTTGTGCTAGAAATAGAAGAAGATAGAGAAATCCCGATCATCCTAGAAAGACCTTTCCTTGCAACGGGAAAGGTCTTGATTGATATGCATAATGGAAATCTGATATTAAGAGTGAATGATGAAGAGATAAGGTTCAACATTTTTAAAACTATGAACTTTTCGGATGAACTTCCCAATTGCAATCGAGTTGATGTTGTGGACTCTTGCGTGAGGGAGTTCTTTCTTGCAAATATGGAGACGGATTCTTTAGAGCATACTCTCACAAATTCCTTATCTATGGGGGATCTTGGTGAGGAAGGCTCTACCACGGAACGTGATGTTGTGGACTATGTGCTGACTTTGGATGCTCAATATAAAGACGTAGAGGATCCTATTCATGTAGCGGAGATTGAACAAGTTGAAAACCCTCCCGAGAAATCAAATCCGCCTCACGGTGGATTATTACTCAAGCAATTACCGGAACATCTTCGGTATATCTTTTTGGGAGAGAATTCGACCAATTCGGTTATAATTTCATCTTTGTTGACGACAGAAGAGTAGAGTAAGTTGCTGAGAATCTTGAAGAGGCATCGATCTGCTTTTGCTTGGTCTATATCGGATATCAAAGGAATTAGCCCTTCGGTTTGTATGCATAAGATTTTGATGGAAGATGCGTTCAAACCCTCTATTGAACATCAACGGTAGCTAAATCCGACTATGAAGGAAGTGGTGAGAGCGGAGGTGTTGAAGCTCTTGAATGTGAAAATTATATATGCTATATCCGATAGTAAGTGGGTTAGCCCAGTGCAAGTGGTTCCCAAGAAAGGAGGTATGATGGTGGTGAAGAATGATAAGGACGACCTTATTCCGACACGGACCATCACGGGATGGCGTGTGTGCATTGATTATAGAAGATTGAATAAGGCGACGAGGAAAGATCATTTTCCTCTCTCTTTCATTGACCAAATGTTTGATCGATTAGTCGGATATGAGTACTATTGCTTTCTTAACGGCTATTCAGGTTACAATCAAATAGTCATTGCACCGGAGGACCAAGAAAAAACTACTTTCACATGCCTGTATGGGACGTTTGCTTATAGACCTATGCCGTTTGGCCTTTGCAATGCACCGGCAACCTTTAAACGGTGTATGATGGCAATATTTTCTGATATGGTGGAAGAGAAAATTGAAATCTTCATGGATGACTTCTCAGTTTTTGGGTTATCTTTTGATCACTGTCTATTCAATTTGGCGCTTGTTCTTGACCGATGTGAGGAGAAGAATTTAGTTCTCAATTGGGAGAAGTGCCACTTTATGGTTAAAGAGGGGATCGTCCTGGGTCATCGAGTCTCTTCCAAGGGGCTTGAGGTGGACCGAGCAAAGATTGAAACGATTGAGAAGCTTCCGCCACCGATTAATGTGAAAGGAGTTTGAAGTTTCTTGGGGCATACCGGCCTTTACCGGAACTTTATTAAGGATTTGTCGAAGATGGTGAAGCAGTTATGTCACCTTCTTGAGAAGGATACTTGATTTAAATTCAATGAGGTTTGCATGGAGGCTTTTAAGGCGATAAAGGAGAAGTTGATCACGGCTCCAATAATGGTCGCTCTGGATAGGGAGATGCCATTTGAGATTATGTGCAATGCGAGTGACTATGTCGTTAGCGCGGTGTTAGGCTAACGGAAGGACAAGATCTTTCGCTTAATCTATTATGCAAGTAAGACATTGAATGATGCCCAGGAGAATTACACCACGACTGAGAAAGAAATGCTAGCGGTTGTTTTTGCTTGTGATAAGTTCCGGTCTTATATCATTGGGTCAAAAGTGATCGTCTACACGGATCACGTGGCTATCTGGTACTTATTTGCAAAGAAAGATTCCAAGCCAAGATTGATAAGGTGGATTCTTCTATTGCAAGAGTTTAATGCTGAAATAAAGGATAAAAAGGGGAGTGAAAACGTTGTTGCTGACCACTTGTCAAGGTTAATTCAAGAAGACATTGGTGAGGAGTCTAGCATCACGGAAGTGTTCCCTAACGAACAACTATTTTCAGTTGAAAATGCACTTCCTTGGTATGCGGACATTGTGAACTATCTTGCATGTAATGTGTTACCACCTGAGTTGACAAGAGCCCAACGGAAGAAATTTCTTTTTGATGCAAAGTATTATCTGTGGGACGAGCCATTGCTATTCAAGAAATGTGCTGCTTAGGTGATCCGGAAATGTGTTCCGAAAGAGGAAATGGCAAGTATTCTCTACCATTGCTATTCATCACCTTATGGCGGCCATTTTGGTGTGACTCAGACAGCATCGAAAGTACTTCAATCAGGTTTTTACTAGCCTTCTTTATTTAAAGATTCGTACACGTTTGTGAAAACTTGTGATAGATGTCAAAGGGTGGGTAACATATCGAGAAGGCATGAATTGCCATTGACGTCTATTCTTGAGCTTGAATTGTTTGATGTGTGGGGCGTAGATTTCATGGGGCCATTTCCGCCGTCATTTGGCAAGGAGTATATTCTGTTAGCAGTGGATTATGTGTCCAAATGGGTCGAGGCCGTAGCAACACCTACCAATGATTCCAAAGTGATTTTAAAGTTCCTTCAACAAAATGTCATGACACGGTTCGAGACACCTCGAGCCTTAATCAGTGACGAGGGAACCCACTTCTGTAACAAAATGCTTAGTGCTTTGTTATCAAAGTATGGGGTTAGGTACAAGGTGGCGCTACCATACCACCCACTGACAAATGGCCAAGCTGAAGTTTCAAACCGATAAATCAAGTTAATTCTGGAGAAAACGGTTCATACTTATCGCAAGGAGTGGGCTGTGAAACTTGATGATGCTTTATGGGCATACCGCACGACTTTTAAGACACCGATTGGCATGTCGTCGTATTGATTGGTGTTTGGAAAAGCGTGTCATTTGCCCGTTAAATTGGAGCACCGTGCATTCTGGGTGATTAAAAACTCAATTTTAACTTAAAGGCTTCTGGTGCGCAACATTTCCTCCAATTGAATGAAATGGATGAATTCCGGCATGAGGCTTATGAGAATGCCAAGCTTGACAAAGATAAAACGAAGAGGTGGCATGATAAAATGATAGTCCGAAGGGAGTTCAGTCTGGGCCAACAAGTTCTGTTGTTTAACTCAAGGCTGAGACTCTTTCCGGAAAAGTTGAAGTCCCGGTGGTCTGGACCATTCCGGTTCAAGCATATTTATCCATTTGGTGCTATCGAGTTAGAAGGCGAAGACGGACGAACTTTCTGAGTCAACGGGGAGTGGATCAAGCACTACTTCAAAGATGAAGAGTGAGTTGTGGAGAACATCTCCCTCGTTGAAGGATAAAGCCGGAATTCATAAACGTCCAGCTAGGGACGTAAAACCAAGCAACATCTTTTAATATGTTATCGAGGGTAATGAACATTCCCAATTTTTGTATAAATTACTTTTTGGAGATCGTATTGATCTCTGAATATTATTTTTTTTGTGGTGAATTGATGAGGCTAGATACTTAGGATTGATTTGCATGCTAAAAATCGTCTGAGGAACGAAGTGGAAGTAAGCGGTGTAGAGCAAAAATGTGAAAACCTGAAGGAATCCAGCCACAGTCCACACTGGCGTAAATTCGCCTAGGCAGAAAAGCCACCGCCTAGGCGGAAATAGGAAAAAAGTCTGAGTTTCTACACTACCGTAACTTCACCTAGGCAGAAAAACCACCGCCTAGGCAAAAATAGGAAAAAAGGCTCAGTTTCTATACTGGCGTAAATTCGCCTAGGCGGAAAAACCATTGCCTAAGCAAATTAACAACAGATTTGAAGGGATTCACACTGGCGTAAATTCGCCCAGGCGGAAAAACCACCGCCTATGTGAATTAACATCAGAAATTTTTTTAAAAAACAAAAGGCGCTACTTCGCCTAGGTGGAAAAACCTCTGCCTAGGCGACTTCACGACAACCGTATTTTAAATCGCAACAGTCCTCTTCGCATACGGCACTTCCCTCCTAAAATTTTCAAGAACCTCTCAATTTCATCATCCCAAATCCTTTCCTCCCTTTAAAAATTCATCCTACATTGCGAAAAACTTGGAATTCCACCAAGAATCTTCATCCAAACGTTGGATTCCTCTTCCCATTTTCGAAAATCTAGGGTTTAAGCGGTGAACAGTGCGAAATCGCCATCTTCAAGCGATTTGAACGAAATTTTTCAACAAGTGTCAATGATCCTATTTTTCATTTAATTGTTGAAATATTCACTTAATTTGCTCATTTATTTCAAAAATCATTGGATTTGGCTAGAACCCTAATTTTTTTTTAAACCCTAGGATTTTGTTTTTCATGCTATTAGGGATTTAGGAGTGATTTTTGGTAAAACCTATCATGTTTATGTGTAGATACACAAGGTGAATCGTTTATTTTAGGCTACAAAAAGAAAAAAAAAATGTGATTTGGTTTTGGTTGGTAGGATATCTTGTGAAATTTATATTGTTTGGTTTTGGTTGGCATGTGTTTGTTAAAAAAAGGGCATTGTGTGTTCGCTGACAAGGGTTTGAATTGCGTGTTCTATTGTTATTATTGTGGCTAGTGTTGTGATTGTGATTTATAGGCAAAATGGGAAAGCATCAGGCATCCAAGCAACCATGCATGGAAGAACCTTCGGCTGCCTCGGATTACAACTCTCTAAAATTTGTCTCCAAGCAAGCTAAGGACCATTACAATAAACATGAAAGTGAGCATCCTGGCATTTTCTAGAGAGGGTTCGGACCTTTGCATGAACTCCTTGAAGAATTCAGGACCGTCATTCAATGTAGAAGATAGGAACAGTTTTGTGCTTTACCCCCACCAGGGGAGTTGGCCCTGGTACGCGAGTTCTACGCAAACATTACCGAGGCCACAGGATTTCAGACAATGGTCCGGAACATCCCAATTCTATTCAATGCGGACCACTTCAATGAGTTGCTTGGATTGACGGGGCTAAAAGCCTCCTAAGATTTATCCGATGCTGCCATACCAACAATGAGTGTGGTGATTCAGGCCCTGACAACGGGTAACGCCCAATGGAAGAACACGTAGTAGGGTTAGGCCATATTTAAGGCTCGGTTTTTGAAACCAATCCCAAAGATTTGGCATCAATTTATCTGCTCCAATATGCTCCCTACCTCCTATATGTTCGATGTTTCCAAGGAGCGAGCGTTTATGCTATATGGAATTGATAGAGGGACCCCCGTTAATATCGGTTGGCACATCTACTCTTCAATAATTCATACTGCTAGGACAACGAAGGGTGGCCTTCCTTTTCCCCTTCCTTTTACTTCCTTCCTAACCACACTATTTCTATGTGCCGGAGTTCGGGTCATGTCAACAAGCCCCTTTCCACCTAAAAAGCCGCTCGATCTTGCAATGATTAACCGATTGTGGAAGGGAGGACAAGTTGAGGGAGAAGAGGGTCCTGACAAGGAAGAAGCCAGCCCTTCGGAGCCACCAATGCCCACAACCCGCCACGACCAACTAACCCAGATTTCGCAAGATATCCGTGGTCTCCAAACCGACATGAGCTAGCTCCAAACTATTTTTTCTCGGATGGAGAGCTACATGGATAACTACATTCGGCAGCAAGATCAAAATCAACAGGTTTTATTTGAGCACCTCAGAATCGACATGACGCGTTATATGCCTATGCCGCCTTTCGAGATTGATGAGCCTCAACCACCATCTCCTCCCCAATGAACGGTAGGAGGTTAGACTTGTATGTCTTCCTTCCTAGGTATGTATCCGACCCAGTTTTCAATACTAAGATTTCTATTCTGTTATTGGGTTCGCTGCCTAGGCAGTGAGGACACTACCTCGTTCAAGTTTGGGGGTATATGACCTGCAAGCATGTAGTTTGTTTGTTTTTTTTTGGGATATGAAGGATAATTTTTATTTTTTTTTATGTAAATGGGACAAAATTCTTTTTGTGGACAAATTTTTGCTTATAATGGTATTTATGTTTAAATTTTGTAAATTTTGAAATTCTTTTTGTTATGCATGTGTAATGATTAGTTATGCATGTGTAAGGATCATTAGCATAAGTAATGTTAGTTTGTAGAATTAGAGTAGATATGTTAATGAATATAGTTGTACGTGCATGTTGAGTTTTTGAGTTCGTCCGAACCATGTCCCGATGATGAAAATTACCTCCTAAATTGCATTTTGTGGTCAGGGGTAATGCTATTCACGTGTGTTTTGTGTGCTTAGCATGTCGATTAGGTAAAAATTATTTTGATCCTATATCGCACGATCGCATAAACTCATTGTATAATTAGTTGAACGATTTGACGTCGATTATTGAGTAATAAGTTCATGACAGAAATGAGGAATCTAGAACTTGATTGGGGGAGGCTTGAGGCGAAATTATAGGTAAGGTAATTCCGGAGGCATAATATTGGCCTTCAAATTTTTCGCTTGAACCATTTGAAACTAACCTAAAATTGTATTCCCTCGTTCTCTTGTCGAAGCCATAAACTTTTCAATTCTGAACTTGTTTCTATACTTTAACCAAGTAAATCTTTCAAAACTATTGTCGCTAAGAATAAAAGTAAAAATTGTGTGAAAGCAAGTAGCATTAGATTATGCTAACTTGAAGCGGGCAATCGGGGTTTCAGTTTAAATGTTTTTAGTTAAGTATAAGCGTATTCATTTGTCAATCCTATAGTTGTATTTACACACCCCTAAAATTGTACAAATTTGAATAAGTTTGGGGGTGTGTGTCAAAAAAAAAAAAAAAAAAAACACCACTATGTGAATATAGTGTTTAATCTCGGTTGTTGTGACAAATGAATACAAGTTTACGTTTTCTTGTTCAAGGTTATATCTTCAAAGATAGGGGGTTACGAGAGAGATATAGCGACAAGCGTTTGTGCCTTGAATATCGTTAAAATTATAACGAGTTTCTATTTCTACGATACCCTTGGTCGTTCTCCAAAACCAGACCAAGCTCTTTTGATCTCGGTGAATGTCCGAACCTACATTAGTGGATAGTTGAGCCCAGTCAAGTATATGGCTTTCCTGAATGTTTTAACAAGTTTAAGTCATGACCTTATTCATTGAATAATCCAATTCGGTGTTTAATTAGTTATACATATGAGTTCTCTCTCACACACACACACACATATTTCAATTGGATCTAAAATGATTTTAACAGATATTGAGTGTTGAAATTCTGGAACACCACGTGGTGTGTGTTATTCCTTAACCGGATCTGATTACGGGTTGTTGAGGGAAGAACCACATAGTCTCTTTATTTAAACATAAATCTCACAGGTGTGTAATTCTTATTTGTTAATGATTACTTATTTTTAGTTTAGAGATTAGTTAATTAGTGTAGTTAGTGTTATTTAGTATTAGGGTGTTTTGCTCGAGGACTAGTAAAATTCCAAGTTTGGAGGTATTTGATAGGTGCAAAATACCTATCTAATTATAAACTGAATTTGCCAGTTTTTGAGTATTTTATTAAAGTTTTAATATATTTTTAGTTGTTTTTATAAGTCAGGAGTAGGGACGTAAACAATCGGCAAACTGAACGAAATTGTGAAAAAAAGGGTAGCCAAAAGATAAAAAATGAAGGTTTCAAATAACAGCGCAAATCCGCCTAGGCGAAGTTTCCACCACCTAGGCAGAAATCCATCAGAAGGATGAAATGCTGAAATGTTGAACTCCGCCTAGGCAAAGTTTCCACTGCCTAGGCGGAATTACGTCAGAATGTTGAGAAGCTGAAATGTTGAAATCCGCTTAGACGAAGTTTCCACCGCCTAGGCGGAAATCCATTAGAAGGTTGAAAAGTTGAAATCTGTCTAGGCGAAGTTTCTATCACCTAGGCGGAATTCCGTCAGAATGCTGGAAAAACTGAACTATTGGAAATGCTCAACTGCTGAAATCCGCCTAGGCGAAGTTTCTACCGCTTAGGCGGAAATCAGTCAGAAAGAAATGAAGACAAAGAAGTTAGTCCTTCGCCTAGGCGAATAAACCATCGCCTAGATGGATTCTAATTGACTTAAACTCCGCCTAGGTGAAGTTTCTACCGCCTAGGCGCATTTAGCAGAACAGGCTAAAATATCTGTTTAGATATTTTTGAAACCTTTGGCCTATTTATACCCCTTTTCCACGTCTGAAAAAGGTTGTTGATGAACCCTAACCCTAGTAGAGAGTTCGTAAGCTATATTTTGAAGATCAAGAAGGAGATTCATCATTCGGGCAAAGACAAATCACTTGCGGATCGATCATTAGCGACAGTGGACCGTTTCACTCTCAGATTTGATCGTTCTTCTCTTGTTTTTATCTTTGTAATTACTTTTTAATATCTAACAAAGTTGAATCCCTCATATTTTGTATGGTATATGGCTAAGATCTTCTAGTATTAGTTAAATGTTACTTAGGTATAGTTGAAATCATGTAAATGTTAAGTTAAATGAATTAATATTACTTTAACGTGTTGATTGTCTAAATCCGATTGTGTTTACTGTTATTCTTGATATTATGCTTGTATTGATAAACCGAGAATACGGAGTTTGACACTCGGGAGAGGTAACCCCAGATTCAGACTAGGGTAAATACAACGTGACGTTCTAACGACCCGGGAGGGCGTTAGAACGTATGCAATCCATGACGTTGGCTTAAGACGGACGTGACCTAGGGTCATTAAGGCATTGAGAGAGACTTCTTCGTTCACACGAAGTTGTGTAATCCCCTGTCTTATACTCGGGAGAGGTAGCGGAGGAGTTATCGATACAGAGATTGTCGAAATAGATAAAAACCGTTATAGCTAACTAAATGACGTCAATTATGCATTATATGAAAGAGATCAATATCTAAGTAATTAGTGTAATTAGAAATAACCTAATAGTTGTCATTTATCTTAGTAGATTAAATAGAAAACAAATAAATTTTGATTAGTCGAGATAATATGAAATTATTTTAATCACAATATTCAACCGAATTACACATCTTTCCCAGTGAAACGATATCCGATTTTACAAGATCCATTATATTAAAACTAGACCTCGTATACTTGCGAGTAGTCATTACCGCGAGGACGATGATGTGAATCCTCGCGCGTACACATAGTCCGGCAAAGCGTTGTTTATCTACTAGGCATAGTCCGACAGAGCGTTGTTTATCTGATAGGCATAGTTCGGTAGAGCGTTGTTTATCAGCTGGACATAGTTTTGTAGATTGTTGATTATCTACTAGGTAAAGTTCGACAGAGCGTTGTTGTGACCCGTTAGGAAGGCAAATTGTACAAGTGGTACGGTGTATTGTTAGTATACGAGGAACTATTTGCATTGTTTCAGTTGGATATATATATATATATATATATATATATATATATATATATATATATATATATATATATATATTACTTGAAAATGGGTTGGCATATAAATATATTTATTATTCTGGTTGATTTACACTACGTGGATAGATATAATATTCTGGTTAATTTTCACTTCTTGGATGGATTGTTATAAATATATTGGTTTATTTCATTGGTGATAGAGAAACTGGATTTCCGTACGATGTGGGATTATATTATATTTGTATTGGGTATTTTTAAATACATTATTTCTTTACATTGGTGACAGTGGGGAAAACTGGTTTCAAATATGGTGTGCGATATACGGTATTATTATTATATTATTTCATTGGTGGCAGTGGAACCGGGTATGTGATTTTATAATATTATATTTCAAACGTGGTGTTATTTATTTATACTTGATCCATGAAATATTTTTATTATGAAGACAATACATCAATAAAAAAATTTGGTTTCAGGTACCGCGGCTAGGAGTTGGTCCACTACTGACACTAGGGAGAGTCCTGAGGTTATGTCGTGTTGGAAGTGAGTCGGTTGGAAGTGAACCGAGGAAGGTTCTGGTATTTTGGTATTTTTGGTTGTTGATTTTCGGGACAAGAGTGCTCCCAAATTCTGAGAATAGGTATATATATTTTTGAGGAAACATTTTATAGTAGCGCGAGTGTGTATGTATATTTTTATGTTGGGATATTCATGGATTGGTCCGGTGACGTCAGGTCGACGTCACGCCCAGCCTCGAATGACGGGTACCCCGGGGTGGGTATGACATTTGTGGTATCAGAGCCTAGGTTATAGGTTCTGTAGACATGTTAGGTTGTCGAGCCATTGGTGGACCATGAGATAGGGTGTCTATAGGTGGTGTCGAGCCAGTGGTTAACCATAAGATAGGGTATCGATAGGTGGTGTCGAGCCAGTGGTTAACCATGAGATAGGATGTCGGTAGGTGAGTTCGGCACGGGAGTGATAGTATCGCATTGCATTAGATAGTACATTGGTTCGAGTTGAAGGAAATTGGAAATCCGGTTGCAAGATTTGTTAGACTGCGAGTTTATCAGACTTAGTGTTTCTTCCCATGGAGCCCTGGTGTTACTCGTAAAGAATAATGATGGCACGCTGAGGATGTATAATTATTATCGGCAGTTGAATAAGATGGCAGTTCGTAACAAATACTCGTTGTCCGAAACTGATGATCTGTTCGACCAACTGTAGAAGGCCAGGGTATTTTTCAAAATAGATCTTCGATCAAGATATCACCAGCTGAAAGTCAGAGACAGTGACGTGGCAAAAACGGCATTCCAGACGAGAACATGTAAAGCATCTCAAGGTTGTGTTGCAGACGTTGCGAGAAAAATAATTGTATGCCAAATTCAGTAAATATGAGTTCTGGTTGGATCGGGTGGTATTCTTGGGGCACGTTATCCTAGGTGATGGTACTCGAGTAGATCCAAAAGAAGTCAAAGCCGTAGTGCAATGGGAGAGGCCAAAAAGTGTGACCAAAGTTTTATTATCATCGATTTGTGCAGAGATTCTCGGTTACAGTTGCCCCATTGACCTGATAACCTACATGGAATCCAAATTCTCGAGTGGACTGACAAATGTGAGTAGAATTTTCAAAAGCTGAAGAGTAGATTAATATCGGCACCAATACTTTCCCTTCCGACTGAAGTAGAAAATGGTCACATAGTTGACTATTGTGTCAAGGATAACAATCAGGCTTTGATGGTGGAAATAGACTGTGTACCTGATGATACCAATCTAGAAAAAAAAATATCTTGGAGGAAGCGCACAGCTCAGCATACACAATGCACCCGGGCAGTACTAAAATATATTGGGATTTGCGAGAACATTACTGGTGGAATGGAATAAAATGGAAAATTGTTGAATTTATTGTCAGGTGTCTCGTTCGTTAGCAAATCAAGATTGAACACCAACGTCCAGATGGGTTATTGCAACCTCTACCTATACCAGAGTGGAAATGAGAACATATCACTATGGATTTTGTTTTGGCATTACCTCGTACTCAGAAGGGGCATAATTCCAGCTGAGTAATTGTTGATAGGCTTTGTCACACCCCACCCAGGACACTCGTCATGTGGGGCCGGCGTGACGTAGACAAGACACCGCCCAACTGACTAGCCAACCTCAATATGTCAATAACAAAATTGTACATCTATACAACACATATAATAGTCCCATTTGATAGGGATATAATGTCCCGAATATAAATACAATCAAACAAATCCCCTGAACCTCACTTAGATTTCATTCCTGATATCTCGTCTCCAAAATTTTCTTCAAATGACTCATTTGCCTGACCCGCATAACTCTATCTAGCGCCAGTAGGGGACCAACCGACTCCTAACTATTTTACCTGTGAGTGTACTGCCTTCTTAGTAAAAATATTTTTAAAATAATAATTCATTCTACAATATCTAAATGAATCAAGCGTGAGTATAGAACAACACGTAACTAGTAAAATTCTCCATAATATAAGTAGTGAAAATAAAACAATAAATATAAGTTCCATTCCAAACCATCGAGTAAAATAATACCAATCACCATAATAAATAATAAATCACCCAATATAAGTAAAACATCACATCTCTAACACACATCTCAAACCACCACTCCACCACAACACACACTGGCTAGCCATAGTGATCGTTTTAACCTCATGATCGGGAGTTGCGACGGTATCATAACATCCGTAGGAATGCCTTCCTACGAAATATCCACACCCCTTTTTGGGGATAACTATAATCCACACCCCTTACGGGGAGAACTATCCACATCCCATGGGAAGAATCCACACCCCTTACGGGGAGAAATAAAATCCACACCCCTTGCAGGGAGAACAACTATGGTATCGTCAAAATCATCATTATAGTTAAAAATCCACATCCTTTATGGGAAGAAATATATTTTCACTCCATATCGTCAAAAATACACACCCCTTATGGGCAGAATATAAGCCACACCCCTTTCGGGGAGAATTTTCAAAATCACGTTTTTCACTCTCCTTTTTAAAAGTACCACCAATTTCAGTAAAACCCATTTTTTCCACCTTTGTACCACTGATTTTAATAAAAACCATTTCTCCCACCTTAGTTTTTAGAAAACCAAACATTCTTAGAAAACCAGTTACTTTCCACTCTCTTTTAGAAACCAACACAATACCCCGAAAACTCATTTTACCAACTTACCCAAATACCTGCTTGATCCATATAATTTATAAAATTATACAGTTTAAGTAAACCAATATTTCATCATACATATATATATATATATATATATATATATATAAATAGTTTGGCAAGAAGACAGTACACTCACCTCATTAACCGCTCTCCAATACCTTCACTGACCACACTCTATCGGGACACCGGTGCCTGCAAGCCTAATAGTGACAGAGCCTAAATTAATATCTTATCTAAAACATCTGAATCATGCAATGCAGACCCTATATTCCGAATCATTACTATTTTATGTACCACGTAATTAAAATTAATTAATCGTTACGAAATTATTATGATTTTAGGATTTGTAACGCTAAATAAATTTAATTTAACGAAAATTAATAATCGATTGAAATTTCACCTGTTTCTGAATCGTTTGGCGACCACGAGATGGGTTTTTGATTTTCAGTGGGGTGGTTTGTGCAATTTTTTTAATTTTTAATTTTTTCCCTTTTTCTTCTTTTTCTTTTCTTTTTCACGCCTGTTCCCTACGTCTGTTTCTGTTTTGCTCCTCAGCCACTAACGACAACCCCTCACCGCCGATCACCTGCTCCCACCGCCAAACCAGACGACCGACTCCCACAAAAACACCCAACCGAAGGGTCACACACACACAGCCGACGCAAATTACACATACCCACTGATCTCTCTCTCTCTACACTTCACTCCGGCGACACCCCACACCGCCATGCACACACAACATGCCCTGATGAACAACCCCCAGACATTCTCACAACTAAACACACATGCCATGCCATACACACTGATCGCACACATGCACATAAAAATACCCACATGACAATCACGCACACACACATATAGAAAACACACATAGCTGCACATACCCACACGGTTGCTCAAAACAAAACACACACCAACAAAAGCGATGATCAGAACACACAAACATAAAATAGGGCATACTCACACAAAACATGCCCTCACGATCACCGCCACCACTGGACGAACGGCGATCCCACAAAATCGCCGAAGGAACATGACGATTTTACACACACCCAGGCCGGAACAGCACCGTCGCTCCGAACCCATCACCGCCGGCCAAGCTTTCTCTCTCTCTCTCTAGAATTTTGTGTTTTCAAATTTCCTAACTTTTGAAGTTTTTTTATCATGATCTCTGCATGGATGCATTTATGTGCATGAATTAAGTGGTGTTTGTTGATCATAAACGCTGCCACGTCGTGATCTCAACTCTTCTGGATCCCACCGACCGTATGTATGTATACATATATATATGTTTAAAAATTAATTTGCCCAAATTACATTATCCCCCCTCAGTTTTCATTAAGTTTTTAGTGAAACCCAAATTCAAATTTAATATTTTGAAAATTACAAATTGACCCCTAAACTTTTAAATTTTGATTTTTATTAACAAAATTTTACCCCGAATTTGTCAATACTTTAAAATGCGACTATTAATAATGTACGTATTATGATTTGGGCCTTACAACTCTCCCCTCCTAAAAGAAATTTCTTCCCGAAATTTATCAACCAATAGGAATTAACAACTTAATCAAATCATTTATACATCGAACGTGCACCACAAAGTTACATTCGTCACACTTCATTTATACAATTCAGCATATAGATTAGTATGAATGACTCTAATATGCACGATCGAACCCGTCGATTCCTGACTCAACGCATCCGCTATAGCATTAGCTTTTCCCGGGTGATAGTGGATAGTGTAATCATAGTCTTTAATCAACTCTATCCAACGTCTCCGCCTCAAATTTAATTCCTTCTGTAGATATTTCAAACTTTGGTGGTCGGTGTAGATTCCACACGTCTCGCCATACAAGTAGTGTCTCCAAATCTTTAAAGCAAAAATAATCGCTGCCAGCTTCAGATCATTTGTCGGGTAATTTTTCTCATGATTTTTCAGTTGTCGAGATGCGTATGTGATTACATGACCATGCTGCATCAGAACACATCCTAGCCTTTGGTGGGACGCATCATTATAAAACACAAAACCACCCCTTCCATCGGGAGGGATAGTATTGGTACCGATATCAATCTACTCTTCAACTCTTAGAAACTCTATCCGTATTTGTCAGCCCACTCAAATTTGGATTCCTTTCGGTCGAACGAGTCAACAGGGCAGTTATAATAGAAAATCCCTGCACAAACCATTGAGATTAACCCGCCAATCCTAAAAAGTTTTGAATTTCAGTCACATTTTTTGGTCTTTCTCACTGAACAACAGCTTCAACTTTCTTTGGGTTCACCTAAATATCGTTCCTAAAATAATATACCCCAAAAATACTACATAATCTAACCAAAATTCGCATTTACTGTACTTCGCATATTGCCTCTTCTCCCGCCACGTTTGCAATACAATTCGAAGATGTTCTGCATGTTCGTCTCTGCTTTGGGAATAGATCAATATATCATCAATGAATACGATAATAAATTGATCCAGATAAAGTTGGAAGACCCGATTCATCAAGTCCATGAAGGCAGCAGGAGCATTTGTCAATCCGAAGGGCATAACCAAGAATTCATAGTGTCCATATCTCGTACGGAACGCAATTTTCACCACATCACTGTCTCTGACTTTCAATTGGTGATACCCCGATCGAAGATCTATCTTGGAAAACACTTTAGCCTTCTAGAGATGGTCAAACAAGTCATCAATCCTAAGTAACGGATATTTATTACGGACGGTCACCCTATTTAGCTGCCGATAGTCGATACACATTCTCAACGTGCCATCCTTCTTCTTCACAAACAAACTGCGGCTACCCATGGGGAAACGTTAGGTTTGATACATCTACGATCTAATAAATCTTGCAACAAAATATTGCAACTGCACTTTCAATTCTTTCAGCTTGGTAGGCGCCATACGATAACGGGGAATCGATATAGGAGCAGTTCATGGAAGCAACTCAATAATGACTTCCATCTTCCTATCTACTGGCAACCCTGGCCATTCTTCTGGAAAATACGTCGAGAAAATCTCTGACCTTTGAAATATTCGCCGTCTGAACTTCTTTCTTACTGGTGTCAATCACGTGCGCGAGGTATCCCTGACATTCTTTCTTCAATAATCTCCTAGCTTCTAAGGCTGAAATCAAATTGACAGGAGTGATAATTATGTCTCCCGAGAATACAAATTCCGGCTCGCTTGAGATTTGAAAGGTTACTTTCTTCTTAAAACAATCCACCATGGCATGACAGTCGAACCACAAAATCATATCCAGTATTACATCAAGATCGTAAATATTCAAGGGTAACAGATCTACCGATAATTTCCTACCACCAATACAAAGTAAACTATATTTATACGCACTAACTATTAACACGGACTCATAGTTCTTGGCTATTTCGTACACATCATTCTCTATTAATTCGCGCTGCATTTGTCCATTTCGTATAACTTTTAAATCTACCTGCCCGTCAACCTAAAACGTATTTCCAAAGTAAATCTTTTCTAGATTAATCTACATCTTATCTCTTTCATTTTATTTCAGATTTTTATTTCGTACCGCCGAATGGTCGTCTTTTTCTGCTTTAAACATATGAACCTCCCTCTCCACTAAAATCACGAGCACACCCACACATTTCTGATAGAATCCGCGTATCTCAAATAGTAACGTAGTGTGTCGTGACATTGCATAAATAAAGTGTTGTCAACCGATTTCAATTCAATGAATAACTTGACATTGGATGAAATAAGTAAGCTATATCATACTGTTGGTTTAGCAATAAAAATATTACGTACTACCGGCAGGGAATCCCATTGTCAAATACTACGAATAAAATTACTTATCAGTTATAATTTAATATTCCCAACAACTAGCACCCCCACAATCGCAATCTACCCATTATCACTACCAACCACCACCCAAACCACCAACAAGCAGTATCACACTTCGTCGTACCAACTAATTGCCAACAAGACAACTAATCATACACGATGCCAATATATCATCCAATGCAATGCAATGACTATCACTCGCGTGCCAAACCCACCTATTAACACCCTATCTCACGGTCCACTACTAGCTCGACACTATCTATAGACACCCTATCTCAAAGTCCCCTCTTAACTAAACGACTGGCACGTCTTCCTATCTCACGATCCTCCATTGACACAACTACTGGCAAGTCTACAGAATCTATAACCAAGGCTCTGATACCAAAATTGTCACACCCTACCCCGGACACCCGTCATGTGGGGCCGGCGTGACGTAGACAAGACACCGCCCAACTGACTAGCCAACCTCAATACGTCAATAACAAAATTGTACATCTATACAACACATATTATAATCCCATTAGATAGGGATACACCGTCCCGAATATAAATACAATCAAACAAATCCCCTGAACCTCACTTAGATTTCATTCCTGATATCTCATCTTCAAAATTTTCCTCAAATGACTTCTTTGCATGACCCGCATAACTCTATCTAGCACCAGTAGGAGACCAACCGACTCCTAACTATTTTACCTGCGAGTATACTGCCTTCTTAGTAAAAACAAATTAAAATAATAATTCATTCTATAATATCTAAATGAATCAAGCGTGAGTATAGAACAACACGTAACTAGTAAAATTCTCCATAATATAAGCAGTGAAAATAAAACAATAAATATAAGTTCCATTTCAATCCATCTAGTAAAATAATACCAATCACTATAATAAATAATAAATCACGCAATATAAGTAAAATATCACATCTCAAACTGCCACTTCACCACAACACACACTGGTTAGCCATAGTGATCGTTTTAACCTCACGATCGGGAGTTGCAACGGTACCGTAACATCCGTAAGAATGCCTTCTTACGAAATATCCACACCCCTTTTTGGGAAGAACTATAATCACACCCCTTACGGGGAGAACTATCCACATCCCATGGGAAGAATCCACACCCCTTAAGGGGAGAAATAAAATCCACACCCCTTTCGGGGAGAACAACTATGGTATCGTCAAAATCATCAGTATAGTTAAAAATCCACATCCTTTATGGGAAGAAATATATTTTCACTCCATATCATCAAAAATCCACACCCCTTATGGGCAGAATATAAGCCACACCCCTTTAGGGGAGAATTTCTAAAATCACGTTTTTTACTCTCCTTTTTAAAAATACCACCAATTTCTGTAAAACCTATTTTTTCCACCTTTGTACCACCAATTTTAATAAAAGTCATTTCTCTCACCTTAGTTTTTAGAAAACCAAACATTCTTAGAAAACCAGTTACTTTCCACTCTCTTTTAGAAACCAACACAATACCCCGAAAACTCATTTTACCAACTTACCCAAATACCTGTTTGATTCATATAATTTATAAAATTGTACAGTTTAAGTAAACCAATATTTCATCATACATATATATATAAAAATAGTTTGGCAAAAAGACAGTACACTCATCTCGTTAATCGCTCTCCAATACCTTCACTGACCACACTCTATCGGGACACCGGTGCCTGCGAGCGTAATAGTGACAGAGCCTAAATTAATATCTTATCTAAAACATCTGAATTATGCAATGCAGACCCTATATTCTGAATCGTTACTATTTTATGTACCACGTAATTAAAATTAATTAATCGTTACGAAATTATTACGATTTTAGAATTTGTAATGCTAAATAAAATTTAATTTAATGAAAATTAATAATCGATTGAAATTTCACCTGTTTCTGAATCGTTTGGCGACCACGAGATGGGTTTTTGATTTTCAGTAGGGTGGTTCGTGCAATTTTTTTTTCCCTTTTTCTTTTTTTTTCTTTTCTTTTTCGCGCCTGTTCCCTGCGTCTGTTTCTGTTTTGCTGCTCAGCCGCCGATGACAACCCCTCACCACTGATCACCTACTCCCACTGCCAGACAAGACGACCGACTCCCACACAAACACCTAACCGAAGGGTCACACACACACAGCCGACGCAAATCACATATACCCACTGATCTCTCTCTCTCTCTACACTCCACTCCGAGGACAACTTTGGTGACACCCCACACCGCCATGCACACACAACAAGCCCTGATGAACAACTTCCACACATTCCCACAACTAAACACACACACCAAGCCATACACACTGATCGCACACATGCACATACACATACCCACATGACAATTACGCACACATATATACAGAATACACACACAGCTGCACACACCCACACGGTTGCTCAAAACAGAACACACACCAACAAAAGCGATGATCAGAACACACAAACATAAAACAGGGCATACTCACACAGAACACGCACTCACGATCACCGCCACCACCGGAAGAACGGCGATCCCACAAAATCGTCAGAGGAACACGACGATTTCACACACACCCACGCAACATCGATCTACACAGAACACACGAACAACACACACACACACTCACCAACGACAACAGACATACACCCACGCCGGAACAACGCCGTCGCTTCGAACCCATCACCGTCGGCCAAGCTTTTTTTCTCTCTCTCTAGAATTTTGTGATTTCAAATTTCCTCACTTTTGAGGTTTTTGATCATGATCTCTACATGGATGCATTTATATACATGAATTAAGTGGTTTTCGTTGATCATAAACGCTGGCACATCGTGATCTCAACTCTTCTGGATCCCACCGACCATATATATATATATATATATATATATATATATATATATATATATATATATATATATATATATATATATATATATATATATGTGTGTGTGTGTGTGTGTGTGTTTGTGTGTGTGTGTTTAAAAATTAATTTGCCCAAATTACGTTATCCCCCCTCAGTTTTCATTAGGTTTTTTAGTGAAACCCAAATTAAAATTTAATATTTTAAAAATTACAAATTGACCCCTAAACTTTTAAATTTTGATTTTTATTAACAAAATTTTACCCTGAATTTCTCAATACTTTAAAATGCGACTATTAATGATGTACGTATTATGATTTGGGCCTTACTGGCTTACTATATCTGCTCATTTTCTAGTCATAAAGACGACGTACTCTCTCGATAAGTTTGCCCAATTGTATGTTGACGAGAATGTTCGGTTGCATGGTGCACTGGTTTTTATAGTGTCAGACAAAGATCCAAGATTTACTTCGAAGTTCTGACCGAGTCGCCAAACTGCATAGGTACCAAGCTAAACTTAATACCGTTTTTCATCTACAAATTGACGGTTAATCAGAGCGTACGATTCGGACGTTGGAGGATATGTTAAGGGGTTATGTTTTGAAATTTCCTGGTAGCTAGGATGATCATTTGACACTGATGGAATTTACCTAATAGCTTCCATTCGACAATCGATATAGCACCGTATAAAGCGTTTTATGGCTGAAAATGCAGGATTCCAATCCAACATATTGAACCAAAGTGAGAAAAAGAAAATTACTTGCGTCGGATATTGCTCAAATGACAGCAGACAAGGTTAAGGTGATTCAAGAAAGATTGAAGATTGCTCAGAATCAACAAAAGAGTTATATTGATAAGCGTAGGTGAGAGTTGGAATTTGAAGTGGGAGATCATGTGTTTTGCGTATATCCCTGTAGAATGGCACAGTAAGGTTCGGGAAGAAAGGGAAGTTACGTCAAACCATCCATTTAGAATAGGTTGGTATGATAGTTTATCGCCATGCATTGCCGGTATATAAAAAAAATAAAAGATAAAAAAATCCACGTGTCGATACTTAGGAAATATGTGTCAGATCCTTCACATATGTTGACTTCTCAACCAATCGAGTTGGAAGAATATTTGACATACGTTGAGGAGACAGTCTAGATCTTGAGTTATAAGGATCAGATTTTGCGGACGAAAACGATTCTATTAGTAAAAGTGTTGTGGCGCAATTACTCAGTAAAAGAAATGATGTGGGAGCGAGAGGACGAGATGAGAGACAAGTATCCGTACTTGTTCGATTAAGGTAACTAAAATTTCAAGACAAAATTTCTTTTAGGAGAGAAGGGTTGTAAGACCCGGATCATTACATATGCATAATCATGAGTTGCAATTTAGAATGTTTGAAAATAATGGGGTAGAATGTGTCAAATCATATTTATTTAAAAAAAATAAAAAAATAAGGGCTAATTAGTGATTTTCAAAATATTAATTTTAGGTTTGGGTTAAATTATAATTTTAAGAGAAATTAAATCTTGAAATGGGGATTCAAATAAAAATCTAAAGAAACTGAGAGGGGGGGTTATGGTAATTTGGAATAAGATATATATATATATATATGTTTATGCAGTCGGTGGATCAAGAAACGCAAATCGAAAAGGGAAATTCAACGTGGCAAGTCGCGAGATCAAGAGTTACCACCAAATTCATGCATATAAATGCATCCATGTAAAGTGGTGATCATCAATCTCAAAGAAGAAATCAGAAAAATTAGAGAGAGGGTTCGATAGTGGTGGGTGTCTCGTCGCCCATGGAGTGGGTTTCGACGGCGTTATGGGGGAGTGATCGGAGGGTGTATGAGTTCGGATATGTTGTGTTTTGTATGTGTGCTGACCGGCCAACAGTGATCGTGCATGTGTGTGAGGGGGGGCGCCGATCGCTACGGGTGGTGTGGGTTGTTGATCGCTGGCAGTGTAGGTGTGGCGCGATCAGTCGTTGTTCGTCCTGGTGTGTGTGAGTGTGTAGGTGTGTTCATCGTCAATCATCCAAAGACCGTGGATTGGGTGTGTGGCCGTCGTGCATGTGGGTATGTTCTCTGTTTCGTTTCATCGTCGTGTGAGGGTGTGTGTTCGCTGATGTTTTGTTGTGTGCATGTATGTGTGGTTAGTCAAGTGCGATCTATTCTAGTTCGTTGGTTGTGTGTGGGAACGGTTCGTCATCAATTTTTGTGGGTGTATGTGTTACAGTGTGTACGTGTATGTGTGAGAGCTCGGTGATCTCGTGGGTATGCGTGTTCGGTTGTGGGATGGCCGGTGGTGGTTGTTGATTGGTGGTGTGGGTTGTGAAGGACCGGCGGTGAAAATCGGCGAGGCGTGGGAGGCCACTGGTGGTCGGCAACAGTAGAGAGGAAAAGAGGGTCGGCCGGCCAGGACTGGAACAGAACCGGAGAAAGAAAAAAAAAAAAAAAAAAGGAAAAATGAAGTAAAAAAAAAATTACACAAACAACCCAAAATAAAAACTAAAAACTCAATTCAACTTCTCGGCCTGCGAACGATTCGGAAATATATAAAATTTCAATCGATTATTATTTTTCGTTAATTTAATTTTAATAACGTTGTACATAAAATATTAACGTAACGGAATGGGGTAAATAATAATTTTTCATAATGAAAATTTGGGGAATAAGAAATATGGAATTTAGGGCCTACATTGCATGTTAGGTTATTTAAAAATAAGATATTAACTTAGGCCTATCGTTGTTAGGTTCACAGGCGCCAACGTCCTAATAGGTCTTGGACAACAGTATTTTTGTTCTGCGGAAAACGAGGTGAGTGTACTGTTTTGTACGTAAATTAGAAATTGTATTTTCGTATATATTATGGAAAATGTGTTTATTTAAAATTGGATGAATTTGCAACTTATATGGATCAAGCGGTTTTGGGTATTTGTGGAAAAATGGTTTGTGAATTACGTTGGTTTTAGAAGGGTAGAAAATGATTTGTTGAATCTAGTTGGTTTCTAAAAGGGTGGAAAAATGATTGTGAACCAAGTCATTTGTTTTTTAGCAGGAAATTGATGTTTGATCCGATTATGCCATAGTATTTCTTCCCGAACGGGATGTAGATTATCTACTAGGCATAGTACTGTAGAGCATTGTTTATCTATTAAACATAGTCCGGCAGAGCATTGTTTATCTGCTAGGCGTAGTCTGACAGAGAGTTGTTTATCTGCTAGGCATAGTCTGGTATAGCGTTGATTATCTGCTAGGCAAAGTCTGACAAAGCGTTGTTTTAATCCGTTAGGAAGGCAAATCCTACGGGTGGTACGGTACCATTGCAACTCTTGATCGTAAGGTTAAAACGATCCTATGGCTAGTCGGAGGGTGGTGTGGTGTATTATTAGTATACGAGGAACTATTTGCATTGTTTCGGTTGGATATATATATATATATATATATTACTTGAAAATGGGTTAGCGTATAAATATATCTATTATTCTAATTGATTTACACTACGTGGATAGATATAGTATTTTGGTTGATTTTCACTGCTTGGATGGAATGTTATAAATATATTGGTTTATTTCATTGGTGATGTGGAAACTGGATTTCTGTACGGTATGGGATTATATTATATTTATATTGAGTGTTTTTAAATATATTATTTCTTTATATTGGTGACAGTGGGGGAAACTGGTTTCGAATATGGTGTGCAATATACGGTATTATTGTTATATTATTTCATTGGTGGCAGTGGAACCGGGTATGTGATTTTATAATATTATATTTTAAACGTGGTGTTATTTATTTTTACTTGATCCATGAAATGTTTTTATTATGAAGACAGTACATCGATAAAAAAATTTGGTTTCAGGTACTGTGGCTAAGAGTTGGTCCACTACTAGCACTAGGGAGAGTCCGGAGGTTGTGTCATGTTGGAGGTGAGTCGGTCGGTCGTGAACCGCGGAAGGTTATGGTATTTTGGTGTTTTTGGTTGTGGATTTTCGGGACATGAGTGCTCCCAAATTTTAGGAACAGGTATATATATTTTTGAGGAAAAATTTTACAGTAGCGCGAGTGTGTATGTATATTTGTATATTGGGATATTCGTAGATTGGTCCGGTGACATCAGGCCGACGTCACGCCCGAGCTCGGATGACGGGTGCCCCGGGGTGGGGTGTGATAGTAATAATTGTCACATTGATACACATACTCAATTGTTTTTCAAAATGATGTTACATGTAACATTTTATCTTGCCCACACCCTGGATGTTTATGTTACATGTAACATTTCACATGAACACACAAACTCAATTTTCTTTTCAAAAGGATGTTACATGTAACATTATATTTTGACCCAGACCCTGGATGTAATCATTGTCACATAGACACACATACTAAATAATATTACGTGGATGTTACATGTAACATTATCTTGCCCACACCCTGGATATTTTATGCGACGTGTGAACAAATGTTACATGTAACATTTCAATATTACATGTAACATGAATGTAACACAGATGTTATGAATTTCACACTTGTCCCTTTGAATGTTAAATGTAACATTAGTTACATCAAGTTAAATATCTCCAAAAAATACGATTAACATCTAATTTGGAAGATAATTAAATGCACATAATTGTTTTGCAATTTTTCTATTTTTGCATATGGAAATTTGAGATAAAAATTGTACAAAGTTTGCGCATGGATATTGGAATCGTTTACTAAAATTAGATCCGCAAAACAAGGAGGCGAAGATCTTGTTCAGTGTGAGGCGCATCATGCAAGGGTATTTTCGTCACAAAAATGGTAAATTGATCAATCGGTGCAAGAAAATGTGAGAGGGTTTAAACGGTAGTTTCGGCCACAATATGGAACGTTAGCGCCCTTTTTTTTTTTTTTTTTAATAAAGATAAGTTCAACTATACAACAGCGGGTTTAACTAAGTCGAACACTACAAAAAAATAAATGTATAACATTTCAACTTAGTTGAATTCAAATTTAGACTATTGAGTTCATTTAATATCGTAAGTTCAAATTAACATATAGGAGAACCAATTGTGAAGATCAACTACAAGTAGTTGTAGTCAATTTATCCTCAACAGTAGAATTCAACTAAAATCGTAATATATCCAAAAAGCATAAAATTAGACACTATTTTTGTAGAGCTTTTTAAGAGGTATATATATATGTATATATATATATAAAAGTTCAACTAATCTATATAAAAAACTAAAATTAGAAGACTAAATTTGAAAAGGAAGGAGAGTTCACAAAAGTTCTTTTCTTAATTCTCCTTAACTTCTTTTCTTAATATTTTATTTAATTGAGTCTTAAATGTCATTAACCATTAATATAGTGATTTGAGTGAATTTAATTGTTATCTATATGTACAAAATTTGAGAATAAATGAGAGCACAATAGATATATTTCTTGCATTCTCATTTATTCTCAATTCGTACCTTTAATCTCCATTAAATGCTCACAAAATCTATTTTTTCTCAATCTTTTCTGTTTAATTAATATTTTATTTAAATAAGCTTTAAATGATAAATAAATAAATTAAAAACAAAACATTAAATATTTCACTTGCTAACTTTTTTATTTTTTAAGAAAAAAAAAATAATAATTAAAAAAATTCATAAACTCGTTATTTTTTAATTTAAGTGAAAATATTACTAAATAAATTCTATACCTTTTTAATTTGTATTAAATATAAAATTAAAATATTAATTATACGTCATGTTTAATATTCAAATAAAAAACAATTATCTCTCTATGCTCCCTCTCTGATATTGCGCCTACAGTCCTCTAAGCCGTCGCGAAGACGACGACCCTCGCCGTCTATTTAGGTGTCGAGCTCGACTTTGCCCTCTCTCCAATCTCGCGATGACGCCTCTGATCCGTTACGTAGATGAAACACTCGCCGCCGATCTCAGATATGAAAATCTTGCTTCTCTAAATCTCATATCAAGGTAAAGTTTTTCTGGTCTGTGGCTTTTATTTTTGCGTCTTTTGCTGGGCTGCTTGTCTCTCACAATCCATCACGAAGACGTCGACGACCACACAATCTGCGATCTGTCTAGCCCTGCCGGATCTGCAATCTGGTCGGCCACTCATCTGTCCCTCTCTGTCTATTTTGCCTTGTCAACGCTATCGTCATCCAGATCTGGCATCCAATCACAACCTTCATCGCCATACATGGTCGTCGTCTCGTTCTAGCTTCTGCCCTCTTTTGACTTACCCACCTCAACCAATCCCAGATCTGGGAGCTCCTCCGCTTCTTGAGGGTAGCATGAAGTGAGCTGTGTGAATTGAGGATTCTGGTTAGTTCATCATTCAGGTGGGACCATATTCAATACCAAGGTTCAAATGAGTACTGCTGTTCTGTTTTTTGCTGTTTGGTTTTGTTTGGTTCCTGTCGCTTTCTGCAGGCAACGTTTTCTCCTGTTGCTATCTGTAGGCGACGTTTCTTTCCTCATTCTGTCAGCAGGAGACGTTTTCCCATGCAATTTCAAACAGTGCAAGCTTTTAAAACGCTCACACTATGTGAGATCTCTCTTTATCAAGGATTGCAACTGAGAAACATCCATCATCTAATCTAGGTATTGTTCGTTCCTATGTTGCGTCCCTGCTGTTGTCATCTTCCTTGCCAGATATTGATGTTCAAGCACGCACATATGTGAATGATGGAAACCCGACTGTCTCTTTTTTACCTTCAACGATTTCTCAATCAGAGGCGGTGTTTGAGAAAGCAATGACTATAACATTTCAGGCGGGACGACCGTCATTAGAAGATATTCAAGTTGCAATTAAAAAAATGTGGGGTTTAGAGGGAAATATTTCCATGGGTCTCATGGATTCCAGATCTTTATTAATTCGTTTTCAACAAGAGAACGACATGTTGAAAGCTTTATCTAGAGAGATGACGTCCATGATTTTTTTTTTTAACAGAACCTACAGATACGATAAGGCATATAACAATCGATAGGATGCATCAATAGCATCGGTTTGGATTCAATTTCTAAAATTGCCGGTTAATTACTTTGCTCCAAGACTCCTAAGAACCATTGCGAGTGTTGTGGGTCCGGTTCTAGCCATTGATTCTACAACTTTAACGCTCACTAGATTGAACGCAGCAAGAGTGTGTGTGGAGATTGACCTTGCTAAACCACTTCTGTCTAAAATCTAGATTAGAAAACTGAAGAATTTTTATCAAGAAATTACATACGATTGACTTCCTGCTTTATCCTTTTATTGCAATGTTCAGAGTCATGCCTATTTTGTTTGCAGAAAACAGACTATCTTTCCTCAGACAGACACGATAAAAAAAAGCCGATAAAGGAAAACAGGTTTTATCAAGCGCAGTGAGCTTGTCTAAATCTACGGTGAGAAGAAAGAAGAAGGCGGCTAAAGAGGTGGCCTTCCAACAAAGTATGAGCGAGACGGGAAAAATTTTAGAAGCTGCAAAAGAAAGCGAAAATGAGCCTAAGCCTGAAAAAAGTGATTGTGAAGTAGAAGAGATAGGCTCCCAAGAAAAAGAGGATGGTGTGGTCTCAACTATTGCCCAAGACAAAGTTGTTCACGTGGCGACGAAAGAGGATTAGAAGAATCTTTATAGGATGTGGATACTCTATTTCGAAAAGTAACTACTGAAATTGAAGCTACTATATATATATATATAAAAGTCGAGAATGAAACAACAGAGGAAGAAATGAGCGAAGCCCATATAGTGAATGAAGAGAATATTCAGTATGCCTAACATCCAAATTGTTTTGACCGAGACAAACTCAGAGGAGGCTTTAGCGGAGGAACAAGATTCTTTACCAAGAGGGTTTATATCTGAGTCCAATGCGTTGGAAGAAGGGGGTTTACCTTGGTTACTAGAAGAAGAGGTCGCCCAAAGAAAACCACAGTTGTAAGGGAATTTTTTCAAAACAGTGGCTCTCAGAGGCAAAAACAATAATTTCTTTATGACACACTCTATGCTTTTCTGGAATTGTAAGGGGATAGGTAATCCGAAAACTCTCTCTTCTTTAAAAAATATAGTTAATCAAAATAGAGTTTCTATTGTGGGCTTGATTGATCCTTGGATTGTGGATAGCAACATGAGAAGAATTAATAAGGTGATTAGATTTCAAAATGGATTTTCTAATCAAGGCAAAGGGAGAAAGATTTGGCTATTGTGGAAGAGTGTGTTTCAAGTTACTATTATTAAAAAACATAAGGAATTTATTACTTGTGTCATTTCGTGGTTAAATGTTGAGATTTTGGTGGTAACAGTTTGTGCTAGTTGCTTCATCACTGAACGTCAAGAACTTTGGTCTTCTTTATTAGCCCTTATAGCTACTAATTCTTTACCGGTGGTTTGGGGAGGAGATTTCAACATTATCAGGCGCATAGAGGAAAAATTGGAATGGATCGCCCCGTCTCATAGAGGTATGAAAGATTTTGAAAATTGTATTCAACAGGAAAGTCTCATGGAACTGGCTTTTTCAGGCTCTCTATATACTTTTTGCAATAATAGGTTGGGCTTAGCTTGACAATACTCGCGTTTAGACAGAGTCCTTGTTTTTTAGGATATTTACACGTTGTATAATAGCAACCTTACCCATTTAACTAGGGATGTCTCGGATCATTGCCCCTTGTTGTTTTCCTTCTTCTGCCACGACTTATCAGAATCCTCGTGTACATCGTTTTCAACACATATGGGCAAACCATGAGAATTTTCTGATGGTGGTTAAAGTTGTTTGGTCTTCTAATCACGTTAACGATTTAGTGAGACTTAGCCACAATTTAAAAAGTACGAGAACAATCTTGAAGGAATGGAACTGGAACACTTTTGGGAATATTTTCACGGACTTGGGAACGTGGAGGGATAATTGAGGCTCTCAACATTAGCCTTCAGCACCAATGGAATGAAAATGTCGCTAATGAGCTGAAACTGGCTCATATTGAGTTAGACAAATGTTTGAGAAACGAAGAGATTTATTGGAAGTAAAAATCAAGATAGAAGTGGTTAAAGGAGGGGGGATAATAATACAAAATTTTTCTATGCTTCGGTTAAAGATCGAAACAAACCTCTCAACTTAATGGGCATCACAAATGGTTCAGGGAATTTTTTGGCCGACTGGTAGCGCGTGAATACGCCGCTACTTACACTCGCAAGTGTACGAGGCCAAAGTTTTAGAATAGTGGATCGGTTAAGATCGGGTATCGTGTCCACAAGGAAAGTGTAAATAATTGAGTACCGCAATTTATGTAGTCTCATATTATCCTGACGATTCAATTTAATATTTAAATTAAACTACTTAAAACTACTCCTAAGGATTAATTCTAATGACACTAATTAACTAGGGATCAATTTCATTCGCTTAGTACCTATTTGGCTTAGTTTAGTTATCAATAACGGTTATCATCACATCCAACAATCTCGGTATCTATAACTCACTTGCTCCCTCTTCCGAGTGAAAAGCGAGCAAATGCATGACTTCGCGTTGATGTAGAAGTCCCTCTCGAACACCTTTCCGAAACACATAGCCACGTGAGTCTTGACTCAACCTCATGGATTGCACATTCTCTAACTCCCTCTCGGGTTATTGGATCATCACGTTGTGTTTAACCCTAGTCCGAATCCGGGGTTACCTTTTCCGAATGTCAAACCCTGTATTCTTGGTTTATCGTAACAAGCATAATACACATGAAATAACGGTAAACACAATTGGAATTGGATAACAAACCATTAAAATTAACTTATATTCAATCAAAAAGGTATTTACATGAATTACATCTAACCCTAGCTAATATCTAACGAAACTAATATGATCTTGGCCATTGAAACATTAAACCAATAGAAAATCATCATTTACAATAAATCATTAAGTATAAAGATAGAAACAAGGAAATAAATATCAAATCTTAAAGTGGAGTGATCCACTTTCGCCAAAAGAATGATCCTCCTGAGCTTCCTCTTCTCTATTGATGAACTTCCTATTTTAGCTCTTCAAGAATTGGCCAAAATCACTTCCTAAAACTAATCTAATATACTCCTAAATTATCTAAGGTGCAAGGGGTCTCAAAACATCCTCTTCCAAATTGGGTGAGAAAAGGTTTTTTGTAAAAGGTCTTGAAAAAATTTCAGAAAATATCTAAAAAAAAGATATTTTTGTGCAGAGTGTCACCGCCTAGGCAGTGGAATCTCCGCCTAGGAAGAGGTTAGTTTGCTTTCTGCCTAGGCGATGGTTTTTCAGCCTAGGTAGTGGGCTGGCACAAAACATTCTAACTGTTTTCCGCTTAGGCGGTGGTTTCTTCGCCTAGAGGGTGAAACAACTCTCAACTTTCTGACGATTCTTCGCCAAGGTGGTTGTTTTCTCTGCCTAGGTGGTGGTTCTTGTTCAATTTCCAGCACATCCTCTGCATTCTCACCGTCACAGCGATGGCTTGCTCGCTGCGGTGGTGGCTTCTTTGATCTTGAAATCTTGTTTCTTCAACGTTTCTTCACCGTTTTTCCATCGTTTTCGCTTGTTTGTCGCTTGTTTGCGTCCCTACACCTGAATTAACTAAAAACAAACTAAAACACAATTAAATATAAATAAAACACTCAAAAACTACCAAATTTGATTTAGAAGTAGATAGGTATTTTACACCTATCACCGACCCAAGTATCTTTCACACAACAACTATTGATTTCTATCAAGATCTTTATCAAGCTCGTCCCCACTAAAATAACGTAAATAATTATTGGATTCAAGACCTTGACTTACGAGTAAAATCCATTTATCTATTTTTAATATTTAATTTAAATGCAAATATTGAGTGAAAAGAAAATGTTTTGTCAAAATTTGTATGAATTAACAGATAACAAAATGGCATAAGGCCTACTTTGATACGTTAAAAACAATTAAGCGACTCAATTGACATAAATAAAAATGTAGAGACTAGTTTAAAATCAAAGCTAAAGTTTAAGGGTGAATAATGTAATTTGGTCTATTTCTTTTGGCCTTTCAGCTGTGAAAACAGAGTATATGCCATTGACCTCCCCTGTTATTTTATACTATACCAGATACTTTCCCTGTCATTTTATAAATATCAGAGACCTCCCCTATCTTTTTGCTCAAACACCACTTACCTCCCTTATTGATTAAAAAGTAATAAATTTTTATTATAATACCAATTTTATCCTTATCTATTTAAAAAATAATTAAATAATAAAAAACTAAAATACATAAATAACTCCTTAATTTATATATATTCATCGACACCTCCTACCACTGCACCCACCGCCACCACCTCCTACTACCCCCACCACCAACCACCTGCCGCCACCTCCCGCCGCCACTGCCACTACCCACCACCTTCCGCCACTACCTACCACCCTCCGCCACCTCCCACCGCCACTACCCACCCCCATTTTAAAATATATATATATATTAACCATTTCATTAAAAAAAATAAAAAATTAACCCTTTCATTAACTTTTCTCTCTCTCTCTCTCTCTCTCTCTCTCTCTCTCTCTCTCTCCAGTGGTGGTGGGGGTTGGTGGTGGCGACGATGGGTAGTGGATGGTAGGAGGTGGCGGTGGGAGTTAGGCGGTGGCGGTGGCAGTGGTGAAAGGTGGCGATGGGAGGTGGTGTTGGGTGGCGGTGGTGGGAGGTGGCAGAGGTTAGTGGGTGGTGGTGGTAGCGGTGGTAGTTGGGTGGTGGTGAGAGGTAAATATAATTTTTAAAAAGTTAAGGGTAAAAAATATAGGGGTGCTAATGAATTTTTTTTTTAAAAATAACCTAAGGGCAATTTTGTCCAATGGGAGGTAAATGGTGTTTGAGCAAAAAGACATGAGAAGTCTCTGGTATTTGCAAAATGATAGTGGAGGTATCTTGTATAGTGCAAAATGATAGGGGGGTTAATGGCATATACTCTGCGGAAAAATTCAAATACGTTTTTTTATTTTTTTATTTTTATTTAAAAAAAAAATTGGCATTTATTTAATGAGTGAATGGACAATGGATTTGAAAGGATGACGTAAGTCTTGGTAGGAGAGAGAAATAGGGATTGGTTTAAGACAATCACTTCATGCAAGGTTCTCTCTCTCTAGTGATTTTTGGGTTTTCTCTAGAGAGAGAAGAAGAGAAACAAAGAGAAATCGATTCTTCGTCTTCTTCATTTGTTCTATCAACAAATGTGAAGTGGGTTCCCATTTTTATTTAATGATTAATGACCCAAGGAACACATCCTCGGGTCCTAATATGTACTCGGGGATGTTATCTCCGGGTGACTTTAAGAAATAAAAACAAAAGGGTATACCTGGTGTTGCGAACACCAGATATTCAGAATTGTGTTTTTTGAACCCGGTGTTCGCAATACCGGGTTTTGGTACCCAGGGTTCGCAATTCTGAGTAACCTGTTTTTGGTAAATAAGTTAAAAAACACTCGATTTCAGTAATTTTTTATAAAAAAAATATTTATTACGTAAGAACTATTTCTCCTCGCCTCTATTTCTCTCTCTGAAATCCATCCACGTTCGTTTTCTCTGGCAATCATAGCATCTCGTTGTTGATTTTCTTCCCATTGCTGGCGAATAGCTTTGTTACTTATTCTTTTTTTGCCGAATCACTCTAATGTTTTCTCGCTTCAGGTTTAGTCGTCATTGCCTTTGCTTTTGTTTTGCCTTAGCAAGCTCTCAGCCAACATCGATGATATTCACCTTTCAGCCATCTAGATCTTGTCGACGCCTTGCCCGATACAATGATTCATTCACGGCGTCGCCTTTCCTAATCTGGTGTCTTTCTTGTCGTGGATCCGAGTCTCATTTTCTTGTTTAGAGGAGGCCGGATATGTGCTACGAGGGTATGAGATTGGTTATAGCAAAGAGGTACTTTTACGATAGTGAGGGTCTCCGATTTTAGTTGTTTGTTTCAAATTAAAACCTTGTTTTGAATTATTCGGATTGTTATTTTTCTCTATTTTCTGGTTCATTTTTGGAGAGAAATAGCATTGAGGAAGAATAGTGGATCAATATTGAAGTGAGAGAAATAAGGGAGTGGATTAAAATTGGTTCAAAGCAAATCGTTTGGTAGAAAAATGGTTGTTTTATTGAGTTATTTTATATGGTTATTTTTTCTTCAAATATATATATATTAATGATGTAATTATGATGCACGGCTGCGGTTTGCCGACTGGTTGAACTGGCTCAATAATTTTTCCAGTTCGATGTCTAGTCCGATTTTTAAAACATTGAACCTCAAGTTCTATGAATAATCACCATGTGAATGGATGTAGTTTTTGGTCTTAAAGATTTTGACTATTCGATAGACATCCATTAAAAAGAACTCGCCTTTTAGACTTCTCTCAACAAATAGACATTAATATCGCTAAGGTTTCAAATATAATCAAATTACAAAAAATTTGAGTGGCCTTGGTAAGTGAGTGTGTGAATATTACTGGAAAAGTCTCTAATACTATTTTTCTTAACAACGAGAGAAGAAACAAAGAACGAGTTGTAAACTGGTCTTCCAAATCCGGAATGGATGCTTCCATTTAAATATTTTCGCATTAATTTACATTGGTATTAGTGCCTTAGAGACTTATTTCACCTAATTGTTTGTTATAGTGCATGAACATTAGTTTTTCATGAAAGAAAAATAGCTTCTTCATTAAAGGCCGAAAAATAATTTTTTTCAAAAATTTTAACATTTATGATTTTATATAGAAATATTATATATTTTATTAGATTCCAACAATATAAATTTCATAAAATTTCATGAATTTAATTGACTAAATAAGCCACTAATTTATATCTAAAAAATTGTAAAAGGTAGAACACATCTTACCACTGTGACAATTACATTTGCTAGTTTAAAAATACTAATTTATTTGATATTTTTAAATTACAATGTATAAATTACATGCTTATTGTATACCATGCCATGAAATTTGATATGATTTAATTATGAACATGAATTATATGGGAAACTTTATGTTATTTAAGTTGGTATACATATCATATTTATTTAGAAAAACATGAAATTAAATTTGTGGGCAATAACGAGTTGAGATATACTTTTCTCATTTTTATTTTGCACATAATATATCAGAAAATGATATTTAAATTTATAAATGCAATAGATGATTAGGAGTATAGAAATTTTTTTGATCTTGTACTATGAAGCTATATGTTATTTTTTAGGTTCAATTATAGCAATAAAATAATTAATGTGTGTTAATATCGTAATGTGCATGAAATGTAGTGAAATAACTTTGATGAATATAGTGGCGAAGCCCATTAAAGTTGAGGAACTAGATGGTAATAATTACGATATTTGGCATCGCAAAATATAGTATTTCCCAAATGAGCGAGAAGACTTGAAAACATTGACACATAGCATGAAATCACCTCCAGAAGGTAATTATGTCTTACAGCAGCGTGAGATGGAAACCTATCAAAATTGAACTAAAAAATATCGTAGTGCAAGATTAACTATGTTAAGCTATATACACGATTATCTGATTTGTGATTATGGAGGTTATACCATTGTACTAGAAATGTGGAATGCCTTGAAATTGACATTTGTAGATACATTAGCAACTAGGTTGCAAGCCTTGACTCTTGAGTTTGAAACTCATAAGATGTATTCTAGAATAATGGTGGTTGAGCATCTCCGAAAAATGTCGGCTATGATATGCGACTTAAAGGTAACTAGTAATAACTTATCGAATAAGCAATTGATCCTTACAGTGCTTTGTTATTTGTCTAATTGTTGCACACAATGAAATTATCAAAAAAATTACCCAATTACAGCGTCATTTGGAATTGGAGACAGAAAAGTTAGAGGAAAAAGACCATATTTCTATGTTTATCACTGAGTCTAGCCATCACCATGCATTTGGGTCTAAGCGAAAGTGATAGGAAAAAGTGCAACAAGAAGTAATAGGTGAATTTATTCATAAAAAGAGAGGGAAAAAGTATCATAAAGGCACACTTGGAGGAAGTGGTCACTTCGCTGTGAATGCACTAAGCCGAAGAAGGTACAAACTAACTTTATCTTTCAAAATGACGCATATGTGTGTAGTCATGTGTTGGTTGCTCATTTATTTTCTGATTGGATTTTAGATATTAGAGAACCAAGACACATCACAAAAGATTGAGTAGAGTTTATTAAGTATCGTGAATTTCAATTAAGAGTCAACGTATTTACATGGAGAATAGAACTACTGAAGATGTGATAGAAATTGGAACCTATCAATTGAAGATCCATTCTTGACGCACCGTACTTCTACAAGATGTTTGCTATGCTCCTAGAGTTCGATGAAGCTTGATGTCTGTTGTAGCCATGGCTAAACTAGGTTTTTCTTTCAATTTCAGCATAGACTCTGTTCAATTTTATTTACACTCTGTGTTATATGATAGTGGATAGATTGTAGATGGATTTTTATGTACAAGATGTTGACGATTTTTTTTTTATTTTGATGCATATTTTACTTCTAGTAATAATAATTCTATCACATCTATATATATTATATTGCATGCATCACTTGGTATATTAGAAAAGCCAGAATGACAAAGTAAGATAGAGAATGACATTTGGGTCTACTCTCTAGAGTTAATTTACCTGTCTATGAACCTTGTTTGGCTGGAAAGGCCATAAAAAGCCTTTTGAGAAGGCTTGAAGGGTACATCTCCCTTAGAGTTAGTCCATTTTGATATTTGTGGACCTATAAATATTAGGGTACGATATGGTGCTAATTATTTTATCACATTCATTGATGATTACTCTTTTTTTGCTTATGTTTATCTTATTTCTCACTAGTGGGCTATTTATAACTACCAATTAAGAATTCAGAGACTTTGGAATATTTTGAAAGATTTGTACATTTAGTTGAGAATCAAAGAAGTAAAATCCTTAAGATTCTATGTACTGACCAATGACGTGAGTATTCTTATGAACAATTCAACGATTTATGTGATAACAGATGCATCATTAGATAGTTGATGATTCTTGATACTCCACAACAAAATGGAGTAGTTGAGCGTATAAATCGAACTGCATTGGATATGGTTAGGTCGATGATGACCCATGCTAAGTTACCATTCAATTTATGAGGGAGATGCTTTATTGAAAACGACCTATATCCTTAATAGAGTGTCCTCCAAGTCAGTATCATCTACACCATATGAGTTATGAACTAGTTTTAAACCAAAATTAGAACACTTGCGACCATAGAGATCTGTAGTTTATGTTCATGTTACATCACGTGCACATGGAAAATTAGGTCCTAGAGCTCAAAAATGCACATTTATTAGATATCAACCTTAGTCCAAAGGATAAGTGATGTTATATGAACGTTTTGATGGTGTGCTAATCAGATTGAGTCACTTTTCATGAAAAATGAGTTTCTAACCAGAGGTGAATTAAGAGGCAATATAGAATTTCATGAGCGGAATGAGTCAAATGATAACTCTATAATGTGGGAGTGTACCACAAAATAATAGTTCTCAAACTCTTCAATTGTGTAGAAGTCAACATGCAAATATTCCTTGACGTCTATTTGAGATTGATGAAAAAAAAAATTGTGTCCTTCCTTAGAAGAAGACAAGCCTTCTTCTTATCAAAAGGCTTTATCATCGTCTGCTGGTAAATAATGGATAACTGCAATGGAAGATTAAATTAGTTATATGCAAAAAGAATCAAGTATGGGAACTCGTTGATCTTTTGCCTAGACGAAAACTATTAGAAACAAATAGGTTTTGGATTAAATGTGAGGCAAATTATCTATTAATAGATACAGAGCTCATCTCAGGGAAGAAGTTTACACTCAAAAAGAAGGTGTAGCCTATGAGGAAACGTTTTTACCCATTGTTAGGTTTATCTCGATTTGCCTAATCCTAGTCATTACAGCCCATTTGGATTTAGAAGTTTTCAAATAGATGTTAAAACTACTTTTCTTAATGGAGAACTAGATAAGGAAATCTATATGGATCAACGTATTAGTTTTGTGTCCAATGAATAAGAGCGCAAAGTGTGCAAGTTCCATTTATGGATTAAAACAATTATTTAGACAACGGTATCCAAGAAATTAATTCACATGAAAATAAATATCCACTTGTTGTTTTGGGACATATGATGATATCATAGTCCACATATCTTCCCAACGAAACAATCCTAACATGCATAATAGGTGATCAGACTAAAACACATATTAACAATGTTCATTAAAACGATAAATTAAAATTCATCACACCCAATTCAAAATGTATAACCTGAACAATCATAATAATAATAATTAAATCATTCTTACGGCTTCAAGACTTAGACCCTAACTTAAATAAATTAGTTACACATAACTGATATAAATTTGATAGAATTCCTAAAGAAAAATATTATGGATAGAAAATAGGAAGTAAAAGAAATCCCTAATCTGGCGAATATTGTTGTTGTCTTCTTCTTCTCTTTCATTTTTCTCTTGTTCTCCTTGGTTTTTTCTTTTCTCAGCTTCTTCTGACCTATTTATAGGCTTGAGGAGAGATAAATATTGTATACACGTTTCTTGCTTCTACCTCCTTCTTACTTCGTTTCACATCTTCTTATTCCTTCTAGCACTTCCTTCCAGCTATTTCTTTATTTTCTCCTAGCTTCTTCTCCTTTCTTCTCTTTGAAGTCTTCTTTACAATTCTTTCTCAACCCTTCCAGCTCCTTCTTTCTCTTCATTGCGGTATGAAATTAAATCTTCTAGATCTGAAGTTTGAGATACGGGTAAAACTTGAGCTGCTCAAATTGCTATGAATTTGAGCTGAATTTGAGCTGAAATTGCCCATCAATCTATATATATATATATATATATGACAATATAATATATAAAAATATAAGATAATGTTTATCTATTCATTATTTTACAACAAAATACACTTTTAACCCTATATAAATATATTAATATTCACTAAGACCCCATAGTTTCTAAAATATATAAAATAACCACCAATAAAGTATTTTTTTTAAAATATTAATTTACGGATATTAAAAAAAATCAATTATCTAAAATTATTAATAATTTACTAGAATATACTAGAAAATAAAGATAAAAGGGTAAATAAATCTATATAAAATAGACCCAAAAAATACCACTAAACCAAAATTTTGCTAGTTCTCGAGGAAGATAAATAAATTAAAACAATTTAAATATAAACCACTTTCGTAAGTGACACGACTGTATTTAGCGTATGGAGTAAGCCTTTAAACCTCTAGGCGAGCCCTAGAGGACGAGTTAGAGTCTCGTGAGGGTTTACAGCATGTTACCCACAAACTTTTTTTTTTTTTTAATAAATAATCACATACTTTGAAAAACTAACAAATACAAGTTGCTTTCTGAACATTACCCTTATGGAATTATTCAGAAGCATAACCTAAACAATCAATCACAATACAAGCAGTGTCTTCAATTAATATATAAGAGATAGCAAAAATATGATTGTAGTGTAGTGTGTGAAAGTCAACATGCTAATAGAATTTATTATAACCAAGATAGTGCACATTTAAACTGATGTAAACTTGTGTATTTTCAAACTTATGTGCTTCCATATGCTTGTTGGTCTACCGCTCAATATATTTAAGAGTGAATTAACCAACACACGACCGTGGGTTTTATAAAGATGACAATAAAACAAGTCCAAGCTCTTACATTCCATCAATGTCCTTAACCAATGATATAACCAAGGATAGATTTATTTATTTAAATACACATATACTTTTTCTTTTTCTTTTTTTCGTTTTTGTTAAACAATTATGTAACTATGCTCCACTCCATTAAGCTTTCTAGCTGACCCGTGTAGCGAACTTTAGGCCAATGACTCCTAGATCATAAAAGACCTTAGGGCACTAGGTATCAAAATACCCCTACAGACTTACTTGCTCGAGTGAACAAGGCTACGAAGCTAAACTAGCCACCATAAAAAGAAACTTATTATTATAGTATGCCAAGGCTAGCCATCAATTAATTCAATCTATGAAATTTCAGGATCAATTACATGCAATATTGTTTAAAGATTTTATTCCCACAAGTCATGTGTCAGATTATGAATTTATGTTTGCAAGTAGTATTAGAACAAGTTCTATAGATACAAGTAAATGTGAAGATGAACAAATTCACACAGTTTTTAACGTATCTTTTCCAATTATAACAAACCTATTAACCATGATTTAGTGTGCAGATTGTTGCATATCAAATCATTTTTTTTTTCAAAAAATGCTATCAAATGTATAAATTGATAAGTCACACTTATACTGTAATATCATACTCAGGTCATACTCAAGATTAATTCAATTCATCATAAGCGTTCGAAAAGCAAAAAAAACAAAACCAAAACTAGATTAATATTTTATTATATTTATTTATTTCTCATTTTCTTTTTTTATTGAAAATAATAAATACCCAAAAAAAAAATTATCCTTAACCCCAAACCTAAATTTGATATTAGCCTCAATGTAAAACAAAAGAATGAAAGAAATGAAAGGAAAAAAATAATCAAACAAGCATAAGGAGGACGACTTAGCTGGATAAGGACTCATAGATGATTGTGCTCTGCCTCCTATGTGGTTTCTTGGGTTAGCTCCTAAGTAGTGTTAAGTTTAATGTCTTCAATCGGACATTCCCCATCCTTCAATCAACTACGAGGGACCCAACAAATGAATAACTTATTGCTGGTTTGAAATGAACGACTCAAAATAAGCTTTTAACCTGTGACCGTTGACTTTCAATTTTTTTCTATTTTTCATGTTGCAAATTTCCACTGCGCCATGAGGATAGACATTCGTGACAAAAAATAGACGACTCTACCTAGAACAAAGCTTACTAGGAAAAAGTTTGAGTCGTGAGTCATATAATAAAACACTTTGTCCTACTTCAATTGGGCTTACCCATTTACTATCAGAAATTGGATAAATTATGCCAACATCCAGTAAGTTCAAAATTTCTTTCTTTTCAACCTCTTTCATTACTGGATTAAGTCTTCTTTGTGCCACTCTAGTAGGTTTTGAGTCACCTTCTAACGAAATTATATGCATGCACTTGGTTGGACTTATTCCCCGAATGTCATCTATGCTCCATCCTATTGCAGTTTTATCTTCCTTTGAAACCCTAACCAACTTCTCTTCTTCTAGTTTATTTAGGTCAAAAGCAATTATGACAGGAAGAGTTTCCTCTCCCCCTAAATAAATGGACTCAAGGTGTTCAGGAAGTAATTTATGTTTATGTTTAGGAACCTTAACAACAGAATGAACAATACCTGATTCATTTACAAGGACAGACTCATAAGGACTTTTACCAAATACAGCAAGTACAACCTCAAGAGCAGTTATGGCATCAGCCAGTTCTTTATCCTCAAAATCAATTGTCAAAGCCTTTTCTAAAAGATCATCACCATGAATTACATTAAAAGCACTTTGAGCAATTTCATCAATTATATCAACAAAAAAACATGAAGGTTCCTCATCAGGAAATTTTAAAGCATCAAATACTTTATATTTAATTGTTTCGCCCTACACTATCATGGTTATAATTCTCTTTTTAACATCAATTTTCATTCCGACAGTAGCCATGAGTGGTTGTCCAAGAATTATTGGGAGTTCTTTTCCTAGAATTGGAGCATCCTCTATCTTATGAACGAAAAAATCAATAGGTAGAATTAAATCATTTACTTTAACCAAAACATCCTCAAGCATACCTCAAGGATACCTCATTAAACAATCAGCTAGTTGAATGCTAACCGAGGTCTCCTTGAATTCCTTTAGTCTAAGTGTCTCATACATAGAATAAGGCATCAAATTAATGGAAACTCTTAAGTCAAGTAAAGCCCTTTTAAACACATGATCTCCAATAATGCATGCAATTGTAAAACTACCAGGATCTTTTATTTTAGGAGGTAACTTTCTTTGCAGTACAACATATACCTGCTCCCCTAAAGCCACTATTTCATGCTCTTTAAAGTTTCTTTTATTAGTGTGACGCGCCCAAATTCTGGCCCCTCAAGAGTTCATGGCGCCATCAAAATACATTTTCTAAACTATCTCCTCATCTTCTTCCTCCATCGCATGAATCGACTCATCAGGGAATAGTGTCTCAAGAGGCTAGGGATCCGTTTGAACTGGACAACTAGCCAATTGATCTGCTATCGCCTGACCCTTCACTGACTTTTGGGTCTTGTAGATGATATCGAACTTCGTTAGCAGCATCTGTCATTTTGCAACTTTTCCTGACAGAATCGTTTTCTCGAAGATGTACTTTAAAGGATCCATCCTGGCTATCAAGTAGGTAGTCAGTGGGAGCATATAATGGCGCAGTCTCTGAGCAGACCAAGACAATGCACAACAGGTCCTCTCCAGCAAGGAGTAATTCTCCTCGTACTTCGTAAAGCACTTGCTAAGGTAATAGATGGCTTGTTCTTTCTTTCCAGATTTATCGAGCTGCCCGAGAATAGGTCCCATTGAAGAGTCAAGAACTAACAAATATAGAAACAAATGAACCCCTTCCCGAGGCGGTACTAGAACTGATAATCCATATTCCATCACTCGTCACTCTCCTTTCGAAGTAGCTTGAAGATTGGCTCACAAGTAGCTGTGAGTGGGAATATGAATCGGGCTATGAAATTCAATCGGCCCAGAAAACCTTGGATCTCCTTCTCATTTTTCAGTGGTGGCATCTCACAAATGGCCTTCGTCTTTGTAGGATCAATCTCGATTCCATGGCGGTTAACCGTGAAACCAAGAAGTTTTCCAGAAGTTACCCCGAAAGCGCATTTTGTCGGATTGAGCTTGAGTTGATATTTTCGAAGTCTGTCGAACATCTTTTTCAAATGGCAGAGATTATCCTCGTTCTCCTGAGATTTAACGATCATGTCATCCATATATACCTCCATCTCCTTGTGCATCATATTATGAAAGATGGTTGTCATTGCTCTTTGGTACGTTGCCCTGGTGTTTTTGAGACCAAAAGGCATCGCCTTATAGCAAAAGACTCCACACGGTGTGGTAAAGGCTGTCTTTTCTCGATCTTCCTCATCCATTAGAATCTGATTATATCTAGAGAATCCAACGATGAAAGAATAAAGCTTTCTCCCCCACAGTGTTGTCGATGATGATATGAATGTTTAGTAGTGGAAAATCATCTTTCAGACTTTCCCCGTTGAGATCACGATAATCCGCACAAACTCTGATTTTTCTTGAAGACTTTGGTACTGGGACGACATTTGAGAGCCATTCACTGTAATCACAAACTTCGATGATTCAGGCATTGAACTGCTTCACGATCTCCTCTTTGACCTCAAGGTTGACAGTACGCCTCAACTTCTATTTGATCGGCACACTCCCAGGCTTTAGCGGCAGCTTATGGGTTACGATACTTTTGTTTATCCCTACCATGTTATCGTAGGACCAAGCAAAAATATCTTGATAGGCAACCAGGAGCGTCGTCAATTCTTTTTTTTCCAGAGCGGTGAGGGCTGATCCAATCTTTACTTCTTTCAACTCCTCCGAGGTCCCCAAATTTATCAATTCTGTTTCGTCAGCGCTAGGAATAGGCTTATTTTCAAATTCCGCAAAGGCTTTTCGGATCTCACCATCGTCTGGTTGGCAGGAGTCATCTTTAGTTTCCACTCCCATCTAATTATGGCCTGTTTCTGTATTGAAATCATACTCATCACAATCTAGCTTAGTTATATCACATGCATCATACACTGGTAACTTAGGCAACCTGAAAGAGTAAAATTTCAACATTTTAGACCATAGATTAAATAAAACAGAATTGCATTCATTAAATTTCAAAGAAAACCATTACAAAGCAAAATCCATTTCCATCCAGAAGGCTAGCTGAATGGAAGGTTGAGTATAGAAAATTTCCCCAATTTTACCAAAACGCCCGGCGAACCAGGAGGGAATAAAAATCCCAATTCTATAGTTTTTCACCCCTTTTGGTTTGAATATCGGACCCATGACTTGGTCCTGCCTCCTTTCCCAAAATTACTGTCACAACCCGTCCCGGACACCCGTCATCCCAAGGCTGGCGTGACTACAACATGACATCACCAATACCCAAAGGACCAAAAGAATGATAATATACACCCACTGTATGATACAAACATCTACTATGAGGGGCACACCCATCCCGAAATTTTACTAGCTAAAAGTAGTTATTCATGAACCTTTTATTTTTTTTTCCCTTGGACAACTTCCCTTAATCATCTATACGACTCCATCACGTAGCTCTACCTAGTGCCAGTAGGGGACCGACTCCTAGCTGTTGTACCTGCGAGTGTACTGTCTTCTTAGTAAAATATTTTTATAATAATAACAATTTATTTTGCAATATCTAAAGGGATCGAGCTCAAATATATAAACATCACTTAGCTCGCAAAAGTTTTCATAATATTAGCAGTGAGAATAAAGCACCATATATAAATTCTATACAAAGACATTTAGTATGAGAACTATGCCAACCACCATAATAAATATTAAATCACCAGTATAAAAAAAAAATAAGACATCTCAAAACATCCTCTCAAACACACACACGCTGGCCAGCCCTAGTGATCGTTTTAACCTCACGATCGGGAGTTTGCAACGGTACCGTACCATCCGTAGGATATGCCTTTCTACGAACACCCATCACTCCGCCGAATCGGATAATCACTGTGCAGTATAAACGTCTAACATCACTCTACCAAAGCAGATAAATATCACTCCGCCGAAGCGGATAAATACTATGGCATCGTCTAACCAACAACATCATCATCAAATCACAACGTAATGATATCGTCTAATCAACATCGTCAACTCACACAACCACCTCTCTTTCTATTAAAACTGTCTTTTAAATCCAAAAATCATATTTCCCCCATTTCTTTTAAAGAAAACGTCTAATTTTATCAAAACCACTTTTCCACCTTTTATTTTAAAAAACCAGGCATTTTTGGAAAAAAAAACAGATGTTTCCTATTTTCTTTTAAAAACTCTGTCTAATTTCACCAAATCCAACAAAAATTCATTTTTAACTTCTTTTCGAAAACCATCGGAATTTTTCGAAAATCCAGTTTACCAATTCGCTCAAATCATGCTTGGTCCATATCGTCCATAAATTCATATCATTTAAATAATCACATATTTCATCATATATATACATAGAAAAATAATTAGGCAAGAAGGCAGCACAATCACTTGGCTATCCAGTCCGAACAGTTTTTCCTGACTATCTTCTACCGATACTCCAGTGCCTGCGAGCTTGATAGCGATAGGACCTAAATTAATATTTTATGTAAAATAACCAAATCATGTCATGCAGGCCCTAAATTCCGTAATTTCCCTCGTACCCACTTTTATTACGAATAATTGATATCCGGTAAATTTCGTTTCGTTAATAATTACTGTACGCGTTTGTTAATAGGGATGGTGACAAAAACTAGTAAAATTAACGATTCTAAATTATAATCTCGTTTGCTAATATTTCAATTTAACAATAATGGTAATTGATTTAGATTTTACCTGCTCCGAATCGTCCATTGGTCGTGAGTATGATATTTGGATTTTTATTGGGGGGGTTTGTGTAATTTTTCTTTTTTCTTCTTCTCCCTTTTTTTTCTCTTTTTCCTGGTTTGTGTTTATGTTCCCTGTTACGCAGTCTTGCGGCCGCCGATAACATCTCACCGTCGATCAAGCCTCACCGTCCCACCAACCGAACATATGCGCCACCAGTCAAACAACCCACACCCTTCCATGTACTGCCGACCGTCCCATACCCATGCACGTATAGCTCTCTCTCGCTCTCTCTCTCTCTCTCTCTCTAATTTTCCGACGGAACCTCCGGCGACCTCCATGCGCCCCCCAACATGCACACACCCTGCAGGGACAACACATACCGATGGAGCAGAGCCACCAACGCCGTCGCACATGCCGTCGATCGTCACCGTCGGGCAGATTGGCGAACCCACGAATACACACTACACAACACAAAAAGCAGGAACTGTTTAGAGTAGAAAACACACACACACATCACAGCGTCAACAACAGCCACCGGAAGCTTACCGTCAACCCAGCTCACCACCGTCGGCTGCTGAATAGCCCACCGCCGAACTGACCAACGGCAACCTCCGACGAAACCGTGACAATTACCCCGTCGGCACTCCACACCATCGGCAATGAACGGGACCTCACACCATCAGCACCATCGACAATCGATCAGCGACCCAACGAATCGCTCACACCTACGCTCGTCGGATCTCACCACCCCCTAACCGCCGGACCTCCCCTCTCTCTCTCTTCTATTTCTGCTCTTTTTTTTTTTTTTTTTCCTCCGTTGAAGATCACGATTGCATGTTTCAAAGATCACAAATTGCATGTTTTTAAGTGGATCGGTTTATTCCAGCTTGCCACGTCAATGAATCTCGATCCTTCCCCTCTCCGTTCCGGTTGTTCTTCTCGGCACCCATATCGTATGTGTATATATATATATATAAATCTTTTATTCTAATTACTCTTTCCTCCCCAAATTTCTTTAATTCCTATTTTAGCCCAATTCACCATTTATAATTTCCTTCAAATTGTAATTTCACCCCTAAAAGTTCACATGTTATCAATTGAAAGACAATTTGAATCCTAAAGGTTAGATTTAATGTATACAAATTTACAATTCGCCCCCCTAAACTTTTAATTCTGATAATGATTAATTCAATTCTACCCCATATTTTTCCCAATTGCTCCAAAATGTAACTAAAATGACGTACGTGCTAAGTCGGGGTCTTACAATTACGTTCACAACTTTCTTAATCAGTACTTTCTCAGGGTGTAACTCGAATCCTACAATATTTTCCCCTTTGTTGATGGTTTCTGCTAGATAGGGGAATGTGACCCGGATATGTGGAATTTCCATTGGCCAATGGTCCGAGAATCCGTCCCTCTTCTTTCGAAAGAATTTCGCCCTGTCTACTCTTGTCGGCTCGTATCCCAACTCGAATCTCCTCCTCTTCTCCTCGACTTCTATAGGCTCTATAATTCCATCCAGGTTCTTGCCCAGTTCTCTCTCGGGGATGCAGCCCAAAGACCTCATCTCTTTAGCAACAAAGGCCACAGTGTTAGATAATGACGGTGCCAACTCATGTCCTCCTTCCTTTACGAAAGTAGCATTCGAGACATCGAACATATGATAAGAGGCTTCAATCTTCTCTGTTTTTGTTTCCTCATCTATTAACAGGACATATCGGCTTATCGCTTGACGGGAGGGTGCGATATCTAAATTGGCTTTGATCACATAAAGTGTGTCATCCACGATAAACTTGATCTTTTAGTGTAGGGACGAAAGCACCGCCCCAGCATTATGAATCAACGGCCTCCCCAACAACAAGTTGTATGAAGCAGGTATTTCGAGCACTTGAAACTTTACATTAAACTGGATCGGGCCAGCTTTAATCGGTAGGTCAATCTCTCCGACGCTATCTCTTCTAGCCCCATCGAAAGCCCTGATAACCATTTTTTACAGTCAAATCTGTGACAAATCTATCTCCATTTCTTCCAATGTCGACAAAGGGAAGATATTCAATGTTGAACCATTGTCAACCAACACCCGAGCTATGAACATTCCGTGGCTTTCGACCATGATATTCAGGGACTTGTTGTGACCTGTTCCTTCTTCGTCAATCTCGTCATCGGTGAAAGTGATGGTGTTAGAACCTAGGACCTGCTCAACCAGAGTGACAAACTTTTTCGGAGGGATTGTGCTAGGCAAGTAGGCTTTATTTAGGACTTTCAGCAATGCTTGTCTATGTACTTCTGTGGACAGGAGTAGTGAGAGCATCAAGATTTGCGCCAGTACTTTGCTGAGTTGCTCCACTATCTTGTATTCTAAATTTTTCATTGCCTTTAAGAAGTCGTGAGCCTCCTGTTTTGACACCAGCTTTTTCAGAGCCCCCCTTGGTTCCCTCACACGAACCCTGATCAAATTTTGTGGTGTATACACCCTTCCAGACCGAGTGATTCCACCAATTTTTTTTGCTGAGATTGGAAATTCTTCTCCTTCTCCTATTTTAGCGATGATCTCATAATTCCACAGGACCTTATTGAAATTTTCCACCGGCTTTTGGATTGGGAAAGACAGAACTAGAGATTTCTCCAGTTTTTCGGCTACCCTTTCTAGATGTAATTCGAACCCTCCATCGAGAACCTCCAGGTGTAAACAAATACCACCAATATTGATCACATCAACTTCTTCCTCAACCTCCTCTGTGAAAATCAGATTAACGCCACTTCCTGAGAAGCCGTGTTCAGGCAAAGGATTTTGCTGACAGTTCGACGTATCGATCTCAGGTTTTTTAGGAAACGTGATGGTTCATGTTCGTATGAACTCCCAGATCTTGTCCTTTAGTTGAAAACACCACTAGGTCGCATATCATCTGGTTTCCGAGTGGTATTCACAGAAAGCATTTGAAGAAGCTGCTTTATTCCCAAGTTTAACTTCGTAGAATGGAAGGGGTGTCAACATCCCCTACTTTAAACAATTCCGGTACAACTCGATGATGGAGATCGAAAGTTCTAGTAGCTCTTTGTCATCGTTCTGAAAGTTTTCCCCGCTAGCATGAGGTAGAGAAACTTGGTGGTATTGGGTTCTTGGCCTGAGGGTGTGGTTAGGAATTTGAGACGGGGTGTTCGGGTTTACCTGATATGTATGGTAAGAGGGTGTTTAGTAGGCTTGGGGATAATACTGGGGAGTGTGGTTTTGGTTATAGCGGGGACGGCTTTGGGAATAGGGTTGATTCCGAGGATAATATTGGTTTTGGCGATTTTGAGGAGGGTAGTTGTGATATTGGTTATTCTGGTTCGGGTAGTTTTTGGGACGGGAAGCTTGGGGGTAGTTCTGGGAATGGGTTTGCTGGGGAGAAATGACAATGGCTACTTCATTCTCCTTTTTCTTTGGCAGGGTTGACCTTCTAGTCAGATCAGGCGAGGTCCCTTCAATCTTTTTGCTTCTTATTCCCTCTTCTATCACCTCAGCTTGTTTGATCGCATCGCCGAAGGATGTCACTACTATACTTGAGAGATCTCGATAGAACAGCGACGTCTGGATTGACTTGAATATCTCTAACTGAGCCTCCTCACTCAGCCTAGGGACAACTTTGGTAGCTTTTTTCCTCCAACGGGTAGTATACCTTCGGAAGCTTTCATCTTTTTTCTTCAGTATCTGGTAAAGGGTATTACGGTCTGGTGCGGCATCTTTATTGTACACATATTGTTCATAAAAGGCCTCTACCAGATCCTCGAACGTCTTAATCTGTTCCAGCTCTAAGGTCATGTACCAACTAAGAGCCGGTCCTTTCAATGATCGCCGGAACATCTTCAGATAAAGGTCTTCGTTCCAAGCATGAACCCCTAACTCCTCTTTGTATATATTGACATGTAATTACAGAGGGCAAGTACCGTCATACTTTGTGAACTCCGGAACTACGATTTTTTTCGGATATACCACTCGGGGTGGTGCTGATAGCTCTTTGTACGCCATTTTTCTAGATGGATTCTCCCTTTTTAGTTCTTCTATGGTTTTCTCCAATTCTTCTATTTTTAGAACTCAGGCTGGAGGAGGTCCATCTTTATTTCTATTTACGATTTCAACGGCTAGGGCCAGTCGATTAGCATTCGAATCATTCGGTGGAGCAACAACCCTTTCCGGGTGGATGAAGATCTGGGCTGCGGGTGGAGCCTGATAGATATTCCCCTGGCTGGGGTATACTGGTGCTCCGTAGGTGAAAGGATGAGGGCCCATCTGGGGTCTATAGTAGACTGAACCAGCGAAGTTCGGGCCGGCACGGTTAAGATTCGACAAAAAGTTCTCTATCTCAGCACTTGGAGGGTTTCCATTTGGTGATTCAGTCATGGGAGTTCCACTAGACGGGGGAACAGGCGCCTCCTGAGGCCGGCTAAGTTCGTTGATCCTTTCTCTCAGCATGTCAATGGTTTCCTGCATACGAGCTATCTGGGCCACACGGGGATATTCAGGATTGCTTTCTGATGTCATCCTAGAGTGAGTCTGCGCCCGACTATGAGTATAGACCGGACTTCACATCAGGGGAACCGAAATTGCTTTTCTGGGACCAATTTTTCTGTCTCGTCTTATTCTGTTTTATTCTACAACAAACCCATTTATTAGTCCACGTGGGTCTTAGGTAGCCTTAAAATCCATTCGAGTTCGAAGTTTTCAATTCCAATAATGACCGATCAAAATAGATAAATATTTATGAAAATTATTTCGTTACTTAATAGGTATTGGAAATTTTGAACTCGTTTGCTTTTTAAGGCTTCCTAAGATAATATCAATCCATCAAGTATGAAACCCCATCTTGTATCATAGAATCCCAAGGGGATAATATGAATACAAGACGACCGTATTGGTGTCAGAGGGTTTATAACAACATAAGAGCCCGAGAGAGAAGAAAGAAAGAAAAGGAAATAAACATCACAACTTATTTACAAAAAATAGAAAGAAAAGATAACAAAATAAAATATAACATTCAGACATGGAATAGTTGGACTTATTTGGACATATTAGGCTCGATCCTCTAATTATCCCCAGCGGAGTCGCCAGCTGACGCGCCCCGATTTTTCAAAAAAGAAAACAATAATAAATAATAGTTAATATTAAGGAGAGAGGGATTTTTAAAGCGTCGGTTTTCTCAAAAAATATACTTAGGCCGCTTTTTAAAAAAATAAGGAGTTGCCACCTGGCATTAGGTTTAAATGGTGTGCTAGGTCATCGAATTTTTAGAAAAAACAATTTAAAAGGCCTAAGTAAAAAATTGAATCCAAAAACACGGTCAAACCAAAGATTCATTTAAAGGCTCGGGGGTCGGTTACGCTCGGGGAAGATGTTAGGCACCCCAAGACGCCCATCCGAAAACGGTACCTTATGTCCAATTAGTTTAGTCCAAGTGTTTTATTTTATTTTGAAATCCTTCTCTTCTTATAAAATCTTTTTGGTATTTTTCACAAATAAGGTGAGACAAGTTTTTGGATTTTTTGGAATGTTCCCCCGGTATAACCTCTTATCGAATATTAAGGATTCGACAAGGATAGTCCCCCAGGGGTTTTATGTATGTTTCCGAGGGACTTCTTTAATTTAAATAGGTAAACTAAAAATAGATAAATGATATTTGAAAATATGAATGCAAAACTACATCTAAATGAGGTTTTTTTTTTATTTTATTTTTTTAAAGTGACTAAATAAAAAAATAAATGATTTAATTTAATGAATGAAAAGTGTAAGTGGTGAAAGTGTAATGAACATTCCGTCCAAATAGTGCAACGAGTAAATATGCTAGATGGATGCAAAAAAAAAATATTTTAAGTTTGCTCGATTAATTTAAAAAAGTCTCGATTTGAAGTTCTCTCAAATTCTATGGATATGAGAATTAAGGAAAGTTTCGCGGAAACAATTTAGGTGAAATTAATCTTTTCGAAACTTAAAGAAAATCCCACGAAAAATTTATCAAGGAAAGAGATTTCTTAAAACCGTTAGTTTCTAAATTCCACTCGAATCGGGGAATGAAAACGAGGCCACGAAAAATTCTCCCACGTATCGGATCGTCGGATTTAACTTAAGGTTCGTAAGGATTAATTTCTACCAATAAAATATATTTTTTTTAATTCTTTTTTTATTTTCTCCCTTTTTTTTTCTTTTTTTTTATTTCTTAGGGTTTTGATAAGAGGAATAAAATAAACAAAAATAAAAAAAAAATGCAAGAAAATAAAAAATCAAATGCAACAACATAAATAATAAAACATCTTTCACCTCATGCTCGGGGTTAAGGGAAACCCGTCCCGGCGTTTTCATCGGATCATCGGACGACTTTTTTTTTTCTTTTTATTTTTATTTGTAAATGAAACAAAAAAATACAGAAATAAAATAAATAAAAAACAGCAAGTGTCCTCGTCTAAACACTTAAAGGTTCAGATTGAAAATGGGAAAACTCGTCCTGGCGTTTTTCATTGAGTCATCGGACAACAATAAATAAATAAAATTTGCAACAATTTAAACTATCGAGATATTTAAACAAACTGAAAAAAATAAAAAATAAAAACATACCTATTCTAGGCCAAGAATCTTGACGCTCAGGCTTTTCTCTTACGTGGACAGCCTCCCGAAAAGGTTTTGAGAATCACACTTCTAAAGGGGGTGACTCCTCTCAATTTTTGAATGAATAAAGTGGAAGGAGAAGGATCCTATTTATAGGAGAAGATCAGGCATGGAAAACACTTTAGGAAACCCTAAAACTAGGTCTAGCCGCCAAAGCCCAGTCCAAGTTGGACTGGGAAAGCGTAAAATAGGCAGAAAAGGGCAAAATTAGTCCTAGGGTTTTGGGCGTGTAAGAGAAACGTGCCTGTCCACCGCCTTTAATAGTCGGCGACACGTGGCAGGAGAAGAGAGGCCACTTTTTTATTTTTTGTGTGATTCAGCCGACAAAGGGGGGCCCGCCACCCTCTCTTTTACTCTCTCTCTCTCTTCTCTCTCTCTCTCTTCTCTTTTTTCTCTCTCTCTCTCTCTCTTTTTGGCGTGTGCAGACGGCCCCACTACTGCCTTTCTTTCTCTCCTCACACTCTCTCTCTTCTCTTCTCTCTTTCTCTCTCTCTCTCTGGCGCTGTGCAAACAGTAGGCAGGCGGGACTACTGTGGCCTCTCTCTCTCTCTCTTTCTCTCTCTCACTGATCTCTTCCTCTCTCTCCTCTCTCTCTCTTGGTTTGGACCCTAAAGGGCCCCACTCCCTTTCCTCAAATTTCAATTCACTCCCTCATTTTTTTACTTCTTTTAATTTCACCCATTTGTTTTCAATTTCACACCCTTTTTTATTTCATTTTTCTTTTCTCTTTTTTTTTATTATTTTTTTCTGCGGGATGGTCAAAATGTCATGTCTACATAGTGCACAAATCTTTTAAAAATTTACCATAACTAGGAACTTGCTTGATTGCATCTAACAGAAGAAATATTTATTTTTACTTTCTTAAAAGTCTCAAAAATATCTTTTTGATACTGCTCCAAATTATTTTTCATCAATCTATGAGGAAATGGAGCTTTAGAGATGTCCAATTCTTCTTTAGGAGATATGGGACTTACCTTATCCTTATTATGCAATTTTGGAGTTTGAAAAAGAATCAGATTCCTTGTCTTTCTATTCCTCTACTCTTTTTTGCATCTCTTTTTCTCTCATCAATGCAATTTCCTGCACGTTTTCAAGATTATTAGGATTAATGACAACTTAACTTAGTAATTTACCTGCTTCTCTTTGAGGGATGGTTGAAGCAATTTGTCCTAATTGACGTTGTAAGTTAGCAACATTTTTTTCATTTTTCTACATTTAATTCCTTGTATCGTGCACAAAACTGTCATTTTTCTGCATATAACTTCTAGTTTCCTGCATGAAACTATCAATTTTTTGCATGAATCTGTCAGTTTTCTACATAAACATTTTCATCATTCTTTAAGAGAATCATCTTGACTAACTTTTTGATTTGGATGAGATGGAAACACCTGACTAGATTGCTCTAGAAATATAGAATTGTTATCAGTTTCCATGTTCTGATTATTATTCCATCTAAAATTTGGGTGATTGCGCCAACCCGGGTTATAAGTCTGAGAATATAGATCATTCCTAACCCTTTGATTAGTTTGGTACATCCCAAAGCATTTTTATGTTCTTGGTCTACCATCTTAGGACATGACGCAGTGATGTGGTCAGGCATAAAACAAATAGCACAAATTTTGGTAGGCTGGTGCATCAGGGATTTCATCATATTGGTAAAATTATTTATGAATTGTGGATCAACATTTGATGCGTTAACCTCATATGCCTTCTTTAGTACTAGCCTACAATAATTAAATTATTGAGAATTAACTTCTCTATTTTCAAACATGCTTTTAGCTTGCTCAACATTTTTATTCATCAAACCACCACTAAAAGTGGCATCTACCATCATCCTATCAGAATCAACCAACCCTTCATAAAAATATTGCATTAAACCTATCCCAGTATTCATAAAAAACTTCTCCATCATGCTGTTGAATATTGATTATTTCTTTCCTAATTTTATTTGTCTTTTGGGTTAGAAAGAATTTTTGTAGAGATTTGAAGCCAAAATAATCCATGCATGAATTAAGGAGAAAGGTAAAGAACGAAGCCATTCTTTTGCTTTTCTCCTTTAATGAAAAAGGAAAAAGTCTCAATTTTATCTCTTGTTCCCCCCATACCGGCTAATTTCGAAGTTGAACATACCTCATGAAAATCTTTAATATGAAAAAAAAGGATCAACCCCAGGACGTCCATGAAATTGAGGTAATAAATGGTTCATACCTTGCTTTAACACAAAATTAGTGACAGTAGTTTAGGGGTACACAATGCATGAAGGTTGATTTGATGCTTGCGGCATTGTGAAAACTTTCAGTGGGCGCACCATGTAATCGATCACGACCTGTTGATCTCCCATTGCTTGTGGTGGTGGTTGAACCTCTTGGACTTTCTTGCGGCGTATGCCAAGAGTATTTTCAAGTTCAAGATCAAGAGGTAGACACTCAGAGCTGAGTGATCGTCTACCTTGTTTATAAAAAAACATTTCTAAAAAAAAAATTAATGGAGTTTTTTTTAAATAATAATAAAATAAATAAATAAGTAAATAAATAAAAATTGCGACGTAGAATACAATCCCCGGCAACGGCGCCAAAAACTTGTTAGTTGTTTTCTAGTAGCTCAAATAAGTTATAAAAACTCCCAATAATGTTAACATTGCAAGTGCACAAATCGTTTATAGTATAGTGGTTCAAGCAAGGATCATTTCCACATGGATTGTATAAAATCACAAATTTCTAAGAATTAAAATAAAATAAACGTAACAATAACGTATTTTTGGAATTCTTTCTTTTAAAATAGAAATAATAAAAAGGAAGGCGAGGTCTAAGTTATCCACCACTAAACATTAATTTTACAAAGTTATAATCATATTTATATTTTGGTGCGTATTAATGAAGATGCTCAGAACATACTCATTGTGTACTGTCAATATGCTGTATAAATATTCTCTCAAAAGTATGTGATATGCATGGCGTATACAAAAAACGTGTGCTCTTAATAAGGACCTAAAGTGCAATGGTCAACATATTAAAAATCTTTTAAGCATGAAAAGAATTTGAGCATCACAAGGACCCTAAAATATGATGTGTACCGTCAGTATCCAAGAAATTAATTCACATGAAAATAAATATCCACTTATTGTTTTGGAACATATGATGATATGATGGTCCATATATCTTCCTAACGAAAATAATCCTAACATACTTAATAGGTGATCAGACTAAAACACATATTAACAACGTTCATTAAAACAAGGAATTAAAATTCATCATACACAATCCAAAATATATAACCTGAATAATCATAACAATAATTAAATCATGTTTAGGACTTCAAGACTTAGCCCCCAACCTAAATAAATTAGTTACACATAACTTATATAAATTTAATAGAATTCATAAAGAAAGATATTATGGATAGAAAAAAGGAAGTAAAAGAAATCCTTGATTTGGTGAATTTCATTGTTGCCTTCTTCTTCTCTTATTCTCTTTGGTTCTGTTTTTTCTCAGCTTCTTCTGACCTATTTATAGGTTTGAGGAGAAGTAAATATTATGTACACGTTTCTTGCTTCTACCTTCTTCTTTCTTCATTTCACATCTTCTTTTTCCTTCTAACACTTCATTCCAGCTATTTCTTTATTTTCTTCTCTTTTAAGTCTTTTTTACAATTCTTTCTCAGCCCTTCCAGCTCATTCTTTCTTTTCATTCCAGTGTGAAATTAAATCTTCTAGATCTGATGTTTGAGCTACGGTTCAAACTTGAGCTACTCGAATTGCTATGAATTTAAGCTGAAATTGCCCATCTTGTTCTATGCTCTGTCTTTTCTCTCCATCCATCAATCTATATATATATATATATATATATATATATAAGTATAAGATAATTCCTATTAATTATTTATTCTTTCCACCTTCTTAGGTTAGTTATTCGAATTACTATTTATTATTTTATAATAAAATATATTTTTAAATCTATATAATTATATTAATATTCACTAATGTTGGCCCAGTGAGCTACCCAAGAGAGGGGGATGAATTGGGTAAATAAAAATTAATCGAAATAATAATACTTCCTAAATCAAATAATTAAATTTATCCTAAATTAATTATTATCTCTTTATAGTAGCGGATAAGTGTGATAAACTCTAGGTACACACCAAACAACACAAAATAAAGTAAAGAAATAAATAATGCAGTACACACTGGTATATCCTGGTTCACCAATCTAATCTTGGCTAATCCAGTCCTCTGAGCCCCACAGAGATTCACACCCACTAATCACTAAGATTCCTTTAAACAGGTAGTAACCAAACTGTTACAAAAATTATTCTTTTCACAGGTTCAGAATCAACCTTTACAAATTCTTTTTCCCAAGCTCAGGAATAACCTCTTCTTTTTCTTACGCTTAAGAATAACCTTATCTTTTTATAGGTTAAAGATTAACCTAATTCTTTTTATACCTTGGGCTCAAGAATTAAACCTCACAATCACTCCGAGTATCTTTTTTCCCAAGTGAGGATGTAACATTTACAATTCATTCACAATTGATCCTAATCAGGAAGAAGCATACCTAAACCTTTTTCAAGGGAAAATAGTAACCTAACCTCTTTGTACTCTAGGCAAAGATCAAACTTCAATCTCTTTATAGGAAGAGATCGAAACCCAAAGCTACTCCTAATTAGATATTCTCAATAATATCTAATTCGCATACAACTCACCAATTACAGAATTGATAAGATTTTTTCCACTCAGAGCTTCTACCACCCCAGTTTAATTAATACTCAATTAATGTCTCGATACTAATGATAGAAATAAAGTAAGGAAACAAAAACTAATTATAATAAAGAATGCAGGTAGCACAATTAAGCACGTAATCAAATTAACACACAAATCATTTTTAAAAGATTTTTATGCTTTTAAAGTTCAAAAACAATTAATCCACCAAGCAAATAATAATAATAATAATAATAATAATAATAATAATAATAATAATAATAATAATAATAATAATAATAATAATAATAATAATAATAATTAAATACTCAATTAAAGAATAAGCTTGGAACGATCTCACCAGGAAAACATCGAATAGATTGCACGTAGTATCGCAAGATAGCTTAGATCAGTGACGCTAACTCAAATAGCGTTTTAACTCAAGAACTTCTCAATAATCGATCTCACAATTGATCTATCAAAATAATATCAGAATGATGACTCTTAAAAAAACTTAGGAACTGAATAGTTCTTGATATTGTGTGTATTGTCATCTTGTTATGTGAAATCCGCAAGTCTATATATAAGGAATTAGAACAAGTCTTCAAACGGCTAGTTTTCAAATAATAAGTATCTAAAAACCACTTATAGACCCCATATATCATTATGACTTAATTCTGGTATAATTCACCCAATAATATCTTTTAGAATATTCATTGAGTCCCTCAAACATTTTCTCAAACTCAATTAGATAAGATAGAAAGAATTACATGTACCAAATTGAGAGATATAAAAAAATACTTGAACCATATCTATAGGGATATTCAACTAGGGGTATCATATCTTAAATATATCCATATCCTTAAGATCTTTCAATCAAGTAAACAAATAACGGCTAGTTAATTGCTACTTTTTTAATAAATTCCGAAATTCCACAAAACCTAAAACTGGCTATCAGTTGACCGACCAACACCCATCGGCCGATCGCCCAATTCCGGACGTTGCCCAAGCCAAAATTCCTCACCCATAAGTTGACTGCTACTTATCCATCTATCGACCGGATAATTCAAAGACATTCACAGGTCGACTTACCTGTCGACTATAAGATCTATAAACTTCGCCTTATTACCACAGGTCGACCTACCTGTCTACCGGCTGATTTATAGAGTTCAGGTAATTTCTATAGGTCAACTTATATGTTGACCGACCATTGCTAGAACACCTTTTCTTATTTAATTTGCATTCAATTTCTTCTACGTTTTTGTCCCTTTAACCGATTTGTTTTCTCGATTAACTCCACCAAATCCTTAAATTCAAATTTAATCAATTATCTTTCTTAAAACAATGTTTCTTTTTCAATTTCACATAGAAGCAAATATGTTAGTTAATTAGGATCCTATTGAAAACACACATAATCATAAAAATATTTTGTGTCATATGTGATCCTAATCGAGATACATTAAAAGTAAAAATTTAACCTGAGTTATTTTTCCTAGGTTATTCAAATTCTTCGGTCTCTTGACGTCCATCATTTTTGTCAATCTCTTCAGTATTCATTTTCTTCATGATAATATTTTCACTGGAACTTATAAACTGAAACACTCAATAAATTCATTAGTTCCACCAAAAATATCAACATTTAATTATCTATCAAAATCTTAGGATCAACAACTAAGACCCCAAAGTTTTCAAAATATATAAAATAACAACCAATAAAGTATTATTTTTTAAAAATATTAATTTACGGGTATTAAAAAAATCAATTATCTAAAATTATTAATAATTTACTAAAATGTACTAGAAAATAAAGATAAAAGGGTAAATAAATCTATATAAAATAGACCCTACAACGAACGTAAGTCAACATCAAGATATGATTTTATACTCAACAATTGTTTTATTTCGTGGTCAAGTGAACACCGATCCTATATAGCACTATCCACAATGTAAGCATAATATGTTTCTTGTGCTTCAACTATTCAAGAGACTGGTTAAAAAGATTTTAGAAAGTCTTGATATAGTATCACATTTTGCAAATCCTATAACCATGCATTGTGATAGTATGGATACCCTAGCAAATGTCAAGGATCATTAGTATCATGAAAAGACGAAACATATTCAGACTCGATATCACTATATCTGAGATAGAGTTTCACATGGAAAAGTGGTACTGAAGCATATTCCTATGAATAAAATGGTGGTTGATCCTCTAACCAAACTTATTTCTAAATTTATTTATATCGGCCCTATCTTATTATATAGATTGAAGAGGTGACCAAGTGATTATATATATATATATACTCACACACACATAATCCTAGAGTTGTGAACTATGTTTATATTCTACATTTTTTCTACAGCAGAAGTAAAAAAAAAACGAAAAATTTTAGAGGAAAAGGGAGAACATTATGAGAAATTGAGAGAAAACACTTAAAGAAAAATCTTTGCCCAAATGAAAGAGATTTGCTAATGAAGTGAAATGGGAAAAATGTCCTCATGTCTTCGTCATCTTTTTATCAAATGAGATATTATTATAATTTAACAATAATAATTAATTAGGATTAATTGAATTTAGCCCCAATTTTAAGAAATAAACTCAAATGGGCTATCCAAAAAAATATTTGACAAAATATTGTTTGTAAATCACAATTTAAAAAAATGATAAATTAAAATTAACTTTCAGAATTACTGTTTAAAATATTGTAGAAAACCTAAATAAATCTCTCTTTAAATCATCGGCTGGAGGAGACTATGAACAAGCTCCACAACAACCATCTATCCCTCTCATTTTAAAACACAAAATCAATCTATCTCTATATCTCTCTAAAACAAAAATTATGATATACTTCTCTCTTCGTTTACTTCATTTCCACCAACTCTACCATCAACTAACCTATGACATCTCCACCAACCACTACCATCATGCCATTGTCGTGCCACCACTGCACAATAAACCTGCACTGAAATAACCATCTCTCTCTCTCTCTCTCTCTCTCTCTCTCTCTCTCTCACACACACACACACAAAAAAAAAAAAAAAAACACGACGACCACCACCACATTTGGTAGTGGCCGTGTACGATTTGGCGGCGATCAAATTTGATTCGTCACCCCCAGATCTGGTGGTCACAGCAACCCATATTTTTTCATTGCTATGCCTGACTGCTGCTGGCCAAATATTTTTTATTTTTTTTATCTTTAAGTGTCGGTTTTATTTTTTTTAACTGATTTGGTTTTAATTATTTTTAGAACAAATTTGGCTTATTTGTTGTTTATATTTGTTTTCAACATTTCTTCTTTATTTCTTTTGCTATTTATTTTTAGATCTATTTTGGTATATGTTTAAATAATTTTTTTGTATTTGTTGTTGATTTTGACTAGTTGTTGTCGTGGTGACGGCAATCGTGATATTGAATATTTATCGTGGTTGTGAAAGACAATTCACATGCAATGCATGTAAGCACGGGAATAACTAGTATGTACTCACATGCAAAGCACATAACTCTGAAAATGACTCATGGGTAACCAGGAATTCTGCCTGGGCCCCCAAGTTAAATAACTAGACCATCTTCAATATTGACTACAACCCCAAAGTTATTCGAGGAGTAAGCTTAGATTTGTATGAGATGGTATATCCTCGGGATAACCGAGGATATCCCAAACCATGTCCTATTCTCCGGTTTGGCCTATCTTCTAGGGAGAAGTTATCGAATCTCACTATATCAAGAAAAGACATTGTGTATCTGACTGACTGGCCAAAATCCCCTTAATCCCACAAATCTCGTGGGTTGTTGGCCCAATGGAATACCCAAGAGGGAATGTGAATTGGATAACTAAAAAATATCAGAGAAAAAATAACACTTCAAAAAATAAACAATTAATTTTATCCTAAAATTAATTATTATCTTTATAGAAGCGGATAAGTGTAACCAGCTCTAGGTGCACACCCAAACAACACAAGATAAAATAAAGGAAATAAGCAATGCAGTACACACCCATAAATTCTGGTTCACCAAGCTACTCTTGGCTAAACCAGTCCTCCGAGCCTCCATAGAGATTTGCACTCACTAAACTCAAGATTCCTTTACAGGTAGTAACCAAACCCTCACAATAATTAGTTTACAGGCTCAGAATCAACCTTTACAAAATCATTTTCACAGGTTAAAAAAGAACCTCTACTTTTTACAGGCTAAAGAATAATCTAAATCTTTTTAACACAAAGGCAAAATAATCAAAACCTCATAAAAACACTTCAACTATCATTTTCCCAAGTAAGGATGGAACCTTTACAAAATCACTCACAATTAATTCTATAAAGGAATAATTAACACCTCAATCTCTTTACTAGAAGATATTGAAACCAAACTATCCCTGATCAGATACTCCCAATAGTACCTAATCCGCACACAACTCACCAATTACAAAAATTGATATGTTCTTCCCACTCAGAGCTTCTACCACCTCAAAATAATTAATACTCAATTAATATCCCGATACTAGTGACAGAATTAATGTAAGGAAACAAAAATCTGATTATCAAAATAATAATGCGGGTAGCACAAAATTGAGCACGTAATCAGATTATCACACAAATCGTTTTAAAAGAATTTTTATACTTTTAAAGTTCAAAAACGATTTCTCATACAATCAATTTGCAAGCAAACAAGGATAATAATAAACTCAATTAAGAATATCCTTGGAACACTTTCACCAAGAAAATATATAAATCTTATTATGATAAATATGAATAACACACAAATAAATATGTAATCAGATTTTTATTAAAAATCGTTTTAAAATATTTTTATACAATTTAAAGTTCAGAAAACGATTTTATCAAGATCTTATCAACCAAGCAAATATATAGAAATAAATATGCGATAAAGATTAATAGTTAGAAAAGATCTCACTCGGATAACACCGAAGAATAATAGATTGAAACGTTAGACAGCTCAAATCAGTGACGCTTACACAATCAACGTTTTAATTCAAGAACACCTCCATAATTGATATCACAATTCTATCCCTCAAAATAAATATCAGAATGATGACTCTTATAAAAGCTTATGAAAAGAATAATTCTTGATATGGTGTCACTTCATTATGTGAAATCCGCAGGTCTTTTTATAGGCATTTGAAACAATCCCTATAACAGCTAGTTTTCACAAGATATGTCTTTTACAATCACCTATAGACCACATGTATTGATAACTTTCATTTAAGGTTTATTTCACTTAATAATAACTTTCAAAATATTCAATTTAGTCCCTCAAAAGAATTTTCAAACCTAATTCCATGAGATAAAAAGTATTAAAAGGACCAATTTGAAAAACACTTTAATTCCAAGTACCAAATATATAGAAATATTAAAATAAGAGTATTATATCTTAAAAATATCCATATCCCCAAAAACACTCAATCAGGTAACCAAATAACGGTTAATTAACGGCTAGTTTTGGATCAAATCTCAAAATTCCATAAAACCTTAAAATAGACCATAAGTTTACCGACCAACACCAATCTGTTGACCACTTGATTCAGGATACTAGCCAAGCAAAAATTCCTTCGCCCATCGGTCAACCACCCATCCATCATCTGTAGACCGGACGATACAAAGAGTTCCATATCTTTTCACCGGTCAACTTACCTGTCGACTTAGAGATTCAGAAACTTTTCTTCTATACTCCAGTCGACTTACATGTTGACTTACCAATGCTGGAATCTCTACTAAATTCATTTTTAATTCATTTACTTCGACATTTTTGCCCCTTTAACCAATTTCTCTTCTCTGTTAGCTCCACTAACTTTCTCAAATTTCATTTTAACCATTTACAAATATTACTTTCCAATAACACAAAGGAGCAAGTAATTTTACTAATTTAGGATCCTATCAAACACATATAATCATAAAATCCTTTTTGTGTCATGTGTGATCCTAATTGGAATATTAAGAGTTGAAATTAACTTGAGTTAGTTTTCCTAATTTCTTCAAACTCTTAAACCTTCATTATCTTTGTCATCATCATTTAGCATCTATTCATAACTTATCATCGTATATTCATCATTGAAACTTAATTTATTGAAACACTCAATTAAACTGTTTGTTCCACCAAAAACATCAACCTTTAATTGTTCATTAAAATCTTAGGATCAACAATCTCCCCATTTTTTATGATGACAATTAACTTTTTCGTTTTCTTCAAAATAATAATATAACTACACTCCCCCCTGAATCCAAGGACGGGTTTTATAACTCATTTAAGCATAAGAATGAAGATATTAAAAAATGATCAACAAAGCACAAATATAAAAATAAACCCTCCCTTTAGATATTCAATAAAACATCAACTAATTCTCCCCCTTTGTCATCTTGAAAAATAAAATTTAGGTAGGGAAGAACACACATGATAATTATAGGCAATCATTCTAAGAATGCAATCTCCCATTTATGCCTAATCATACCAAAAACATCATTCTAAGCATGCAATCTCCCATTTATAATTGTAAATAAGCAAATTCGTGCATAGAAGAATAAACTTAATGCAATCAAAATATTTCAACAGTATAGCATGCAATCATATAATTTTAGTTTTAATTAATCTATCAGTATTAGCTAACAATAAAATTCCACTTAAACATATAATCAAGGTTATGAGCAATTCAAATTTAATTAATCATCCTTTATCATTTAATTCACCTCACCATAAAATATCATGCATCAAGAAGTATAAAAAAAAAACTCATCTCAATCCAACTTATTGGTATAAAATAATCTTACTAAGATGTATATGCAACAAGTCATAACCACAACTTAGTGGGAACTCAAACACTTAATTCATTTTTTAAAAACACGTAACATGTTTCAAAATCAAACACATAGTAACTACTCTATATAAGCACATTATAAAAACATGTTAATATACTTTAACTAAATATAATTCCCACAATCACCATATAATGTTTGTAAGACAATAAATAAACATATCATTGAAAATAGGTCTTAGAAACCATCACCAACTTACCTATTTGGAAAGTTAAGCACCTCCCTCTTTAACAAATTTAATGAATTTAAAATACAGAGGGTTAGGAGTACTTTTTCTATCTTTTGAGATAACTTTGCTCTTTACCTCATTTATACCGATGATTGATTTGGATACGCAATTCTTCTTTGCTTGTCTGTATCCTCTCAACCTTTGATTTTTGCCATTTGATTTATTGATGATTCCATTTGCATGTATCGCTTGTGGCTTCCTAGTGATATCCCATCTTGAATTTTGTATAACTTTTCTCTTTGCACATTTCTCTTGTGTCTTCTTTGCAACTTCACATTTTGTCTTTGGTGCATGTTTTCGGTTTGTATAAGTCACTTGTAGATCCTTGGTGACTTTCTATATTGGCTTTGATATAACTTCTTTGTTTGCTCCTTCAGGTCCACTTTCGATATTATGTAATTCTGCACAAGACATTTCAATAGCTCTCTTCGGTTTCCATTTCATTTTGGATCCGTCCTTGTTAGACATAAATTTAGGGTTCCAAAACGAACATGATACTTTAAAATGCCCAACCCTATTACAATAATATCTCAAATCCAATTTATCATAGAAAGCACGAGATGTAAAACAAGAATCATTTCTAACAATAGCCACACAATTATCACTGGCTTGTGATGAAGGATGAGATGATAAAGTATATCCACTTTACCTAGAAAAATCATTTTCAGAATCTCTCGAAATAGACTTAACGTCAGATTTTGATTTTTCAAAAATTTTCTTAAGTAAATCGATTTTAGAAACAAGATCTGACTTTTGCCTGGAAATCATGTCAAAATTATTTTTTAAAACTCTATTTTCATTTTCAAGAGAATCCATTTTAGAGAGCAAATTATTAATTTCAAAAATAACATCCGAAAACTCTTTTGTACCACAATAATAATCCAAAGTCACTTTAGATGTTTGAACACTATCTCTACCATTTTCAAAAGAATCAATTTTTATTTTTAAACTCAATCTTTCTTTAGCAAAAAGTAGTGTAAAATAAAGTAATTTTTCCATAATAATATGGACATTTTTATTATCATCATCTTTATCACTACTTCACGAATCACACGAATCATAAACCACATTGTCATATAAGGATCTATCACCATCAAGAGAAGATACACAAAAAATATTATCCATGGTGTATGCACGTGACCAGTTTAGCTAAGATGTTAAGCCTAACGAGCTAAAATCAGTTTTGATGTCAATTTTTGGCCCAGTAGAATACCTAAGAGGGGAGGTGAATTAGGTAATTAAAAAATATCAAAGAAAAAATAACACTTCAAAAAACAAACAATTAATTTTATCATAAAATTAATTATTATCTTTATAGCAGCATATAAGTGTAATAAGCTCTAGGTGCACACCCAAATCATACAAGACAAAATAAAGGAAATAAATAATGCAGTACATACCGATATATCCTAGTTCACCAAACTACTCTTGGCTAATCCAGTTCTCTGAGCCCCACGGAGATTCGCACCCACTAAACTCAAGATTTCTTTATAGGTAGAAACCAAACCCTCATAACAATTCTTTTACAGGCTCAGAATCAACATTTACAAAATCTTTTTCAAAGGCTAAGGAAGAACCTCTATTTTTTACAGGCTAAAGAATAACCTAATTCTTTTTAACACAAAGGCAAAATAATCAAAACCTCACAAAAACACTCTAACTATCATTTTCCGAGGTAAGGATAGAATTTTTACAAAATCACTCACAATTAATTCTATAAAGGAACAATTAACACATCAATCTCTTCACCGGAAGAGATTGAAACCAAACTACTCCTAATTAGATACTCCCAATAGTACCTAATCCACATACAACTCACCAATTACAAAAATTGATAAGTTCTTCCTACTCGGAGCTTCTACCATCTCAAATTAATTAATACTCAATTAATATCCTGATACTAGTGATAGAATTAATGTAAGAAAACAAATATCTAATTATAAAAATAATGCAGGTATTACAAAATTGGGCACTTAATCAGATTATCACACAAATCGTTTCAAAAGAATTTTATGCTTTTAAAGTTCAAAAATGATTTCTTATACAATCAATTTACCAAGCAAACAATGATAGCAATAAACTCAATTAAGAATATGCTTGGAACACTCTGACCAAGAAAAATATATAAATGTTATTATGACAAATATGAATAATACACAAATAAATATTTGATCAGATTTTCACCAAAAATCGTTTTAAAATATTTTTATGTGATTTAAAGTTCAGAAAACGATTTTATCAAAATCTTATCAACCAAGCAAATATATAGAAATAAATATGCGATAAAGATTAATAGCTTGAAAAGATCTCACCCGGATAACACCAAAGAATAATAGATTAAAACTTTAGACAGCTCAAATCAATGACATTTACACAATCAACGTTTTAACTCAAAAACACCTTAATAATTGATATCACAATTTGATCCCTCAAAATAAATATCAGAATGATGACTCTTATAAAAGCTTATGAACTTAATAGCTCTTGATATGATGTCGCTTCATTATATGAAATCCGTATGTCTTTTTTATAGGCATTTTGAAACAAGCCCTATAACGGTTAGTTTCCACAAGATATATCTTTTAAAATCACCTATAGACCTCATATATTGATACCTTTCATTTAAGGTTTATTTCACTTAATAATAACTTTCAAAATATTCAATTTCGTCCCACAAAAGAATTTTCAAACCTAATTCCATAAGATAGGAAGTATTAAAAAGACCAATTTGAAAAACACTTTAATTCCAAGTACCAAATCTATAGGAATATTAAAATAAGAGTATTATATCTTAAAGATATCCATATCCCTAAAAACACTCAATCAGGTAACCGAATAACGGCTAGTTAACGGCTAGTTTTGGATCAAATCCCGAAATTCCATCAAACTTGAAAACAGACCATAAGTCGACAACCAACACCAATCTGTCGACCGCTCTGTTGATCCTAAGATTTTGATGAACAATTAAATGTTGATATTTTGGTGGAACTAATGTTTTAATTGAGTGTTTAAGTTATTTAAGTTCTAGTGATGAAGATGCAAATTAAATGGATGCTAAACCATGATGTTAAAGATATTAAAGAATTAAGAGTTTGAAGATATTAGGGAGAACAACCGAGGTCAATTTCAACTTTTAATATCCCAATTATGAACACACACATTGCACAAAAAGTTTTTTTATTATTTATGTGTGTTTTGATTAAGTGAAATTAGTTGCTCTAATATGTGATTTGAAAAAAAAAATTAAATAACTAAAATGGAATTTGAGAAAGTTAGTGGAGCTAATTGAGAAAAGAAATTAGCTAAAGGGGCAAAAACGTAAAAGAAAAAGAGTCTAAAACGAATTTAGAAAAGGTTCCAGCATTGGTGAGTCGACAGGTAAGTCGACCGGAGCGTAAGAAGGGAACTCTCTGTATCTAACAGTCGACAGGTAGGTCGACCGGTAAGAATAAATGAAATTCTCTGAATCAAGGAGTCGATAGATAGGTCGACCGATGGACGCTACAGGCTACATCCTGAATCGAATAGTCAACTGGTGGCTTTGTTTCAGGATCATGTGGATTCCGAAATCATATCTAAAAGTAGCCATTTTTTTTTAGAATTTGAGAGAGATTTAACGGATTTGGTGATATTTAAGATGTGATTCATATATTAATTAAATCCTATTGATTTGGTACATTAAATTTTAATGTTTCTCAATTTAGTACTTTAAGTTGATTCTATTCTTATTAATTGAGATTGAAAAATATTTGGGGGGGGGGTTAATTGAGAGATTTGAAAGTTGTTTTTAAGTGAATTGAACCTAAATGAAGTCTTTATGATATAAGTGGTCTATAAGTGCTATTAATTATCATGACACATGTAAACTAACCATTAGAAGGCTAATTTCATACTTCTTTAAATAGATCTACGAATTTCATATATCATTAAGTAATAAACAAGAGAGAAATCATATCATATCATTTGTGAGCTATTATAGGAGTCATCATTATGAGATATTGTGAGATTCTCTAAGAGACAATCTTGAAGATCAACTACTGTTAAGTTTTGCTACTACTGGATTTAAAGTTACATCGTTCTAATCATTCTTTCTGTGGATTCTAAGTGAGATTTCTTGCTTATCAATTTATATTGGTGAGTTGTGACGGATTAAATACTGTTGAGGGTATTTAATTAGATGTAGCTGGATTTCAGTCTCTTCCTGTAAAGAGATTGAGGTAGTGATTCTTCCTGAATAGAATTGCGTTGTGAGTGATTTGTAAAGATTCTATCCTTACCTGGGAAAATGATAGTTAAAGTATTTTGTGGGGTTTTGATTCTTGAGCCTAAGGTATAAAAGGAATTAAGTTATTCTTTAGCCTGTAAAAAGTAGAGGTTTTTCCTTAACTTGAGAAAAGGATATTGTAAAGGTTGATTCTAAGCCTGTAAAAGAATTGGTGTGCGGGTTTGGTTCCTACCTTCAAATGGATCTTGATTTTAGTGGGTGCAACCTTCGTGGAGCTCGGGGGACTGGATTAGCCAAGAGTACCTTGGTAAACCAGTATAAATCTTTTGTGTGCTGCTATATTTACTTTGTTATTTTTGCTGTTTGGGTGTGCATTTAGTTGATTATATTATTCCGCTGTGTTATAAAGATATTAATTAATTTAGGCTTAAAATTAATTATTTGATTTATTGAATTTTATTCTGATAATTTTTAATTACCCAATTCACCCCCTCTTGGGTATTCTATTGGGCCAATAATTGGCATCAAAGCTAGTTTTAGCTCGATTAGGCTTAACATCCTATCTAAATCGGTCACATGCACATACCATGGATGATGTGTTTTGTGTATCCACTTTTGATAGTGGTAAATGCATATATGATAATGTGGTTTATGATTCTTGTGATTTTAGTGGTAGTGATGGATATGATGATAATGAAAATGTCCATAATGTTGTGAAAAAATTACTTTCTTTCACACTACTTTTTGCTAAAGAGAGTTTGGAGTTTAAAAAGAAAAATAGCTTCTTTTGAAAATGGTGGAAAAAGTGTTCAAAAATCTAAAATGCATTTGGATTCTCTTGAAAATACAAAAGAGTTTTCAGACGTTGTTTTTGAAATTAATAATTTGCTCTCTAAAGTGGATTCTCTTGAAAATACAAACAGAGTTTTAAAAAATAATTTTGATATAATTTCCAAGCAAAGGTCAAATCTTGTTTCAAAAATCGATTTACTTAAGAAAAATTTTGAAAAATCAAAATCCAACCTTAAGTCTATTTCAAGAGATTCTAAAAATGATTTTTCTAGGCAAAGTGGATATACTTCATCGTCTCATCTTTCATCACAGGCCAGTGATAGTTATGTTTCTATTGTTAGAAATTATTTATGTTTTACATCTCGTGCTTTCTATGATAAATCAGATTTGAGATGTTATTATTGCAATAGGGTTGGGCATTTTAAAGTATCATGTCCGTTTTGGAACCCTAAATATATGTTTAACAATGACGGATCCAAAATTAAATGGATACTGAAAAAAATTGTTGAAATGTCTTGTGCAGAATTATAAAATGTCGGAAAGTGGACCTGAAGGAACAGTTAAAGAGTTTATATCAAAGCCAAAACAGGAAGTTAGCAAAGATCCACAAGCGACCTGTGCAAAGAAAAAAAATGCACCAAAGATAAGAGGTGAAGTTGTAAAGGAACCACAAGAGATATATGCTAAGAAAAAAGCTGTAAAAAAACCAAGATTGGATATCACCATAAAATCACAAGCGATATGTGCAAAAGGAATCATCAATGAGTCAAATGGAAAAAATCAAAAGAAGAGAGGATACGATCAAGCCAAGAAGAATTGCTCACGTAAATCAATTATGAGCTCAAATGAGGTAAAAAGTAAAGTCACCCCAAAAGATAGAAAAGGTACTCCTAACCCTTCGCATTTTAAATTTATTAAATTTATTAAAGAGGAAGAGTCCCGACTTACCAAATAGGTAAGTTGTTATGGTTTCTAAGACCTATTTTCAAAGATGTGTTTACTTGTTGTCTTAGAAACATTATTTGGTGATTATGAGAATCACATTTAGTTAAGGGGTATTAACACGTCTTTATATGCTTATATTGAGTAGTGATCATATGTTTATTTTAAAGCATGTTTTGTGATTTTAAAGATTAATCGAGTGTTTGTAATCTCACTAAATAATACTAATTATTTGTTGCATATGCATTTTAGTAAAATTATTTGTATAATGTGCTCTTATTCATGAATATATATTTTATACAAATAAGTTGGATTGAGCTAAATCTTTATGCTTCTTAATGCATGATAACATGTTCTTATGTTGCATGTCTACTGATTTATAAACGATTATTATTATTCTAAAAGAGAAATGAGATGTTATGAGAAAAATGTGCACTTATCCGTATTTATGCATACATTAGATTTATGATTGATAAAATGCTTGAGAAATGCTTCCTATTTTAGTGTATTAAAGAACATATGTTTTGTTTCTATAAAGGGAAGACATTATTTGGTATCATTAGTGAGGCATGCAGACCTAACTGAATATGATTACATGCTATATTGTTGAAATATTTTGATTGCCTCAAGATTATTCTCCTTAAAATGAATTAATTTGTTTACACTTATATAGTGGGAGATTGCATGATTAAGAATGATGTTTTTGGTGTGGATTTTGATGGATTGAGTAGACTTTATATTTATCTATAATAATAATCCACATAGTGTTGATGTTTTGTGCCTAAAAGTTTATTTGTTAAAATGAGTTTTAATTCTTAAAGTTGAATTTATGAGTTAATTCAATGTGCTTTTAAAAAAAGTTATATATATTCGGATTTAATTACGTTAGGCTTACTCTTTCAAAAATATTATATGATTGCCTAGAGTAATGTTCATTTGTGTCCCCCCCCCCCCCCCCAACTAAATTTTGTTTTTGAATATGACAAAGGGGGAGAAATTAGTGATGTTTTATTAAGGAAGAGTATTACTAAAATTGTGCTTTAATTGAATATTTTTAATTTGTGCAAAGTGAGAGAAATTAGTGATATTTTATTAAGGAGGAGAATTTTTTAAATTTGTGCATTATAGAAATCTTCATTATAATGCTTTAACGAGTTAAAAAAACCCGCCCTCAGATTCAGGGGGAGTGTGGTTATATTTTTATTTTTAATGAAAACATAAAAATTAATTGTTATCATAAAAAAGTGGGAGATTGTTAATCCTAATATTTTGATGAACAATTAAATGTTGATGTTTTTTGTGGAACTAATGTTTTAATTGGGTGTTTCAGTGATTTAAGTTCTAGTGATGAAGATGATGCAAATTAAATGCATGTTAAATCTTGATGTTGAAGATATTGAAAAATTAAGAGTTTGAAGAAATTAAGGAAAACAATTCAGGTGAATTTCAACTCTTAATATCCCAATTAGGAACACATACATTGCACAAAAAGTTTTTTGTTATTTATGTGTGTTTTGATTAAGTGAAATTATTTGCTCCAATATGTGATTTGAAAAGAAATAATTTTAAATAACTAAAATGGAATTTGAGAAAATTAGTGGCACTAATGGAGAAAAGAAATTAGTTATAAAGGGGCAAAAATGTAAAAGAAAAAGAGTCTAAAACGAATTTAGAAAAGGTTCTAGCATTGGTGAGTCGACAGGTAAGTCGACCGGAGTGCAAGAAGGGAACTCTTTGTATCTAACAGTCGATAGGTAGGTCGACCGGTAAGAATAAATGAAACTCTCTAAATCAAGGAGTTGACAGATAGGTCGACCGATGGACGCAGCAGGATACATCCTGAATCAAACGGTCGACCGACCGGTCGACTGGTAGTTCTGTTTCAGGATCATATGGATTCCGAAATCATATCTAAAAGTAGTCACTTTTTGTTAGGATTTGAGAGAGATTTAAGGGATTTGGTGACATTTAAGATATGGTTCATATATTAATTAAATCCTATTGATTTGGTACATTAAATTTTAATGTTTCTCAATTTAATACTTTAAGTTGATTCTATGCTTATTAATTGAGATTGAGAAATATTTAGGGGGGTTTAATTGAGAGATTTGAAAGTTGTTTTTAAGTGAATTGAACCTAAATGAAGTCTTTATGATATAAGAGATCTATAAGTGCTATTAATTGTCATGACACATGTAAACTAGTCGTTAGAAGGCTGATTTCATGCTCCTTTAAATAGACTTGCAAATTTCATATATCATTAAGCAGTAAACAAGAGATAAATCATATCATATCATTTGTGAGCTATTATAAGAGTCATCATTCTGAGATATTGTGAGCTTTTCTGAGAGATGATTTTGAAGATCAACTGCATTAATTTTTGTTGCTACCGGATTTAAAGTTACAACGTTCTAATCATTCTTTCTGTGGATTTCGGGTGAGATCTTTTCAATTATATTCTTTCATTGCATTATTTGATTATTGTTTGGAAATTGATCTTAGAAATTGTTTCTGATTTTTTAAGAAAATATTTTTACAAATAATTTCTTGAATCTAATTACGCGCTCAAATTTGCTACCCATATCTTGTTAAAATCATATTTTTCTACCTCACATTTTTCTATTACTAGTTGGGATATTAATTGAGTTAATATTTATCTGGGGTGGTAGAAACTCCAAATGAGATTTCTTGCTTATCAATTTATATTGGTGAGTTGTGACGGATTAAATACTGTTGGGGGTATTTAATCAGGAGTAGCTAGATTTCAGTCTCTTCCTATAAAGAGATTGAGGTAGTGATTCTTCCTAGATAGAATTGGATTGTGATTGATTTGTAAAGGTTCCATCCTTACTTGCGAAAAGGATAATTGAAGTGTTTTGTGAGGTTTTGATTCTTGAGCCTAAGGTATAAAAGGAATTAGGTTATTCTTTAGCCTGTAAAAAGTAGAGGTTCTTCCTTAGCCTGAGAAAATGATATTGTAAAGGTTGATTCTAAGCCTGTAAAAGAATCAGTGTGCGGGTTTGGTTCCTACCTTTAAATGGATCTTGGTTTTAGTGGGTGCGACCTCCATGGAGCTCAGAGAACTGGATTAACCAATAGTAACTTGGTGAATCAGTATAAATCTTTTGTGTGCTGCTATATTTACTTTGTTATTTTTGCTATTTGGATGTGCACTTAGTTGATTATATTATTCCGTTGTGTTATAAAGATATTAATTAATTTAGGCCTAAAATTAAATATTTGATTTATTGAATTTTATTTTGATAATTTTTAATTACCCAATTCACCCCCCCCCCCTCTTGGGTATTTTACTCGGCCAACACGCTCGATTCAGGATACTAGCCAAGCCAAAATTCCTTCGCCCATCGGTCGACCGCCCATCCATCATCTGTCGACTGAACGATACAGAGAGTTTCATATCTTTTCACCGGTCGACTTACCTGTAGTCTTAGATATTCAGAGACTTTTCTTCTATGCTCCGGTCGACTTACCTATCGACTTACTAATGCTGGAATCTCTACTAAATTCATTTTTAATTCATTTACTTCGACATTTTCGCCCCTTTAACCAATTTCTCTTCTCTGTTAGCTCCACTAACTTTATGAAATTCCATTTTAACCATTTGCAAATATTACTTTTCAATAACACAAAGAACCAAGTAATTTTACTAATTTAGGATCCTATCAAACACATATAATAACAAAATCATTTCCGTGTCGTGTGTGATACTAATCGGGATATTAAGAGTTGAAATTAACATGAGTTATTTTGCCTAATTTCTTCAAACTCTTAAACCTTCATCATCTTTGTCATCATCATTTAGCATCAATGCATAACTTGTCATCGAATCTTCATCATTGGAACTTAATTAATTGAAACACTCAATTAAACTGTTAGTTCCACCAAAAATATCAACCTTTAATTGTTCATCAAAATCTTAGGATCAGCATGGGCATTAATGGGAACTGATCTGGATCTTAGGGTATAATTACCAAACAAGTCTTCCCACATTTATAAATATTAAGGGGGTTACTATGCCAACTCTGGTAAAATTTGACTAGAACTCTACATATTCTGTCACCAAAGGTAAAATGCCAATAGGCCCACTCGCAGTGCATTATTTTGCAGGAACCAAGACTTATGAATATCATATTTTAGAATCAAAGTAGACCATATCTAATGATCCATACTCTTGCATCATCCGATTTTCACTGGACAAGTATTCCATTGATTCAAAATCCCAAAGTTAGTACATGGAGGATCGAAAGCAATTACGCAAAAAAATAAATAAATAAAAAATCTAACACTACTATCCAGAGCTTCATGTTCGGGGTTCCTCAGAGGTAGCCTCCTTGCCGGCCATAGCTTGCTTCTCAACCAGGCAATTGTAGTCCTCAATTCTACGGTGCTCGTATTGGATGTAATTTCTGTTGGATGTAATCTCTATAGTAAATATTATAATCATACATTTATGGTTTCTATCTATAAAATATTTTAATCCCAAGTATTAATAAAATGTATTTTAGATATTATTCTATAATTATATAAATATTTATGACCTTAGGTATTAAGTTAAAGTATCTTAAATCTTTAATATGATTAAAAAGTGAAGACCAAAGACATTTGATAACTTGATATTCTTAATTGTTTCTAGTCGGTATTGGATTGTTGAAAATTTGTCTTCAACAATCTAGACTAGCTTGTTCTGTCATTTTCTCCTTAAAAGTGGTGAGTCTCAAATTATTAGTATTAGATTATATAAATACCAAAAGGGGATATACTAGTGTAGTAAGGGACCGAACATGATAATTCTTGATATCATACATAATAGCTGCGCTCAATGTCAAAATAAGATATTTGAGGTGTGATCTTTTGACTTGAGGTACTGTCCGTTACATGTATGGATTCAAAATTTTATTTGTTTGATAATACTAAGTATTGTACTCCATCCACGAGACTTTAAAGGTATTCATTGAGTATAGTGAGATATGCATATGAATGTACAAGTATGGAAGATAAGATCTATCATTCTTAGTAAAGAGAAACATATCCTATGTAATTTGATTTAATATAATTCACCCAAATCTCTAGACCTAGTAGTGTCACAATTGGGATGATATTTCAATGGGTATTACATGGAATTATATTATCAATCAATATACATATGATTAGACTAGGGGTATTGACTATTCCACACCCTATTAGTCCTTTTGGAAACACAAGATAGAGAGATTGTATAATACGAAAATCATACTTGTGGGTAGATGTAACTCATAGTCAGAATAAAGGCCTTAGGGTAAAATTGATTTCTTCTAGAAGGGAAAAATTAGAGTTATTCTAATTTTTATGGATTAATTGATTATGTTCACCATTAATCTTTTGGTATAAACCTAATGGGTCACACACAATAGAAAATAAAAGTTAAAAAAAATCCTTGAAAAATAATGCCGAACTTTAGGAGTTCGGGGGCCAAAGTGCAAATACTAACAGAAGGGGTGCATGTTGGAGATAAACCCTATAGACAATCCTAGACAGGCTTATTTCTAGTAATAATGTCAAGTAAATAATAAAAGGTGTGTTTCTATTATTATTTAATTATATCAATGCTATTGTAAACCTTGTATGTTGAGTAGAATATCTAGCTATTTAATGCAATTAAATAGGAGGAGACCAAAGGCATTTGGTAACTTGATATTCTAAATTGTTCCTAGTCAATATTGGATTGTTGAAAAGGGTCTTCGATATTCTATGCTAGCTTGATCCAATGTTTTCTCTTCGAGAATGGTGAGTCTTAATCTATTAGTATGAGATATTAGGACATCTGCAAAGGGACTTACTAAGAGTAGTAAGAGACCGAATGTGATCCTTGATATCCTACATATTAGTTTTTGCACAAGTCAAAATAGGATATATGAGATATGATTGTATTCCGTGAACTTTTGGACTTGAGGTATTGTATATTACATCTAGGGTTGCCATACTTTGTTAACATTGTTGTTCTCTAGCCATGAGCCTTCAAAGGTATTCATTGATTATAGTAGGATGTATATGTGTTTATACGAGTATGCAATAAAGGATCTACCACTCTTTGCAAAAAGAGACATGACTTAAGTGATTCAATTTAATAAAATTTACCCAAGCCTCTAGCTAAAGCAGTGTGATGATTGGGATGAGATTCCAATGGTATCACAAGAAATTATATTATCAATCAAAATACATATGATTGGACCAATGATTTTTTATTTAAACATATCATGTTGGTTCTTTCAGGTACTCAGATAGAGAGATCGTGGAATACACTTATCATACTGGAGAAGGTTTCCTTGGTTAAATTCTTATCGACTGGCATGACTGCGATATGTGGGTAGACATGACTCACAGTTGGAGAGAATGCCTCAAGGGAAAAAGTTTTTTCTTCGAAAAGGGCAAAATTGAAATTGTCCAATTTTTATTGATTAATTAATTAGTATAATAAATAATTAACTACTTTTCCATCCAACTTTTGGTATGAATATAATGGGTCACACACAACAAAGAATTAATGTTAAAAGAGGCATTGAAAAATAAAGGGACAGTATTGTTGAACTTAAGAAGTTTAAGGGCCAAAATGTAAATAAAAAAATAGGTGCCCATGGTTGAGACCCTAGATAATATTTATAAGGTGGAAGACCCCATTTGGCCTTCCACCATATAGATTTCAACCATAAAGAAATTTGACCTGTCTCCCATGTTCTCAATCAGATCTTTGTGTCTACGAGATCCCGTTTTTCGAATTTCACTAGTAATTTGAGTCTTACTACTCCCTATATTCAAATCGGATATATCCTAGAGTCTTGGTATTAGATCTAATTATTAGTAATCCCAACAACATGTTTCTTTCTGAGATCCTCTGTGTGGATATTGTTAGAGGTGAGACATATGTGCTACTTCTGAGAGAATTAAACATCCAGGAGTGGTTTTTTTCGTGTTCAGATGATCGCGGAAGTACCTACTCAGATCAAGCTTCGGGAACTACTAGCTTTGAGGCTAAAGCGCTGAAAGAGGTACCAGTTATATTAAAAAAGTTTTAATATTGCCTAATTCACTGCTTTAATGTGAACACTGTTAAATCCAACTTAAGGAATTGGATATTAAATTGTGATTTAAATTTTTTATATTCTGTTGCGTAAATTTATTTATTTTTATTTTTATTTAATATCCAATCCCTTTAGTACAGGGTTTTGAACCCTACATGGATTGTATAAGAAGGGATTACCTAATAGCTGCCCACAACTACATGAAATTCAACCTCCCTAAGGAAAACTTGGCCGAACCTTGTTTGTTAGTGATTTTCTACTTTTCATAATTCGCACTCACTGATTTGAAGCTTACTACTAGCTAGATTCAAATCAGAGTCGTTCTAGTTTATTGGGATAAGAATTAGGTTCTTAAAAATCAGAAGAACACTTTTTTTTTCTGAAGTTTTCTATGTGGATACTATCAGAGGCAATGCTTCTAAGTATTCATTCTCTGCTACCTATTCCTAATCGTGTCTAACGACTCTAGGATAAGACTTCTCCGATCATGCCTTGAGAACTACCGACTTTGAGAGTAAAGTACTAGAAGAGGTATCATTTAATTAAATGTGATTTAATTATCCCACTTTTTATTATTTTAATATTAATACGGATAGAACTGCCTTAGAGGGACATGATATTGAATTCAATTTAAAAAATTTATATTCCATCGCGTTAATCTATTAAATTTTAATATCTGGTCCCTTCAAGTGGTATTAGAGCCACGTTCGTAAGTAACTAAAAATATTTTGGGTTATGTTTTATGAAATGTTCACCGTTGTGTATCATTGTTCGTGACAACAGTCCCTTTTTTTGGGGCGCTTTCGGCACTACCAAGAAGCATGTTGCCCACGTGGGTAGCACATGCTACCGTAATGATCTGGTGTCATGGTGGTGTGGCTATGGTGGTACGAACCACCATGGGTTACGCGACGATATGGTTGTGGTTCCTTGGATGGCAGCTCATTTTTTGTTTTAGTAGAATTTGAATGCTTGTAATTCTATTAAATTCTGCAAAAATTTGTCTTTAGGATATTTAGGAAAAAAGTCAAAAATTAACTAAGCAATCTAATTTGAATTATAAATTGTGCCTCAATCAGATTGATGTCTTTGAAAATATCTTTAAAAAATCTTATCAAATCATATTTGTATCTTATTTAAAATTTATATTTTAAACTTTCTAAATTAAATATTTAATAATTGTTTTAATTTTTTATTAGATAATAGTTAATTAATATATTTTTTTTATTAATTATTTAAGTTTGATAATTATTCATATTTATATTTTAAAATATTTTTTAAATTTTAGTTAATGGATAAATATTTAAACTTTAAATATGAGATAAGTTTTAAAGGATTAAATGTTAATCAAGTAATTTCATTCTAATGTTATGAGATAATTTTAGTATATAAGGAATTTGGATAATTCAACTTTTAAACTGAATTCTATTTTAATAATTATGCGATAACTTTAATAGATATACAATTTAATTCAATTGAATTAATATTCTTATGAGATAAATGTTATTTCCTAATTAATTAGGGGAACCTCAATTTTATTGATCCAATGAGAATTCGTAGTGGAAGAGTGTAATTGAACTTCAGATAGCATGTCTATACTCCAAATGAATAACCATTTATATATTGCAGCTCTAAGTATCTTTTGTCAAATTCAATCGCATCGAGAGTAATGGATGACATTTGTTCAAAAACCCGAACAAGTTAGAATCAACTGGCTAAAAATGGATGTGAAGAAATTAAGATTTATTTAAATGTAATAGAATTTCAAATTTATCTCTTGTTGAACTTGAACCATGAATTTTTATGTTAATGTAATATTTGAATTTATAAGTATTTGAGTATTTGTTGGGTGGTTATAATATGTGATTCATTATGTATGTTTCTATTTTTTAAGGTTTTATATATGTGATATTTGAATTTTTATTTTAATGAAATATCTTTAGTTGGAGATGAAAGCATTTTATTTTGTTATGGAATGAAAATAAATAATTCAAATATCGTCTTACAAAAAGTTGCAGTTCTTCTATTAATGAAGAAAATAAGGAGAAATAGAAAAAGACTCGATATTGATTCCTCTCTTAGTGGAAAGTTATATATAGAAGAAATTGTTAAAGGGAATTATTCACATTTTCTCGAAATGTTGAGAATATAGATTGATCCATTTATACGGTTGTGTACCACAATTCTAGAATTCGTTGTGTGGAGAGAAGATTCAGTCATTCAACTGAAACTATACATAAACATTTTCATTAGGTATTGAATGCAATGACATAAATTTTTTTTAAAAAATGATCACCCCAACGACAAGCAATCAAAGTTCAAATCAACATCATCAACGCCTTAGGCAAATTTTTCTAGTAAAATATCTAAATTGTTTGCTTATTGATTGATTTTGATATTTTGTTTGAATTGACTGATTCTTTTTAAACCGTACTATATAGGCACTTGATAGAACTCTTGTTCATTCAGTTATTCCTCCTGATAAGCAAGTTCCATTTAGAGGAAGAAGAGGAGGACAATATTATCAAAATGTGCTTGCGATATGTGACTTTGATTTGGTTTTTTACATTTTTATTACATAACTCAAGAGTGTTTTCAGAAATTATGAAGGACGCAGCAAACAAGTTTTCATTTCTTTTGTCGTGTAAGTTATTTTAATATTATTTTTTATATTAATTTAATTGTATAATGCAATTTAGTATATTAATGAGTTATGCAATTGAATAATGCTTTTACATATTAATTATACAAATAACTATTATTTATATAATGTGACATATACACATACTAGGGGATTTATGGCACCATATCGTAATGTGCAATATTAGTTGTCTAACTTTAGGAACAACGGTCATAGGGGAAGAAATAACTTTTCAACCATGCATATGCCAAGTTACGGAATATAATTAAACAAGCTTTTGGGATTTTGAAAATGCGTTTGTCAATCTTGAAATTGATTGCATCATATACATTCGAAGTGTAAAGAAACATTATTATTGATTGTGTAACTATTCATAACTATCTTCGAAAAACAATTGTGACTAATGATTTTTTTAACCAATTCACTGAAGGTTATGAATTAAAGGATTCATCTGATAATAAAATAATTACTTCAAAAATTGAAATTAAAAAGAGAAGCAAGTAAGCAAATCAAGCATATATGCTTAACTTGAGAGAGAGAATTGAAAATTGAATTGTTTAATTCTCGAATATATTTTTTTATTTTTTTTAGTTGAATTCTATGTTATTGTCGACTTCTGATAATTCATATATTTGAATTTTTTATCATGTTATTGGTACTTTTATTTCATTGTTTTGTTGTCGAAATTTTCTCTATTTTAATTTTTAATTTTAGAGGGCAGTAATATAATTTAAATAATTTCCAATCTTCAAATTTTGTACTTTTCAAACAAATAAAAATAATTCAACACTTATAATTTTAATTTTATCAAATAAACTTCTGATATTTTCAGCACTTAAAATTTAAGTTTTATCAAACATGGCCTAAGTCTTGATTGTTATTAGATCTGTTCCAAGAGATCTTTCGCAGTGGTAGGGGGCCTACGTGAGAAGGAAGAAGTAGGAGGAAGAAGAAGAAGGAAAAACAAGAAAAAAAAGAATTGAGGAAGAAGAAGAAGAAACTAGTGTCGGTAGGCTGGCATAGTGGGGCGGTGATGCTAGAGGTGGGGAATTTAAGGGCTTTTTTTCTATTTTGTTTAAAAATTAAAAGGTGAAAACCTTTTTTTTAAATAGGGGTTCTCGATGATATTTTTTTTTTTTTTTTTTTTTGAAAATAAAAAAATATATATATTTTTTTAAATAGGTGTGAGACAATTTGTCTCTATTTACACAAAATAATATTCAAAATGGTTGGCTGATATTTAGTAAATAATAGAAACAAAAATTCTAATTTTCGACAAAATAAGAGGAAAGGTAACTAGTAAAACCCTTTTAAATGCCCCTAAATTTTTCCCTAATTAAATGTACTTCGATAACTTTCAATGCAATCCTCTTGAGCTCTAAATCCGAAAACAAATATTAATTCAGTTAGAATATTAATTGGTCTAAAACTTAAGTTGTTAAGCTAAGTATATATTTGTTGCCCCAGTGGAATACCAAAGAGGGGGGTGAATTGGGTAATTAAAAAATTATCAGAATAAAATACTCAATAAATCAAAGAATTAATTTTAATTCGAAATTAATTATTATCTTTATATCACAATGGAATTATAAAGTCAACTAGGTGCACACCAAATAGCAAAAATAAACAAATCAAAGATTGCAGTACACCAGAGATTTATATTGGTTCACCAAGCTACTCTTGGCTAATTCAGTCCCCCGAGCTCCACGGAGAGTCGCACCCACTAATACTCAAGATCCCTTTAAAGGTAGGAACCAAACCCTCACAAAGATTATTTTACAAGCTCATAATCAACCTTTACAAAATCCTTTTCACAGACTAAGGAAAAACCTCTACTTTTTACATGCTAAAGAATAACCTAATTATTTTTAACACTAAGGCAAAATAATCAAACCTCACTTACACTCCAAATATCCTTTTACCTAGTAAGAATTGAACCGTTACAAAATTCACTCAAAACAATTCTATCCAAGAAGAATTACTACCTCAATCTCTTTATAGGAAGAGACTGAAAACCGGCTACCCTTTAATTAAATACCTGGACGCAGCAATTTAAGATGATCACGTCTGACTTTACTCGCAAGCGCACGAGATCAAGTTTTAGTATAGATGGATCGTGAGATCGGATATCGTTCCACTGGGGATAGTGTAAATTAGTTGAATACTGTGATTTTCATAGTCCTATATTATCTCAACTTTTCAAGAATTGTTTGTGTTTTAATTACAACCAAGATAAATTATAACTATTGGGTTAGTTCTAACGATATTGATTACCTAGGTATTGATTTCTTTCACGTAATACATATTTGACTTCGTTTAGTTAGCTATAATGGTGTTTATCCTATCCGACAATCTCTATATTTATAACTCGCTCACTCCCTCTTCCGAGTGTAAAGCGAACAAATATATGACTTCGTGTTGACGCAGAAGTCCCCCTTGAATGCCTTGTCGAACACATAGTCACAGGAGTCGTGAACCAACGTCATGGATTGCACACTCTCCAACTCCCTCCTGGGTTTTTGGATCGTCGTGTTGTGTTTACCCTAGTCCGAATCTGGGGTTACCTCTCTTGAGTGTCAAACCCCGTATTCTCGGTAACAATTATAATATCAAGAATAATGGTAAAAAAAAAAAAATTGGATTTAGACAAACAACCATTAAAGTAACGTATATTCAATCAAACTAATATTTACATGACTTACAACAACAGTTAGATAATATTTATCTTAACTACATAATCTTAGCCATATAAACATACAAAACAAGAAGTATTCAACATCATTAGAAATGGAAAAGCAATTACAAAGATAAAAATAAAGGAAGAACGATCAAATCTGAGAGTGGAATGGTCCACAGTCGCCAAGGATCGGTCCTCAAATGCTTCGTCTTCTCAAATGATGAACCTCCTCTTTTTGCTCTCTCAAGAATGGCTAAAGAACCCTAGGCTAAGGTTAGGAACGTTCAATAACCTTTTTCACAAGTAGGGAAGAAGTATTTATAGGTTCAAGGTTTCAAAAATATTTAAAAAATAAATAAAATCTTCTTCTCTGTGCAGAGCTGACTGCCTAGGCGGTGAGTAAGTCGATCAAACCTTTGCCGCAGCGATGGAGGAGGCGGTGAATTCAGGAACTCTCTGATCTTTTACTACCGCGGCAATGGCCTTCTGCTGCGACGGTGGGACGTTGGGCTTAAATAGCCCTTGTCCATATTCTCACTACCGCAACGGTGGCTTGCTGTCCTAAAACCTTATATTTTTCCATCATTTCTTCGCTGTTTTCCTACCATTTTGCTCGTTTATACCTTGTTAATGTCTCTACACTTGAATTATATAAAAACTTACAAAAACACAATAAAACATCAATAAAACACTCGAAAACTGGCAAATTTGGCTTAGAAGCAGATAGATATTTTCAACCTATCAAATACCCCCAAACTTGAAATTTTGCTAGTACTTGAGCAAAACATCCTAACACTAAATCAAACTAACTAAACTAATTAGCTAATTTCTAAACTAAAAATAAATAAACATTAACAAATAAGAAGTAAACACATGTGAGTTTCAAGTTCAATCAAAGAAACCAAATGGTTATTCTCTCAACAACCCATAATCAGATCAAGCTCAGAAATAACACACACCACGTGGTGTTCTAGAATTTCAACACTCAATATCAGTTAAAACCATTCTGGATCCATTTGAAATATGTGTATGTGTGAACTCAAATGTATAACTAATCAAACACCAGATTGGATTATTCAGTAGCTAAGCTCATGACTTAAACTTTAAAAGAATTAGGAAAACCATACGCTTGACTGGGCTCAACTATCCACTAATGTAGGTTCGGACATTCACAGAGATCAATAGGGCTTGGTTTGGCTTTGAAGAACGACCAAGGGTATCGTAGAAATAGAAAACAAAAAATCATTATAGATTGAACAATACCCGAGGCACAAACGTTTGTCACTATATCACTCTCTCGTAACCCCACACGTTTAAAACACAATCCTCAATGACCATTAAAAAAAATTGTATTCACTTGTCACAAGAAACAGAATTAAAAACTATATTAACATTGTTTTTTTTTTTTTTTTCCCGACAAGCACACCCCCAAATTTATTCAAATTTGTACAATTATTGGGGCGTGCAAAAAGAACTAAGAGACTGACAAATGAATACGTTAATACGGAACCAATAAACTTTCGTCCGAAACCCCGATCGTTCATTTCAAGTTAGCATTAGTCTATGCTACTTGATTTCACTCAATTTGAATCTTAGGCTTAACGACAATGGTTTGGAAAGATTTAATTGGCTAAAGTATAGATATGTGTTCAAAACTGAAAAGTTTATGGGCTTCGATAGGGGAATAAGGGAATAAATTTTTCAGGTTAGTTTCAAAAGGTTCAAGCGATAAAAATGAAGGCCTAAATTATGCCTCTGGAATTACCTCACCTATAATTTCACCTCAAGCCTCCCCCAATAAAGTTCTAGATTCCTCCTTTATGTCATGAACTTATTACTGAATAATCGACGTTAAATCATTCAAATAATTATACACTGAGTCCATGCGATCGTGCGATTTAGGATCAAAATAATTTTTACCTAATCAACATGCTAAGCACACAAAACACACATGAATGGCATCACCCCCGACCACAATATACAATTAGGGGATAATTTTCATCATCGAGACATGGCTCAGATGAACTCAAAAACTCAACATGCACATACAACTTCATTCATTAACATATCTACTCTAAATTTAAAAACAAGCATACATACACTAACTAAACATTACACATGCATAACCAAATATTAAAAAAAAAAAAAAAAAAAAAAAAAAAAAAAAAAAAAAAAAACAACAACAACTTAAACAAGGCAGTGTCCATACTGTCTAAGCAGCGAACCCAATTGCAAGATATAACATTCATTAAAAAATATTGGGTTGGAACACATACCTAGGAGATACAACATAGAAGTCTCATCTCCTACTGTCCTTTCGGGGGAACATCATCGCCACCACTGTCGCATCGGAATGGAAATTGTGGCAGTTGCAAAAGGTGAGGCGGCATTTTCGGCATAGGCGGATAAGCGTCCATCTCAATGTAGAGGCCCTCGCAAATTAGCTAGTGCACTTGATCGTGGTCCCTCTCACATTGATCCATGTAAGTTCTGAGCTCTTATTAATCAAATCAGAACAATGCAAACCAACATCACGAAACCAAACTGTCAAGAACACTACTCATTTGCAATTCGCACAAACCAACCACAATTGTTTAAACACAAATTCAACAATGTAGAAATGTAATCTATCTCCACACAATACAACACTCCATAGAAATAATATTCATTACCAAGATTCAAGCAAAAACCCCAAAATGAAAAAAAAAAAAAAAAAAAAACTCACAAAAATGGGGCCTAGGGTTTAGGACATAAACCAAATTTAACCATTTTTGAAATGTAGATGCAAATCATCCTATAATTTCATCATAAACATGAAATATAAGTTGAAAAACACTTACTTGATAGAAGAAATCGGATCAAACGGCTTGAAATTGGAAGAAATTGCCCTCATCGTTCGTAAACCCTAAAAATCCGAAAATGGGGCTTGAATCTCAAACTTAGTGGATGATTTGAGGTGCAAATCTCTAATATGGAATGAGGAATGTGGGATTTTGGGTTTTAGAATGGTTTGGTAGGAAGAAACTAGAGAGTTTCTGGAATATTAGGGGTTGGAATTCGATCTAAATGAAGCGAAATAGCGTTTCAATCTAATAGAGGCTTTACCGCCACAGCGGTGGGATTCACTACTGCGGCGGTGAAACGCCTTTTTGAATCATAAAATCCTAAAGTTTCACTATCGCGGCAATGGATTTCACTGCTGTGGCGGTGAATTATTTTGTTGGAAATAGACTCATCCTGTATTTTCACCGCCGCATCGGTGGACTTCTGCTGAGTCTCTTCATTTTTCTCAACAAAACTCCTCACCACTTGCTTCCATTTCTCCATTTGAACGATTTTAAGTACAAAACACAATCCTGAATATCCATACTCCTAGATTCACTACCAAACATGTTCTGAGACCATTCCGGCCTCCAAAAAGTAATTAATAGGAAAAATTAGGCAAGTTTCATACCCTCGGAGACATATCAAAAAGATTTGCTTGATTTAACGTCCCTAGCTGGACTTGATTTGCTTGATTTAACGTCCCAAGCTGGACTTGCATTCCCTCGGGTTAGTTTCCGCATTACTTGGAAACTTTCCCATGGATTGATCCTTGACAGTACTTGCAATTTGACCGATTTGAGTTTCCAAAGATTTCATGGTTGCATTCGTATTCGTACATGTGGTCTCAATCGTGTCAATCCTCGCCTCATGTTGGTTAAGCCGGCTATGCGTCTCACGCAAAATTGTATGAATCTCCTTCATGAAAGAACCCAATACTTCATCCAAGTTTGGTTTTGGATTATGCATCGGGGGTTGTTGCATTTGACGGTTTTGTTGCATTGGAAGTTTGAGCTTGAGTTCCATATCCGGTCAGTGGCCTCAGTATGTTCTGATTGTTCACATATGAAAAGTTTTCATGATTGCGAAGACCCGGATTGTAGTGAGTTGGAATGTTTGTGGCGGGCCTGAAAGTATAGGCCCAATTGTTTACGAAATGCCATTCTTCAAAATCACTATCCAAACCGGGTTGAGAACCACTTGCAAAATTATCCTCTCCATGACTTGACAAAGCACCCTTAGTAGACAAGGCAACCAGTTATTCTGAGAGTTTGGTGACTTTGGCCGATAAGGTCGCGATATGATCGGTCTCTTAAATTGTAGCAACCCTTTGTCCCGTATTCCTCTCATTCGACCACTGATAATTATTAGCCACTGTGGTTCTAATTTATCTATCCAACCCATTATAAAAGAGTTGGGTTTAAAGCCAATCTTGATATCCGTGTGGGGGCACTTTCGCGACAAGTCCTTGAACCTATCCTATGCCTCAAAGAGTGGCTCGAAATCTCGTTGGCGAAACTGTGCAATCTCACTTCTCAACTGCGAGGTCTTCGAGGGCAAAAAAAAATTGGTAAGTAACCTTTGAGCAAGGTCCTCCCATATATTGATACTACCCAGTTGGATTGATTGAAACCAACCCCTTTCTCGATCACAAAGAGAAAAAGAAAATAGTCTCAACCGAATTATGTCTTTCGCAACTCCATTGATCTTAACAGTATCGCAAATCTCAAGAAAGGTTACCAAATGAATGTTAGGGTCTTCGTGAAGATTCCCGCCATATTGGTTATGTTTTTTTCCATGTTGATCTGGGCGGGCTTCAACTCAAAGTTATTAGCCTGTATCGGCTGCCTTTGAATTCCAGAATAATTATACAGCATCATCGGTCGATAATAATCTCCGAGGACTCGTTGTTGATTTTCAGGCACCGAGGGCTGCTGAGGAAGCGTCTGCGGCACTAACGGTTGTTGGGGCACGTTTTGCATAGACTATTTTCCACCAGTTAAAGTTTTGGGTTGGTTTATTCTTTTCCTTCTTATTCGTCGCAAAATTTTCTCAATCTCGGGATCCAGAGATAAAGACTCCAAGCTCTTACTACGTCACATACACTGCTCAGTCACAATAAATAAAATAAATAAACAAATGAATTGAATGAAAATAAAACAAAAGAATTATCATGATTAATATTTAACCACTTGGTCACAATATCAACCAAATTAAAAACACTTTTCCGACAACGGTGCCAAAAACTTGGACGCGGTCATTTAAGACGCTCATGTCTGACTTTACTCGCAAGTGCACGAGCTCAAGTTTTAGTATAGATGGATCGTGAGATCGGATATCGTTCCACTGGGAATAGTGTAAATTAGTTGAATACTGTGATTTTCATAATCTTATATTATCTCGACTTTTGAAAAATTGTTTGTATTTTAATTACAACTAAGATATATTAAAACTATTGGGTTAGTTCTAACTATATTGATTACCTAAGTATTGATTTCTTTCACGTAATACATATTTGACTTCATTTAGTTAGCTATAACGGTGTTTATCCTATCCGACAATCTCTGTATCTATAACTCGTTTACTCCCTCTTCCAAGTATAAAGCGAACGAATATATGACTTCGCGTTGACGCCGAAGTCCCCCTCGAACATCTTTTCGAACATATAGTCACATGAGTCGTGAACCAATGTCATGGATTACACACTCTCCAACTCCCTCCCGGGTTATTGGATCGTCGCATTGTATTTACCCTAGTCTGAATCCGGGGGTTACCTCTCCCGAGTGTCAAACACCATATTCTCATTTTATCTTAACTAACATAATATCAAGAATAACGGTAAACACAATCAGATATAGACAAACAACCAATAAAGTAACTTATATTCAATCAAACTAGTATTTACATGATTTACAACAACAGATAGATAATATTTATCTAAACTACATGATCTTAGCCATATAAACATACAAAATAACAAGGATCCAACATCATTAGATATGGAAAAACAATTACAAAGATAAAAATAAAGGAAGAACGATCAAATATGAGAGTGGAATGGTCCACAATCGCCAAGGATTAGTCTGCAAATGCTTCGTCTTCTCAAATGATGAGCCTCATCTTCTTGCTCTCTCAAGAATGGCTAAAGAACCGTAAGGTAAGGTTAGGAACGCTCAACAACCTTTTTCACAAGTGGGGGAGAAGTATTTATAGACTTAAGGTTTCAAAAATATCTAAAAATATCTTCTTCTCTATACAGAGCTGACTGCCTAGGCAGTGGGATTCACCACCTAGGCGGTGAGTAAGTCAGTTAAACCTTCACCGCGGCGGTATAGGAGGCAGTGAATTCAATAACTCTCTGATCTTTTACCGCCGCGGCGATGGCCTTCCACTGCAGCAGTAGGACGTTGGGCTCAAATAGCCCTTCTTTGCATTCTCACTGCCGCGGTGGTGGTCACCTGCTGTGGCAGTCGCTTGGTGTCCTAAAACCTTGTATTTTTCCATCGTTTCTTCGTCATTTTTCCACCATTTCGCTCATTTATAGCTCATTAACGTCCCTAGACCTGAATTATTTAAAAACTACCAAAAAGAAAATAAAACATTAATAAAACACTCAAAAACTGACAAATTCGGCTTAGAAGTAGATATGTATTTTCAACCTATCAATACCCCCAACAGTATTTAATCCGTCATACTACTCAACAATACAAATTGATAATCAGAGTTTCTACCACCCCAGATAAATTATAACTCGATTAATATCCCAAGTCTAGTGATAGAAAAGTGTGAGATTGAAAATCTGATTTTAAACAAAATATGGGTAGTATATAATTGAGCACGTAATCAAATTCAAGAAATTGCTTATGAATAATTTCTTAAATAAATGTTAGAAACAATTTCTAAAGATCAATTTCCAACAATTAAACAAGTAATGCACAAATAGAAAGTAATTGGAAAGATCTCACCCAGAATCCACAGAAAAAATAAATAGAGCGATGATACTTCAGATCTGGTAGCAGCAAAGATTACTAGCAATAATTCTCAAGATCGTCTCTTAGAATAGCTCTCACAAAATCTCATAAATATAACTCTTAGAACAGCACAATATGATCTTATCTCTTTAAGCTCACTTCTCTTGATTAATCATATATAAAAAAACGCAGGTCTATATATATGGGAAATAAATAAGCTCTCTAACGGCTAGTTCCCATGTGTCATGACATTTAAATGCTATCTTAGATCCCGTATATCATTATGACTTCATTTTAGTTCAATTCACTTAATAAATGACTTTTAAATTTTTTAATGAAGTCCCCCAAATATTTCTCAATCTCAATTAAATAGAATAGAAACAATTTTATGTACCAAATTGAGAAACATTATAATTTAATGAATCAACTTAATAGGATTTAAATAATAGGTGAAACATATCTTAAATATCATGAGATCCCTTAAATCTCTCACAAATCCCAACCAAAAACGGCTACTTTTAGATATGAATTCGGAATCCTCATTATCCTGAAACAGTGCCCTCAGTCGACCGGTTAGTCAACTGCTAGATTCAGAATGTAGCCAAGCCAAAGCAACTGCGTTCATTGGTCGACCTATCTGTCAACTTGGAGATTCAGAGAGTTCGATTTACTTTCACTGGTTGACCTATCTATCGACTTAGAGATACAGAGAGTTCATCTTCTCTTCACCGGTCTACTTAACTGTCGACTTAGAGATACAAAAAGTTTCATCTGTTTGGTCCGGTCGACTTCCCAGTCGACTTATGCATGCTGGATCTCTTTTCTGAACTCATTTTTAACTCGTTCTTATTTATGTTTTTGCCATTTTAACCATTTTTCTTTTCTAAATAAGCTCTACTAACTTCTTAAATTCTATTTTAGTCAATTATAAATATTTCTTTCCAAATATACATAGGAGCAAATAATTTCATCTTATCAAAACACACATAAATAATAAAAACTTTTTGTGTCATGTGTGTCCTAATTGGGATATTAAGAGTTGAAATTCACCTGAGTTGTTTTCCATAATTTTTTCAAACTCTTAATTCTTCATCATCTTTGACATCATCATTTAGCATCCATTCATAATTTGTCATCGCATCTTCACCGCTGGAACTTAATTAACTGAAATATTTAACAAACCATTAGTTCCATCAAAACATCAACACTTAATTGTTCATCAAAATCTTAGGATCAACAATATTTTTATTAACAAAGTTAAGATTTTAAAACTATCAATTAGAATGCCCATTATTAAGATTTGTATTACCTCTTCTATCATTTTGCCTAAAATCACAATATCTGTCATTTGTCAAACACCATTTAGTTTTTCTGTATGTTTAAATTATAGAAGTTTTTATTATAATGATAATTTTATTCTTCACAACTTAAAAATATATAAATAATTAAAAATTAAAATACACAGATACATAAATATTTCTTTAAGTTTTTTTTTAATATATTTTCTCCTTTTTTTTTTTTTTTTTTTTTTGCACTAACATCCTATTTGAAGAAGAAGAAAATCACCACTTTCTCTTTTTTTACCCCCACCCTGCCGGCTTTCTTCTTCTTCTTCTTCTTCTTCTTCTTCTTCTTCTCTTCTCTCTCTCTCTCTCTCTCTCCCTCTCAAAGATTTGGAGATAGAAGAAGAAGAAGAATAAAGAAGAAGAAGGAAGTGTTAGAGTATTCCCCAAGTCACCTAGTTAACTTTCCCATCTTCCCATTTCCGTTTGAGTATTCTATTAAATTAATTATAATCACTAGTAATTGTATTAGGTAATATCCATATATATGTTGGTTGTACATTGTATATATATTGATCATCATCAATGAGAAATATAAGCAATATTCATTTTCCTTCTCTTAGCCTTATTATGGTATCCAGAGCTTAAAGATCCAAAACTCAATTCTCACCTCTCTTATCAACCCTAGGCGCCGACCACCGCCTTGCCTCCTCTCTCTCCACAGTCACCCTCTTTCTCTACCACAATGCCTCAGAAGCACTACTCTCTCTCCCTTCTATTTTGATAGAATAGAAGAGGAATAGATGTGTTGTAATGTTCTTAGGTAGAAACTCTAAAAGAATATGTGGTCTTCTTTGGCTCTTTCTAGAGAGAGAGTGAGATCTAGGCTTCTTCAATTTCCGTCACATTATTTTTCAATACTATAGTACCAGATCCAATAGACTTTTCTTTTTAATACACTTTATACCCATTTATTAAATCCTCCCTTGTTAAAAAAAAAAATAATACTTCTCCAGTTTTTTGAGTTGGCTGTCCTTTGTTGCGACTCCATTGTTGAAAAGTTGAAACCCTGGAAGCATAAGAAAGAACTTACCGAATTTACCCTAATTTCTTCTCACAGATCTATGCCATTGTTGAGCTATCGCCGGTGAGTAAAAACCCTAATCACTGACCCACAAAAGAACCTGTCGCAGCCGTCACTAAGAAGAATGTCAAGACTCACAGATACATTCTTCGTTGAATCGTTTCTCAAATATGTACCGTTGTTGAGCCACCACCGGTGAGTATGAAACCCTAATCACTGGCCCACATGTTATTCTGATCTGGAAGACGGTCAAATCAACCTTTGAAGCTTGCTTAACCTTTAATGACACAGTATGTAACAACCCAGTTTCTGAGGGCCTCCACTCAGTTTCTCCCTTTTATGTTTACGGAGAAATATTAGAAAAACACAAATCACTCCACTGCTACGCTTTCACTGCTCTACTATGATAAATAAAATAGTAATAGATAGATAAAAATATAAACTAATTGTCGACTGACATAAATTTTAAAATTTACTAACTTGAAATTCAACTATACCGATCCAACTTTTCTATAACACTACAAAAGCTTGAACAACTTATTACCACAACTGCCCTAACTACCTTCAACGCAGCACCACCCTTGACCTTATCTAACGCTAGTAGTGGACCTGTCTCTACTTGGAGTACCTAAAACAAAATATTTTATCGGTGTATTATCTTCATAATATTAAAACAATTTATGAATCAAGCATAATTATCAAACACCATTTTTCAAAACATAATATAAATATAACTGCACACTGAGCAGAAATAAAATTCAACAACTATTATCGCAATAAAATAAATGTATTTAAATCAACTAATCAAATTACTCTAATATATATATAATAAAATACTACACACATATTTCCCTACTAACCATAGGATCATTTCATCTTATGATCCGGAGTTATGACGGTACCGTAACCTGTACAACTGTATAATCTAAGGTTGTCATTAGTGTCACGATCATTTAATATCTCCAAAGGTAGGAGCCGACACGTGGTATAAACCACCATATCATCAACATATTCAACCCCATCATATTGATAACCAATACCATATTCGACTCCACCATATTAATAGTAAACAACAACGACAACGACAACAATAACAACAACAACCACCACCTCCAAGACTTGCCCTCCTGTCAGGTCACAACAAAAACGTCCTACATGACATGCCCTCCTGTCAGAACCAACAACATCCCGCAGAACATGCCCTCCTGTCAAGACTACACTATAACATAGTCGGATAATAAATAGAATTATTTTTCATGCTCAAAAATTTACTCAATCCATGTAACGTTATAAAATCGTTATTTTTAAAAAATATTTTCTTTTCCATAATTTAGTAGGAAAATATCATTTAATAATTTACATTGAAGACAGTACACTCACCTTGATAATTAAGTTGTTTTTCACACTATTGTCGTAATCCTGACAGAATCAGCCTCGTCTGTGAACGTAACAACAACAGGACCTAAACCAAGAATTTATCGAAATAAATCTACTATGAAATGAAATGTATGATACTAAAATGTAATTTTTTTCTATTCCCAATTTTTTCTAATTTATAAATTTATTATAATTAAATTTTCTATTTTCACAACCCAATATTAATTATACAACTAAAATATTATAGTTACATTTATAAAATTTATCAATTAATAATTTTACTGCAAAGAAAAATATTGACAATATTACTAGATAATAAAATATCGAAAATATCATTCTAACAAAATTTATAAAAAAAAAAATTCAATTAAAAATCTTCACAATTTAAATTATTAATTCAATATACATATGTATATATAATTTCGTGTGTATACATATAATTAATTATATACTCTATATATATTGATCAAGTTAAAAAAGAATAAATTAATAAATAAAGGACTTACCTGAAGAAAAGCCAACGATAATTAGGTACGAGTAAATGGTAGAAAAAGAAATCAAAGATAGAGAGAAAGTGTGAAAAAGAGCACATATATGATATATATGTATACATAGAAATAGAGAAAAAGGGAGAGACACGTGGATTTTCTAACACAATTCTTGTTAAGTGTTGACATGTTAAGGTTTGGACACAAATCATCTATACTAATTAAATATGTATAACATTTACACAAATTGTCCTTTAATAAAAAGAAAATATTAATTGTATCCCAAAATTCTTAAAATTATGTTTTAATATAACATAATAATCCCTAAACTTTTAAAGGTAAAAAAATTAACATTTAACTCTCAAATTTTTAGAATCAAACTTTTAAATACCATAATAACCCCTTACAAATTTTAAGGCAAAATTTAAATGTCAAAATGGACCCTATTATTATCCAACTATTCTAATATGCAAATAAAATATGCACATGCAAAAGTTGGGTCTTACATAGTCCGTTCCTCTTTTGTTTTCGAGAACAATAAATAAACAATAACGCTTTTTTCAATCGGAGAAACAGTGGACAAGACACAACGTTCAATCTAAGGAGTTGTTCATCTCGCCGCCTCTACTCCAGATACACTGGTCCTACTCCGACGCTACTCCTTCATCAGATGTCGACCACCCTATCCCCTTCTCAATCACGCCAATTATGTCTACAGACAACACCTCCATAGCCATACCTAATAACCATGAACTCACACATCCTCTTGTAGCCATCAACATGTACAACACAGTATAACTGACACCAACGAATTACATCTCCTAGAAATTCCAAATTGAATCCACACTCTTTGGCTATGATTTACTCAAGTTTGTAGATGGAATCTACCCATCCCCAAAACCATATCTCCAAGACCAAACCACACCCAACCTCGAATACAACACGTGGTCCCATCAAGATCGCCTCATTCTTAGTACCCTGGCTGGCACCCTCAGCCCACCCCTCATCCCACTCATCACTCAATATTGTACCTCCCGAGAAGCCTAGATTGTCTTACATAATACATATGCTCGCCCATCCCATGGTCATATCAAATAGCTCAAAGATCAATTGAAAATGATCACCAAGGGGTCGGACTCAATCACCACCTACATGCAATCCATCAAATCCAAAACCGATGAACTGGTGGCCCTTAGTAAACCCCTTGATCACGAGGACCTCATTAAAAAGATCGTCGATGGCATCAGTAATGAATACAACCCAATGATCGACGCCTTCAATACCAGAGACAACCCCATCTCGTTTGATGAATTGCACAAGAAATTGATCAACCGTGAGCTCTCCCTCACTGTGACCACCCCCATGCCAACCCCTTTACTGGTGACTATACACATCGCCACCTCCCATCCCTATCAACTGATGTCCAAAAAATCACAACAACCAAACCCCAAGGTCGCCCACGTCTCAGCATGGTACCCATAACCCACCGTTACCATATCTTGGTCGTTGCAACGGTGTCGTGCTTAGGGCTACACGGTCCCACAATGCCCAATGTTTTGCAATTGCAAGCCATCCTCCTTTAACACCTCAACAGCACACCAATCATCCTTGGCAACCCCAGGCTAATGTTGCTATGACCCCCACTACGACGACTCCGGATTGGCTCCTAGATAGCGGAGCATCCTATCCTTTGACTTCCGACTTGGATAACCTCTCCATACACACTCCATATTTCAAGTTTGATGACATCATGATTGGTGATGGGACTGGCCTTCCCATCACACATATTAGTACTATATCACTCTCCACTTGTTCTCGTACATTCAATTTGAATAATGTTTTGTGTGTTCCTGCTATAAATAAGAATCTAATCTCAATCTCTGAATTTTGTGGTTCTAACAATACCTCAATTGAATTATTTCATGATTATTTTCTTGTGAATGATATTTGCACGAGACAAACGCTTTTGACACGCCGAGCTAAAAATAGTATCTATGAATGGCCTTCCTCTCCCACCACAACCAACACCATCCTTGTCTTCTCCAGCGTCAAAGCCCCATCATCAGTTTGGCATCACCGCCTTGGTCATCCATCAGCATTTACTTTCAATAAAATTGTTGTGTCTTTTCCTTACAAGTTATCTCCTTCGTCCAAATCGGACCACCATTGTAATGCTTGCAATATCAATAAAAGTCATAAATTGTCTTTCTCTCTATCTACTCTCATTTCAACTGCACCACTTGATATTATTTTCTCGGATGTTTCGACCTCCCTGGTTCACTCCGTTGATGACTTCAAATGCTACATTATCTTTGTAGATCATTACTCCAAATACATATGGCTTTACCCATTAAAACGCAAGTCCGATGTTCATGATATTTTTATCCGATTCAAGACGTTAGTCGAAAACTATTTTTAACGCATAATTACCACACTCTACTCCGACAATGGTGGCGAATACACCACCTTAAGGTCATTTCTCTCCACCCATGGCATCTCGCTTCTAACTTCTCCCTCGCATACTCCTGAACACAATGCTACTCTGAACGTCGCCATCGACACATTATCGAAACTGGCCTTGCCCTACTATCTCATGCCGCCATGCCCAACTCGTACTGGTCCTATTCCTTTGCCACAGCCACCTATATCATCAATCGCCTACCCACCCCCACCCTCAACTTAGACTCCCCATTCTCCACTCTATTTGGTCCAAACCCAATTACTCTGAACTTCAAAATTTTGCATGTTTATGTTATCCCTGGCTACGTCCATACTCCCAACACAAACTCTTTCCTCGCTCAGCTCCATGTGTCTTTCTGGGCTACTGAACCTCTCAGAGCGCTTATCTTTGTCTAGATCCAATCACCACCCATCTTTACATCTCTCGTTATGTGAAATTTCTCAAATCAGTTTACCCACTCGCCTCACATCAAACACATCTCCCATATCCTACCGATACCACCTTCAACACCTAGTGCCCACCCCTGACTCCAATTCCCTCACCCACACCGACTACATCTGCCCAACAACTGTCCTCTCGTGCAGTTGTCCTTCTCATAGCGGCACATGAACATGACTCTGAATTGCATGACGGGGGAACCTACAGGGCCACCAGCGTTGGAGAGCCCACTAACCTACCCTATCAGCCCCATCAGTCCACAGGGTCGGAATCCCCATAAGCCGACCTGGGCGCTGCACCGCCCACTGACCAACTCAATAGCACCCTATCCCAATAGCATACCAATGCCCCAATTGCTACCCCAAGAGCTGCAGTGCCCACAGATCTGTGCTGTCACACTGAATTCAACTCAAGGGACACTACTTCGCCTTTGGAATCTACCAAACTAGCTAAGAGAACCATTATGACGCGCTCTCTAAACAACATCCACAAACCCATCCTAAAACTCAACCTCACAACTCAAAAAATTGTGAGCAGTGATATCGAGCTCACATGTGTCTCTCAAATCGTCAAGGATGCAAAGTGGCACAAAGCCATGTCTGAAGAATTTGATGCGCTTGTTCAGAATGGAACCTAGGAACTTGACCCTCCGAACTCAAGCAACAATGTTGTCGGCTGTAAGTAGATAGTCTGCATCAAATACACACCTCAAGGGACCATTAATCACTACAAAGCTCGACTTGTGGCCAAGGGCTTTCATCAATGGCCTGGGGTTGACTATCATGAGACATTTAGTCCCGTAGTCAAGACCACAACGGTATGACTAGTGCTTAGCATTGTTGTTAGCCGAGGATGGGCACTTCGACAACTGGATGTCAACAATGCATTTCTTCAAGGATCATTCTCTGAAGTAGTTTACATGACTCAGCCACCTGGCTTTGTTAATCCTGATCACCCAGACCACATTTATAAACTTCACAAAGCTATCTACAGCCTCAAATAGGGCCCTTGGGCATGGTACCATGAACGTCAAAACTTCATGATAGCAAGCGGGTTTACCAACTCACATGCCAACTCCTTTCTGTTCACCTTCACACTCCGCAAACACCAAATGTTCCTCCTAGTCTATGTTGATGACATCATCATAACCGACAACGACAATAATACGGTGGCCAAGTTCATTGCACAATTGTCCGCTCAATTCTATCTCAAGGACCTTAGACCACTCACATACTTTTGTGGAGTTGAAGTTATCTAACACACCAATGGTCTACTACTCTCGCAGAAGGTGTACATTGTCGATCTTCTCATCTGCACCAAAATAGAGACCGCCAAACCTGTCACTACACTACTTGCTACTGCTCTAATACTAACACTCAACTCCGGCCCACCACTGTCTAATCCAACGAAGTACAGAAGTGTTGTCGGGAATCTTCAGTACCTCTCGTTGACACGACCAGATGGTGCCTATACAGTCAACAAACACTCTCAGATCATCCACCGTCTAACTGAGGACCACTGGAGTGTAGTGAAGTGTCTCATTCACTACCTCTATGGCACACAAGACCATAGAATCATCCTTTACAAGTGCTCTCCCCTCGCACTTTATGCCTTCTCCGATGCGGACTAAGCAGGAAACAATGATGACTTTACCTTCACTGGAGCATATATCATCTACCTTGTTTGCAATCTGATCTCCTGGTGTTCCAAGAAGCAAAAGACAGTGGCCCGCTCATCCATTGAAGCGAAATATCGCTCTGTTGCATCTACAGTAACTGAGATACAATGGATCTATTCCATACTCTCAGAACTCGATGTGACCCTAGCTCTCCAACCGGTTACTTACTATAACAATGTTGGTGCCACAAGTCTTTGCTCTAATCTAATCTTTCACTCACGCATGAAACATATGGCACATGACTATCATTAGATAAAGAAACAGGTTCAGAGTGGGTCATTACGTGTCACTCATATCTCTTCCAATGACCAGCTTGCCGATGCCCTCACCAAGCCACTAGCTCGAGCCCATTTTCTTTTACTCAAGGACAAGATTGGACTCTCCTCGCGGATACTCCCTTTGTAATATAGTCAAAAGTTATAGTTTAATGGGCCCATCACTAAGGTTAAAAAGATGACAAATCTTTGCATGAATCAATTTATGTAATATTTAGACATAATATGAACCTATCATCTGATCAGTTGCTTCTAAAAATTCTTATCAACAGCTAGTTTTTTTGTTTGGCTTAAGCTTGTTTTTCTTCTGTCTGAGATCTTCTTTCGAATATCATCTCCAGTATTTTATAGGGACGCTGACCGAACGATCCTATATTGTGGTTGGAACTAGCGATTAAACCCTTTTATCTTTTCTTGCACCGATTAATCCTTTTGCAATTTCTGTGATGAAAATACCCCTGCAAGATGCGCCTCACACTAAACAAGATCTTCACCTCCGTGTTTTGCGGATCTAATTTTGGTAAACGATTCGAATGTCCATGCGCACACTCTGTACGATTTTTATCTCATATTTCCATATGAAAAATAGAAAAATTGCAAAACAATTATGCGTGTTTGATTCTTTTCCGAATGAGTTGTTAATTGCATTTTTTGGAGATATTTAACTTGATGTAACTAATGTTATATGTAACATTCAAAGGGATAATGGTAAAATTTGTAACATCCATGTTACATTCATGTAAGATCTATTTACACAAATTACATAAACATCCAGGGTGTGGGTCAAGATAATGTTACATTTTACGTAAATTTCCCTAAAGTCATCAATAAACACATGCAAAAAAATTTATATAGTGGAATACACTAAAACAAAAACCCCCGATTGTGATAGATATAACATTTTTTTTCACTGTCACGGTTGATGGCAGCACGTAACATGTCCTTCATCTATACGACACTTACCTTGTTTGAATTCAAACCTTATCATGCTAGAAATATACAATCTTTCTCCTTTGCGTATCTACCGGGTAGTTATACTCGACCACGTGGCAACCCAAAAATAAGTTGCACGTCGTTGCTTGTGAAATCCACATACCGTCGCCCCAGTTTGAATGTTTTTCTCTTCAGATGATAGCACTGGATAATGTTCACAATCAGACTATCGATACAATGGAAAGATATCATGGCATCTCGATCATTCATCAATGCTTTCATGGTGTTCTAGAATGGGTACGGCGTACGTATAGCATATGTTCATCATGTAGTCGTAAATCATGGATGAGTGATGAGAACTGTGATGGGTTACATCGATATTTGATCAGTCATGTTGGGGCTTGGCTTGTTGTTTCTACTGATGCTTTGCTCGTTGACGCTGTTGGAACATCTAGAACATATCTTCCTGAAATAGAACAACAAAAATCAATAGATGCTAAAATATTTCAATTTTCTAAAAATAAAGCAAACATGAAAGTAAATCGTTTTTTTACCATCCTCGCTGTCTGACACACTTGTCGGCGTGTCATGTTTGCCATCTACCACGGGTACTGTGTCATCTACATAATGTATATAGTCAATGTTACATTCAACGCACAAAATAATAAATATAATATTACTTGTAACATCCATTTTGAAAAAAAATTGAGTATGTGTGTCCATGTGGCAATGATTACATCCAGGGTGTGGGTCAAGATAATATTACATGTAACATCTTTTTTTTAAAAACATGAGAATGTCTATGTATGTAGAAATGTTACATGTAACATTAGATTAACCCACACCCTGGATATTTATGTTACATGTAACATTTAAACATCAGATAATCAAACATGAGAATGTAAAAAAATATTACATTTGTGCATTGGTGTTACATTTTCAACATCAGATAATCAAATTTTTGTACAACAAAAATAACTAGAATGTTACATTCCACATCTATACCACAATTTTGAAACATCGACAAAAAATGAAGTACCACTTAATTGTTTCCCCCACTACGATAGCAGAAACAAACAAAAATCGTGCTTCAAAAACATAAAAAAAAAAAAAAAAAAAATTGACACACAAAATCAGTTATTTGACTACACAACGGCGATGTTGCATTCAAATATCCGCCAAAAACTAATCTACACCAATATATGTGCTTTGTGACTGGCGTATTATCACCGCAACACATCGATCATGATATAGCACAACAAAATATAAAAATGTGTACAAAAAATCGATCCAAGGCATGTCGACGTACTTGTATGGTGAAGTTACCGGACATATACGAACACCGATATATTAATTTCATAGTATCATGTGTAAAATCACAAAATACGACATGCAAAACAGGACTCTATCACACACAACAAAATCTAAAACATTATTACTTCTATCCGTTCAATATATGGTTGCATGACATGAACTACAAGTACGAACGCGTTAACTAAGACCTATCGTCTGATTTTTACGCCGAAAAAATTGAGATCGTCGTTAAAATTACATCAAGCTTACCTGTGTCGGAAAGGTTTATGGGATCGTCGGCAGTGTTGGGGTTCTTAGTCATTATCTTCCGCCGTGTAGACACCATTGTGAACTGATTGAGAACAGCAATGAAAGGCAATGGCATTGCAGAACGCTAGGGTTTTTTATCATTGAGGGAATATGGAAGGTTTTCCTTTCCAGAACAAAGGACTGGTTATGGCTTATGCGACGTGAATACCAAAACACATCATTTCAAAAAACTGTCTTTTCCGTGACAAGTTATCAAATGGCGGTTTAATATGGGGAGGAATCCTATGTTACGCATTTTAGTATGTGACTTGTACAACATGTAACAAGTGTAAATGTTACATGTAACATTTAGTAACTACATTCATGTTACATGTAACATTATATTTGTATGAAGAAAAAATTTGTGTAGTTACATTTCGTAGCTACACCAAAATTACATGTAACTATCTATTGAAATGGCGGAATGTTACATGTAACAAAATCACGTAATATTGAAAAATAGATGTTCAAAATAACATAGCTTGAATCCCTGTAAACATCACATTATTGTCGTATTGAAAAGTAACATCAATTACTTCATCAAAAAAAATTACAAAAATATGGAACACAACAAAAAATTTATTATTCCACTGTTGAATGTAATATCAATGGCTTCATCTAAAAAATATGTTTTTATTTAAAAAATAGATATATAAAGAATAAAATTCAACTGTCTGCACTTGAATCCAAAAAAATAATCTCATTGATATAACCTTGTCTTACACCATCAGGTCCTTGCATGTCTTCCTATTGTGTCTCCCCATTTTTCCACATCTCTCACACTTTCTCTCTTTTATCTCACCCCTTAACGGTATTCTTACTTTCTTCGGCTAACCCGGTTGCTTCTTTAACAATAGTGGTAATATAATTGCTTTGCTTTCAACCCACATAGGTCGTTCCATTGTCGGTATTGCATATATACCTCTCGAATACATCTTACGGTAAAAATTAACATTGAAGTATTCTTCTATGTATTCATGTGCCAGCAAGCCACCCTTGTTAATCGCAGCACAATCGTGTATGCAAGGGAAACCCTTTATTTGTCATTATCTACACAAACATGATCGTCCCAGCATATCAACTAGCACTAATGGAGATAAATGAATCTCGTAAAAACCATCACTAGACAAGCTAATGTTCCATGTTCTTCCTTCATTAATCAGTTCGCACAACTTGTTATCCCAGAATGGTGTGATCTCACTATCCATACTCTTTTATTTTTGTCTCCTATCAGACATCAAGTCCATCCACCATATTTTGATTTTGTCAATCAATAATATTGCAGGCAAGTGACGATATTCACTTACCCAATAATTGAAACATTCCGCTATATTTGATGTCATTTCACCGTAACGTTTTTCCCGAAAAAAGAAAAAAAAAGCGTTATTGAATTTCATTGCAGAAAGATCGTGCATGAATCGCTGAACTTTTTCTCCCCTTTCATACATTATCTGATCATACAGCATTTTGTAGACTTCTGGTGTGTACACATACGCCAACCCGTTTAATTTCTGAATCATTAATTCCTTGAGTTCGGTGTTTCTCCCAGCCATTGCAGCCCTTAGATTCATCTTTAAATACAAGAGGCAGTATGCATGGTGGCAATGTGAGAATATATTTTGTACTTCCTCTAATATATCATTGTGCTAATCTGATATAAAAGTGATCACAAGATCCGACGCAACAATCCTTCTGAACTCAGACAAAAACCAATTCCAATTCTCATCGTTTTCTGCGTCAACAATTGCAAATGCAATAAGAAACATTCCTACAAAACAAATCAATCACAAAAACTCAATCAGTACACATATGTTACATGTAACAATATTACATGTAAAATATGTTTACGTGTGCGAATTTCAAGGAAAAAAATGTTGTATTATACACTAAATATAAAATACATTTACACAAGTACCTTGGTTGCCATCTTTTGCCGTTGTAGCTAATAAATTCTCTTTATATCGGCCAGTAATAAATGTTCCATCAAGGAACACCATCAATCGACAAAAGTGGAACCCGTAAATACATGCTTCGAATGCAACAAACAGACGTCTGAAATGTCTCGTTTCCTCATCATAGTCGAGTGTAACATGGCTTCTGAGGTTCGTCTATCTTCATTTATCAACATACCACCGTAATTAGTCATATGATGCTGAATAATCCTCAAACACGTTGTTTCAGGTCCTTTCTACACCAAGTCAAGCGTTGCGATACGAGATCTCGAGACCATATTGCCTCTTGAAACTATCAACAACATCAACAACAAAACTATCAAACACATTATGCTCAATTCCCCTCCAAGATTTAACTTTTGCAACTCACTTATTTGCCAACCATGACCTTCGCCCACAATGAACATGCTTAGTGCTTGCAAACAAGTTAATTTTCCCATTTCGGGAGGCATACAAATAAGAAAGTTACACCCTCGGATGTCTAGACAATGAAGATTTCTCAAGAATTTCATACCCATTGGCAACTTACAAAGATTGTAACAGTATCTCAGTTGAAGTGTCTGCAAATTTTGGAGACCACAAATGATTTTAGTAAAGTTTCAAGCCTAGTGAATGACACGTCAAGGTACCTAAGATACTTCAATTTTCCAAATGGTATCAATAATTTCTCGATGAAATGGTCGCTCAAATGCAAAACTCTGAGGTACTTATTCTTTGAGATGTTGGAAGAAGAAATAATTTGGGTGTTAGAGAACTCAGAAAGCAAAATAAATGAACAAAGGGATTGAACATTGGGCACAACCACTTATTCATAAACAATTTTGGTATACTTCATATTAAAAGATAAGTGACAGACCTTCTCTGGAAATTTCAACACCTTATCGAGCTCAACAACAGAGGATTCAAACTTCATAGCAGATTGAGCAACATCAAGCATAAGATCGTGCATTTTACAACGTATGTCACCCAAATAGTATTCATTAACATCTTGTAGAAACGATCTCCACACTAAATCATGGAAAATCTCATGGCCTATGGCATTCATGTCCTTTTGCCCATTAGTTGGCATGAAACCATTTGTCATCCAAAGTTGTATCAACATGTTCTTCTCCATTACATAATCTTTTGGAAATACCGAACAATAGGCAAAACATTGCTTCAAAACTGGGGATAAATTGTCGTAGCTTAACCTCACGGCTGGCAAGATAACATTCTCATTGTCTGGTAAATCCCAAATTTCATTTTCTTTCACGGATAACCATTCGTTTACGCTGCTTTTGAATTTCATTAGCCCACCAAGAGCCTTTACTGCCAAGGGGACCCCCACCACATTTCTTGACTATCGCCTTCCTAATCGTTTCCAATTGCGAGTCTATGTTTTCTCTTTCTAACCCAAATGCCCGTTGCCTAAACAAATGCCAAGAATCATCCTCCAACAAACAACCCATATGGTGCACAGGCAGAGTGGCCATAAAAAGAGCAATCTTTTCAATTCGAGTGGTCATTATAAGCATATTGCCTCTCCCTCCATACCTTAAGGAATCTTTTATTTGGTCCCATTTCTCAAGATACTTGTTCCAAACATCATCAAGCACAAGCAAATACTTCTTACCACGCAATTTCTCCACGAGGCACCGCTGCAGGGGATCTAATTCTGAGATATTGCACATAGATCCTTCAATGGACTCTAGGATTGCTCTGGTCAATCTCAGTACATCAAAATCATCGGATACACAAACCCAAATTCTCAATTCAAAATGATTCGCTACCTTTTTATCGTTATACACCAATTGGGCAAGTGTAGTTTTTCCCAGCCCCTCATTCCACATATGGAAAAAATGGAGAGACCATCTCGACTATTCGAATCATCATTCAACATAGTTTCAATTATCCTCCATTTTTCTTCATCTCGGCCATAAATTTTCGATTCATTCACAATTGAGCTAGTTTATCTTGTCGCCATATAGTCATCTTTTACCTCTGTGAAACTCTCACTTAAGTGAAACTTAGATATCTCTTTCGCGATTGCGTCTAAGCTTTCCCTTATGCATCTCACTCTACTCCCAATTTGTAAGCAAAACAAAATTGGATTTCGAAGAGAGAAGAAATCACTTGACACTTTGTGCCTTTTTCCGTATTTATTCTCCACAGGAGAGCTTAAGTCTCCATTGCATCCAAGACATCTTCAACATCGTAGGCAACATCCTTGAGTTTCTTTAGCCGATTCTGTAGAGGCTCGCTCTTCCTTTATTTTGCCTCCGTGTCTTGAATGATGGCTTGGATTGTTGTAAACGTGCTCTGGAGATGTTCGAGTTGAGTCTTCAAACCCCAGGCTGAGCGAAACTCTTGATGCACTAGAGAATTGAGGCTATTCAAGATGGTGGAAACCAAGGAAGAAAGAAGTATGTCAGCCATGGTTGATCACAGCACTGATCGATGATTTTTCTGAAAGAAAATTGAAGCCTGAAGAAGTTCGAATCAATTATGGACGATGAGAAAGAAGATAGGAAATGTTGAAGTCGGCGGCTTGGGTTTGGCTTCTTCTAAATTGGGTCCACACGGAATTGACTTTACCATAGAAATCTACAATTCTTCCACCCATTTTTTTGAATTTGCATCCTTTCCATTTTTCTTTTATTTAAGCAGACTAAAAATTAGAAAGAAAATACTTCAAACAAGAGTAATTTTATGTGATGCGAGTAAAATCAGGCTCCCTCCACATGTCTACCAACTGGACAGATTAGCCACATCATCAGTCCACGTTAGGCTGGTCTGAACAGCCCGATGAATAGACAGCCCAAACGCCTCTCAATTCGATGAATATGAAGCACTCGAGATCCCCAAGCATTAACATCCCGAATAATCGCCACCTAAGGACATGTCGATAGACTCAGCCGACCTTCGTCCCAATTCTCTAGGCCGATCTACCTATCATAGAAGGTCGGGCCCATAGGCTTTGCCATCTACAGTAAGGGGACCAAGGCCCGGGCCCATAGCTCTAATCTGACATGTCAGCCACGCGCTTGACTGCTTAGTGCTAAACCGAGCTTAAGGCCCTAATCATGCGAAAGGCTAATTACTTCTCTGCTTATAAATAGAATGCTTCTCTAATACCTTGAAACAAGTGAACAACCCGCTATAAGCTCCCACCCAGGTTAACATAACTATCTTGCTTTCGACTCTAATTTCCCATCGAGCTCTTACTCTCACGCCGGAGGGGACACGCCGGGGAAAACCCGGCTCGTCCCGTGTGCAGGTGATGCCTCGAAGCTCAGCCCGGACAGTGGCAAAGACCAGAAGACCCCGGCTCGAACAATAGGTTTGACAGTGCTCGTCCAGCCCGATTGCGATACTCTGACAAGGATTACGGTCATCTCCATATCAACATTCAATCCCCTGACTAGATGGTGCCCAGACCATACTGCTGGTCGGACTAATTTCCGACAACAACACTATGTTTGAGAGAAATCGATTGAAATCAAATACTTTGATCGAGAAAAATGGGAGAACAAAGAAGGTGAAGGAGGAAAGAAACGGAAGATCGTTCTCTCTTATTTTGACTTATTCATTAAAATAATAAAAAAAAAATAGTACTAATTATTAAGATGATTAAGTATTACCACTGCTCATGGGCGGGGCTGGGCGGGGCTGGATTTCGGCCAAGCTCTACCTAGGGTATTAAAAAAAAAAAAAAGGTTCTTGTTGAGAGGTCCTACAAGTGGGAATCACCACTTTCTAAGGACCATCCCAAGACCAAAAAAAAAAAAAAACCTTGGATGGTCCTCCCACAAGTGGTGTTTTCCACTTATGGGACCTTTGGAGAAATTTCCCTAAAAAAATGGTAAGTTCGAGCCCGGTCCGGTTCTATTATCATTGCCTAAACCCGCCCTTAAAAAAAAATCCAAACCCAAACCTGGTCCTAGGACCGGTCCGACCTTATAATTTTTTTTTGCAATTTAAAAGATAATTAGTAAAATTAAAATTATAAAATATATTCAGTACTTACTTAAAACTTATTACTTAATCTCACTTAACATTTATTATTTGATCTTTATATATATATCATAATTCTTTTAATAAATGGCCAGATGGGACTTAAACAAAAATGGCCATGTCCAAGTCCAACCATAAAAATGAATAGACCTAAATTTTGGGGCCCTAACCCTACCCATGGACTCAAAAATCAAACCTAGACCCTCAAAAAAGGCAATGGACAGGATGAGTTGGGCGGGCCCCGAGCTCATGACCACCCCTATGAAGTATGGTCCTAAAAACCCACTATTTTTTTAGATATTATAATGGACACCTTCAGATATTTTTTAAAGTTCCATCGACATCCCCTTATATATGAAAATTAATATGGGAACCCCTTGTTAGTAAAAAAAAAAAAAAATAACTAAAATAGCTCTTTTGTCCTTAATTTTATTTGAATTCAAAAATAAATAAATAAAAAAAAGTCTCTTACGTTATGTGCTTTCGAAACCTAAACTACATCATTTTGCTTTATATGTTTTTTTTTTTTTTCTCTGTTCTTTTTTCCTACTTCATCTTCTTAGATGGCCTCCACAGCTCACTAGGGGTGTAAGTTTAAGCCGCAGACCCGCCTCGCCCTGCCCGACCCTTTATCGGGTCAATAAAAAAAAAATCTTTTTTTTTACCCAAGCCTGACCCTCCCGAAAAACCAACCTAATTAAATCAGGTAGCCGACTACCTATAACCGAGGTAACTGAACCGTCTCAAACCAAATAACCCTAAACCAAACATCCCTCCTTGAAACCATGAACACTAAACCAAACACCGCCTTCCTACATAATTATCCCAACCCTAAAGGCATATCAGATTGCTAATTTTTTACTTTTTTGCAGGTTATCCATCAACAGTTCAACGATTGCCTCTTCTCTCACTCTCTTGCTTTCTCTTTCAATCTCGAGATGAAGATCTCTATCATCTCCCTAGTGTTGTGTTCATCTCGCAACGAGAATATTGCATAGCTCACAATGAAGTTTTGTGTTAGTCGGTGTCGTCCCCCTCTGCACTACTGTCACACTCCACCCCGAGCACAAGTCACCGTGGGGCCGGCGTGACGTCGACATGACATCACTTGACTAACCAATTTAAATACGACAATATACAAACTTTCATCTAAACATCATATATATATATATATATATATATAATAACTTCATACTATAGGGTTACATCTGTCCCAAAAATAGAAACAATAAATAGAACTCATGAACCTCCCTTAAGTTCATCCTCTGACAGCACATCTCAAATTACTCTCGTATGACTCCAACGGCTGACCCGCATAACTCTAACTAGTGCCAATAGGGGACCAATCGACTCATATCTGTTCCACCTGCAAGTGTATTGTCTTCTTAGTAAAAATATTTTATAATAAATCTAAATGGATCAAGCGTAAGTACATAGACAACACGTAGCTAGTAAAATTCTCCATAATATAAGCAGTGAAAATAAACCAATAAGTATAAGTTCCATTCAAACTCATCTAGTATAAAATAATACCAATCACCATAATAAATAATAAATCACCCAATATAAATAAAATACCACTCCACCACAACACACACTGGCTAACCATATTAATCGTTTTAACCTCACAATCAGGAGTTGCAACGGTACCGTACCATCCGTTAGAATATGCCTTCCTAGCAGAACAAACTGCGCAGTATAATCCACACCCCATTATGGGGAGAAATATCCATATCTCTTACGGGAAGAAATCCACACCCCTTATGGGGAGAAATATAATCCACACCCCTTTTGGGGAGAAATATAATCCACATCCCTTATGGGGAGAATATAATCCACACCAATTACGGGGAGAAATATAATCCATAACATCATCATCAAACCACAAATCTATAACAATTGTCTAACCAATATCGTCAATCCACATCATCAAATCACAAATCTCAACCTTCATTTTCAAAACCAATTTAATTCAAAAATCATGTTTCTCACTTTCATCTAAAATACCCACTGATTTCAATAAAAACTATTTTTCCACCTTTGGTATTAGCAAACCAAGCATTGTTCCACTCTCTTTTAAAACCACCAAATCTAACAAATCATTTTTAATCTTTCTTTTTAAAACCAACATAATTCAACGAAAATCAATTTTACCAACTCACCCAAAACCTGCTTGATCCATATCATTTATAAAATCGTACAGTTTTAAGTAAACACATTTTTCATCACATATATAAAAATAGATTTGCAAGAAGACAGTACACTCACCTGAATATTCGTTTCCGTAAACTCTCGCCAACTATCATCTATCGGTACTCCAGTGTCTGCGAACCTAATAGGGATAAGACCTAAATTAATATTTTATGTAAACTTATCTAAATCACGAATTGTAGATTCTAAATTTCGTAACTTCTTATTCCCCGTATCGATCTATTTCCTATTGTCATTTTCAATTTAGGCATTTAAATACATATATTAAAGAAGTTCGAAATTCTACCTTTTTTCCAAAACCGTCGGCTGCGAGATTGGATCATTAAGTTTAGTGGGGTGGTTTGTGCAAATTTTCCTTTTTCCTTTTCCTTTTTTTTCTCCTTTGGTTCTGTTTGTTGGGTTCTCTGTTGCCGATCAATTCTCACTGCCCCCACTAGCTCTCTCTCTTCTGCTTCCGCTATGGATTCAGCCGACCTATCACAATTCACCCATGGACCCACATGATTGCCGGCCGATTACACCCCCACACACGCACAACAAAGTCGAACTAATACACACGCCGGCCGTCGCTCTCTCTTACTAAAACTCCCACTGCCGGCAACGCTACATCCGGTCATACACCCCCACGGCCATTTCTGTTTCAGTTTCATTTCAGCCCACCACTGGAGAAGTAGAAACACACACGCCCCCACACCAACGATGCTGAACTGCATACCTACACTCGTCGAATGACGACGACGCCACACCCACGACGATCACCCACACACACACGATTAGACAACACATGCACCCACAGCACACATCAAATCACACACATACACACTACAATCACACACACACCCATAACAGCAACCCACACAGCCCACTGGCAAACGGCACCCACACAACCGAGCCACACACACAAACATACGTGTTCAATCCGACACCCATGAAATCAACTGAACGAACACTCACACACACAATCATTTTCGACACACACACACTAATCACAGCAGCAGCACCGACGACGGAACAATACAATCACACACCACCGACAAGTTTTCTCTCTCTAACCCACCGCCGGTGATAGAAACCCACACCACCGAATTACTGAACAACCGTCAAGCAAAACGAACACACACACACACACACACCAAGTCACATACATACACTGATCACAGTTGAACACATACACAGAACACTCATACACACGCAAACCCACATGATTTCTGACTACCGATCACTTACCGACGAATCCTACCGCCGATTCTCTCTCTCTCTTTGTTTTCTATTTTGGTTTCCTGTTAGCCGATCAATAGCGACTCACAAACCACCACCGGCGAGACCATAACGACGCCGACTGCCTTTCTCTCTCTGTTTTCCTTTCTTTTCCTCTCATCTTCTCGATCTTTTTCCATTCTTCTTTATTCTCTTATATGTGTATATATATGTGTGTGTGTGTGTGTGTGTGTGTGTGTGTGTGTGTGTGTGTGTGTGTGATCTGATGGCAGGCCACGCGTCCCATTTCTTTCTTCTCCGCTTCCACCGACTTAAGCTATATATATATATATCAATAATTACACCAAATCGCCTCTCATTTTTGTTAAGTTTCATGTTTTTATTTTTAATGTTTTTGAAGATTTATACTTTAACCCCCTAAACTTTTAAATCACAATTTAAATGTCGAAATCCACCCTGCTATTTTAGCTAGGATCGTAATTTAAACTCATTCTAAATTTTAATATTTATGAAGATTGCAATTTATCCCCTTCATATTCGAAAATATTTACAAATTAACCCCTCAAATTCATAATTAACACCATCAACCCCGTTATTTCCGAGAAAATTTTAAATGCGACTTAATTTATATGTATGACTAAGGTCGGGGACTTACAACTCTCTCCCCCTAAAATAAATTTCGTCCCGAAATTTTCGTACAAATCACTCGGCTTTAAAATTTTCCACCATCCTTAATTTGTATCCATCACTATCCGCTTCAACATCGCCACAATTTCATTCGCTATAGCAACATTGTGCCCAACAACCAATAAACAAGGTGCACTTGAGTTAGTAATATTTAACACATACAACTATTGTTTCATGTTTCTAATGCTTCCGCTGCGCCACTCTAATGACATCAAAAATCAGCAACAACACTACTTGCTCAAAATGTCACGATAGTTTCAGGAGATTGGGTCTATCTCCACCATTTAAATCAACAATACTCACCACTAATCTCATAAGTTTAGATAGCCCCAAAAAAAAAAATCATTAACCTCAATATCTACATCATATTTTCAATATTCTTAGAAATATTCTAGACCTATTATCATCATCCAAACCACGTAGATACGTGTCAACATACTTCGAACGGGTCATCTATAAAAAATTCCTTCATGCCTCCATATTTAATTAAGTCCCTGACAAGGTCACATGCTTCAATTCCTTTTTCATTTACCTAACATGCTTCAAACATATATCCATGTATAAGTATGAATGGAAGGACATAGATACATCTCAATTACAAAAACTCAATACTTCACAATAAATTGTATTGTGAGTACATATCAAATCAAGGACATTTCAAATTATCCTTTTCCCAAGAAATCTCAGTGACCTCCACATGTCGACTCTGCCTAATGGTAGAGGAAGATCAATATCTCTAGTTGAGTTCTTTCTATCAAACATCCACCAATATCTGAATCATATCCCTCGATTGACCATTAATCTACAATTAAGAAGAGTTATAAACTCTCAACTTGACACCTAAAGCAGTATAGAAACTTGACTAGAACATCAAAATAATCATTAAATTCCGGTACTACAGTTTTTCCTATACAGTTTCTCCGATTGAGGATTATTATCTGGAAATACTACTTAACTTTCTATATTTACAACATGCCGATTCAAGTTATCACCATTCAATACTACATTTTTTAATTCTTCCGCGGATTGTTCAAACAATGACGACTTACTTTGCTTTGATAACAATTTCTATTTAAATCACAATACGGTGACAAACACCTATGATTTCAGAATTTCTAATTCAAAATTTCAAATAATCGATCAACTGGTTTTAACAATTTATCCACATATACTACTTTTATTTTATTTTGATTTTTTTTAATTTTTTTTTTAATCTAGGAGCTACTAATCCTTATCAAACGACTAACTCAACATCCAATTTTCACTTTTGATTTAAAATAGTTATCTTAACCCAACTTTATTCAACATTTGCATTGGACCGGTGCCTCATGCAACCGAACAATCCTGTCAATATATATTTTGTATACGTATCAAGAAGACATTCCTTGAGCTACTACTCTTTCCTTCTGGAATAGGTCCAAAACTACAATAATCCACTTGGGTATCACCACTCGACCTTAACTTTATGAACAAACAAGACACTTAATAACAATTGCTGCGATTTCCCATTTCCATTCCAGTCTACTAATAATACTCACGCAATCTCAATATAGTTGGATATTACCGGGCATTGCATATATTGTTCTATGCATCTCTTCTAATGTCTCTTCCGCCATATGGGCATCATTAGGAATACACAATCTGTTTCCAATCATTACAATTTCATCATTATTTCTGGTACGATAGTCAACTTTGTGACCATTTTCCATTCCTTCTCTAATCTTTCCCAAGTAGATATCTTACTTCTATCCTTCTACAGCATAGGCAATCAATGTCAGTTCTAAAATCAGAGCATTCAAACAGCATTGTCATCTGACCAACTGCCCACTATATTCACAAGGGTCTCAACTCAACACATAATTTAGTGTGAACAACCTAAATATGCGTAACCGCGTTTACCAATTTTTGTCTCAAAACATTTGTTACAACATTAGCCTTTCCTGAATACTCATGGATAGTACAATTGTAGTCTTTAATCAATGTTTATTCAACGTCTCTAATTCAGATTTAGTTCCTCTTGAATTAGCAAATATGCCAAACTCTGGTGGTCAATGCATATCCCACAAATGTCGCGATATAGGTAGGGTCTTTTACACTTGTAGCAACCACAATTACTACCAACTCAAATTCATGAATCGGTAATGACGCTCACATTTATTAGCCTTTTTGAATTTGACTTTCTTGCGAGTCAATCCAATCTACGGAACAGCTGTAATAAACAAACCCTGCACCCATCGATAATAATAACCCTCCAATCCCAAAAAGTCTTGAGCTTCGATTACACTTTTCAGCCTTTCCCATCAAATCACAGCTTCAGCTTCCTTTAGATTCCTATTTCCAAAATCACATGTCCTAAAATTACTACTCGATTCAACCTAACTCACATTTATTGCATTTAACATACAATTGCTTTTCTTTCAGCATTAGCAACACACTCTAGAAATGTTCTACAGGCTCTTTTCTACTCTCGACCGAGTTATCGTTTTCACCACGTCATAGTCTCTAACCTTCAACTGATAATACCCTCAATCTAACATCCTGGTCTTTTGCAAGTCGATTTAACAAACCATCCATTCTAACCAACGAGTACCAACACTGGATCTTCCTGGATAAAATACCAGGTCCACATTAATCAGGAGTTAATGGTCTGATTTATTGTAACGACCTGGTTTCCCAGGGCCGTCACAAGGTAGAGACTTCCTAAACCAAAACTAATTTACTCACATTTCCACTATTCGGCAAATTTTTAATTACTAACACCACGGCGACCACCTTTAAAGTCCCCAAAGTTATAATTCCAAATCCTAATTTCCGTATTTTATCAATACAATTATATTTAGCCAACTTAATGAGCCGAACGTTCACCTCTTAATATTATGGAACTTATTTGACAACAACCACAATTATTAATCACACTTACCAGCACCTCGACAGCTCTTGGAACTACTTAGGGAAAATCCCTAGCTACTACATTATCCACCGCCTGAACTTGTTTTGTCTGGTGCCCAGCACCCACGTACTGAATTTTTGATATCCTTTCTTTAACACTTTTCAAACCTCCCAGACCCACTATCAAACTAATTGGGGTACTAATTACACCTTCCAGACAATACACCCTTTGATTCTTTTAAGATTTAACTCTACCTCATACAAACGGACTCTATTTATATGCGCATTTATTTTCATCCCAGACTCACAATTCCTGGCTGCTTCCTACATATCATTTTCTATTACGTTTTCTATATCTACAAGTTCCATAAACTTTTGCTCTACCTTCCCGTCAATCTAGAACGTACTACCTTCTCATCACAGTTTTCTCACGTCTTTAGTTTCCAACTAATATAACTCTCTTTTTTAATATCATTATAAGATGAATTTCACATTGCCTAGAAGGCGATGTTATATTTTATTTGAATGTCATTTCGTATTCCAACTTAAATGCGTTCTGCAATACTATCTACTATTTTAATAACGACTTATTGGATGACTTATTGGGTGCTACCGATAGTTATCTCATCACCACCTAATACGATATAGTTGTTTCTTAATTAAAATCTCACATTTCCAACTATTAGCACTCCCACAATCGCGATCCACCCATTTTCACCACCAACAACACAACACCACTCAAATCCACCAATTGGCAATATCACCATCACTACCTGCCAACAAGACAACCCTCAGTGCACCATGCCAATGCACTAATTAATGTAATGAAAGAACTAACACTCACGAACCGAACTAACATATTGACACCCTATCTCATGTCCCCTACTGACTAGACGACTGGCACGTCCTCCTATCTTATGTTCTTCTACTGACAAGTCTACAGAACCTATAACCTAGGCTCTGATACCAAAATTATCACACCCCACCCCGGGCACCCGTCACAGTGGGGCCGGCGTGACGTCGACATGACATCACTTGACTAACCAATTTAAATACGACAATATACAAACTTTCATCTACACATCATATATACATATATATATATATACATACATATATATATATACATACATATATATATATATATATATATATATATATATATATATATACATACATATATATATATATATATAATACCTTCATACTATAGGGTTACATCTATCCCAAAAATAGAAACAATAAATAGAACTCATGAACCTCCCTTAAGTTCATCCTCTGACAGCTCATCTCAAATTACTCTCGTATGACTCCAACGCCTGACCCGCATAACTCTAGCTAGTGTCAGTAGAGGACCAACCGACTCATATCTGCTCCACCTGCGAGTGTACTGTCTTCTTAGTAAAAATGTTTTATAATAATATCTACAACATCTAAATGAAACAAACGTAAGTATATAGACAGCACATAGCTAGTAAAATTCTCCATAATATAAGCAATAAAAATAAACCAATAAGTATAAGTTTCATTCAAACTCATCTAGTATAAAATAATACCAATCACCATAATAAATAATAAATCACCCTATATAAATAAAACACCACTCCATCACAACACACACTGGCTAACCATATTAATCTTTTTAACCTCACGATCGGGAGTTGCAACGGTACCGTACCATCCGTTAGGATATGCCTTCCTAGCGGAATAAACTGTGCAGTATAATCCACACCCCATTATGGGGAGAAATATCCACATCCCTTATGGGAAGAAATTCACACCCCTTACGGGGAGAAATATAATCCACACCCCCTTTTGGGGAGAAATATAATCCACACCCCTTACGGGGAGAATATAATCCACACCCCTTACGGGAAGAAATATAATCCATATCATCGTCATCAAACCACAAATCTATAACAATCGTCTAATCAATATCGTCAATCCACATTGTCAAATCACAAATCTCAACCTTCATTTCCAAAATCGATTTAATTCAAAAATCATGTTTTTCACTTTCATCTAAAATACCCACTGATTTCAGTAAAAACCATTTTTCCACCTTTGTTATTAGAAAACCAAGCATTGTTCCACTCTCTTTTAAAACCACCAAATCCAACAAATCATTTTTAATCTTTCTTTTTAAAACCAACATAATTCAACGAAAATCCATTTTACCAACTCACCCAAAACCTGCTTAATCCATATCATTTATAAAATCTTACAGTTTTAAGTAACCATCATGTATAAAAATAGATTTTCAAGAAGACAGTACACTCACCTGAATATCCGTTTCCATAAACTCTCGCCAACTATCCTCTATCGGTACTCCAGTGCCTGCGAACCTAATAGGGATAGGGCCTAAATTAATATTTTATGTAAACATATCTAAATCACGAATTGTAGATCCTAAATTTCATAATTCCCTATTCCCCGTGCTTTATTATGAAATTACTATATCGATCTATTTTCTATCGTCATTTTCAATTTAGGCATTTAAATATATATATTAAAGAAGTTCAAAATTCTACTTTTTTTTCCAAATTTTTCCATCGGCTGCGAGATTGGATCATTAAGTTTAGTGGTGTGGTTTATGCAAATTTCATTTTCTCCTTTGGTTCTGTTTGTTAGGTTCTCTACTGCCGATCAATTCTCACCACCCCCACCAGCTCTCTCTCTTCTACTTCCGCTATGGATTCAGCCGACCCATCACAATTCACCCACGGACCCACATAATCTCCGGTCGATTACACCCACACACACACAACAAAGCCGGATTAATACACACGCGCGGCCGTCGCTCTCTCTCACTAAAACTCCCACTGCCGACGACGCTACATCCGATCACATACCCCCACGGCCATTTTTGTTTCAGTTCCATTCCAGCCCACCACTAGAGAAGTAGAAACACACAGGCACCCACACCAACGACGCTGAACCGCACGCCCATACTCGCCGGATGACGGCGACGCCACACCCACAACGATCACCCACACACACAGATTAGACAACACATGTACCCACAGCACACATCAAACCACACATATGCACACTGCAATCATACACACCCCCATAACAGCAAACCACACAGCCCACCGGCAAACGGCACCCAAACAACCAAGCCACACACACACATACGCGTTCGATCCGACACCCATGAAATCGACCGAACGAACCCTCACACACACAATCATTTCCGACACACACACTAATCACAGCAGCAGCACTGGAGACGGAACAGGACAATCACATACCACCGACAAGTTTTCTCTCTCTAACCCACCGTCGGTGATCAAAACCCATACCACCGAATTACTGAACAACCATCAAGCAAAACGAACACACACATACCAAGTCATATACACACACTGATCACCGTTGAACACACACATAGAACACTCATACACACATAAACCCACATGATTTTCAACTATCGATCACTTACTAGTGAATCCCACCGCCGATTCTCTCTCTCTCTCTCTCTCTTTGTTTTCTGTTTTGGTTTCCTGTTATCCGATCAATAGCGACTCACAAACCACCGCCGGCGAGACCATAATGACGCCGACTGCCTTCTCTCTCTCTTCTCTAGTTCTCCTCTCTCTCTCTCTCTCTCTTTCTTTTTCTTCCTCTCCTTTTCTCGATCCTTCTCCATTCTTCTTCATTCTCTTATATGTGTATGTGTGTGTGTGTGTGTGTATATATATATATATATATATATGTATGTATGTATATGTTCATGTGTGTGTGTATGCGCGCGTGTATATGATCTGATGGCAGGCCACGCGTCCCATTTTTCTCTTCTCCGCTTCCACCGACTTAAGCTATATATATATCAATAATTACACCAAGCCCCCCTCATTTTTGTTAAGTTTCATATTTTTATTTTTAATGTTTTTGAAGATTTATACTTTGACCCCCTAAACTTTTAAATCACAATTTAAATATCAAACTCCGCCCCGCTATTTTAGCTAGGATCGTAATTTAAACTCATTCTAAATTTTAATATTTATGAAGATTGCAATTTATCCCCTTCATGTTTGAAAACATTTACGTATTAACCCCTCAAATTCATAATTAACACCATCAACTCCGTTATTTCTGAGGTAATTTTAAATGTGACTTAATTTATATGTATGCCCAAGGTCGGGGTCTTGCAACTACTTAGTCACCAGAACGCCGAAACTCGAAGTTCTATGTGTCGTCCCCCTTTGTAGTGCACTGTTCCGATAAAGTCTTCGTTAATGTGTATTTTTTTCATTTATTTATTTGTTTATATGTTGAATTCATTTGCTTGTTTTTGCTTCTTTTTTTTTATAGTTTTTTTCACCCTTACCGCTCACCCAAATGCCCACCTCTTTCCATTGCCTACCTTAACATCGGCTACCTTCTATCACCCATCTTGACACTGGCCACCATCCACCGCCAACCATGACTCCACTACAACTCCCTCATTCTCTCTCTCTAAATCCATTGTTTATAAATGCCAGTAGAGGACAATCGTTGTTCGTTCCTGAACCGAATAAGCATCTGTTAGAATCAGGTCATTGTTAGGAAATTTTATTTCCTAATCTAATTTTGGACAACATATTATTAGCACAATTATATTTGCTATTTAAATTTAATAGGCTAAAATTAAGTGATCTAATTAATTTGGGTAAGCTCATAGACTACTCAAAAGAATGTGGGTTAAATAAGTAGATACTGAAAACTATTGGGCTGATTAAGGGATTATGAGAACCCTAATCACACCATATAAATACATAATTTTAGGGTTATGGTCTCCAATAATACCAAATCGTCTTGACGGCTCACTTCTCCCCATCTGGAAGTTAATCGCAAATCCCATTGAGGAACTCCGGAGATTTAGTTGAGGAAGACCATGTACCTGCTCGATCCGTGTTCTTCTCGTGATCGATTGTCACAGAATTCAACATCAGAAGTTAAACGATCGTAATAGATCCAGGTAAGTAATTTACGTGTACATTAGAACTCTTGGTGATTTGACATGCTGATTAAAGTGTTATAGATTTATATCTATAGAAAATAAAATCTCAACAATTATCTCCATGGACAACAACCATGACCAAGAGCTTGAAGATCTCGACATGTTTGAGAATCATGTCATCGATCGATTTTCAGATTTGCTTTCGTCGTAGCAGTACCACTCCTCAGCCAATTATGTTATTGATTCTATGGAAAAATATGCTTTGCTTGCTCTCTCTCTCTCTCTCTCTCTCTCTCTCTCTCTCCAAAGACCACCATGGAAAGCACCACCAAAATTGTAAATTCTGACCGAAAAAAAATTACAGATTCGAGCATTTCAAGTATGGGGTGGTAGTTTGGGGTTGGTAAGGTGCCTTTGGGGATGACTATGGAGGTGGAGCGATGATTCAAGAGTTGCAGCATTGGTCTTATAGCGGCGGTGAAAAAGAAGTAACAAGATGAAAAAGAATAAAGGGAACATAACAGAAGGAATAATAACAAGATGAAGAAGGAAAATAATGGGCTAATTACGATATACCCTTAAAAATTATATTTTACTTCGGATCCTCATCTTTAATACAAGGGTAATTTAGTCTTTGAATAAATTGGATAGGGTTAATTTAGGAAAAACACAATATTAGTTGACTTTCAAAAGGCAAATGGAGAACTAAATCTTTATTTTTGGGTTAAAGGGATATTAATTGACTTAAACATAATATTGCAAGGGGTGTCTCGAGTGATTTTAATATAATAGGGATCTCTCGTGGTTCCAGTGAAAACTATAAGGAGTGTCTAGGGTATTAACCCCACAATTTTTCATGTTTATCCTCATTCTTGTTTTTTTTATATATATAAAATACATTATTTTTCATTACAAAAACACCCCTAATTAAATTTTTTAATTATAAACGCTAACCCACAACAAATATTCATATTATCACCACAACCACAACAAAAATTGGTTATAACCACTATCACCGTCAAAAAAAATATTTTTGTTGGCCCAAATATCTATCCAAGATAGGGGAGAATGGGTAGTTCAAAAATTAAACAAATAACTTTAACAAATCAAACAACTTTAATTTCTCTAACCAGTTATTATCTTGATATTAGGTGAAAACGTGTTTAACTAAGTGCACAACTAAACAAATAAGAATAAAGAAATTGACACAAATATTTAAAGAGGTTCAGCAAGCTACACTTGTCTATATCCTCTCTCCTGAGCTCCCGTAGGAAATTTGTAATTCACTAATCTTGATCTCTTTCATAGGTAGGAACCAAACCTTTACAATATTTTTCATAGGCACAGACTTAACCTAATTTTTTTCCCAGACTCAGAATCAAACTATTTACAATATTTTTCACAGGCACAGACTTAACCTAATTTTTTTCCCAGACTCAGAATCAAACTATCTTTTTTTTAGGCTCAAGATTAACCCTATTTTTTTCTAAGCTCAAGATTAAATCTGATTAGACAACGTCACTTTATGCCTAATTCACTCTCACTTAGACTAGGTATAATTTGGTCTACGCTACAACTCAAAAATACAAAAAAAAAAATAACAAGTTTCTTCTTACATGAGTTTCTACCACCTCATTTCAAATTTAAACTTAATTAATATCCCAATAGGTTAGTTATAGAAATTATGTGAGTTAATAAATCTGATTTTTTAACAATTAGAGGACATATATTTTCTTAATCAGATTCTCAAACAAAATTCATTTCTAAAAGATTTTTAAAATATTTTATCAAAACAATTTTCAATCACAAAGATGACAAGCTCAAATTCTCATAATATATATGAATCGCGTAAAGTAAAATCAATTTGAGTAGGAAAAAATAAATAGAGTGATCACCTAAATTTCCTTAAAAGATATGTAAATAATAGCAATGTAGAATCAAACCTAGAATTTTCACAAATATAACATTTTTCACGATAAAGAATTTTTCAAAATAATTCTCCAAAAATATATTTCAAAAAATATTCACTCTATCTTTAAAAAAAAAAAAATATGATTTGATCTGAATTCTTGATGATTTAAAAATGAAATTCGTAGGTCTATTATATATAATGGATTAAATAATACCTATAACGGCTATATTTTAAAAGATATGCTAAAAAATGGCATATATCGACCACATATATAAGATAGATTCAAATCAACTTTATTTGACCAAGAATAGAACTTTTAAAACAGTCAATTTAGTCCCAAAAATATTTTGAATTAAAATATAAGATAGAAAGAAGCTTATCCGACATAAATCGCAAGCTCAGGAAATATATGGACTAAATCAAAAGATCTTCAAAATATAAGATATATCTTTGAAATACAATTAAAAACCATTAAAATAATATATTCCAACGTTCAATTGCTTGAAAAATAGGTGGAAGATCTTCGAAAACCGTTCTGGTCAAATTCTAAAACAGATGCTTTCGATCAACTGGGGAATCAAACGGTCGACTGGATGGATTACAACGGATAGATATCCAGATGTTGCACAACAAGTCATTTAATCGGACGGTCAATCATTTTAGGTTCCGAATCGACCGTTCAACCTGTTGGTCGACCAGATAGGCTAAAACTCTATAAAACATCATCCTGAATCAAGCGGTCGACCAGTCTATTAGTTGGTTGATCGTCCAAACCAAAAAATTAAATTTTCATATTTTCAAACATTTTCTTGATCAAGTACTTAGAAAAATCATTTGATCACATAAATTAATGACTTTTGACCACTGTAATACATTTTAAGTTAATTTTAAGTGTCATGCGTGATCCTAATCGGATTACATTAAGAGCTTAAAAAGAATTGAGTTGTTTACCTAGAAATACATAAAAATTCTTCTTATTAAAAAAAATATTCAATATCTTCATTGCAATCATCTCGATGTTTATAATTTCTCTTCATAAATTTTCTCATTCAAGCACCGGAACTAAAATCTGAAATACTCGATAAACACATTAGTTCCTCAAAATATCAATGTTATTTGGTTCATCAAAATATCTAGGGTCAAAAATCTCTTCATTTTTATGATGACAATTAACTTTGATATTTTTTTAAAAAAACATATAGTTACACTTCTCCCTAGATATGAGGACGAGTTTTGTTCAATTTAAAAACTATAACGAGAAAACATTTTCAAGATTACGCAATAAGAATTTAAAACCTTTTCAAGATATGAAAAATTTTCTATTTCTCCTCCTTAGTAAAATCAAACATAAAAACATCACTTTCTCTCCCTCTTTGTCACTAAACCTTTCTCTCTCTCTCCCTCTTCACCGAACATTTATCTCTCTTTCCACCACCTTCTTTTACCACCGCCACCATCATCGCCACCGCCCCAACGTCGCCACCACTACACCCTTTGTTATAAAGGGTGATTCACCCTCTATAACTCACTCTCTGTAACAAATGGCAATTCACCCTCTGTAACAGAGGGTGTTTCGCCTTCTATTAAAACAGAGGGTCGCGGCAGCGGCGAGGGAGAGAGAGGGGTTCGGTGAAGAGGGGGGAGATAGAGAGCGAGAGAAAAGTTAGGTGAAGAACAAGAATAAGGAAGAAAAAAGAAAAGAAAAAGATAAAATTAAATAAAAAAAATTGAAGATTACAATTTTTGCCCCCTAATTTTGTTAGTTTGCATGGAAAATCTAACAAAAGGACCTTTGAAAACCACATTTATACTTAGAAGGTTTAAACTGAAACGAATAAATTTAAGAGGATTAAATAGAAACATGCCAATAGTTAGAGGGTTTAAAAGATATTTTGCCCTTGAAACAATTTAAATTCATGAGAACGAGCAAAGGCTAACAATATTCTTATACCTTCTAATCTAATAACAAGTGCATAAGTTTCTTCATAGTTTATGTCATGTTCCTAATTATAGCCTTGTGCTAATAATTTTCCTTTGTTTTCTAATTACTATTCTTGTTTCATGATTTTTATTATGATATACACATTTAGGCTAATAATAGGATGAAAATCATGTCTAACAACTCGAAACCGGACTTTATTTCTGCAACGGCCCGATTTTTCAGGACTGCCACTAGGTTTCTCCTACAGAGAATTCTATCCCAAATATTTCACCATTTATAAATAAATTAAAATTATTAATAATTTCGCTCCAATACCACTCTATAACGGCCCGGTTTCCTAATGCCGCTATTAGGTTTCTCCTACAGAAAATTATATCCAAATATTTTACCATTTATAAATAAATTAGTATTACTATTAATTCAGATCTGATACTACTCTGTAACAGCCCAGTTTTCCAGAGCTGCCACGCGGTTTCTTCCTAAGGAGAATTAACACTAAAATCGAACAACCAATATTTCATTGCATAAAAAATTTGAGAATATTTTACAATACGACGATGATAGCTAAAATTATCGCCTTATCAAGTAAATTTTACAACAGTAACCAATAATATAATTATTACAAATTAAATAAAAATTATGCCAAACTATTATTATAATACAATTTGTTTTGAAATATGTCAACATAAAACTTTTGGAATATAATACATGTTTGGTTCGGTTATATTATAATATCATGATTATATGATATGGCTATTATGGTAACCTACCTTAATAATAATATATAGTAAAATGAGATAATATTAAGTGTAGATTATATTATATAAAATAATATGTTATTGTGTAATTATTTATGAACAAATAATATATTATTTAGCTTCACATTTATTGGTTTTCGTGGCCATATTCTTCATGGCTTAAACACCAATATTATATTTAGGTGATAATTATAATTATCGATTTATCGAATCACCAATATTTCATTCTACAAAAATCCAAGAAATGTTACAAACTACGACGATAATTTTAATTATCTATTTATCGAGTCTATTTTACAATGGTAAATAATAAATATAACTATTACAAATTAAATAGAAATTTGAATAAAATTCCTGGCACCGTTTGTTTTCACCGGCCTTGCAATCAAAACTGTGGGGTCGTGAGCCAACGCTCAATAGAATTCTAACCCCTCTAATATGTGTATTTAATTAATATAACAAATAAAACACATAGACATAATTTTCACAAAATTTTCACATAATCATAATTACTTCATGTAAATTAACAACTACAATTCGATAACAATAATAACATAAATCTCATAATAGAGAAATTAAATACATATATTAAAAGAGTTAGAAATTCTACCTAGAATCCGAAATCAAAATCCGAACCGAAGTCGAAATAATTTTTTTCTAGCCAAAACATTTTGTATATATATATATATATATATATATATATATATATATATATATAAGGTAAATTGTAACCTTACTTCCCTATATAAATATAATTATGCATTCCTTCCCTAATGATCCCGTTTCCGGAGCATATATATATGTGTACATATAATTGTTATCATTATTATAATTATTATTCCTATTCTAATACACACATACGCCACTATATATATATATATATATATATATATATATATATATGGCTAATATATTATTTATACCCTAAATTTGCAAAACAATCCCAAAAATATTAAACTTATATAAAATAATATTTTCACAATATAAATTTTCGGGATAATACATTTTTTCTCAAATTGAAGTAATTCCTTTCACATGGCTAGAATCCATGATTCATTTGTTAAAGTTTCATCAATATTTTTAGGTTGAATTTGAGAAACAAATGCAAGATTAATAACATCTCTAAGATAAATTTAGTATACACCATTTTCGAAGTTCCCAAAAACTTCCTTTACCGAATGACCTTGAACAATCTTTTTAGCTAATGGACTAGTTAATTCCTCATTCGGTGGCAACTTTTTAAGAGGATCTGGTGACTCTTCTCTAGATTCAATTCCTTGATCTTTCTGTTTTGTCATTGTACCTGAATCATCATCATCCAAATCTTTTCTTGACACAAATTAGCCTCTTCAAAGACAACATGCATGAATTCTTCTACAACTAAAGATCTTTTATTATATACTCTATATGCCTTACTACCCGAAGTATATCCAAGAAAATTACATTGATTAGATTTGGCATCAAACTTTCCCATATTATCTTTATCATTTAAAATAAAGTATTTACAATCAAAAACTTTGAAATATGATATATTTGGGGTTTTGCCACTCCAAATCTCATAAGGAGTTTTGTTAAAACCTTTTCGGATAGAAGCACGATTTATGACATAACATGCAATACTTACCGCTTCGATCCAGAAATATTCAGGAAGATTATTTCATTAAGCATAGTCATGGCCATCTCCTGAACATCATGTTCTTTCTTTCAACAACTTCATTATATTGTGGAGTTCTAGAAGCATAAAATTATGAGAGTATCGGTAGCGGAATTTAATCGTCACTACCTTTACCGCAAGTGTACTGATAGGTGTGATCTACCTACATATTTTCAAACCGAATTAAGTTAGTTTTCGAGCGTTTATATAGTATTTTATTACGTTTTAATTAATTTTTATTCTTTTGTATAAATCAGGTGTTTGGGGCAAAAATATAGGAAACTGGAGCGAAAACAATAAGATCGAACCAAAAGCGGTGGAAGAATGATGGAAAAACAAGGTCGGAGGCAAAATTATGAAACAAGCCCACCGTCGCGACGTCCAGACCACTGCCGCGGCGGTAAATATGTTGAGAAAGACCAAAGGCTACTAACAGCCCACCGCCTAGGCGATAAACAAGCATAAAAATTTTCACGTCCACCGCTGTCTTCACCGCCTAGGCAAAGGGTTTCACTGCCTAGACGAAGGGTTAGTAAGTTTGGTGACTGCTGTGGCGGTGAAGACAGCGGTGGACGTGGAAATCTTTCTGCTGGTTTACCGCCTAAGCGGTGGGCTATCAGTAGCCTTTGGTCTTTCTCAGCATCTTCACCGCCATGGCAGTGGTCTGGACGCCGCGGCGATGGGCTTGTTTCACAGTTTTGCCTCCAAGCTTATTTTTCTACCGTTCTTCACCCACTTTTGGTTCGATCTCATCGTTTTTGCTCTAGTTTTCTATCTTTTTTCCCCACACACCTGATTTATACAAAAAGTATGAAAACTAATTAAAATGTAATAAAATACTATATAAACGCTCGAAAACTAACTTAATTCGGTTTGAAAATATGTAGGTAGATCACACTTATCATGTACGGGTCAAGTTTTAATATAATGGGAAGAGTAAGGATTGTCGTATCCACAGGGATTGGATTAAATTGTCATTAAGTACCGCGATTATCGTAACCGAACTTTATCTAGGCGATCCAATTTTATGTTTTTTTTTAGAAAAATAATAAAACTAAACTTTTTTAATTTACTAATTAAACTATAATACTAATATGACGTTTATGAGAATATATTATCTAGGGATTAACTTCATTCACTTAAACGTGTTCGTTTTAGTCTAGTTTACAATAACAGAATTCAAACATTCGACAATCTAGGTATCGAAAACTCACTCACTACCTCTCTTGAGTGTAAAGTGAATGAACATACGAATTCACATTGACACTGGTATCCCTATCTAGCATCTAAACGATCACATGAGTCTCACACCAACTTCACAGATTGCACACTTTCTAATAATTTCCCAATTCATTAGATCGTCGTGTTGTGTTTAAATCCTAGTCCAAATCTGGGGTTATTCTCAATATATAATAAAAAGCATATAATGGAAGTGAAAGAACGGTAAACACAATTGAATACAAATGAACAACGTTAACAAAACATCAATTTATTCAAACCACATTTTCATGAACTACATCAAACCCTAAACAATATATGTTTAGTTATATATGGTCATAACCAAATATTCAATTACAAACAAGCCAAACAACATCAAATACCAACAAGGGTTTAAGAAATAAAGAAAGAAACAAGGGAGAATAGTCGTTATCTGAAGAATAGATGGCTCGACGTCCGTGATTTTCGCTCTGATCTTGTTTCCTCGTCTCCAATTTGATGAACTCCTCTTGTTGGTATGTCTTGGAGCTGTCAAGAAATCCCCAAAAATGTCGTCTATGGTGTTGGGAAAGAGGTGATCAAGTAGGAGTACAAAATATCCAAAAATATCTGATAAATATCAAAAACAGCTAGTTGAACCATCGATGCAGCGATGGTTGTCACCATTGTAGCGGTGGTAAAGCAGTGGGCGTTCTGCCCTTCCAGTACCACAGCGGTAGTTGGGAAAAATGTTATTGACCCTTTCACCGCTGTAGCGGTGAAGGCCACCGTTATAGCGGTCAAGGGTCAGTAACCCTTGACACTGGTACTGCAGCAGTGAGGCTGCAGTTTTTTATTTTTGATCTTCTTTAACGTTTTTCCACCGATTTCCTACCAATTTCCTTGATTATCAACCATTTACGTCCCTAAACCTTATTTACTTAAAAAAAAATGAACTAAAATATTATAAAAACACTAGAAAACTACCAAATTTGGCTTGAAAATAGATAGGTATTTTCAACCTATCAAATACCCCCAAACTTGAAATTTTGCTAGTCCTTGAGCAAAACACCCTAATACTAAAATAAACTATCACTACTAATTAACTAACTTCAATACTAAAAACGAAAAAAAAAAAAAACATAAATGAACGAGAAGTAATGGCATGCGAGTTCCAAATTCACCTAATCAACCAAAATATTTTTCCCTCAACAGCCCCCAATCAAATCAAGTTCAAGAATGAAACACACCATGTGGTGTTCTAGATTTTCAACACTCAATATCAGCAAACGCCATTCTAGATCCATTCAAAGTGTGTATGTGTGAAAACTCAAATATACAACTATCCAAACACCAGATTGGATTATTCACCGACAAAGATCATGACTTAAACCATAAAGGATTAGGATATCCATATGTCATATTGGGTTCTACTCTCCACTAATGTAGGCTTGGAAGTTTAAAAAGATCGAAAGGACTTGGTTCGGTTTTTTTTTTTTTATATGGCCAATGGTATTTCTGGAATAGATAATAAGTAAACGTTATAATTCAATGATACTCGAGGCACAACGCTTGGCACTCAATCACACTCGTAACCCCCAAGTTAAATTCAAAACAACCCTGAACAAACATTTAAGAATGTTGTACTCACTTGTCAAAAAAATAAAAATAAAACTATATTTACAATTTTTATTTTTATTTTTATTTTTTATTTTTTTATTTTTTTTTAAACAAGACCACACCCCCAAACTTATTTGATTTGTACAACTTCACGGGAGTGGGAATACGAAAGAAAAATGGCAAGTGAGTACTCTAATACCGAACCAATGAAAAGTTCACCCAAAATCCATCCGCTCACTTGATTTTGACTCATATTGTGCCTTAGGTTTAGCAACTTAGGTTTAGAAAACGTTTTGTTGGTCAGGGCATTTTTTATGTGTTCAGAATTGAAACAGATTATAGGTTTCGATAGGGTAACGAGGGGTAACATATTACAAGGTAAGCTTCAAAGTCTCAAGCGATAAAAAGGAATGCCTAAATCATGTCTCCTAAACTATTTTGCCTAGGATTTTACCTCAAGTTTCCCCCATTCAAGTTCTAGATTCCTTAAAATTGTCATGAACTTGCTACTGAATAATCAGCGTCGAATCGATTGAATAGCCATACAATGAGTCTACGTGATCGTGAAAATTAGGATCCAAAATGACTTTTACCTAATCGACATGCCAAGCACACAAAACACACATGAATGGGCATTACCCCTGACCTCGATATACAACTAGGAGATAATTTTCATCATTGGGTAATGACCCAGAAGAACTCAAAAACTCAACACACAATTATTAATTCATACATAAACACAACTATACTAAAACTAAACACATATGCATACATTGCACTAAGTATTCACAACATCACATTTTACTTACACAAACATATATGTAAACAATTTAACTTAAACTAACACAACTAGCAAAAATATATCATATTAGAAAACATACAAAACATAAACATCTCCCTCAAACTCAAAATGGACAGTGTCCACAGTGACCCAACATCAAACTCAACCTTTGACATATAGCATGATGACGAAGAGGGTTTTGAACACGTACTTGGGAGGTGAGACAATCTCGCCTCAAAGTGTAGTCGGCGGAGATGGATTGATTTATTTTGAAACTTGGGTTGCCTCCCAAGAAGCGCTTGGTTTAATGTCCTCGGCTTGACACGGAGAAGGGCTAGTCAAAGAGCGACTTCCGCCCATAGTATGTGTCATATAACACAACATACGGGTCTTGGTTTAGAACACCATCAAGCTTGGTGAGATTTGGCATTGATTGGCACGGGCTCCCAACTTGACTCGACTCCGTCTCATGTACTTGGGAAGCTTGAATAAATGGAGTTAAAGGTGGTAAAAGACAAGTGAGCCACATCGGATCCTCGTAGATATGATCATCTTGGATCGGTGATGGCAACACCAATTGGATTTCACTCCAAAGTCCTCCCACTTGCATTTGGTTCCTCATAGTGGCTTTCATGGATAGATGTGGCTTGTGTGTCTCTCAGTACCACCACTTCTGACTCGGCCTCAATAAAGCAAATAAGTTGACCGATTTGCGTCTCAAGAGATGTTACGGTCGCATCAATTTCAGCGTAGCTCGTCTCAATATTGTCAAGACGGTCCTCATGCTCATTGAGACAGTCATTCGTTTCCCTCTAGAAAGCCTAAGTCTCTCCCATAAATTCAGCGAATATCTCTTCTAGGGTGGGGAAAGATTCCACATGTTGGTTCGGGGTGTCAATCCATGGCGTCGAAACGGTAGTACTATCCCCCAAGCTTTAGTAGCTTGTTGAATAATTCCAACTCTGAAAATCAAATTCTGCCATGTCTTCCAACAACTAATAGGCTTCATTCGTAGTTAGTCGATCGAAAGAGGTGGTATTGTTTCCACCTTCCACCCAAGTTCTTGTTGCGGCTAATAACCCGTCGAGGAAGTTCAGTAGTTGACACTCCCTCGGGAAACAATGATTTGGGAACTGAATCAGCAACTCCTTGTATCTATCCCAAGCACAATAAAACGGCTCGAAATCTTGTTGAAATAATGCAACAGCACTTGTTGATCTAACATCTTCAAGCACCTCGTAAGATAAACAAAACTAAAACAAAAATTAAAAATAAAATAAATGCCTAAATTAAAATCAAGTCACTTACTCACAATATCAACAATAATTTAAATGTTAATCCCCGACAACAGCGCCAAAAACTTGGTAGCAGAATGTAATCGTCTTCACTTTTACTGTAAGTGTACGGGTCAAGTTTTAATATAGTTTGAAGCGTAAGGGTTGTCGTATCCAGAGGGATTGAATTAAATTGTTGTTAAGTACCGTGATTGTCGTAACCAAACTTTATCTAGGCAATCCAATTTTATGGGTTTTTTTTATAGAAATAATAAAACTAAACTAAATTAATTACTAATTAAAAAATAATACTAATATGAAGTTTATGAGAATATATTATCTAGGGATTAACTTCGTTTACTTAAACGTGTTTGTTTTAGTCTATTTTACATTAATGGTATTCAAACTATCCGACAATCTAGGTATCGAAAACTCACTCATTACCTCTCCCGAGTGTAAAGTGAATGAATATGCGAATTCTCTTGCATCTAAACGATCACATGAGTCTCTCACCAACCTCACAGATTGCACACTTTCTAATAATCCCCCGATTCATTAGATCGCCGCCTTGTGTGTAAACCCTAGTTCGAATCCGAGGTTACCTCTCCCGAGTGTCAAACCCCGTATTCTCAATATATTATAACAAACATGTAACAGAAATGAAAGAACAGTAAACACAATCGAATACAAATGAACAACCGTTAACAAAACATCAATTTATTCAAACCACGTTTTCATGAACTATATCAAACCCTAGAGAATAGTCGTTATCTGAAGAATAGACGACTCTACGTCCGTGATTTCCGCTCCGATCTTGTTTTCTCTTCTCCAATTTGATGAACTCCTCTTGTTGGTATGTCATGAAGCTCTCAAAAAGTCCCCAAAAACGTCGTCTATGGTGTTGGGAAAGAGGTGATCAAGTAGGAGTCCAAAATATCCAAAAATATCTGATAAATATCAAAGACAACTGGTTGAACCATCGCTGCAGCGGTGGTAAAGCAATGGGCGTTCTGCCTTTCCAGCGCTACAGCGGTGAGAGTCGTCACTGCAGCAGTGGTTGGGCAGAATGTTACTGACCTTTTCACCGCTACAGCGGTGAAGGCCACCGCTGTAGCGATCAAGGGTCAGTAACCCTTAACACTGGCGCCGCAGCAGTGAAGCTGCAGTTTTTTATCTTTGATCTTCTTCAACGTTTTTTCACTAATTTCCTACCGATTTTCTTGATTATCAACCGTTTACGTCCCTACACCTGATTTACATAAAAACGAATATAAACGAACTAAAACATTATAAAAATACTCAAAAACTACCAAATTCGACTTAAAAATAGATAGGTATTTTCAACTTATCAAGTATCCATGTTCATCGCAATAATTAGAAATCTCTTCGTTTTTTAACTCTCTACCTCTATAACTACTGATGTTAATGATGCAAGACTTTTGTTCATTCTGAACACGTTTGCAAAACTTTATGAATGCAAATGCCATATCACTTTTCTTAGTCATGAAAAGTACTCATGTATATCTCAAAAAATCGTCTACAATGATAAATACATAAAACTTTCTCCCAAACTAATAATGGGATTGGGACCAAACAAATCTAAATATAGAAATTCAAGAGGCTTAGATGTAGATATATGTAGTTTCTTCTTTTAAAAAAAAAAAAAAAAAAAAACAAGATTATTTACCTAGTTGATATGCATCATAAATCTTATCCTTGACAAATTTAATATCAGGAAGACCATGAACAAGACTTTTCTTAGATAAACTAGAAATCAATTTCATTCGAGAATATCTAAGACATGACAAGTTTTAAGATGAAAAATCATCGAATGAGCAAGTATATACATTTTGAAAACGTGATGCGATAGGTAAGATGCTATCATCATTACCATTCTTAATAATGCACTTATTTTTATCAAAGATGACATTGTAACCTCTATCACATAGTTAACTTATGCTAAGCAAATTATGTTTAAGACATTCAACTAATAAAACATCTACACTAATAGTGGATGAATTAGCAATATTACCTATGCCGACAACTACCCCTAGCATCTTCTCCAAAATTCACACAACCTCTGTCTTTAAGTGTCAAAGACGAAAATTTGGTTTGATCTCCCGTCATGTGCCTAGAACAACCACTATCTAGGAACCATTTGCCCTTACTTATAGATGCTTTGAGATTAACTTGCAAAGAACACTTCAAATAGTTCCTAAGTGGTACCCAAACTATGTGGATCCAATCTTGTTAGTTGGATCAATCTTTGTTCCTTTAGGAACCCATACCAATTTATCTTTAGATTTAAGTCGAAAACAATTTCTTATAGTATGCCCCCACAATCTTACAATTAAAACATTTTATAAATTTCTTAGTTTCAGAAAATAAATTTTAAAATCTTTTTTATTCAATATTTTTCTAAAACCTAAGACCAGTTTTGTCAAAAGTACCTCTAAAGCTTCCCAAAAATATTTTAAAATTATTCTCACCATGTAAAGCCTAATCTTTATATGTACATATTTTAATTGTATTTCAGAACAGATAAAAAAATAATGGGGTCAAATGTGTTATTTAAATTTCACATTAAAAAATTTGAGGGGTTAATTGCTATTTTAAAATGTTAATTTTAACTTTTGAATTTAAATAAGACTCTAAAGATTTAAGCGGGGAGTATGTATAATTTTTCATTGGTGGCCATAAATTATTGAGTAAGGCCATCATTATATGAGGCTTGAAAAAAACAAAGAGACACTAAATTAATGAAGATATTGACAAAGACGATATATATATATATATATATGCCAATGAATTTGAAAAAATATAGTGGGTTTAATTTTTTATATAGATGTATCTAATTTGTAAAGAATTTAAATTAAAGTAAAAATTGTAAATATAGTTAGAATAATATTTTTAGTATTTCATTGACTAGTAATATTATTAATAGTTAATATTTTTCTCTGTAGTTAAATTAGTAATTGATAAATTTTATAAATGTAACTATAATATTTAGTTGCATAAGTAATGTTGGTTTAAGAAAATATGACGTTTAATTTTAATAAATTCCATATAATTAAGAAAAAAATTGGGAATGAGAAAAATTACATTTAGTGTCACGAATGGCATTTCATATTAGATTATTTAGATAACATCTTAGTTTAGGCTCTGTAGTTATTAAATTCACAGGTGATGCCAAATACGTCAATATTACAGCGGTAGCGTATTAGCAGCACAAGTTTTGAGGTGAGTATATTGTCTTCTATATAAATTTTCAAATCATATTTTCGTACTAAAACGTGAAAATGAAAGGTTTATTAAAATTGAATATTTTCTAACGTTAAATGGATCAAGTGAATAGTTAAATGTGAAAAGTGATTTTTATTACTATACGACTATATCATAGTGTGGCCCCGACAGGAGGGCATATCCTACGGGTTGTTGTTGATCCTAACAAGAAGACATGTCGTGTAGAACGTTATATTGTGACCTAACAGAAGGGTAAGTCTTGCAAGTAGTAGTCGCTGTTGTTGTTGTTGTTGACGATAATGATTCTCGTCATGATATGGTGGTTTATACCACGTGTTGGTGTTAGCTCCAACCATTGGAGATTTGAATGACCCTAACATTGATGGTAATCTTAAATTGTACAATTGTACAGTTTACGGTACTATTATAACTCTCGATCATGAGGTGAAACGATACTATGATTAGTAGGAAAGTATGTTTGTGGTATTTTATTATATAAAAGTGACTTGATTAGTTAATTTATATTCAGTTGTTTTATCTTGATGATATCGGTAGATTTTGATATTGCTCAATGGGTGTGGTTATATTCTGTCTTGAAAAATGATGTTTGATAAATATGCTTGATCCATAAATTATTTTTATGTTATGAAAACAGTGCACCAATAAAATATTTTATCCCAGGTACTACAGTTAGAAACGGATCCACTACTGGAGTTAGATAGAGTTAGAGGGTATTGTGACTTTTTAGGCTGTCATGACAATTGTTGATTAGGAAGGGTATGAATTTGTAGTTTTGCTATGGAATAGTTGGCTATATATAATCATTTAATTTTGAGTTGGTAAAATATATTATATTTTTCAAAATCTATGTCAAATGACAGTTAGTTGATATTTATTATTTTTATCATAGTGGTGCAGCGAAGGCTTGGTAGTGGAGTGGTTTGTGTTTTACCTCTACTTCTCCATAAAAAATAAAAGGGAGAAACCGAGTGGTAGTCCTGAGAAATCAAGTCATTACACGCCATTTGTAAATTTGAGAATAATAGAATCCTAATTCCCAATTTTGGATTTCAATTCCTTATTTTCCTTTTCTAAAAATGATGAGACATTTTTTTGAAATTTGATTTTTAAGAGAAGTGTTTTTGCCCTTATATTTTTTTTAATTTGTTTGTTTAATGAAATAACTATATTTTCAAGGCACTAATTTTATAATACTGATTTTTATAATCATGTAATAACTCTTGATAAACGTCAAATAATTCATCAAAATTTAAAGAATTAGAACTAAAACATTTAGATACCTCATCTCCAATAAAACAATTCATCACTAATGCTTAACAAAGTAGTTCATTGATTAGTTCACCAAAATATTTTGGCAACTACGTTCAAGGTTGATCATTTAGACCTAAGTTTTTCAATAGTCCTAACAACTTTAGTGACTAAGTTCTAGAAAGCAAAAATAGCTCGGACAAACCAGACGGAAACACAAACATCAACCATTATACTTGAAGTCATGACTTATCAATTTATCCAAATACTCCCCACGGGGGGCAAGTAAAGTGCAGAAAGAAGTGTACAAAAAGAAGTAGGATACAAAAGAAAGTAAACAAAAAGAAAGAAGTTAATACAAAATCCATTGAGGTAACCAAACGCATCTTCTTCATTACTTCATATTTCTTACAAAAAAAAATACTACAACAAAAAGAAAAGGAAAAAACAGAGAGAGTTCTTCAGGGTTTTTCTTCGGGGATACAGATTAGGACCAGGAGCGAGTATCCCTATATCATGGAGGGGGGGACTCATTTTCATCGGAGGAAGAGAAATCATCAACCTCATTAAACTCTTTCAACTCGAAAATTAGGGCCCAAATATTGGCCTTATTATCCTCATTCTGGGCCCATGTCCTCTCTAGGTCGCGATTCGCACTTGAACTTCTAGGTCCTCCTCCTTACAACTTTGCTGCCACCAGGTCTCAGCATCATCTAGCTCCTCCAACAGTTCTCTCACCTTAGTCAGCTTGGAGACTAAGGTATAGTGGGCAACGTCCAGATGGTGGTACAGGGCCTGGGCTTCTTCCAACATTCGGAGGGGGTGTTCTTTCTGCTTTGTCTTGGCATCCATGGTTAGTCTTACAGCGGTGTCTCAATGGAGTTGTGTATGGACTCTTCAGAAAGAAAAAAAACAGGAAAGCAAGAGGAAAAAATAGGAGTATAGACGTTGTTGATACAACATTGCAAATAAAAAACCTATAAATAGGCAAAAGAGAAGGGAAAAATGACAAGTGAAAAGAAACCAAGGTCACTGCATTAAATAAATAAGACATTTTTTTATAGAATCAAACCATCACGAGTCATGTTACAGAGAAAAGTAATAATCACGGTATAGATAATGATGGTCATACTAAAAAAGGTACAGAGTTTGACTGACAGTTGCGGATATCAAGACACCACTTGTTAATGCGAGTTGTTTACATTATTATTATTTTTTTAAAACAAAAATACTTAAATAGAGTGGTTTGTAACTTATTTACAGAAATAGCGTTACCCGGAGTTCGGATCCCCGGGTATCTAAACACGGGGTTCAAAAACCCGTGTAGAAAATTTAGGTGCCGTATACCCGAGGATCCGTTCCCCGGGTATAAAATTTTATTTTATTTTTTTATACTTCATATCCGGGAATCCGATCCCCGGGTATACACGGTACACAGGGATCGGATCCCCGTGTATCAAAAAAAAAATTTAATTTTTCTCGGGAACGGGCGTTTCCCGTTCCCGAGCAGCCGCTGCAGGCTGCCTGCCTGCAGCCTGCAGCCTGCAGCGGACGGAGATTCTCGTTCAAAAATTTGAATTACAAAATTTTAAAATTTTATACCATTGGGAGTCCTGGCATAAATTTTCTATAAATTCTCTACAATTGTTTCTATCAAATTTATTCTTTTGATAATTTTTTCTTCTCCTTCATTAAGCATAATTGGTTTCTTCAAAATATCTTCCCCTATTGGAGGTAAGTTTATTTTATATATTTTGTTTAATTTATTTATTAGTTTAATCTATTATAATTGGTTAGTTAATTAATTTTTCTATAAGTTTCTCTATCAATTTAATTAAATTTTATTTTTTAAATGTGTTTAAAAAAATTATTTTATTATTAAAAAAATTACTTCTTCAATAATTTAGTATTTCAGTTAAAAAATTTAAATATTAAAAAATGTACACGGTGAGAGATCTATATCGTTCAATGGGACGTTATTGGCTTTTGGAAGATGAATACTCATACTCTTTCGATCCAAGAGTTCGTTACTCTTCACGGTGGATTGCAAGAATGCGGGAGGAATACACTTATCGTGTCAACCAATCTGAGATTATAGTAGACGGATGCAGGCAATATAATATTCCAATAGTGCATCAATTGGCTAGAACAATGCCAATAGACACGCCACATAATCTTCAGATGGCGTTGCATAGGTACCGCGAAGAAAATAACCGAATGCAAATTCGAATTTTTCGACATGAGCTTGAAACGACAGCACGTGAGCGTCTTGAAGAAGGTTTGGTTATCGAAGCGCGTACTTACATGAGATGCGCAAAAAAACCTCAATATCAGTCAGATATTGAAATGTCTGATGATGAGAGTGATGTTTAATACTTTCGCGTTGATGAATTGCAGTTTAACTATGTATTTCCTTCGAAAACTAATGTATCGGTTCAATGTTAAATTATAAATAACGCTACTTCTACCGAACAACTGATTTTCTCTATTTCAATTGGTAGGTAGTGTTGGGTTAGTTTTTTTTAGTTAAATCTTGTGTACATAAGTCTCTTTTAATAATTATGTTTTTAAAAAATCTAATTTTTTTATGCAGTATAATATTTGGAAACAAACTATTCAACCTATAATTTTCGTGATGTCTTCAAATATTAATTCAAGTGAAGAAAGCTCATTTAGTTTTTCAAGTGAGGAGAACTCGTACAGTGTTTGGGGTTGGCCTGGACCATGGGATCACCAAAGATGTTGGATTCTACGACCATACTATGATGACTACTGGAGTGATCAAGACACCAACCCGATAGAGTATCGGGTCGGTGTACGCCAAGAATGGGAATACAGGGTGAATGAGTCTGACAACCTTGTATCTCGTTTGAGAGATCTGAATGAACCAATTCCTTATCGTAGAAGTCTTCAGATGCCTAGACAATGTATAATTGATGACACAACCGAGATCGAAGATGCAATTACACAAATTCGGCTAGAGAATAATCGAATGTTGTTACGCAGGAATCGATATTATCTACTACAGCTAGCCAATGAAATGGCTGCCGCAAGTAACAGAGCACTATCTCCAAGCGAATACCATAACGTCATGAATAATAATGAATATTTATCTGAGGGGTACATGTCAAATGAAGAATAAATATTTTTTTTGTAGTTCAATTGTCTTTTTAAGTGTTTTCTTGTAACTATTTTCTTGATTTTATATATTGCATTTCTTATTTATTGTCTTTTTTATGGGTTTTATACCGAACACTACTAAACATGATTCTAAATTATGTAATTTTTTTTTATGTTTATAATTAATTATACTTACATTTCCATAGAAAGGTATTGATTTACCGTGTATATTGCTTCTGAATGGATAAAACATTGAAAGGGGAGATCGAATAAGAAATTGTTAGAAAGCATACAAAGTGGAAATTGGTTAAAATGAATATATATATATATATATATATATATATATATATATATAGAGAGAGAGAGAGAGAGAGAGTTCTTGACATAAAAAATATATGGAGTGTTGTCAACTTTGGCGATTTTTTAAAATTCATCCACTTGTCCGTTTTTAGTGTTGTAAGAAGTATTATGGAGTGTTTCGAACGTAATTTATGCACAAAAAAATTAGTTCATTTTTGTTACGGACATGCAGTCTTTTGTTAATTCCAAAGTTGCCCAAAAAAATTCCGTCGTTATCGAAACAGCTCATCTTGTCAACTTTGGCGATTTTTTAAAATTTATCCACTTGTCCGTTTTTAGTGTTGTAAGAAGTATTATGGAGTGTTTCGAACGTAATTTATGCACAAAAAAATTGGTTCACTTTTGTTACGGACATGCAATCTTTTGTTAATTCCAAAGTTGCCCAAAAAAATTCCGCCGTTATCGAAACAGCTCATCTTGTCAACTTTGGCGATTTTTTAAAATTTATCCACTTGTCCGTTTTTAGTGTTGTAAGAAGTATTATGGAGTGTTTCGAACGTAATTTATGTACAAAAAAATTAGTTCATTTTTGTTACGGACATGCAGTCTTTTGTTAATTCCAAAGTTGCCCAAAAAAATTCCGTCGTTATCGAAACAGCTCATCTTGTCAACTTTGGCAATTTTTTAAAATTCATCCACTTGTCCGTTTTTAGTGTTGTAAAAAGTATTATGGAGTGTTTCGAACGTAATTTATGCACAAAAAAATTAGTTCATTTTTGTTACGGACATGCAGTCTTTTGTTAATTCCAAAGTTGCCCAAAAAAATTCCGTCGTTATCGAAACAGCTCATCTTGTTAACTTTGGCGATTTTTTAAAATTCATCCACTTGTCCGTTTTTAGTGTTGTAAAAAGTATTATGGAGTGTTTCGAACGTAATTTATGCACAAAAAAATTAGTTCATTTTTGTTACGGACATGCAGTCTTTTGTTAATTCCAAAGTTGCCCAAAAAATTCCGTCGTTATCGAAACAGCTCATCTTGTCAACTTTGGCGATTTTTTAAAATTCATCCACTTGTCCGTTTTTAGTGTTGTAAAAAGTATTATGGAGTGTTTCGAACGTAATTTATGCACAAAAAAATTAGTTCATTTTTGTTACGGACATGCAGTCTTTTGTTAATTCCAAAGTTGCCCAAAAAAATTCCGTCGTTATCGAAACAGCTCATCTTGTCAACTTTGGCGATTTTTTAAAATTCATCCACTTGTCCGTTTTTAGTGTTGTAAAAAGTATTATGGAGTGTTTCGAACTTAATTTATGTACAAAAAAAATAGATTTATTTAAAATATCGATAAATCACCGTTAATCAATTCAAAGTTGCCGAAAATTATCGTGCCAAAACTTTTTTTTTTTGGGGGGGGTTAAAGCTGTCGGCGATTTTTTTTTTTTTTTTTATTATTATTATTATTTTAGAAAGACATTTTTTAATTTCGTTTTTTTTTTATTATTTTTTTTTTTCTTTGAGAAACGCATTTTCTAAATGTATTTTTTTTTTTTTTTTAAAACGCAAAAAAAGGAATTACGTTTTTATAAAAACGCATTTTTTATCTGCGTTTTACTCTCATCTCCGTAAATAAGATTCAACAACCATGTTTTCAGAAATTAAATTTTATAAATATATTTTTTATGTCAAGAATTCTCTCTCTCTATATATATATATATATCCATTTTAACCACTTTCCACTCTGTATGCCGTTTAAGAATTTGTTGCTCGATCTCCCATTTCAATGCTTTATCCATTTACAAAGTAATATATACGGTAAATTTACAATTTTCTAAATCTCCAAACATTACAAAAAAATGGATTTACTAACTACATAAGTTCCTATATAACTATATATTTACAAAAAATATGTATTTACATTCCTATAACTAAACTAACAATTACATAATAAGCTATGTACCGCAACCTCGAGGTCGGATGTTCCTCCGCCCTCGTCGTTGAGCAATTGGAGGTTCCTCAGCCTCGTCATGAACTTGTGTAACTTGTTCAAAGTCCACGAACGACTGCTGCATACTTTCCGGGGTGATAACGGCGTCGTCCCCAAACCACTGCACCGGTGACACCTGTCTTTGTAATCTTCTTGGTTCGACAAATGTCACCGGATGAATGACTCCTGAAGTTGAAATAATTTCGCTTATATTCGGAGTATAGAATGTGGATGAGGGTCCGGCATCAGTACCCATGCCGTACATATCAGACGATCTGGCATCAGCACTCATGCCGTACATACCAGACGGTCCGGCATTAGTGCCCATGCCGTATATACCAGATGGTCCGGCATCAGCACTCATGCCGTACATACTAGACGTTCCGGCATCAGTACCCATGCCGTACATACCAGATGGTCCGGCATCAGCACCCATGCTGTACATACTAGACGTTCCGGCATCAGTACCCATGCCGTACATACTAGATGGTCCGGCATCAGCAGTACAGGGTTGGGAAGTAGGCTGAGGAACAGTGTGAGGAGCAGGATGGACGCCACGTGCCATGAACCTCGTACGTGATCCTGTTGCTAAATAACCCATGTCGGGCTAGTACTCAGGGTTAACCATGAACCTTCGTGTGATTCTCCAATACCAGTTCATGTATTCATGGTCAACCCCTATCCCCTGCAAAAAGCTGACCATATCAGGTGCTTGTCGACTGTTCCACCTATCTATATGTTGGCGGTGTAATACAGTCCAGTCAGCACCGTAGTGTCCTCGCAGACTAAAGGTGTGCAAGTTCTGATCCCAAGTACACTGCTTCGAAATCGGTTGCTGATAACCGAATTGTCGTAGTACGCGTAGGGGATACGTGTACTCGACAATCTCGTAGCAGATGAGGGGCAGTTCTGCCATCCATATTTGTTCTCCATCTCTAGTGTATGGAGGCAAATCCTGCTGGTCATATGGCATCCAGATAACCTGTCCAAAAAATATGTAAATAAAAAAATAAATTAAAAATCTGATGTAAATAAACAATTAATCTCATCATTCTGCAATCGATCTAACTGATCACGATACACGATCAAAACGTGCATCGGTTGGTGTTCTGTACTGAATCTAAGGGTCCACCTGTACATCAATAAAATAACCAGAAGTTTAATTAAATATAGATGAAAATTTACATTACATGATAATAAAACAAAAAAAACAAATTACTAATTACTTACCAAGCACCCCTCGGAGCCGCTGGGAACAAAAAGTTCTCCAAAACCAATTGTCTGTACAATCCATCAAAATTGGGAATAGGGACAACATCTGGTCGAAGCCTCGGCAATCGCTCCCAAGCCCAACACTCTAACAAAAAAAGACACCCGACAATATCTTTTGTTGTACCCTTTGCTGCCTTGCATAGCTCGCGGTATAGCATAGCCAGTGTCGAACTGCCCCAACTATACTTGACAAGCGGTGTCAAGTCACGGAGCAGTGGGAGGTAGACGAGCTTGACCATGTTCTGCGATTTATCAGGCAACAACATGGTGCCAAGCAAAATCAAGCAATATGCCCGGGCGTAGCAATGGATGGTCCGTTCGCTGGCATCTTCAGAAACTTGGTTGAAGGTTTCCTTTAACCAATTCAGCTTCATACAACCGTTCTTTATTACACTCGGCGACGGTACCACGCCGAGAAGATTAGAGCAAAGTTCCTGCCAACTCGGTACCGTCCGCGTGTCATTAGGGCCGGTAACGGGTTGCCCGTGTACAGGCAACCCCAACAAGACAGCCACGTCCTGTAGCGTAATCGTCATCTCCCCAATGGGTAGATGGAAAGTATGCGTCTCCGGACGCCATCTCTCCACTAATGCGGTTATTAGGGCCCTATCTAACCGCTTCGACCACAGCCTGTAAGGGCCATATAATCCTGTCGATTCAATTAGCTCAACGACTCGAGCGGGAGTGTTTGCTCTCCATTCCCCCACATCAAATCCTACGCAGTCTAGGACACCAATATCCTGAAACATTAATTAATATTAATTAAGACAGAATCAATAACATAAAATGCAAAAATTAATATAATAAATTAAATATTAACCTGTCCTGCCCAGACTAATTCAGATCTGTGCTGGGCCTGCAGGTGGAGAACTGTAGTAACTTCTGAGCCAGGGTGATACATAACTGAAATTTTTTTCCCAACAATTGCGTTAAATTTATTAGTACCAAATTAAGATTTAATGACATTTACAAACAAAATATAGTATTCATTACAAATAAATGTGTGCGACAAGTGCATGAAATTTATAGTACATAAAATTTGTCATATCATATAAATAAATGTTATCTCAGGACGATCTTTAACGATATAGCGCTTAAGCATGTAAATGAACCATCGCCAACAACGATAGTCCTCCTTCGGTACGACGGCAAAAGCCAAAGGATAACACTTATTGGACGGTGTCATTCCAATGGCAATTAGGATCTTCCCCTCGTATTTACCATACAAGTAGGTGCCGTCAATCGTGACAACAGGCCGACAATAACGCCATCCATCAATTGAAGCTTTGAATGCCCAAAACAACATGTCAAACGTCATGTAATTAGGCATATCAGTCGGAATAGTGCTCCACTCGACAATCGTACCCGGGTTGTAGTGCTGCAATGCGACCATATACTTCGGCAACTTTAGATATGATTCGTCCCAATCTCCGAACACAGTCTCAATGGCTTTAGATCTGGCCAACCAAGCTTTTCGATAGGAGATCGTGAATCCGTGAGACTGTTTCACGAAAGCCACGATAACACTCATCTTTAATTCTGGATCCTGTTCGACTTGTCCAAGTATTAAGTTCGAAATAAAGTCAAGGTCCAAATTTTTATGATCTAAAGCCGTTTGATTAAAAAAACATGTGTGTTGGTCCTCGTATTGCGTAATCTGGAACAAACCGTGGCTTTCTTTTCTAATCGCCCGCAACCTCCAACCGCATCCATGCATGCATTTAGCCACCCACACCTTTTTGGTCGATTCCACCACACGAAACTCTTTGTTCTTCATGATGTGATAAAACTTGACGGCGTGCTTGACATGTTTCTTATTTTTGAAGACGATACCGATACGAAATTCGTCCATCTCCGTTGTCCAGAAATTTTTCAGCAATTTCGGCTCGTATTTCGCCAAGTCATCTTCATCGCCCACTCCAAGTTATTGAAAAATGGAATAACCTTTTCCAACTCAAATTGTTGACTGTCACTCCCTTGCCCGCTTGGCCCAACCTCTAGATCTTCACCCCTATTCCCATCATCCTCGGGCTCCAACGCGACATCTGTATCTAACTCTTCTTCTGACACACCGTGACTATCAAGTGTATCAAACTCACCACCATAATTACTTGTATTGTATTGCGGTGGACTAGATGGTGAAAAATGGTGATGTGGAGGAACAGAACTGGTGCCATAATCACGATGTTGTTCTGGAATGTAGGGGGTGGGGCAGTGTAATCAGAATGATAGTGTTCTGGGATGTATGGGGACGGAAGGGCGTATGTAGACTGTACTGTCTGGGGGTACGATTGGGTATTGTACAGATTAGAATTTGGAGTCATCAATTGGGTGAAATGACCAGTTTGAGGAAAAAAATTTGGATTAGGATCAAATCCTCCTTCTATTTCAACATACACCTCAACAGCAAGAAGTGAGGATATGTAAAGAGGTAACTCAAGCACTTGGTTTAATGCTAAATCGTCCCCAATAGAAAACAAGGTATATTTAAAATTTCCCCCCAACAGTGCCATCAGCATCCTACACTTTAATTTTATATTTCCAGTAGCCCCATCCTCAAAAACACACGGTTTTAACATCTCAATCGATTCATTCAAGGTTGTTCCCCTTTGGACAATCAAAGATTTTACTGATGATGTACTATAAGAAACTCCGTATTCAGTACCTTTTAATATTCTCCCACCCCAATAAAATAACAACCGAACGTAATCCATTTCAAGCGGCTATCATTTCACAAGTCAAAACAAAACAAAAAAATATTATGATAAAAAAAAAAAAAAAAACTATTTGTAACAATTGTTTTTAAAATAAAATTTCCCTATTTGTTTTATAACAAATTCATTTTTTTTTAAAGAAAGTTAAAAAAACGAATTTTTTTCTTTTGTTTCAAATAAATTCTAACACTTTAATTTGTGTCAATTGAGCCCATTTACTCTTACAATTATGACAATGAACTCGTTTTTGAAATCAAATTCGACAAGTTAATCTCGTGAAAAGCATGCTTAGCAATACAAATAGATGATTAAAATTGATGCATCAAGAATGTTACAAATTTGACCTCCAAGTCAACGGTTATTTCCCTTGAACTAGCAGAATCGTTGATTATATATAATATCTGAGCTTCAAGGAGAATATCCAATGTTTTTACCCAAAGAAATCTATTTCAGCGTTCAAAATTTTAGGTTTTTCTTATATATTCTTGTAAGGTGTAAGTTGTAATTTTGATTTTATTTTCATGTATTTGGATTGAGTGACCACATTAATATTGATGAGGGAACAAAGACATGTAACTTTTTGAGCGATTCAAAAAATAGAAGTTTATTATTGGTAGACATTGAAAAATTATGGGAGTTAAATGACATAAATTAAAATAATAGGATTCATTTGAAACGGTTACAAAATCAAAGGGGGTTTATTGTAATTAGCGTATGTGACATGGTTTTTGAGGGGCTAAAAGGCCAAGATGGGAGCCAATTGATTCCATCGCTCTCTACAAAAAAATTGGGGGTTTGTTTATGTGTTTAGAAAAAGAAAATCGGGTGACACGTGTCAATAAATGAGTGAGTACTTATTTGGCTCGAAGAAGTGTTTGGTTTTACTAGCAACATTGAACTCAAAAATAAATAAAAATAAAAGAGATACTACATTACAATTAATGCATTTTTTATTTATTAAAATAATATTTATATTTATGTAAATAACCAAAACCAAAGTTCAAGTTTTTGGAGAAGACTTAAAAAAATTTATTTTAACTCCCTTTCATTTTACTAATACTAGCCAATTACGGACTAAAAAGATACCTTATAATTTATTTATTTTTCCTATTTTTTTATAACAAATTTTCCCTTTTTTATTAATAAGAAATTATATTATTTTATTTTTAAAAAAAATTAAAAAAAAAAATATTTTTTGTTTTGGAAAAGTTAAAAAAATAATATGATTTTTTTCTTTTTCCGTTTTTTTTTTTTTTTGTTTTACAAAACTTAAAAAAAATTAATTAAATAAAATAAACTAATTTTTACCCTATTTTTTTATAACAATTTTGTTTTAATTTTTTTAATAACACATTCATTATTTTTTCGGAAAATAAAATTATAAATTAAAATAAACGATTTTTTTAGGAAAAAGTTAAAATAAACTAATTTTTTTCCCTCTTTTTTAAATAACAAATTCTTTTTCTTTTTTTCCAAAAATAAAAATTTAAATAATTAAAAAAAACGTTTTTTGTTTTACAAAAGTGAAAAAAATAATATGATTTTTTTCTTTTTCCCTTTTTATTTTTTTGTTTTACAAAACCTAAAAAAAATTAATTAAATAAAATAAACTAATTTTTACCCTATTTTTTTATAACAATTTTTTTTTTTTTTTTTAATAACACATTCATTATTTTTTCGGAAAATAAAATTATAAATTAAAATAAACGATTTTTTTAAAAAAAGTTAAAATAAACTAATTTTTTTCTCTATTTTTTAAATAACAAATTCTTTTATTTTTTTTCCAAAAAAAAAAATTTAAATAATTAAAAAAAAAACGTTTTTTGTTTTACAAAAGTGAAAAAAAATAATATGATTTTTTTCTTTTTCCCTTTTTATTTTTCAGTTTTACAAAACTTAAAAAAATTAATTAAATAAAATAAACTAATTTTTACCCTATTTTTTTTATAACAATTTTGTTTTTATTTTTTTAATAACACATTCATTATTTTTTCGGAAAATAAAATTATAAATTAAAATAAACGATTTTTTTTGGAAAAAGTTAAAATCAACTATTTTTTCCCTCTTTTTTAAATAACAAATTCTTTTTCTTTTTTTCCAAAAAAAAAAAAAAATTAAATAATTAAAAAAAACGTTTTTTTGTTTTACAAAAGTGAAAAAAATAATATGATTTTTTTCTTTTTCCCTTTTTATTTTTTTGTTTTACAAAACCTAAAAAAAATTAATTAAATAAAATAAACTAATTTTTACCCTATTTTTTTATAACAATTTTGTTTTTATTTCTTTAATAACACATTCATTATTTCTTCGGAAAATAAAATTATAAATTAAAATAAACGATTTTTTTTTTAAAAAAGTTAAAATAAACTAATTTTTTTCCCTCTTTTTTAAATAACAAATTCTTTTATTTTTTTTCCAAAAAACAAAATTAAATAATTAAAAAAAAACGTTTTTTGTTTTACAAAAGTTAAAAAAATAATATGATTTTTTTCTTTTTCCCTTTTTATTTTTCTGTTTTACAAAACTTAAAAAAATTAATTAAATAAAATAAACTAATTTTTACCCTATTTTTTATAACAATTTTGTTTTTATTTTTTTAATAACACATTCATTATTTTTTCGGAAAATAAAATTATAAATTAAAATAAACGATTTTTTTTGGAAAAAGTTAAAATAAACAATATTTTTTTCCCTATTTTTTAAATAACAAATTCTTTTATTTTTTTTCCAAAAAAAAATTTACATAATTAAAAAAAACGTTTTTTGTTTTACAAAAGTTAAAAAAATAATATGATTTTTTTTCTTTTTCCCTTTTTCTTTTTTTCTGTTTTACAAAACTTAAAAAAAATTAATTAAATAAAATAAACTAATTTTTACCCTATTTTTTTATAACAATTTTGTTTTTATTTTTTTAATAACACATTCATTATTTTTTCGGAAAATAAAATTATAAATTAAACTAAACGATTTTTTTTGGAAAAAGTTAAAATAAACAATATTTTTTTCCCTATTTTTTAAATAACAAATTCTTTTATTTTTTTTCCAAAAAAAAAAAAATTCAGTAATTAAAAAAAACGTTTTTTGTTTTACAAAAGTGAAAAAAAATAATATGATTTTTTTCTTTTTCCCTTTTTATTTTTCTGTTTTACAAAACTTAAAAAAATTAATTAATAATAAAATAAACTAATTTTTACCCTATTTTTTTATCACAATTTTGTTTTTATTTTTTAATAACACATTCATTATTTTTTTGGAAAATAAAATTATAAATTAAAATAAACGATTTTTTTTTAAAAAAGTTAAAATAAACTAATTTTTTTTCCCTCTTTTTTAAATAACAAATTCTTTTATTTTTTTTCCAAAAAAATAAATTAAATAATTAAAAAAAACGTTTTTTGTTTTACAAAAGTTAAAAAAATAATATGATTTTTTTCTTTTTCCCTTTTTATTTTTCTGTTTTACAAAACTTAAAAAAATTAATTAAATAAAATAAACTAATTTTTACCCTATTTTTTTATAACAATTTTGTTTTTATTTTTTTAATAACACATTCATTATTTTTTCGGAAAATAAAATTATAAATTAAAATAAACGATTTTTTTTTGGAAAAAGTTAAAATAAACAATATTTTTTTCCCTATTTTTTAAATAACAAATTCTTTTATTTTTTTTCCAAAAAAAATTTACATAATTAAAAAAAACGTTTTTTGTTTTACAAAAGTTAAAAAAATAATATGATTTTTTTTCTTTTTCCCTTTTTCTTTTTTTCTGTTTTACAAAACTTAAAAAAAATTAATTAAATAAAATAAACTAATTTTTACCCTATTTTTTTTATAACAATTTTGTTTTTATTTTTTTAATAACACATTCATTATTTTTTCGGAAAATAAAATTATAAATTAAAATAAACGATTTTTTTTGGAAAAAGTTAAAATCAACTATTTTTTTCCCTCTTTTTTAAATAACAAATTCTTTTTCTTTTTTTCCAAAAAAAAAAAAATTAAATAATTAAAAAAAAACATTTTTTGTTTTACAAAAGTGAAAAAAATAATATGATTTTTTTCTTTTTCCCTTTTTATTTTTTTGTTTTACAAAACCTAAAAAAAATTAATTAAATAAAATAAACTAATTTTTACCCTATTTTTTTATAACAATTTTGTTTTTATTTTTTAATAACACATTCATTATTTCTTCGGAAAATAAAATTATAAATTAAAATAAACGATTTTTTTTTAAAAAAGTTAAAATAAACTAATTTTTTTCCCTATTTTTTAAATAACAAATTCTTTTATTTTTTTTCCAAAAAAAAAAATTTCAATAATTAAAAAAAACGTTTTTTGTTTTACAAAAGTGAAAAAAATAATATGATTTTTTTCTTTTTCCCTTTTTATTTTTCTGTTTTACAAAACTTAAAAAAATTAATTAAATAAAATAAACTAATTTTTACCCTATTTTTTTATAACAATTTTGTTTTTATTTTTTTAAGAACACATTCATTATTTTTTCGGAAAATAAAATTATAAATTAAAATAAACGATTTTTTTGGAAAAAGTTAAAATAAACTATTTTTTTCCCTCTTTTTTAAATAACAAATTCTTTTTCTTTTTTTCCAAAAAAAAAAAATTATATAATTAAAAAAAACGTTTTTTGTTTTACAAAAGTGAAAAAAATAATATGATTTTTTTCTTTTTCCCTTTTTATTTTTTGTTTTACAAAACCTAAAAAAAATTAATTAAATAAAATAAACTAATTTTTACCCTATTTTTTTATAACAATTTTGTTTTTATTTTTTTAATAACACATTCATTATTTCTTCGGAAAATAAAATTATAAATTAAAATAAACGATTTTTTTGGAAAAAGTTAAAATAAACTATTTTTTTCCCTCTTTTTTAAATAACAAATTCTTTTTCTTTTTTTCCAAAAAAAAAAAATTAAATAATTAAAAAAAACGTTTTTTGTTTTACAAAAGTGAAAAAAATAATATGATTTTTTTCTTTTTCCCTTTTTATTTTTTTGTTTTACAAAACCTAAAAAAAATTAATTAAATAAAATAAACTAATTTTTACCCTATTTTTTTATAACAATTTTGTTTTTATTTTTTTAATAACACATTCATTATTTCTTCGGAAAATAAAATTATAAACTAAAATAAACGATTTTTTTTTTCAAAAAGTTAAAATAAACTAATTTTTTTCCCTATTTTTTAAATAACAAATTCTTTTATTTTTTTTCCAAAAAAAAAAAATTCAATAATTAAAAAAAACGGTTTTTGTTTTACAAAAGTGAAAAAAAATAATATGATTTTTTTTCTTTTTCCCTTTTTATTTTTCTGTTTTACAAAACTTAAAAAAATTAATTAATAATAAAATAAACTAATTTTTACCCTATTTTTTTATCACAATTTTGTTTTTATTTTTTAATAACACATTCATTATTTTTTTGGAAAATAAAATTATAAATTAAAATAAACGATTTTTTTTTAAAAAGTTAAAATAAACTAATTTTTTTCCCTCTTTTTTAAATAACAAATTCTTTTATTTTTTTTCCAAAAAAAAAAATTAAATAATTAAAAAAAACGTTTTTTGTTTTACAAAAGTTAAAAAAATAATATGATTTTTTTCTTTTTCCCTTTTTATTTTTCTGTTTTACAAAACTTAAAAAAATTAATTAAATAAAATAAACTAATTTTTACCCTATTTTTTTATAACAATTTTGTTTTTATTTTTTTAATAACACATTCATTATTTTTTCGGAAAATAAAATTATAAATTAAAATAAACGATTTTTTTTGGAAAAAGTTAAAATAAACAATATTTTTTTCCCTATTTTTTAAATAACAAATTCTTTTATTTTTTTTTCCAAAAAAAAATTACATAATTAAAAAAACGTTTTTTGTTTTACAAAAGTTAAAAAAATAATATGATTTTTTTTCTTTTTCCCTTTTTCTTTTTTTCTGTTTTACAAAACTTAAAAAAAATTAATTAAATAAAATAAACTAATTTTTACCCTATTTTTTTATAACAATTTTGTTTTTATTTTTTTAATAACACATTCATTATTTTTTCGGAAAATAAAATTATAAATTAAAATAAACGATTTTTTTTGCAAAAAGTTAAAATAAACTAATTTTTTCCCTATTTTTTAAATAACAAATTCTTTTATTTTTTTTCCAAAAAAAAAAAAAATCAATAATTAAAAAAAACGTTTTTTGTTTTACAAAAGTGAAAAAAAATAATATGATTTTTTTCTTTTTCCCTTTTTATTTTTCTGTTTTACAAAACTTAAAAAAATTAATTAAATAAAATAAACTAATTTTTACCCTATTTTTTTATCACAATTTTGTTTTTATTTTTTAATAACACATTCATTATTTTTTTGGAAAATAAAATTATAAATTAAAATAAACGATTTTTTTTTAAAAAAGTTAAAATAAACTAATTTTTTTCCCTCTTTTTCAAATAACAAATTCTTTTATTTTTTTTCCAAAAAAAAAAATTAAATAATTAAAAAAAACGTTTTTTGTTTTACAAAAGTTAAAAAAATAATATGATTTTTTTCTTTTTCCCTTTTTATTTTTCTGTTTTACAAAACTTAAAAAAATTAATTAAATAAAATAAACTAATTTTTACCCTATTTTTTTATAACAATTTTGTTTTTATTTTTTTAATAACACATTCATTATTTTTTCGGAAAATAAAATTATAAATTAAACTAAACGATTTTTTTTTGGAAAAAGTTAAAATAAACTATTTTTTTTCCCTCTTTTTTAAATAACAAATTCTTTTTCTTTTTTTCCAAAAAAAAAAAATTATATAATTAAAAAAAACGTTTTTTGTTTTACAAAAGTGAAAAAAATAATATGATTTTTTTCTTTCTCCCTTTTTATTTTTTTGTTTTACAAAACCTAAAAAAATTAATTAAATAAAATAAACTAATTTTTACCCTATTTTTTTATAACAATTTTGTTTTTATTTTTTTAATAACACATTCATTATTTCTTCGGAAAATAAAATTATAAATTAAAATAAACGATTTTTTTGGAAAAAGTTAAAATAAACTATTTTTTTCCCTCTTTTTTAAATAACAAATTCTTTTTCTTTTTTTCCAAAAAAAAAAAATTAAATAATTAAAAAAAACGTTTTTTGTTTTACAAAAGTGAAAAAAATAATATGATTTTTTTCTTTTTCCCTTTTTATTTTTTTGTTTTACAAAACCTAAAAAAAATTAATTAAATAAAATAAACTAATTTTTACCCTATTTTTTTATAACAATTTTGTTTTTATTTTTTTAATAACACATTCATTATTTCTTCGGAAAATAAAATTATAAACTAAAATAAACGATTTTTTTTTAAAAAAGTTAAAATAAACTAATTTTTTTCCCTATTTTTAAATAACAAATTCTTTTATTTTTTTTCCAAAAAAAAAAAAATTCAATAATTAAAAAAAACGTTTTTTGTTTTACAAAAGTGAAAAAAATAATATGATTTTTTTCTTTTTCCCTTTTTATTTTTCTGTTTTACAAAACTTAAAAAAATTAATTAATAATAAAATAAACTAATTTTTACCCTATTTTTTTATCACAATTTTGTTTTATTTTTTAATAACACATTCATTATTTTTTGGAAAATAAAATTATAAATTAAAATAAACGATTTTTTTTTAAAAAAGTTAAAATAAACTAATTTTTTTCCCTCTTTTTTAAATAACAAATTCTTTTATTTTTTTTCCAAAAAAAAAAAATTAAATAATTAAAAAAAAACGTTTTTTGTTTTACAAAAGTTAAAAAAATAATATGATTTTTTTTCTTTTTCCCTTTTTATTTTTTCTGTTTTACAAAACTTAAAAAAATTAATTAAATAAAATAAACTAATTTTTACCCTATTTTTTTATAACAATTTTGTTTTTATTTTTTTAATAACACATTCATTATTTTTTCGGAAAATAAAATTATAAATTAAAATAAACGATTTTTTTTGGAAAAAGTTAAAATAAACAATATTTTTTTCCCTATTTTTTAAATAACAAATTCTTTTATTTTTTTTCCAAAAAAAAAATTTACATAATTAAAAAAAACGTTTTTTGTTTTACAAAAGTTAAAAAAATAATATGATTTTTTTTCTTTTTCCCTTTTTCTTTTTTCTGTTTTACAAAACTTAAAAAAAATTAATTAAATAAAATAAACTAATTTTTACCCTATTTTTTTATAACAATTTTGTTTTTATTTTTTTAATAACACATTCATTATTTTTTCGGAAAATAAAATTATAAATTAAAATAAACGATTTTTTTTGCAAAAAGTTAAAATAAACTATTTTTTTCCCTCTTTTTTAAATAACAAATTCTTTTTCTTTTTTTCCAAAAAAAAAAAAATAAATAATTAAAAAAAAACGTTTTTTGTTTTACAAAAGTGAAAAAAATAATATGATTTTTTTCTTTTTCCCTTTTTATTTTTTTGTTTTACAAAACCTAAAAAAAATTAATTAAATAAAATAAACTAATTTTTACCCTATTTTTTTATCACAATTTTGTTTTTATTTTTTTAATAACACATTCATTATTTCTTCGGAAAATAAAATTATAAATTAAAATAAACGATTTTTTTTTAAAAAAGTTAAAATAAACTAATTTTTTTCCCTATTTTTTAAATAACAAATTCTTTTATTTTTTTTCCAAAAAAAAAAAATTCAATAATTAAAAAAAACGTTTTTTGTTTTACAAAAGTGAAAAAAAATAATATGATTTTTTTTCTTTTTCCCTTTTTATTTTTCTGTTTTACAAAACTTAAAAAAATTAATTAAATAAAATAAACTAATTTTTACCCTATTTTTTTATAACAATTTTGTTTTTATTTTTTAAGAACACATTCATTATTTTTTCGGAAAATAAAATTATAAATTAAAATAAACGATTTTTTTTGGAAAAAGTTAAAATAAACTATTTTTTTCCCTCTTTTTTAAATAACAAATTCTTTTTCTTTTTTTCCAAAAAAAAAAAATTATATAATTAAAAAAAACGTTTTTTGTTTTACAAAAGTGAAAAAAAAAATATGATTTTTTTCTTTTTCCCTTTTTATTTTTTTGTTTTACAAAACCTAAAAAAAATTAATTAAATAAAATAAACTAATTTTTACCCTATTTTTTTATAACAATTTTGTTTTTATTTTTTTAATAACACATTCATTATTTCTTCGGAAAATAAAATTATAAATTAAAATAAACGATTTTTTTGGAAAAAGTTAAAATAAACTATTTTTTTCCCTCTTTTTTAAATAACAAATTCTTTTTCTTTTTTTCCAAAAAAAAAAAATTAAATAATTAAAAAAAACGTTTTTTGTTTTACAAAAGTGAAAAAAATAATATGATTTTTTTCTTTTTCCCTTTTTATTTTTTTGTTTTACAAAACCTAAAAAAAATTAATTAAATAAAATAAACTAATTTTTACCCTATTTTTTTATAACAATTTTGTTTTTATTTTTTTAATAACACATTCATTATTTCTTCGGAAAATAAAATTATAAACTAAAATAAACGATTTTGTTTTAAAAAGTTAAAATAAACTAATTTTTTTCCCTATTTTTTAAATAACAAATTCTTTTATTTTTTTTCCAAAAAAAAAAAAATCAATAATTAAAAAAAACGTTTTTTTGTTTTACAAAAGTGAAAAAAATAATATGATTTTTTTCTTTTTCCCTTTTTATTTTTCTGTTTTACAAAACTTAAAAAAATTAATTAATAATAAAATAAACTAATTTTTACCCTATTTTTTTATCACAATTTGTTTTTATTTTTTAATAACACATTCATTATTTTTTCGGAAAATAAAATTATAAATTAAAATAAACGATTTTTTTTGCAAAAAGTTAAAATAAACTAATTTTTTTCCCTATTTTTTAAATAACAAATTCTTTTATTTTTTTTCCAAAAAAAAAAAAATCAATAATTAAAAAAAACGTTTTTTGTTTTACAAAAGTGAAAAAAATAATATGATTTTTTTCTTTTTCCCTTTTTATTTTTCTGTTTTACAAAACTTAAAAAAATTAATTAAATAAAATAAACTAATTTTTACCCTATTTTTTTATCACAATTTTGTTTTTATTTTTTAATAACACATTCATTATTTTTTTGGAAAATAAAATTATAAATTAAAATAAACGATTTTTTTTAAAAAGTTAAAATAAACTAATTTTTTTCCCTCTTTTTCAAATAACAAATTCTTTTATTTTTTTTCCAAAAAAAAAAATTAAATAATTAAAAAAACGTTTTTTGTTTTACAAAAGTTAAAAAAATAATATGATTTTTTTCTTTTTCCCTTTTTATTTTTCTGTTTTACAAAACTTAAAAAAATTAATTAAATAAAATAAACTAATTTTTACCCTATTTTTTTATAACAATTTTGTTTTATTTTTTTAATAACACATTCATTATTTTTTCGGAAAATAAAATTATAAATTAAAATAAACGATTTTTTTTTGGAAAAAGTTAAAATAAACAATATTTTTTTCCCTATTTTTTAAATAACAAATTCTTTTATTTTTTTTCCAAAAAAAAATTTACATAATTAAAAAAAACGTTTTTTGTTTTACAAAAGTTAAAAAAATAATATGATTTTTTTTCTTTTTCCCTTTTTCTTTTTTTCTGTTTTACAAAACTTAAAAAAAATTAATTAAATAAAATAAACTAATTTTTACCCTATTTTTTTTATAACAATTTTGTTTTTATTTTTTTAATAACACATTCATTATTTTTTCGGAAAATAAAATTATAAATTAAAATAAACGATTTTTTTTGCAAAAAGTTAAAATAAACTATTTTTTTCCCTCTTTTTTAAATAACAAATTCTTTTTCTTTTTTTCCAAAAAAAAAAAAATAAATAATTAAAAAAAAACGTTTTTTGTTTTACAAAAGTGAAAAAAATAATATGATTTTTTTCTTTTTCCCTTTTTATTTTTTTGTTTTACAAAACCTAAAAAAAATTAATTAAATAAAATAAACTAATTTTTACCCTATTTTTTTATCACAATTTTGTTTTATTTTTTTAATAACACATTCATTATTTCTTCGGAAAATAAAATTATAAATTAAAATAAACGATTTTTTTTTAAAAAGTTAAAATAAACTAATTTTTTTCCCTATTTTTTAAATAACAAATTCTTTTATTTTTTTTCCAAAAAAAAAAATTCAATAATTAAAAAAAACGTTTTTTGTTTTACAAAAGTGAAAAAAAATAATATGATTTTTTTCTTTTTCCCTTTTTATTTTTCTGTTTTACAAAACTTAAAAAAATTAATTAAATAAAATAAACTAATTTTTACCCTATTTTTTATAACAATTTTGTTTTTATTTTTTTAAGAACACATTCATTATTTTTTCGGAAAATAAAATTATAAATTAAAATAAACGATTTTTTTTGGAAAAAGTTAAAATAAACTATTTTTTTCCCTCTTTTTTAAATAACAAATTCTTTTTCTTTTTTTCCAAAAAAAAAAAATTATATAATTAAAAAAAACGTTTTTTGTTTTACAAAAGTGAAAAAAAAAATATGATTTTTTTCTTTTTCCCTTTTTATTTTTTTGTTTTACAAAACCTAAAAAAAATTAATTAAATAAAATAAACTAATTTTTACCCTATTTTTTTATAACAATTTTGTTTTATTTTTTTAATAACACATTCATTATTTCTTCGGAAAATAAAATTATAAATTAAAATAAACGATTTTTTTGGAAAAAGTTAAAATAAACTATTTTTTTCCCTCTTTTTTAAATAACAAATTCTTTTTCTTTTTTTTCCAAAAAAAAAAAATTAAATAATTAAAAAAAACGTTTTTTGTTTTACAAAAGTGAAAAAAATAATATGATTTTTTTCTTTTTCCCTTTTTATTTTTTTGTTTTACAAAACCTAAAAAAAATTAATTAAATAAAATAAACTAATTTTTACCCTATTTTTTTATAACAATTTTGTTTTTATTTTTTTAATAACACATTCATTATTTCTTCGGAAAATAAAATTATAAACTAAAATAAACGATTTTTTTTTAAAAAAGTTAAAATAAACTAATTTTTTTCCCTATTTTTTAAATAACAAATTCTTTTATTTTTTTTCCAAAAAAAAAAAAATTCAATAATTAAAAAAACGTTTTTTGTTTTACAAAAGTGAAAAAAATAATATGATTTTTTTCTTTTTCCCTTTTTATTTTTCTGTTTTACAAAACTTAAAAAAATTAATTAATAATAAAATAAACTAATTTTTACCCTATTTTTTTATCACAATTTTGTTTTTATTTTTTAATAACACATTCATTATTTTTTCGGAAAATAAAATTATAAATTAAAATAAACGATTTTTTTTTGCAAAAAGTTAAAATAAACTAATTTTTTTCCCTATTTTTTAAATAACAAATTCTTTTATTTTTTTTCCAAAAAAAAAAAAATCAATAATTAAAAAAAACGTTTTTTGTTTTACAAAAGTGAAAAAAATAATATGATTTTTTTCTTTTTCCCTTTTTATTTTTCTGTTTTACAAAACTTAAAAAAATTAATTAAATAAAATAAACTAATTTTTACCCTATTTTTTTATCACAATTTTGTTTTTATTTTTTAATAACACATTCATTATTTTTTTGGAAAATAAAATTATAAATTAAAATAAACGATTTTTTTTTTTAAAAAAGTTAAAATAAACTAATTTTTTTCCCTCTTTTTCAAATAACAAATTCTTTTATTTTTTTTCCAAAAAAAAAATTAAATAATTAAAAAAAACGTTTTTTGTTTTACAAAAGTTAAAAAAATAATATGATTTTTTTCTTTTTCCCTTTTTATTTTTCTGTTTTACAAAACTTAAAAAAATTAATTAAATAAAATAAACTAATTTTTACCCTATTTTTTTATAACAATTTTGTTTTTATTTTTTTAATAACACATTCATTATTTTTTCGGAAAATAAAATTATAAATTAAAATAAACTATTTTTTTTGGAAAAAGTTAAAATAAACAATATTTTTTTCCCTATTTTTTAAATAACAAATTCTTTTATTTTTTTTCCAAAAAAAAATTTACATAATTAAAAAAAACGTTTTTTGTTTTACAAAAGTTAAAAAAATAATATGATTTTTTTTCTTTTTCCCTTTTTCTTTTTTTCTGTTTTACAAAACTTAAAAAAAATTAATTAAATAAAATAAACTAATTTTTACCCTATTTTTTTATAACAATTTTGTTTTTATTTTTTTAATAACACATTCATTATTTTTTCGGAAAATAAAATTATAAATTAAAATAAACGATTTTTTTTGCAAAAAGTTAAAATAAACTAATTTTTTCCCTATTTTTTAAATAACAAATTCTTTTATTTTTTTTCCAAAAAAAAAAAAAATCAATAATTAAAAAAAACGTTTTTTGTTTTACAAAAGTGAAAAAAAATAATATGATTTTTTTCTTTTTCCCTTTTTATTTTTCTGTTTTACAAAACTTAAAAAAATTAATTAAATAAAATAAACTAATTTTTACCCTATTTTTTTATCACAATTTTGTTTTTATTTTTTAATAACACATTCATTATTTTTTTGGAAAATAAAATTATAAATTAAAATAAACGATTTTTTTTTAAAAAAGTTAAAATAAACTAATTTTTTTCCCTCTTTTTCAAATAACAAATTCTTTTATTTTTTTTCCAAAAAAAAAATTAAATAATTAAAAAAAACGTTTTTTGTTTTACAAAAGTTAAAAAAATAATATGATTTTTTTCTTTTTCCCTTTTTATTTTTCTGTTTTACAAAACTTAAAAAAATTAATTAAATAAAATAAACTAATTTTTACCCTATTTTTTTATAACAATTTTGTTTTTATTTTTTTAATAACACATTCATTATTTTTTCGGAAAATAAAATTATAAATTAAAACTAAACGATTTTTTTTGGAAAAAGTTAAAATAAACAATATTTTTTTCCCTATTTTTTAAATAACAAATTCTTTTATTTTTTTTCCAAAAAAAAAAAAATCAATAATTAAAAAAAACGTTTTTTGTTTTACAAAAGTGAAAAAAAATAATATGATTTTTTTCTTTTTCCCTTTTTATTTTTCTGTTTTACAAAACTTAAAAAAATTAATTAAATAAAATAAACTAATTTTTACCCTATTTTTTTATCACAATTTTGTTTTTATTTTTTAATAACACATTCATTATTTTTTTGGAAAATAAAATTATAAATTAAAATAAACGATTTTTTTTTTAAAAAAGTTAAAATAAACTAATTTTTTTCCCTCTTTTTCAAATAACAAATTCTTTTATTTTTTTTCCAAAAAAAAAAATTAAATAATTAAAAAAAACGTTTTTTGTTTTACAAAAGTTAAAAAAATAATATGATTTTTTTCTTTTTCCCTTTTTATTTTTCTGTTTTACAAAACTTAAAAAAATTAATTAAATAAAATAAACTAATTTTTACCCTATTTTTTTATAACAATTTTGTTTTTATTTTTTTAATAACACATTCATTATTTTTTCGGAAAATAAAATTATAAATTAAACTAAACGATTTTTTTTGGAAAAAGTTAAAATAAACAATATTTTTTTCCCTATTTTTTAAATAACAAATTCTTTTATTTTTTTTCCAAAAAAAAAAAATTCAATAATTAAAAAAACGTTTTTTTGTTTTACAAAAGTGAAAAAAATAATATGATTTTTTTCTTTTTCCCTTTTTATTTTTCTGGTTTACAAAACTTAAAAAAATTAATTAATAATAAAATAAACTAATTTTTACCCTATTTTTTTATCACAATTTTGTTTTTATTTTTTAATAACACATTCATTATTTTTTTGGAAAATAAAATTATAAATTAAAATAAACGATTTTTTTTTTAAAAAAGTTAAAATAAACTAATTTTTTTCCCTCTTTTTTAAATAACAAATTCTTTTATTTTTTTTCCAAAAAAAAATTAATAATTAAAAAAAACGTTTTTTGTTTTACAAAAGTGAAAAAAATAATATGATTTTTTTCTTTTTCCCTTTTTATTTTTCTGTTTTACAAAACTTAAAAAAATTAATTAAATAAAATAAACTAATTTTTACCCTATTTTTTTATAACAATTTTGTTTTTATTTTTTTAATAACACATTCATTATTTTTTCGGAAAATAAAATTATAAATTAAAATAAACTATTTTTTTTGGAAAAAGTTAAAATAAACAATATTTTTTTCCCTATTTTTTAAATAACAAATTCTTTTATTTTTTTTCCAAAAAAAAATTTACATAATTAAAAAAAACGTTTTTTGTTTTACAAAAGTTAAAAAAATAATATGATTTTTTTTCTTTTTCCCTTTTTCTTTTTTTCTGTTTTACAAAACTTAAAAAAAATTAATTAAATAAAATAAACTAATTTTTACCCTATTTTTTTTATAACAATTTTGTTTTTATTTTTTTAATAACACATTCATTATTTTTTCGGAAAATAAAATTATAAATTAAAATAAACGATTTTTTTTTGCAAAAAGTTAAAATAAACTAATTTTTTCCCTATTTTTTAAATAACAAATTCTTTTATTTTTTTTCCAAAAAAAAAAAAAATCAATAATTAAAAAAAACGTTTTTTGTTTTACAAAAGTGAAAAAAAATAATATGATTTTTTTCTTTTTCCCTTTTTATTTTTCTGTTTTACAAAACTTAAAAAAATTAATTAAATAAAATAAACTAATTTTTACCCTATTTTTTTATCACAATTTTGTTTTTATTTTTTAATAACACATTCATTATTTTTTTGGAAAATAAAATTATAAATTAAAATAAACGATTTTTTTTTAAAAAGTTAAAATAAACTAATTTTTTTCCCTCTTTTTCAAATAACAAATTCTTTTATTTTTTTTCCAAAAAAAAAAATTAAATAATTAAAAAAAACGTTTTTTGTTTTACAAAAGTTAAAAAAATAATATGATTTTTTTCTTTTTCCCTTTTTATTTTTCTGTTTTACAAAACTTAAAAAAATTAATTAAATAAAATAAACTAATTTTTACCCTATTTTTTTATAACAATTTTGTTTTTATTTTTTTAATAACACATTCATTATTTTTTCGGAAAATAAAATTATAAATTAAACTAAACGATTTTTTTTGGAAAAAGTTAAAATAAACAATATTTTTTTCCCTATTTTTTAAATAACAAATTCTTTTATTTTTTTTCCAAAAAAAAAAAATCAATAATTAAAAAAACGTTTTTTGTTTTACAAAAGTGAAAAAAATAATATGATTTTTTTCTTTTTCCCTTTTTATTTTTCTGTTTTACAAAACTTAAAAAAATTAATTAAATAAAATAAACTAATTTTTACCCTATTTTTTTATCACAATTTTGTTTTTATTTTTTAATAACACATTCATTATTTTTTTGGAAAATAAAATTATAAATTAAAATAAACGATTTTTTTTTTAAAAAGTTAAAATAAACTAATTTTTTTCCCTCTTTTTCAAATAACAAATTCTTTTATTTTTTTTTCCAAAAAAAAAATTAAATAATTAAAAAAAACGTTTTTTGTTTTACAAAAGTTAAAAAAATAATATGATTTTTTTCTTTTTCCCTTTTTATTTTTCTGTTTTACAAAACTTAAAAAAATTAATTAAATAAAATAAACTAATTTTTACCCTATTTTTTTATAACAATTTTGTTTTGTTTTTTTTAATAACACATTCATTATTTTTTCGGAAAATAAAATTATAAATTAAAATAAACGATTTTTTTTGCAAAAAGTTAAAATAAACTAATTTTTTCCCTATTTTTTAAATAACAAATTCTTTTATTTTTTTTCCAAAAAAAAAATTAAATAATAAAAAAAAACGTTTTTTGTTTTACAAAAGTTAAAAAATAATATGATTTTTTTCTTTTTTCCCTTTTTTTTATTTCTGTTTTACAAAACTTAAAAAAAATTAATTAAATAAAATAAACTAATTTTTACCCTTTTTTTTTTATAACAATTTTGTTTTTATTTTTTTAATAACACATTCATTATTTTTTCGAAAAAATAAAATTATAAATTAAAATAAACGATTTTTTTTTGGAAAAAGTTAAAATAAACTAAATTTTTTTCCTATTTTTTAAATAACAAATTCTTTTATTTTTTTCCCAAAAAAAAAAAATTACTTAATTAAAAAAATTTGTTTTACAAAAGTTAAAAAAATAATATGATTTTTTTTCTTTTTCCCATTTTTTTTTTTTCTGTTTTACAAAACTTAAAAAAAATTAATTAAATAAAATAAACTAATTTTTACCCTATTTTTTTTATAAAAATTTTGTTTTTATTTTTTAATAACACATTCATTATTTTTTTGGAACATAAAATTATAAATTAAAATAAACGATTTTTTTTGGAAAAAGTTAAAATAAACTAATTTTTTCCCTATTTTTTAAATAACAAATTCTTTTATTTTTTTTCCAAAAAAAAATTAAATAATTAAAAAAAACGTTTTTTGTTTTACAAAAGTTAAAAAAATAATATGATTTTTTTCTTTTTCCCTTTTTTTTTTCTGTTTTACAAAACTTAAAAAAATTAATTAAATAAAATAAACTAATTTTTACCCTATTTTTTTTATAACAATTTTGTTTTTATTTTTTTTAATAACACATTCATTATTTTTTCGTAACATAAAATTATAAATTAAAATAAACGATTTTTTTTGGAAAAAGTTAAAATAAACTAATTTTTTCCCTATTTTTTAAATAACAAATTATTTTATTTTTTTTTCCAAAAAAAAATTAAATAATTAAAAAAACGTTTTTTGTTTTACAAAAGTTAAAAAATAATATGATTTTTTTCTTTTTCCCTTTTTTTTTTTTCTGTTTTACAAAACTTAAAAAAATTAATTAAATAAAATAAACTAATTTTTACCCTATTTTTTTTATAACAATTTTGTTTTTATTTTTTTAATAACACATTCATTATTTTTTCGAAAAATAAAATTATAAATTAAAATAAACGATTTTTTTTTGGAAAAAGTTAAAATAAACTAATTTTTTTTCCCTATTTTTTAAATAAAAAATTCTTTAATTTTTTTTCGAAAAAAAAAATTAAATAATTAAAAAAAACGTTTTTTTCTTTTACAAAAGTTAAAAAAATAATATGATTTTTTTCTTTTTCCGTTTTTTTTTTCTGTTTTACAAAACTTAAAAATAATTAATTAAATAAAATAAACTAATTTTTACCCTATTTTTTTGTAACAATTTTGTTTTTATTTTTTTAATAACACATTCATTATTTTTTCGGAAAATAAAATTAAAAATTAAAATAAACGATTTTTTTTTGGAAAAGTTAAAATAAACTAATTTTTTTCCCTATTTTTTTAATAACAAATTCTTTTATTTTATTTTGAAAAAAAAATTAATAAATTAAAAAAAAAACGTTGTTGTTTTGGAAAAGTTAAAAAATAAAACTTAAAAATATTTAATTAAATAAAATAAACTAAATTTTTTCCCTATTTGTTTTTATTATTTTAATAACACATTCAATATTTTTTCGGAAAATAAAATTAAATATTAAAATAAACGTTTTTTTCTCGAAAAGTACAAATAAACTAATTTTTTCCCCTATTTTTTTTAGTAACAAATTCTTTTATTTTTTTTTGAAAAAAATAAAATTAAAAAATTAAAAAAAATGTTTTTTGTTTTGGAAAATTGAAAAAAATAATATGATTTTTTCTCTTTTTCCGTTTTTTTTTTTTTTCTGTTTTAAAAAACTTAAAAAAAATAATTATAACCCTCTTTTATGAGTAGAATCCTTTATTTGTTTTATCAAAATAAAGACCTTTTGGTGTGACCCTTCAAAATAACTATTTTGTTTTCACGTGAGCTTCTACTAAGTCTACTTTCCGCATGCCTTCAAATTATTCTTTGTAAAGTTCTATGCGAGCTAAACTATCATTTAATTAATATGTACACATTTTAACTACTTAAATTATTATTTAATTAGCATGCATACATATTAATACTAACTAAATTAACAACTAAACTAATTCATAGCATAGCAATAAGTAAATTAAACAAAACTATTTAATCAAATTTAACTAATAAATAAATTAAACAAAACATAATAAATAAACTTACCTCCTAATAGGAAGAAAAAACCGAAGTGAAGAAGACGAAATCAAATGGTAGCCGCAATCAATCTCAACTCAATTCTAACTTGTAAAAAAAAAACTACTAAAACTCTCAAGTTTCATGTGTAAGTTGTAAAAAAAAATTAACCCCCCCTTTTATAGAGGAACGGACGTGAAAAGAAGTAAAATTTTACCACATAAATTTTACTATTCATTCTACTATTCAGGTCAATACCTCATGCACATGTCCCGTCCGCTGCAGGCTGCAGGCAGGCAGCCTGCAGCGGCTGCTCGGGAACGGGCGTTTCGCCCGTTCCCAAGCAAAAATTTAAATTTTTTTTTTTTTTTTTTTGGTACACGGGGATCCGATCCCCGTGTACTATGTATACCCGGGGATCGGATCCCCGGGTATGGAGTGTAAAAAAAAAAAAAAAAAAAAAAATTTATACCCGGGGAACGGATCCCCGGGTATACGGTACCCCAAATGTGTACACGGGGTTCTGAATCCCGTGTTTAGATACCCGGGGATCCAAACCCCGGGTAACACTAGTTCTGTAAATAAGTTTCACAGAACACTATTTAAGAATTTTTGTTTTAAAAAAATAATAATAATGTAAACAACTCTTGTTAATGCCCCATTGTCGACCTGCCTCTGATCTGTCCGTTGGGTTCCTCATCACCAAGTTGACCTAGATCAAACTTTTGGTTCACCCTGCTGCCAGACTGATCGGGTGGTCCATCGTATCGCAGATCTAAATATCTAATCTTCATCCTCCGAGCGGTCCAACTCGGCTCCAAGAAGTTGAGGTCTAGTTCGGGGAACATGGAAGCCATGGCAGATCGACAATGATTGAAGCTAACGATCTGGATGTCTATCCTGAGTTCGTCAAAGAACTGCCAATCCTCCGTCTTCTAACAAGAAAGCTCTTCATTATTCTTTTGAAGATCGCCATTGATTTTGTTGACCTTGACAGCCAGTTGAAATGTCTTGTTATTCAACTCTAGCTCTTCCTTCTGGAGATCAGCAAATCCAGAGGACAGATCTCCAATCATGGCATCCCTCTCGCTGCTTAAGTTGGATAGAACAACATTTTTCTCTCTCTGTCTCTGTCAGAGCCGTTGTCGATGTTGTCTCTTTGCAGCCAGCTCGCGCCTCAGCTCCTCAACCTCTTTTGCTAGTTTTTCGCGGTTCTACCGCTCGACAGTTAGGTCAGCTTCAACCTTATCTCTTGACAATTTCTCAATCGCCAGGTCAGTTTTCAATACCCCATTTTCGGAGCCGGCCACTCTTAGCTCCTTTTCGAGCTTACCCGATTTTCTAACCAGAAGACGAGTTTAGTATCTAACTTGCCCATTGTGTCCTAACTAACACCTGGCAAGGGCAAAGAAAATGTGTACGTACTAGATAATGTGAAACTGGTTTAAAAGAGAATTGAAGAAGACAAGAAGAAGAGAGAAAAAAAGTAAAGTATTTGCAGGCTGGCACAAATACAGAGTCGAAATAGTTTTGTACGAGTTCGAGATCCGATTCGAACAAACCTCAATACCAAGACTGCTCTATTAGGGTCCTCACCACTTTGTCAAAATTCCATTGAGCCTTGGGGACTAATGGGCTCAGCTCTGCCAGACCTAGATGTATGGCAGCACGAGATGACACTTTTGTACCAAAAGGAATGGCTCCAGTTTCCCTAGAAGGCTAAGGAACAACACTTGTCCTTTGAGCAGGTATGATCATGTTGGCCTCCCGCGTGGCCACTTCTAGCCTGTAGATCTTTGTGTGGGACTGAGCGCGAGTGCCAGGAACTGGGACAGTTATGACTGCTTCAATTTATCTTCGACGAGAGAAAGAGGGCTCTCTTATTCTGAATCAACAGGAAAGGGCAAAACCGAACTACCCTCGAGCAGAGCTAATGATGGCAGGGCAATTGGAGGAACCGCAACGCCACCACGAGGCTCGAACTAGGAGGGAAAACTTGGTAGAACTTTTTATCTTCTTCAAGAAGACAGCAAGTGGATTATGCCGTTATGTAACATCTTCTTAGCTTTGGCTCTGAAGGGAAACAAGGTCATCTCTTTATAAGATTAGACCTTGGGAATCAGGAATTTGGTCAGCTCCGCAGCGATGAGTTTTTTATCTAATAAATATTTATTAAAAACAAAATTACTAAAACAACTAGCTTTTTAACTTATTTACGTGTGGCGAGCATCCGGGCCTTCTAAAGACCGGGATCAACTACTGTCAGTTTTTTTTTTTTTTTTTTTTTTTTTTTTTTTTTTTTTTTTTTTTTTTTTTTTTTTATTCCGGCCTTGTGAAGATTAACTTATCGTTTCTACGTTAAATTATAATAACGCTACTTCTACAATTTATGTAATGTTTTTTTTAATATAATGTTTATGATTATAATTTAATTTAACGTAGAAACGATACATTAGATTTCAAAAGAAATACATAATTAAACTGCAATTCACTAACGCGAAAACATTAAACATTACTCTCATCATCAGACATTTCAATATCTGACTGATATTGAGGATTCTTTGCACATCTCATGTAAGTACGCACTTCGACGATCAAACTTTATTCGAGACGCTCACGTGCCCTCGTTTCAAACTCATGTCGAAAAATTCGAATTTGCATTCGCTTATTTTCTTCGCGGTAGCGATGCAACGCCATTTAAAAATTATGCGGCGTGTCTATTGGCATTGTTCTGACTAATTGACGAATTATTGAAATATTATATTGTCTGCATCCGTCCACCATAACCTCTGATTGGTTGACACGGTAAGTGTATTCCTCTCGCATCCTTGCAACTGACCGTGAAGAGTAACGAACTCTTGGATCTAAAGAGTATGAGAATTCGTCTTCCAAAAGCCAGTTACGTCCCATTGAACGATACAAATCTCCCACCGTATACATTTTCAATCCTTTTCATTTTATTTGTTTTTAAATTAGTCAACAATTTAATGGGACTCACACACATTAAAAAATTAACTAATTAAGTAACTAACATTTTTTTTAAAAATAATTTATTATAATTTCTATTTCAATTTTTATTTTCCCACATATGTAATTTATCAATTTTGAGGGTCCAAAGTGCATTTTTTAAAATTAAACAACTAAATTACAAATTTAAACTAATTAACTAAATAATAATTTTTTAAAAAACAATATATTATAATTTATATTTTTCTCACACATATATAATTTACTCAAATTTTGAGGACCCAAAGTACATAATTTTCAATTAAACAATTAAATTAACAAATGAAACTGACAAACTAACTAAGAAATTAAACAACTAAACTAACAAATTAAATTAACCAATTAATTAACAAATTATATAAATAAACTAACTAAAAAATAAATTAACTAAATAATTAAACAAGTAAACAATATAGTAATCAAACTAAGAAATAAATTAAATTTACTTTTATTTTTATATTTTCTCAAATGTGTAATTAATCAAATTTTGAGGTGCCAAAGTGCACATTTTTAATTATATAGTTTTTAATTAAACAACTAATTCAAAAATTAAAGTGCACATTTTTAATTAAACAACTAATTCACAAATGAAACTAACTAACAATTTATTGTAAAATAATAGGTTAAAAAATTTATATTTTTCTAATTGTCAAACTTTTTTTAAATAGCTAGATTGAAAAATTAAACTAACTAACTAACAATTTTTTTTAAATAATATATTAATTTATATTTTTCTACACATGTGAAAAGGGTCAAAGTGTAATTTTTAATTTACCAACTAAATTAATAAATTAAACAAATATATTTTAAATAATATAACTAAATTCAAAAATGAAACTATCTAACAATTTATTTTAAAACGATATATTAAAAATTTATATTTTTCTAATTGTTAAAGTTTCAGGGGTCAAAGTGCATATTTTTTTAATTAAACAGCTAGATTAAAAAACTAAACTAACCAACTAACAATTTTTTTAAATAATATATTAATTTATATTTTCCTACACATATAAAAATGGACCAAAGTGTAATTTTTAATTTAACAACTAAATTAACAAATTAAACAAATATATTTTAAATTAAATAACTAAATTCAAAAATAAAATTAACTAACAATTTATTTGAAAAAAATAGGTTGAAAAATTTATATTTTTTTAATTGTCAAAATTTCAGGGGCCAAAGTGTATATTTTTAATTAAATAGTTAAATTAGAAAATTAAATTAACTAACTAATTTTTTTTAAATAATATATTGATTTATATTTTCCTACACATGTGAAAGGGGCCAAAGTGTAATTTTTAATTTAACAACTAAATTAACAAATTAAACTAACCAACTAATTAACAAAATAAACAACTAAACTAACAAATTAAATTAACAAAACAAACAACCTAACTAATAAATTCATTGAATAACAAATTAAAATTAAACTATCCTCTAATATTTTAAAAAAATAAAATTAACAAGTAAACTAATTATTTTTTTTTAAACAGTATATTATCATGTGTAAAAAATAAGAAATCAATCAAACTAACAAATACATAAATTAATCAAACTAACAAATAACAAGTAAAAAATACACTAATCAAACTAATAAATAAATTAAACAAAAAAACTTACCTTTGTAGTAGGAGGGAGGAGTTGTGAAATTGCAAATTTGTTAAATTTTGATGAAGAAAATTTACCAAATAAATGATGAACACTTTGATTCAAATGAAAAAAAAAAAAAAAAAAATTAATAAGGAAGAAAATGAGGAAGAGCAGAGCAATCGGATAGACTAAGAATGAAATGAAATAGGGTATATTTATACAGTCAAGAGCATCCAGTTGCCTGCCTGCAAAGACAACGGACCAAATTCAAAAAAAAAAAAAAACAGCCTGCCTTTTGCAGGCAAGCAGGCCGGTCAGTTTGACCTGCCAAACAAATGGTGACCACCGTTTGTAAAAGAAAAACAAATTGATCAGTTTTGATCCCGGCCTTCACAAGGCCGGGATCAAAACAATTAAAAAAAATAAAAATCAAAAGGAATATTTTTTTGATCCCGACCTTGTGAAGGTCAGGATGAAAAAAATAAAAAATTGACAGTAGTTGATCCCGGCCTTCAGAAGGCCGAGATGCTCGCCACACGTAAATAAGTTAAAAAGCTAGTTGTTTCAGTAATTTTGTTTTTAATAAATATTCATTAGGTAAATAACTCCCGCAGCGATAGCTAGGCTGAGTGGGAGGCTTTTGAGAGCTTGTTTATCTAAAAAGAAGAAAAACGATGATTAGAACCCAACAACAAAGAAAACTTTTAATAAACGAGGATTAGAATGGGATCGTTACTTGGATTACTGAAATCATTTGGAATGACTGCGTCTATTCTCATCTCCTCAAGGGAAAACTCTCAATCTCCACTAAAGACCAATTAACAGTTCTTTCACTTTTTGAATGAGGTAGGAAGGTCAATAAGAAAGTGGCAATCAGATGGGTTGGTTAGATAAAACCTTCTTGAATCCTTTTTTAAATTTCGTGTAACACACGCACCTCACCATCTCAGGGATTAGGGTAACATTTTTTTATACGAGAAAGAGCTACTACACCCATGGTGTAGCAAAACACTATTTGGGCCTAATTGGGCAGGACTAATCTCTAATAACCTAAAGAAGTTGCGAAGGAAATGAGGGAAGGGAAGACGAAGTTTGTACTAAAACATCCACAAGTAAAAACAAGTTTTACCTTCCTCAGGAATGAAGGAGCGCTCGGATTCTCTGGTAACCCTAATGGTGACAAAATTGGGGATTTCATACTAACTCTTGTTCAAGGATTAGCTGCTCCTGGAAATTATAAGGGGCATGGTCACTCCAATAGTATGAAAAATCAGTTGCAGAAGGTTTTTTAGTCTGGCAATGGTTTTCAAAGACCAAATTGGGCGAAGAACTAACCGTTGCAATACTACTATCTAAACTACTTATGGGAATGATATCCATATGAACTAGTAAAATCAAAAAATACTAAAGTTGCCTAGAAAGAAAATTTTCAAAATGGAAAAAAGAAACGAAGCAAGATTGCAGGAAGAAGGATCGGAAAAACTTATTGGTGTTTTCTTTGAAATTCATGTCTGGTGACTCCTTGCTTTTATTTCGAAAACAGCCAAGTAGTTAGGGCGACAAATGATGGCAGTAGACCACCCGCCTAAAAAGTCTTCTAAGCATAACCCTTGGGCTCGTCTAACTAGGCCCAAGAATAAGAATAAAACAATTGGTGAAGCCCAACAGACCACCTTGGGATGGGCCGCCCAACCCAATTAAGGCATCCTTTATGACAAGCGTGGACCCGGGTTGACAAAGGACCTGGTCAAGCAATAACTGGCCACTCCCCCATGATTGGCCCATTATGGCCATTTAGCCCGATAATCTAGCAAGTGGAAGGAGTGGAAAAAATTACCAACCAACTACTAGCACAAAGCACGAAATCCAAAGGTTCAGTAGAGGAAAACAACTATAAATGCAAGGATAATTTATAAGATTCACACAACTACTATACTTATTTTTCCTCTCATAACATATTGACTTATTCTCATGTCGGAGGTTTTTTAGCTAACATCACACCGGTGCCACTCTTAGGTGTTAGAGATTAACAGGTTGTTGAGAGTATATTTGTTATCCACATCACATGTAAAAAATTATAGTAATTTTTATAGAGTCTAGTGACTTTAAATTTTTAACAAAAGAATTGAATTTTTCGAAAAATTATTGTATCGAGTGGATTAAATGAATAGTGAATTGCAATTATTGGAAAAAAGAAAAAAAAAACAATTATTAAGTTCATGGAAAACTTTGTGCCAATATTTGAAACTGGTTTAATAAATATATAAAGATATTTTTATTTTTATTTTTCGAAATTGTCTAACCTACAAAAAGAGGGATGGGGTCGTTAAGCAGTTTGTAGGAATGACTTTCTAGTCGTTGATCTTTCACCATGATAATTTTACACATGCCAAACTTTGAACTCTCTCCTCTCGCAAGGGAGAGTGCGTACATAAATATATAGGAATCATAAGATCGTCTAATAATGAAACACCGTAATGTTAGACTGAATAACAGAATAAAAATCGAAAGGTCCAAGTGTATCGTCTCGAAGGTAGCATAACCGCGCGCGAGCCGAAATTTTCCGGTACCGCCCACCACAGACACCTCCCTCACCCTCTCGAACTGAGGGCTAGCACCTTGTATCTCCAGGGTGCTACCCCTGTATTCGTCGTTGGTGAAGACAATCGATATCAGCACATGCGAAATAGAGCCATCCAATGCCGAGGTCACGTATATGCCTTGCGCCCTGGCGACCTGTGCTGATGCCCCGTCGAAGGCCTCGGTTACCGGGTCGTCGGTGCAGAAGACGGCTCCGAATTTGGTGAAGGCCAAAAGCCCGTCGGACAGGCCAGTGATCTGGGCGATGGTGGCGTTGGGCCCACCGTGCCAGTCTTGGAAGTAGAGTGTCATTGTGGTCTCCTTGAGTGGACCGTGCTCAGCTTCACAAAACAAGGACAGGGCCAGAAGCAGAGTTAGGGACTGTTTGGTGGTTCTTAAAATTGAGTTCGAGTTTGATGCCATTTTTTTCAAGAAGATCGACAATTAAGAGTGAAGCTAAAAGCTGTTAGAATTCGTGGTGATCTATGATGTTGGTTCAATGTGGATATATATATATATATATATATATATAGGGGGGGAAGAGATGAGAAATGGACTTCAAGAATATGCCAAATTTTGAAATCTTTATGGGTTTTATTCTAATTTTCATAAGTTCGGGATCATTCCGAAACCAAGAATTCATAGAAATTCTACTTCTTGTCCTTAACTTGGAACACTTTTATATTGATAAAACTAACCAACAAGAAAAGCACCCAACTCAAGTAATTTGGATTGGAGATGGATAGCCCTAAACTTGGAACAATTAGAATAACTGAATAAAGGGATTTTGAAACTTTGCCCCCCTAATGTTAGACCACTATCTCACTTTGGTCCCCATAATTCAATTTAAACACATAACACCGTGAAGTCCACTTCAGCCCAAATCAAAAATTTATTATAATTTTGGACAACAACAATCAATTACCGTGCACCCAAATATTTTTAAGAAGGCTTTATGGGCATTTACAATCTCTTTCTTTTTCCTTTACAAGTTTTCTACAAGAAAAAAAAATTATATATATATATATAAGAATATTTCTGACTATTTGGGCGAGAAGAAAATGGAAGAAAAGCATGGAATTTCCTATAAACTCTCTCAAAAAATAATCAGGTGCATGACAAGTGATTATTTTCTATCAAAAATTGTAATAAGAATAATGACTTTGAATTTAGTAAGATGATTAAGAAATTTTAAGTTGTTTTATTTTCAAATTGAAACTATGGGGACCAAAGTGAGATGGTGTTTAAAATTTAGGGGTAAAAGTGTCAAAACCCCAGAATAAATTACCCTAAAGTTAGTTGGTTGTTTGTTTGTTTGTTTGGTAACCGGAAATTAAAGCCTAGAAATCAAATTGGAAATAAACGCACGCATGCAATTTGTTGTTCAGATTTTTACATGCTAATTCCAATTCTAAAGCTCTAATTCTATGAAACCAAACACCACTCAAACTTTGAGACACCAAAAAGACTATCCACGTATCTCACAAAAAATGCAGCATAACAAAGGCGTACTGCTTGATTGCTTCACAAGAAGTTTCTATTAGTTGAATTCAACCAGTAGGAAAAGTGGTGCCGATCACACTACTTTCCTTCTTTTACACGATAATACAGAACCACTGATTCCCACAACTAAAAACTCAAGACAAAATTAACCGTTCACGTTTTAACCTTTTTAAGTGTTCTTCTTGCTGTCAGAATTGGACAAGCTGTGATCAAGCGATTTTAACTGATCCCGTAGCTCTTGATTCTCCTCCAACAGGCGGCTGTTCTCATTAAAAAACCCTTCGGCTTGATTTTTAAGGGCCATTGTATCAGCCTGTGCAGCCTTCAATTCCTTTTCCTTGATCTGGGATTGAGATTCGAGCATTGAAATCTTGGTTTTGAGTGAAGATATCTCGTCGTTTAACGCCTTGAGATGCTCTGCGCCGCCATTCTTGCCATCCTCAAAAGCTCGGTTCTGTTTTTTGGCAGCCTCCATTGTCTTTCGGAGTACACGAAGCTCCCTGATGTAGTGGTGGAGTCTATCTATCATGAAGGAGAGAAATAGCGAGAATCCTGCCATGTAAAAAGAACTCCAGATCAAAACTCGGTAAGAACAATGGCTATGGGAACATCATGCAAAAAAAAATCCCTTTTCACTTGGGTTGTGTTTGGGTAGCAAACAATTGAAGACTTCAAATTGGAAGTAGAAATAAACCCATGTAAATTTTTACGTTTTTACATACTTTCATTTCTAATTCCAATTCTGAGGCTTCAATTCGATGCAACCAAACATGACCTAAGGAGTTGGAATTCTTCAACCGCCAACACAAGATCACCGAACTTCCTCTACCTTGAAGTGGTTGCAATTAGTACGAGAATGTAGCTTTCTTGTCAAATTCTAAGATGGGTACAAGTGGGCAAGAAAGTACAAGTAGATAAAGATCCGGTACAGTGAGGACTTTAACGAAAATTAAGGTAGTACAAATAATGAAAATGTACAACAATACAATCAAATGTACTGCATTGCTTCTTGATCTGAGGCCATTGATTATTTAACCAACCCTGAGGTAGGCAAAGAAAAAGAATGGAGAAGAAACAGCCTGAGAACTTGGAAACATGATTGAGTGCAGCGTTGATGAATCTCCATTTTCATTTGGCTGAACAGTCAAAAAAGTGGTTTCGTCAACCCTGCATTCAATCATGTTTTTAGTTCTTCTTGCAACATCGAGACAACATTAACATTCCACAGGTTGTCGTATTTCCCTTCTTACCCCATTTCGATACCCTGTCTAGCTGCCAAGCCCAATACAACATTTTTTTCCCTTTTTCGTTCGTTTTTCATTGATCTAAGAAGCAAGGACTCCAAGACTTGGTGACATGGGAAATTTTTAAAATTTAGGACCAAAAAAGGCCCTAAAAATATTATATATAGCTCATGCATTTAGTTATAATCTCATTGAACATTAAGCATGAAAACAACCATACAAGCATACACTAATGAAAGAGAAATGTTTAGGTACAACATATCCCTATATGATTCCTAAATTAGAACAGAATCATATATATATATATATATAGATATGTTTAGTATTTCGATTAAATCAACTATTATACAAATACTCTCTCAACCTCAAAGACTATGAAGTACGAGTTTCCTTCACACTTATAACCTAACCGCCAACCCTTCCACATCCGATGTGGGATAAACCCAACAATCTTCCCCTGACCTTTGGTCGGTTAACCCTCGACCAGTCTATATCCCCGATGTGGGTTAAACCCAACATAATAAAGCTAGGTTATAGTGTAAACTACCAAACAAAAGTTCATGTGTACATGTCTATATGCTTCATTGTTCCCCATACAATAACATATGCAAATTCTATGGCCCAGAAAATACATCTACGTGTCGCAGTCTAGTAGTAATTACTAACATGCTCACGAAATTAAGAAATTTATTAGGTACCGAAATGAAATCAAGCAGATTAATCGCGTAAATAAAGATCAAATTAGAAACCTATGGATCACAAACGCTGAGCATCATGCGAAAATAGTCTCAAAAATCAAATTGTAAAAATGAAATCACAAATTAACCAGTTAAGTAATTGGATTATTACCCATGAGGGAGGCTTCGAGCATGTGATTGGCCATGAGGATCTGATCGGTGGGGGTTAGGGCCTCGAGCGGACGACTCTGGATTTCTTGAATGGTGTAAACAGTGTAAATCATTATCACGAAGACGGTGGCGGCGACGGATTTCACGACAAGCGGTGCCCTTCCACGCTTCACGCGATCCAAAGTCAAGATCTCCAGCTTCCTCAGAGGGGTTTTGAACAGCAGTATCAGTATCAATGCCATTTCGGCGAATATCACGATGAACAACAGATTAATCATCTTCTCTCGTTGTACCGGGAACCCAAAAGCGATCGACCGGAAATATTAACGAGGGTAGAGAGAGAAAAAGATAGTACTGAGTCGTTGAGTAGTGGTGGCTTTATGTGGCGTTTGGCTACACGGTTAACGTACCCTGCACTTGGACAGGAATCACACAATTGATTGATTTGCTTACGACGCGGTTAAGTGGTTTGCCGACAGGCAGAAAAATGGACGATTGAAATAAGGGTAATTATTTTTTTAGTAGACCAATCAAAAAATCAGAACCCCTAATGAACAATTAAGTTTTCAATTCCACAAATTTTTTAGAAAAAAAAAATTATTCTGACCTCCCTGTTAACATTTATTTATAAGTCTGTCATTCTATCCTTATGCAATAAGATAAATTTAAACAACAAATGAGTGTTAACTAGGGGTGGGTAGCAAGCGGATTGGATCGGGTTGGGCCAAAACCGTGAACCAAACCAATATTAGGTGGATTGGGTTAGTTTGAACCGTGGACCGCCCAATGATGTGCGGGCTAGATTATACGGGTTGGTTAGTTTAAACTGTGGGTTATCCAATAGTGTACGGGTTAAGTCTATTTTCGAATTTGACTAATTAAAACCGTAGATTGCTCTTGAAATATAATAAATGTTACTAAAAGAAAAGCCATTACGTTACAAAAATTTGTAAAAAAATTGTGATAAAATTATAGTAACACAAAAATAGAAAAAAAAATTACAAACATAAGTAATAAAGTCTAAAATGACGTTATTTTATGTCTACTTGGGCGGACGGGTAGAACCCGTAAGAACATGGGCCAAACCGTAACCTGCCCATACATGTGCGAGTTTCAAGATTTAACACCCACACAATGCGCAGGTTAGTATTTGACAGATTTTTTGCGGTGCGAGTTTGGCAGTTTAGGTGGGTTTGATGGGTAGACCCGACCTGTTGCACACCCCTAGTGTTAACGTTAACGTAAATTTTTCAAGTAAATACCCCTTACCTATATTATAATATTACACTGGGAATTGACGTTAACGTTGTTGCATCCAATTTTAGTTTTTTTTTTCTTTTGCAAATTAACGCATCATCTCTCATTCTGTCTGTTTTGTGCGTTACGTTATCGTTAACTCATTTCACCAGCAGACGTGTTGTGTGTTTATTTTCTTATTTGTTTTGTGTACATTAGCATTAACAAGTTTGGGTGAATTTGCGTTAACGTTAATGCACATTTTGTTATCTCTTTTTTTCATTTGTTTATTTGTTAACGTTAATGCATTTTTTTATTTTTTTTATTTTTGTTTCATATTACCGTATATTTCCTTATTTGTTTTGTGTGCATTAACATTAACGGATTTGGGTGAGTTTGCGTTAACATTAATGCATATTGTTGCGTTAACGTTAATGCACATTTTGTGTGTTAACGTTAATGCATTTTTATTTTTAATTTTTATGTGTTTCACGTTACCGCCTCTTTCTTTATTTGTTTTGTGTGCATTAACGTTAACGCATTTGAGTGAGTTTGCGTTAACGTTAATGCATATTTATTGCGTTAACGTTAATGCACATTTTGTGTGTTAATATTAATGCATTCTTTTTTTGTGTGTATGTTTCATATTACCGCCTATTTCTTTATTTATTTTGTGTGCATTAACGTTAATGCATTTGAATATGCGATTGGGTTAGATTTGCGTTAACGTTAATACACATTTTTTTCTGAAGGGGTCTCATGTGTTAACGTTAACGCATTGACGTTATCTGGAAACACATATGTGAAAAAATCAAAATCAAACACTGACGGTAAAGTTAATACACATTTTTTGGAGTCGCTTTCTATGTTAACGTTAACATATTCATGTTGTCCAAAAACACATATGTGAAAAATCACACAAAACACTAACGTTAACGTAAATATACATTTTATTGGTTTTACGTTAATGTTAATACATATTTTGTTAGGGTCTCTTGTGTTAACGTTAACGCTAACGCATTTACATTGTCTAGATAAAATCTGACTGGTGGCCGACAGTGGCTGCCAGATCTAGCTAGTGGTGGTTGATGGTTGTCCGAAACGAACATCAACACCGCCAACAACACTCGCCGAATCGAATATCAACACCACCACCACAACAACACCAAAACGAATAACATCCATCACTACCAAGAATCAGATAAAAATATATGTATATGGATATATATATATATATATATAGAGAGAGAGAGAGAGAGAGAGAGAGAAAAAAAAAAAAAAAACACCTACCACCGCCACCATCCTCTACCACCACCACTTCAAAAAAATTATACAAAAAAACCCACAAATTCAAAACACATAATGAAAATCATGAAAACCACTACTTCAAAATTATACAAGAACCCCACAAAACCAAAATACCCATAAATTCAAAACAAATCGTGAAATCTGGGAACCTTAGAGATCGTGAAATTGTGAAATCGGAACCCTAGAAATCATGAAATCTCGACCATGGTGAGGAGAGAGAGAAGAAGCGTGACAAAGACGGTTGCTTCGGTGGTGAAGTCTAGCGGCAGTGGTGTTCGGTGGTGGGATCTAGCGGCGGTGGCATTTAGTGGAGACCCGTCGCCGCCGCGATCGACCACCGACTTCTTCGGAGTGCGTTCGGTGGTGGGATCTAGTGGTAGTGGCATTTAGTGGAGACCCGACACCACTGCGATCGACTACCGACCTTTTCGGAGTTCGGAGATCCCGGCGACGCCCACCCACTGGTTCAAGCCTTCCTCCTTCCTCGACTAGGTTTGCGAACGTCGGTGGCCTGCGGCGAATTTAGATAGAGAACATCATACTTGAGAAAGAGAGAGAGAGAGAGAGAGATGTGTCTATGGTTTAGAGTGAGAGAGGATAGAGAGTTGGTATGGTCCAACCAATTTATAGAGAGAAAGAATAAAGTAACAGTGAGTGAACAGTTGAATATTAATGTATTAAGTTTGTTCAGAGGTATGTGTGTCTTTTTATTGCTTTTTTTGTCTTTTTGGAGGATTAAAAACTAAACTCCATGTACGGGAATGTCTAATCCCTGACCAAACATATAAAAAAAAAAAAAATGAATGGTCTTTCTACGGGGACTATATAATAAAAACTCTTCAAATAAATGTGAGCGCGTTTGTAAGGAAATTAAGGCCCACAAAAATGGGATAAAAGATATAGAAACACTAAAGCCAAAATATTTTCCTTTGAACCCAATAAATTTGATACAAAAATCTGGAAAGAGAACACAAACGTCCGTATGTTTGGGAACAGAAACAAAAAATAAGGAATATGATAAAGGTGGTTCGCCCACAATCTAATCTACTAAGTGAATATAATTGACGAATATTTATAGGTCTGAGATTAATATACTTATAATTAATATGAATAATATAGGTTTATGGGCTTGAATGAGTAGACTCGCATTTGAAAACGGAGAGAACTAATCGTGGGCTCCATATCAATAAGCCCATAAGAGATGTGAAGTTATTAATACGATTTAAAAATATAATTCAAACACTGATACATATGTCAAATATTAGGAAGATTTAAGAGATATTGATCAGTTAAGATTTGACGAGAATAATAAAAAAAAAAAAACAAGTAAATTTTATTCTATAAATATAATGATTTATATATTTCAAGTGACAATTTTAAAATATTACTCAATTTTTGATTTAACTTGTTCTCATAGTAGAGAGTATTTGGCAGATAACAGACCGATATTCCAAGTGTTTTTCCTAAGTTTTGCGCATGTTGATCAGCGAATTGAGAACTAGGCTCATTGACAAAATTCAAGCATAATCAGAATAAGAGAGCAATTGTTTTTGTCCTAAATTGTCGGAAAAACATTTCTATTTCTTTCCGCAAAGAATAGAAACATCAATATGGTAATCGAAACACTAAAACGCCAAACTTAATTCAAAAGCACTCCGGAATAATGAAAGGAGATTTTTTCACTCAAATGAGAAAACATCACTATGAATTTACAATTTAATTTATCTACAGTAAACCCGAAAAAAAAAAAAAATTACAAGCTACGTACCATACTATGATACTAATCACACTACAGCAGGTACTGCTGATAAATTGGCCGGCGGTGCCTAGCCACAGACGCTGTATCACTATTGCTGTCTGAAAACAGATCCTCACGGCACCAACTCCGGCCACTTCTTTCCACCACAATTTCTTCTCCGCCTATTTCCGGTGTATCCAAACCCAGAAATTGAACCACACCATCAAACCCTGCAAAAGATTTGAAATCTCGCCGCACGGTTTGTTGATCATCGTCCTTCTGCAGTGTTTGTTCATCAATTGACTGCAACTGATTCCGGAGGTCTTGATTATACTCAAGTAGACGATCATATTGAACATAAGAATCATTGTTGATCTTCTGTAAGGCCGTTATAGTGGCCTTTGCAGCCTCGGTTTCTATTGCTTTTTTATTGCATTTGGATTCGAGGTTCTTGATTGTTGCTTCAAGTTCAGCAATCTGTTTGCGGATATGTATAAGCCGCTCCGAGATCTTGGTTTCTCTCTCCAAGAGCTTTTGTGATTCGTTCTCGGTGATTTTGTCGAGTAAATCTTGATCCCTTATGAGAATGTAGAGTCTGTTAATCACCATTGACAAAAACAGCACACCACCTGCAATGAAACAGAAAATGAGATATACAAGCATTCTCATCAATTCATCAATTCATTACCAACAAATATTTTGGGGACAAACAACATTTCCTAGTATTTAATTGTTTGTAGTGATAGCTATTTTTTTTTCTTTTTCCTTTTTTTTTGGATCTTATGGTAAGATATGTCCGGACCAGCTTTACATGCACCTCGACTAATCAACTCTCCGGGTGATCTTAAGGACGCACTCCCCCACATCGGCCTAGTGCATTCAAGATTAAGTACACATGAATTATATACTTTACCCAAACAGACCCTAAAAGTCCTTCATTCAACCATCATTTTTATGATTCAGGAATGTTATGTACATATACAGGTTCAATTTGACAATTTCACACAACATATATGCTCTCACGTTTTGCTTCATCTTTATCTCATTTTATTTCATGCATTTCCTAATATATCTTGTTGAAATGAAACGCAAATAACAAGTTTCACCTTCCAGATGCCCAGGGACGGATCCAAAAATATTTTTAAGTGGAGGCATCAAAATAAAATTAAAAATAGAAAAACTAAACAGAAAATCTAACTTGATTATATAAAAAAATATTAAAATATTCATTACAAAGTTGGATAAGTTTAATATATTACTATCTAAAAATTATTCTAGTAAGAATAATTTTAATAAAATAAAATAGATTATTAATTAATTAATATGATTTTATAAATAATATTATTTACATATTTAATCATTTCATATACCACTCAAGTACCAATACAAATTAATAATAACACTATACAAGGAACGATAGAAAAGCAGCAGCAACAACTAAGTCTTCGTCCCACTTAACTAGGGTCAACTACACGGATTTGTTTACGTCATAATAATCGATCAAGTGTCATCCCCTCAGTCAGTATTAATGTCATCAAATCAATTATAATAATCTCGTTCCAAGTCTTTTTAGACCTACCTCTCCCTCTGGTAGCCTCTCGCACTTGAACTAAATAGCAATTTCTCATTAGTGCTTCTATTGGTCTTCTATGCACATGTCTAAATCATCATAAACGATTTTCTCTCATGTTCTCTTCGATGGGTGTTATTCCTAAATTTTCTCTAATAGTTTCATTCTTAATTTTATCTATTTTCGTCTTCCCACTCATCCAGCGTAGCATCCTCATTTCTATGACATCAATTTTCTAGACATGTTTTGTGTTTATAGCCCAACATTCTGAACCATACAAAATCGTCCGTCTTATTGCAGTCTTGTAGAATTTTCCCTTTGAGTTTCAACGGTATTCGATGATCACATATCACCCCAATTGAAAAAATAATTAGCAATTTATATAGTATATAAACACATAAAAGTTAATTTCTTTTGATTAAGGAGAACCTACTTGGATTCAAATTTTTAAATTAGATTTTTTATTTTGATCTAGATAATTCCAAAAAGTTATTGAATCAACAAATATAACAAAAATATGCGCTCTCACACCCAAGAGACTGTTAATTGTTCAATTGTCCCCACTCTTCTTTTCAATTAAAAAAAAAAAAAAAAACTAATGGGTAGTGCTTTTAGTTGATTAAACATATTAAGTTCAAAGAGAAGTTGAAAAATAAAACTAAACACAAAACTTAGTCGCGAGACTCGGGACATATATTTATATACTTTAGAAGACAAGTACAGAATGAAAAAATATAAATATAAAAAGAAAAAAAAAAGGATAATCCACATTTAGTCCTAAATAGAGGATGTAATATGTTATTTGTCCTATTTAAAACATACGTTCAGAATTAGTCCCTTAAACAACTTTTTGGTTCCATATTAGTCCCATGAGTGCTCGAGCACACATTGCATGTGGAGCGTAAAAAAAACTTAGTGAGTAAATCCGTATTAGAGTGAATATTAATTACATATAACTAAAATTAGTTACAAGTTCATAATTACAAATTACATGTAACTATATTACATGTACTTGTGTAATATTAGTTACACGTAATTACAAATTACATGTACTTGTGTAATATTTGTTATATCTAACAAATGTAACCGGTGTTTCTATTTAGTATGACTGCGGGGACGCAGGCGTGTGTATTGGACTTTTTAAATATTAAGGGCAAAATAAGAGACCTACCACTGAAACACCCAAAAAAATAAGTGGGCTATGTGCATCCGCCCTTGCTAATACCATCTATCCACAGCATGATGATCGTGAGGAAAACACATACATGCGGTGCAAATATCATCAATCATGGTCGTCATTAATAGGATCTTTCTTTCTTAACACACCGTCCACACTTAACCAAAAAAACACCGTAATTTTTTATTTTAAGTAAGCTGGAAACATGATCATCTGAGCCAACAACATGAGTAGAACTGATGTACATGCATTTGATTGTGTATCCAAAGATTCCAAACAAAGAAATCAAAACCTATACATGGAAGGTAAATCTCAAAACGGGGATAAAAATCACAGTTCCAAGATACTTATCTCAGAAAAAGCATGTGCAGCGAGTACCTGTTTGTTAAAAGCAAGTAGCAGAAAGAAGATGAATCATGCATTCCCTAAAGTTGGTTCATGAGGAGGAATACTATGTTGCAAAAGTAAGATACGAAATTCTATCTCCATCCCTAAACCTACTGAAAGTGCCATTGGTATTCACCATGGGTTCTCAATAGCCAGAGGGTTTTCATCACGCAGATAAACTCATTAGTCAACAGCGAACTAAAGCGTCAAATAAAAATGATCTCTCTGCAATTTCTTACAATTATGATGGCGAGGGAATATCCTCAAATTGCAGAAGGTGAAACAAAGGAGAATTAATGTCGATTGCATACGTACAAGAGCGGATAACTTCAATAAAATTGAACAATTAAGGATAGAAGAAGTCAATTAAACCCTAGCAATCGAAAACATATAACTGATAAATCATATGCCGGGAAAAAAATGCAAAGTTTGATCGAAAATCATAAATTACCAGAAAGAGATGCTTCGAATAATTTCTCTGCCAGAATGACCTGATCCGTCGAACCAAACTCACCGGCAGCGATGGAACGGCGATGAATCTTTAGAATACTATATACGCTAAACATCCATAGAGCGACAACACCACCCTGGGCGATTCTACCGGCCACTATGCCTTCTCTTGATTTCAATCCATCTAATATCCTAATTAGAGGCTTTCGCATGGGTGTTTCGAAGCAAAGGGACAAAATAAGAGCAGCTTCCGCCATTATCGCCTTAACCAACGGCTGAATCATTTCTTTTCAGTTTTCACATATGTATACGACGTCTGCTCGCGATAGCTTCTATGGAGGCTGGAGACGAAGCTAAATATAGTGAGAAAGGTTGCTGTTCATCTTTTCCGCGTCCGCTACCCCTTCCTCAGTTGTTGCTTTATGTTGTGAGCCCTTGACAATTGACATACACAATTACCGGACAAAATTCAGTATCCTTTTGTGGCAAGATAAGTTGTGATCAATAAATACCATGGATACCCCCTCACATTTTTTAAAATTCCAAAAAAAATTACCCTGTAGATAAAAACTACTACACGAACCTAAACCAAACCCCCCCCCCCCCCCCCCAAAAAAAAACAATAAACAGACCAAAATGTCTATGTAATAAATTAAATCTACCAGATGATACTATAAGTTTTTTTGAACACAATAGTCCTCAATTTTGTACTATCTGTTACCAAAAAATCCTGAATTTTTTTATTAGACGATTTTATTTTTCCACATCCGATTCTTCTCCTCCCACTCCACCACACCACAACTACCAAAGGCGGAGACCCCAATCCATCTGCTTCAGGCCTCCATCACATTCGATTCTACTCCTCCCCATTGTCCGTCGTCCGCCACCATCTAGGTCTACCCTTTCATCGCCGTTTGTCGCTTCTATATTCATGAAATTAATCATTCTCGACAAATTCCAGATCTACAAAATCAAATATCAAATTTCTAGATTTGGATGCAAAAGAAACGAACAAAAAAGGCAAAAAAAAACATACCACTTAGCGACAACGTCGTGATTGTTTCCTTCGGTGCCAGTGTCCGACAAGGTTTGATCGGTTCGAGCTTCCTTCACATCTTGGAGAACTGAAGACGACGACGAATCAACTTGATCGTGATGGTCATTCCCGGTGTTTTCATTTGTCTCTTACTCATCTTGGTGTTTGACGAATTCGAGGAATCACTGAATTCAAAGGGGTTTCATTTAAAAATAAAGCCTAAACATGATTTGGAACAAGAATAGATTTTACCATTTGATTTCAATTTCTTAATCACATATCAATTGGGATGATGTTTTTAGATCAACATGTATGCGGTTTGCGGAAACATAAACGATGCACGGAAACTGTTTGACGAAAGTCCTGTGTTGGATTTGGTTTCATGGAATTTGATTTTTGGCAAGGTGTGCTCTCGGCGGTGTGGCGGGTTATATTGTATGGTTGTTTTGGTGAGGTGGAATAGGTGGCAGTGTAATTGGCAGAAGCTTGGTAAAGTTGAACCGCGATAAGTGGAATATAACACGAGATCGTATTATATTCAAATGTGCAGAGGAGCAAAATTGTCACATAAAGACAAAATGAATAATCTGTAACATATGCTTTAAAAAATGTGTATTTAGTAGTTTTGTCATCTTATGACTTATGAGAACTATTCGGTAACCACCCAAAAATAAACGATTGTTATAGTACCCTTAAATTTATGTGATTCAATTAAATTAAAAAAATTATAATTTTCAGAATATAAATGTAGTTATATCCCTTTTTTGAACGACGATCAACATTTAATTTTTTTCATTATTATTATTTATTATTTTTATTTTTCTGCACCCTTTTCTTGACTTGTTTTTGCGTTTCTACATTTCCAAACATCTCCCTTGCAGACCGGTGGCGTATATTTTGCCACCACCGACACTAATTTCTCTCCCCTTCATTTCGATCCACTTCTAATTATCTCTTCCTTCACTTGACAACAATTACAAGAACATAAAAGAAAACCATATCTAATTCGTTTATTGTTATGGATACTAGATAGTATAAAGAATTAATTGGCAGATAAAACTAGTTTCATTATTAGGACTGATATCTTCATATGATACCAAAACCCTTTGTCCACTTGTGAGCTCAATCTGTCCAGAGAAAACAATCTTTGTTTTCTCGGTACTTGTCTTTGCCATCAGAGATCTAGACCGAGACAAACTCTGGGACCCTCTACTCAAGAAATTACAATAGAAAAACGTAGTAAAAGAGCATAAAACAATCGTAGAAAAAATCTCTGAGATCTTGCTTCAGCATGTAAACTAATGCAAAAACATTAAACGGAAGCGTGACCTTTGGTTTTGGAAGACCCATTTACAATTCGGATTTCTTCATTTCTTCTCTAGTTAGTAAGAAAAGCAACTACAGTCTTTTTTGGTAATCTTCACTCACTAATCAAGACCAATCGATTTTTCTATAATTCAATGGGATTAAAAATCTTAAAAGCATCAATGCCTATTTATGGAAAGAATTCTAAAGCGTCATTTTTAATGGATGTCGGACAAATTAATAGACATGATTCTAGAGATCAAGAGTCATACTCATTCAAATACTCATTCAAACAGTGGTTGTTCATTGGAACTTCAGCCCATGTGAACTCTCCACAAGTCGACCTAAACCCACTCCATAATCCAACATGAAAAATTTGAAAGAATGGGAGAATAAGAAACGGAAGAATCAAATTGAAGAAGAATCATCAAAGAATGTGAATTCTGAATTTTCAACCCCTAGCAGTACATCCAAAATGTCAAAATATCCTTGTTTAACCCCCAACCCTAAGGACAGGGTCGAGATCATAGTCATACTAAAAATAACTCTTTTGAAATATTGTTTAATCGATAGTTCTATGTAATCAAAAATCATAATACAAATATGTTTCATACACGTAATAAACATAATAAAAGTACTTATCATATTGGCCAATATAACCTAAGATATATAATAATAAATAATACACTAAAAATAATTTTTTTAACAGCTTGAGATGAGAAGGGTATGCACCATTTTCAACTGGTAAAAGAGAAAGCAACACAATATTTCTAGCATGTTGACAGACAAGAGAGGTCAGTGAACGTGGTTGTCTGGAGATACTGATGCCACTACACACAATGTTGACCAGAAAATCTTACAGGTTGCTGCTGCACAACGGATGAACACGGATATCTACTACATAGTAATAATATGTTTGACAATCAAGGTTGTGACATTCCCACTTCCAGAAGCTTAAAACTATATATAAACACAAAGTAGGCATAAGGGCAAAAGCCAACTATTAAATATATGTTGCAATAAATCAAAATCCAGCCCAGCTCCAAAGGTAGTTAGTAGTATCAAAAGTTGCTTCATGATATTTCCAGCACCACTAGCAGAACAAGAATCTCAAATCTCCTTCGGTCAATTTCCCGATAGCCTCTGACGATCCGCCAACCGTCCTGAAATCCCATTTGAAACGGAGGAGACAGATGAACAATGTATTAGGTTTCAGCAGATTCTGCTAACGTGACAACACATTCAATTTGAACTTACCCTTCAAACACAAGTTCCTTCTTCTCCTGCAACTTTAAGATTCTCTCCTCAATTGTGTTCTCAATAACAAACCTTATAATCCTGTACATGGAAAGAAGAAGAAGTTATGCCTCGTTTGGCAACAACAATGTTCTATTAAACTCAGAAAAGGGTTTGTGGTGACTAGCTATTAAAAAGTTTACACACAAAAACCATTTCTATAACATAATTGTGTTTCACTACACCACGGTTTGAGAACAACATTGTACCAAATGACCTCTTGCTCTCCCCTCAAGGATACATGAGTTACATAGCCTGGCGGAAAGTTGGGAAAGAAGCCTATGAGAGATTAAAAACCTGATTGGTTTGTACTGCCCTATTCGGTGAATTCTATCTTGGGCTTGTCGTTCCACAGCCGGATTCCACCATGGGTCCATCAAGAATACCTGCCATGTTCAATCCAAACACAATAATTAGTCGTGTTAAAGGGGGAGTGTCTTTCCAATATTATTTAGGGTTTTCCCATATTGTTAAGGGTTTCTCGTAATGTTCCCTAACTACTATTATAAATAAAGAGCGAGACTAACCCAATTGTTAAGTCATCTCATCATTTTCCTACTCTTCATTTACTTTAACATGGTATCTAGAGCAGGTTATGGGATCCTAATCCCGTATTTCTATTCAACCATAAATTTTTTTCCTTCCCTCCATTAAAAAAAAAAAAAACACTTTTCCAACCCACACATCCCCGCCGTCACCGAAACCCTAGCTTGTCGCTGTCCACCTACCACTCAGATTCGGCGCCATCCAAGCCAGATCTCACTTCGACGTTACAGCTCTGACCTTCGCCATCGCCAATCCGATCGTCACTGGAGCTTCGCTAGACCTTCGCCGAGCTTCGTCAACCTTCGCTGATCACATATCACCACGCCGAACGGCTCTTTCGGCCCAATCTGTTCACTGCTACTGTTCTTCATCCAGATCTAGAACTTCGAGACCTCATTTGAAGCGTCGTCGAACTCTTGCGACACAGTAGTCGCCGTTGTCGCTGCCACCGTCCAAATCCGACATCACCGGCTCACCGCTGCCATTGTCAACCGTGACCTGCCCATGAGTTGCCTCAAGCTAAGCTAGCTAAGTTTTCATTCTTTAAAAAAAAAAAAAAATTGAAAATGTTTTAAGTTCTCATTCTTATATTATTTGTGGGGTTGTTTCCCTTGATCGTCATTGTTAGTTGTTGTATTGGGTGTACTGTTCTATTCGTTTAACAGGTTATTAATGTCGAGTGTGGTGCCTCAATTGTTACCCACTCGTAAGTTGAATGGGTCCAAAGTTGTATAAGTTGCCATTACCGATCAAGGGAAAAGAGGTGGTTGTAGTACTGGCTTTCGGGGTGGCCGGAGTGGCCATTGCCATGGTCAATATCATCAGTGCTTACTTTGTGGAAAGAAAAATCATATCCAAGATACTTGTTGGTACAAAATTGAGCGTTCTCCTAAGTATGCTTATCTAGAGACTTCTAATCAAGCTGCTCCCATTTCATCATCTAACTTTTCAACTCCCAAGGCAATTTCTGATGACGAGTATATTCAGTTCCTCCAGTTTAAAGCGTCCAAGCAGACATCTACCCCCATTACTTCGCTAGCTCAACGAGGTAACCCTATTGCATATCTTTCTTTTCATCCTTCACCTTCTACACCTTGGATCATAGACTCCGCTGCCACCGATCACATGTTAGGTACCTCTTCTTTATTTATGTCTATTCAATCATCTCCCTTATTGTCCCCTGTCACTGTTACTAATGGTTCCACCGTCCTTATTCGTGGTATTGGCACTGTGGCACTTTCATCATCTTTCTCTTTATCCTCTGTCTTGTATATTCCCTCTTTTAATTTTAATTTGATATCGGTTAGTAAGCTTACTCGACAACTTAATTTTTCTGTTTGCTTCTTTCCTGATTTTGTCATTCTCCAGGATTTGAAAACATAGAAGACGATTAGCGTAGGGCGTGAGAAAAATGGCCTTTATACTTCAACGATCACGACGAGACACCTGCTATCCCGCCCACTACCTGTCCTACTGTTGCATCTGACCACCAAATTCATTATCGCCTAGGTCATCCACGTCTTGCCAATCTAAAGGTACTTGTTCCTAATTTACGTCATTTGTCCTCTTTAGATTGTGAATCTTGTCAGTTGGGAAAACATCACCGTACTTCATTTACTGCCTCAACTCAGTTTTGAGCATCGAGTCCTTTTAGTTTAGTTTAGTTCATTCAGACGTTGGGGGTCCTTCTCGTATTGCCTTTACATTAGGCTTTTCATTATTTTGTCACATTTGTCGATAATTTCTCCAGGGTTACATGGCTATATTTAATGAAAGATCGTTCCGAATTGTTCTCTATTTTCTCTGCCTTTTGTGCTAAAATTAAAACTCAATTTAATGTGCCCGTGCGTATACTTCGTAGTGATAATGCTCGAGAATATTTTTCTCAACCCTTTACTTCATTTATGTCACAGTCTGGCATACTGCATCAGTCTTCTTATCCTCATACACCGCAGCAAAATGGAGTCGTTGAGCGTAAAAATCGACATCTCCTAGAAATGGCCCGAACTCTGATGTTTGAGATGAATGTTCTCAAACACTTCTGGGCAGATGCAATTCTTACAGCTTACTTCTTTATCAATAGAATGTCATCTTCTACCTTAAATGGCAAAGTTTCTCATTTTATTCTTTTTTCTCGATCACCTTGGTTTGCTTTACCTCCTCATATCTTTGGATGTGTTTGTTTTGTCCACTAGTTGACTACTGGTACGGATAAGTTAGATTCTCGTGCCATAAAATGTATCTTCTTTGGCTATTCTCGCACACAAAAGGGTTATCGGTGTTATAGTCCTTCTTTACGTCGCTCTTTCATTTGTGCACGTCACTTTTTTTGAGTTCACTCCTTACTTTTCTGCCACATCCTCTAGGGATGATTTGGATGTCACCCTTTCTCTACCCAGCCTCCCAGACCCGACACCATCTCCTTCCGCTCCAAAACCTGTCCCGCGTAGTTGTCTTTTACCACCTTTGCAGGTATATTCTCATTGCCAGAAGGTAGCTTCCGCCATCAAGCCCATCGTCTCTGTGTCTTCAGATTCTTCTCCAGTTCATCCATCTGCGTCTGACTTGGACATACCCATTGTTGTCCGGAAGGGTAAGCGCACATGTACTCAACATCCTATTTCTAACTGTCTTGTATGCACATCTATTTCCTTCATATTCTTCTTTTGTTGCTTCTTTATCCTCTGTTTCTATTCCTAAATCCATTACAGAGGCTCTCACTTACCCTAGTTGGACGACCGTAATGAAAGAGGAACTATTAGCTTTACATCAGAATAGTACTTAGGATCTTGTTTCGCTTGCGCCTGACAAAACACTAGTTGGATGTAAATGGGTGTACACCGTCAAAGTTCATTCGAATGCCACCATTGATCAACTCAAGGCTCATTTAGTTGCCAAATGCTACACTCAAATGGTCTTGATTATTCAGAGAGTTTTTCCCCCGTTGTCAAACTCGCTTTTATTCGTTTGTTCATCTCTTAGGCTACCACTTTTTGTTGGCCATTGCATCAACTTGATATCAAGAATGCATTCATAAATAGCGATTTGACTGAGGAAGTATACATGGAGCAACCTCCTGGGTTTGTTGCTCAGGGAGAGTCTGGTTTGGTATGTCGATTGAAGAAATCCATTTACGGTCTCAAACAATCTCCTCGAGCATGGTTTGGCAGATTCAATAAAGTGGTCACTGAATTTGATCTTTGTCGTTGTGGAGTCGATTATTCTGTATTCTACAAGTACAGTAAAGTCAGGAGAATATTGTTGATTATGTATGTGGATGACATCGTGATTACCGGGGACGACCACCAGGGTATTCAACAACTCAAAATGTTTTTGCATAACAAGTTTCAAACTAAAGATTTTGGTCCATTGAAGTATTTCTTGAGAATTGAAGTTGCTCGCTCGATCAAGTCAAGGTATTTACCTATGTCAGAGGAAATATGTTCTTGATTTGTTGAGTGAAACAGGGATGCTAGGAGCTAAACCGATTGATTCACCCATGGATCCAAATAACAAGCTGTTGGCAGATCAAGGTGTACCACTGATAGATTCAACACAATACAGACGATTAGTTGGGAAGTTAAACTCCTTGACGGTTACTAGACCAGATATTTCCTTCGCTGTGAGTGTTATCAGTTAGTTCTTGGAATGTCCACGACGTATCATTGGGATGCAGTGATTCGTATTCTTCGATATCTGAAAGGTTCTCCAAGATGTGGTTTGTTGTATCAGAACTTCGATCACACTCAAATTAAGAGATATACAGATGCAGATTAGACCGAATCTCCCTCAGATAGGAAGTGTACTACAGGGTATTATGTGTTTGTTGGAGATAATCTCGTTTCTTAGAAGAGTAAAAAACAGACAGTTGTAACGTGGTCAAGTGCAGAATCGGAATACAGAGCGATGACCCATACCACTTGTAAGTTAACATGGTTGAAACATTTGTTGGAAGAACTTGGATTTTAACACACTTCATCGATGGATCTGGTATGTGATAATCAAGCAGCACTTCACATTGCATCTAACCCAGTCTTCCATGAGAGGACAAAACACATTGAAGTTGATTGTCACTTCATTCGAGAAAAAGTATTGCAGAAGTAGATAGAGACTAAACATGTAACGCCGGTTGATTAGTTAGCTGATTTATTCACTAAACCGTTAGGGGGCTCAAGGATAAAGTATATTTGTAACAAATTAGGAGCATACAATATATATGATCCAGCTTGAGAGAGAGTGTGTTAAAGAGGGAGTGTCTTTTCAATACTGTTTAGGATTTTTCCATATTATTTAGGGTTTCTTGTATTGTTCCCTAACTACTATTATAAATAAAGGGAGAAACTAACACAATTGTTAAGTCATCTCATTCTTTTCCTACTCTTCTTTTACTTTAACAAGTCGGGATAAGGTTTTCTGCATTCAAAATTGAGTTCCTAGCAAATGGCCAAGAGGTATCAATGACTGGGAGAATATTCTCTTTATCCATTTAAAAAATGTATATTGAATGGATTAAAGACTGCAAGCAATAGCTTAAAATGACGAATATCATTCACATCTGCAATTTATATCGTGACTTCTTTTTTTCTTTTTTTTTTTAACACACCCCCACTCACGCACCCGGTGGGATTCGAACCCCACACCACCTATGTGGGGGGTGGTAGTCCTACCACTAGGCTACCACCTGAATCCCAATTTAAATCTTGACTTAACTAAGAACCATTGAACATAAGAACGAGGGTTGCTCACATGTGATGCGACTGTTAGATTGAGAGCTACGCCTCCAGCTTTCAAGCTCATTAAGAAGATTCTGCACTCCGGATCATTGGTAAACTTCGAAATTGCAGCATCTCTAGCAGCCATAGACATGGATCCAACTAATTGAATGCATTTAACGCCAGACTGCAAAACATTCAATGGATTGGGTCATTTTAGTTTAATCTTAAAGGAGAAACATCAAACATAAGAATTAGAAGTGAAGACATGTTGATTCTACCTTCTGAAGTGAGTAGTGTATCAGATCCAAAAATGAAGTGAATTGACTGAAAACAATTCCCTTAGCAGAACCATCCCTCTCAACCATAAATCTGATTTCTTCTCTCTGGAAACAGTCAAATCATCCAATAACCAAAAACATTAAAAACTCTCCAAAGATGAAAAAATAAACATATTTGACCCCAAATAATGTAATGCCCAGAAAAATCAAATCAGAACCAAGTCGGTAGCTAAGTCACTGCAACATCTACCTGAACAATTCAATTTTTGTAAAGTATTTACAAATGTTCCTTTTTCATTTTGGGGGTGGATTTCAACAGGAAACAATTTCACCGTATGATAGGAAGTTGACGATGACTGGCTGATCTCCTACATTTATTGAGAATCATTTCCCTCTAAAATGTTATTGCAACTACTAGATTCATAATAATACATTTACATGAACAAGACAGGTATAGGATAGTGTAATGAGAACACTTTTTGAAGGCTTTAACGCTGGCCAAATTGCATGACACCGTCTTGGTTGTCTTGCACTTGCCATTTTAGTTGAGGAGATTCACTATTATGCCATATCAAGTAGATAGAGACAATGTTGTTTCATTAAGAGAGCATATGAATAAGGTATTTGCAGAAGGTATTTGATTTCAAGAAGGGATTTGTCAAATTTTCTAAAGAAAATTATGCAAATCCCTTTTCGAAATCAAATACCCTCTTCAAATACCACATCCAAATGCACTTGAAAAGGATTTTAATAAACAGAGCAAAAAGGGGGAAGGAAACAGAAACATTTGTAAATAATCCATACCAAAGCATCTATCTTTGTGCTTGTTTGGAAATTATCTAGCCGGATTCTGTTCAGAATACTTGAGGCCTTAAATCCTTTAATGGTCACTTTAGTATTCTGATCTGCGTGATCTTTATTTGCAGTGAAGTCCACAGTGAGTGGTTTGGAACATGAAGGGCAAGATACTTGTCCCATGCTAGTAGAGAAATCAATCAAGCATGATTTGCAGAAGACATGCTCACATGATGTAACCTGAAAAGAAATAAAGGGATACATTTATTAGAAGACAACCAAATGAGGTTGCTTGGGGATTCTCCAGGGTTCGTGCCCAACTCTTCAAATATGTGTAAAAGTTAAAAATAAAAACATTTTGAGGTTCTCAAAATCTTTTATCGTTCATTTAAAATACAATAACAAAGAACATTGTTTGTTCTTTCTTCAACATTGTTCTTTTCACATTTTATGTGTTAACAATGAAGGAACCTGAATATTTTATCTTAATTTCTTTTTGAGGTTGAATACTTTGTTCAGTACTACAATAAAGTTGTGGAACTATAAAAAGACAAAAATAAAAATTGCTTTATTATGTCTTTCATTGTTATTTATATTATTAGAGTTTATATGTTTGCATTTATCTTTTCAGATTTAATCTATATATGTGTACTTATGTGTGTATATTTTTATACATAACCCTGCACAACCACACCAACACCCTAAAATTATAAAAATTGCCTAATCCAAGAATCCATATCTTCCAATCCCGCACCTGATCCCCATGCTTCATAATTCAGCACCCAACACATTTATCCATTTATACAAGTCCATTTTATCATCTATTCAATTCCAAGTACAGATTGTAGAAACTCAATGAGTCTAACTCACTTTCAAAACACGCTTGTAATAGAAAGATCGCCCCAGACTTTGTATATAACCCATGATCAGGCAACACAAGTAATGTGGGATTCAACACGCCCCCTCATGCACAGGGTGAACGTTGACAAATCACTGCGAACGGATATTGGGGAGCCCAAAATCTATGTGGGATTCAACACACCCCCTCACGCGCAGGGTGGACTAGCCAAACCACTGCTTACGGATATCAGGGGGCCAACATTAATGAGGGATTCAACACGCCCAACATCAGATGAAAGCGTACCTCTGATACCATGTAAAAACCCAACAAGCCTAACTCACTTTCAAAAGATGCCTTGTGAGAAGAGGATTGCTCTAGGCTTTATGTATAACTTAGAATTAGGTAACACAAGTGATGTGGGATTCAACACAGAGAGATTGTTCGAGCAAGATAAAATAGTAAGTAATCAAAAATATATATATATATATATATATATATATATAAGTTGCTGGTAAGAACTGAGGTAATGCTTGGAGCCATGGAATTGGAATTGGAATTTGAAATAAACGCATGTAAAAATCTAAAACTCACATGCGTTCATTTCGAATCCCAATTCCATGGCTTCAATTCCATGTTTCCAAATGCAACCTAAATGTTCAATTTCTATTGTATCATTTCAAAGTAAAAAAAATGTTAAAATTAGAATCCTCTTACATAATAATATCAAGAAGCGAACATCATGGTTACAACCATGTATTCTCTAAAAAGTTAAAAACATGTCAAAAACAATAACTCACCACAGGATCTTCAACTGCCTCATGACATAAGCCACATTCTTGTTCGCTGTTAATAGCATTGAGCATGCCTTCAGTCCTTTCAGCAGCAGTGCGCGAATATACGATAAGGTAGGGATGATCAACTGCCTGTAGTGTTACAATATTGATCAATCAATGTGACATTGACATGAGAATGCTAGAAAAGACAAACGATGTAATAAAGACAATAGATTGACAAAAGTTAATGTTTCACATTAAACCATACAATGTATAATATATTTGCATTGTTGGCGGAACAACAAATACTGTGGTAGAACAATTTTCCTAAATAAATAAATTGGTGTTCCTGCTAGTCCAGTCATGTCACTTGTGTGTCCAACAAATAATTTATAATTAAACACTTGAATACAATAATCAATCGTATTATTTTATTAATCATACAATATGAGACTACATATAGGAAAACGTAGGAACTAAAAAAACTAACTAAATAATGACAATTAACTATTTTCCTAATCTGTATATTTGACTTCCTATATACAAACAATCAATCAAATAATCAAATATTCAATTATGTTATTCAATTATTCCAACATTCCCCCTCAAGCTGGTATGAAGATATCTTCCATTTTCAACTTGCAAACTAGATAGTCGAATCTCTTCTTCAGTAATCCTTTTGTTAAAATATTTGCGATCTGTTCGGTAGTCGGTACATACGGCATAGATATTTGTTCACTCTCAATCTTTTCCTTAATGAAATGTTTATCCACTTCCACATGTTTTGTCCGATCATGTAGCACCAGATTGTAAGCGATTGCAATGGCTGATTTGTTATCACAGTAGACTTTCATAGGTGCTGGATTGGACATCTTCAACTCTTCTAGTAATTTGTTAATCCATAACACTTCACAGATGCCGTGAACTACGGATATGTACTCCGCTTATGCATTACTTTTGGCTACGACATTTTGTTTTTTACTCCACCATGTGACTAGGTTCCCTCCAACAAAAGTGCAATAACCGGATGTTGATCTCCTATCCATGATGCTCCCAGCCCAATATGCATCAGTATATACCTCTACCAGTTGGTGGCCACGTTTTTATACAAAATTCCTTTTCCGGGTGTACCCTTCAAATACCTCAGGATTCTACAGGCAGCTTCGAAGTGTTCTTGTCCCGGTGAGTGCATAAATTGACTGACCATGCTTACTGCGAAAGCTATATCAAGACAGGTATGTGATAAGTAGATTAACCGCCCCACAAGTCTTTGATATTGTTCTCAATTTGCCACTGCTTTAAGTTTGGCCGGTTGTAACTTCTCATTCTGTTCGCTTGGAGTTTCTACAGCTTTGCACCCGAGTAGCCCCTGTTTCATTCAATAGGTCGAGTACATACTGCCTTTGACTTACAAATATGCCTTCCTTTGATCTAGCGAATTACATTCCAAGAAAATACTTCAATGGACCTAGGTTTTTTATCTCAAAGTCATCCGCAAGTTTCCTTTTAAGTCTTCCCAACTCATCACTATCACTTCCAGTTAGGATGATATCATTTACATAGACAATCAAAATGGCAATCTACCATCAATTGAGTATTTATAGAACATAGTATGATCTGCTTGGCTTTGTTGATAACCATGACCTTTTACAGTGGTTCCAAAGCGTTCAAACCACGCTCTAGGAAACTGTTTTAGGCCGTATAGTGACTTCTTTAGTTTGCGAACATTTCTTTGTCCTATCTTTCTTTCAAAGCCTAGTGGTAAACTCATGAACACTTCCTCCTTCAAGTCTCCATTTAGAAAGGCATTTTTCATGTCTAATTGGTGTAGTGGACAATCAAGATTCATTGCTAGGGACAATAGAACCCGAATCGAATTTATCTTAGCAACTGGAGCAAACGTTTTTTAGTAGTCTATCTCATATGTCTGTGTGAACCCTTTAGCCATGAGCCTTACTTTGTACCATTCCATCTGCCTTATACTTGACTGTGAATACCCACTTGCACCCGACTATCTTTGTATTTTTTGGCGAGTCAATTATTTCCCACATACCAATCCTTTTAAGAGCATTCATCTCTTCCAGAACTGCTAGATCACCTAATGCTTTCTCAATGTTTCTTGGAATAAACAGATTAGAAACTTTAGAAGTAAAGGCTCTATCAGGTTCGGAAAGTTTTGTACAGGATACATATCTAAATATGGGGTGATTAGTGCAGAATCTGACTTCTTTTCTAATGGTTATAGGAATATTGAGATCTAAAATAATACTGGAATGAGAAGGTTCATTAGGAGGTGGTAAAGAAGTAGGATTACTTGGGTGAGAGGGTTCATTGGGAGATGGCAGAGAAATAGGATTATCTGGATCATTGCTTGGGGAATCGGATTAACCTTGTGCTAGAACGGTAGGCTGACTAGTATTCTTACGTGATCGTGGTATTTCTTCATCTATTCGTGAGGGAATTATGCTTGGTACTAGTATATTAGTAAGGATCCCTTTGTGTTTTTCAATATTTTCATCAATTGTTTTTGACTGATTTGGAATAAAAATTTCTAAGACTGTGATAGGGAGAAGATTATCAGTGACCCAAAAATTTCCTTCCATTAGATTCTCCCCCTGAATGGGATTTTTGTCAAAGAAATAAACATGTTCCAAAAACGTGACATCCATACTCACATGAATTTTTTTTGTTCGTGGATTGTAACACTTATACCCTTTTTAATTTGGTGCATAACCGATAAAAACACATTTTTCTACTCTAGGATCAAGTTTAGATCGAAATTGGTTAGGAATATAAACGAGGTGCAGCCAAATAATTTAAGGAGCAGGTCAGCTGATATCCTAAAAGCTGAAAAATATATTTTGAAATTATTAAATGGTGTGATGTAGTTTAAAATACATGTAAGCATGCGATTTATTAAATATGTAACAGTTAAAAGAGCATCACCCCACAAGTATTTTGGAATATGCATAGAAAACATGAGTGCATGTGCGACTTCGAGTAAGTGTTTATTTTTTATTTCAACGATGCCATTTTGTTGGGGCGTGTCACGACATGTGAATTGATGTAGAATGCCATTTGTTTTCAAAAAACTGCCTAAACATTCGTTGAAACATGAGTGCATGTACGACTTCGAGTAAGTGTTTATTTTTTATTTCAACGATGCCATTTTGTTGGGGCGTGTCACGACATGTGAATTGATTTAGAATGCCATTTGTTTTCAAAAAACTGCCTAAACATTCGTTGAAATTTTTTGTTCCATTATCTGTGCGAAAAATGCTAGGTTTAATTTGAAATTGGTTTTCGAGCATAATGCAAAAAATTTTAAATAAAACTTCTACATCAGATTTTGCACGCATCAAATATGTCCAACATAAACGTGTGTGATCATCAATAAATGTCACGAACCATCTTTTTCCAGATAGTGTTGTGATTTTTTATAGACCCCATACATCGTTGTGAATTAAATAAAAAGGTTTGGATGCACGATATAGTTTTGAAATATAAGAGGTACGCTAACTTTTTGCAAACAAACAACTTTCACAATAAAAAGAAAAACAATCCACATTCTTAAATAAAGTCGGAAACAAATGTTTCAGTTATTGAAAACTTGGATGTCCTAAACTAAGGTGCCAAAGCATGATTTTATCACGAACAGACGTTGAACTCATACCACTAGGGTCGTGAGTTGTTTTATTCCTTGAGGAGTTATCATCGAAGTAATAAAGTCCATCCACCAGTCTAGCACTGCCAATCGTCTTCCCCGAGCGTTGGTCCTGAAATAAACATTGAGATTCAGAGAACATGGCATGACAGTTAGAATTTCGCAATAGTTTACTTACAGATAAAAAGTTACAAGTTTAGGAACGTGAAGGACGGTTTTTAGATTAATACTATCTGAGATTTTTATTTGGCCTTTTCCTGCAATGGGTGAGAAACTTTCATCTGCAATCCTAATTCTTTCATTACCAGAACACGGTAAATAGGTATTGAAAAGGTGATAAAAACTTATCATATGATCAAAAGCACCTGAATCGATAATCCAAGGCGCTGAATTTAAGGAACAAGAAAAAGCTCTAGAGTTGCTACCTGTTTGAGCTAAAGAAGCATTAGGAGTACCGAATGATGGATTGGCAGCCAACAATTTCAGAAGTTGATCAATCTGCTCTTTGTTGAATGGAGTGGTTGCAGCTTCATGCGCGGAAGGATAGGATTGGTTAGATTTTTCTCCCGACTTGTTACTCTTCAAATTTGCTGGTTTCCCATGGATTTTTCAACATGTTTCCCGTGTATGACGAGTCTTGTTGCAGTAGTCACACCATATACGAGGGCGTTTCTCTGCTTACGTTGAAACCTGTTAAGTTGGCATTGGCTGTAGCCAAAGCAGACTGATCAATTGGAGCAACTGTAGGACTGATAATCTGCAACTTGTTGAGCATAACGTTCCGACGGGTTTCCTTCTTTCGGACCTCCAAGAAAACCTCATTTGATTGAGGGAAGAGGCTGACGACTTCGTCCCCTAACTTCGTCAAGTTCCGGTTTCAACCCTACAAGGAACATAAAGACACGATTATCATCCACCAACTTCTTATAGTAGTTATAATCCTCGGTCGAATGCCATTCATGATCGTCGAACATATCCTGATCCTACCATATTCTCTTCAATGAATTGAAATACTTAGTGACACCATCTTCGCCTTGACGAACATCACGGAGTTTTAGAGTCAACTCATACTATTGCGATTGGTTTCCCCAGTCAGAGTACATCTGACTGACATTGTCCCAAAGTTTCTTCGCCGTAGGATAACACATGTAGGTGGAGTTGATTTTTTCATCCATAAAGTTCACGAGTCATGTCATAACCATGGAGTTTTTAGCATCCCAAGTTGTATGCAGCGGATCTGTGATGGCGGGCTCTTTTGTATCACCAGTTAAATATCACATTCGTCCTCTTCCATGAATATACACTCGCACCGATTGAGACCAACCCAAGAAATTGGTTTCATTAAGTCGAACAGAGGTGATCTAGATAGAGTGGGATTCAGAAGGGAGATTTTTTGGTTCGGTGAGTTGGCTGGACCTTGGGGTGGATTCCGAGGTAACGTCGGACATGATGAAGGAAGGGGAAATATCGTCAGAGACTGAGAATCGTCGGGTGGACCTTCAACGAGCTAATCTTGCAAAATAAAAGCCTGAACTGTAATCTCGCAATACCTTGCTGCACTTG